>BPLT01000078.1:1200000-1800000 GCA_019656295.1 Rhododendron mucronatum var. ripense
GCCAATCACACATTAGGAGAAGATTTGTTCTTAATCTTCCTCCTTTTAATTTTAATCTTGACTGTAGGAGATAGGAATATTGGTGTAGAATTTTTCCATATGTACTTCATCCAAATCCTAAAAAAAACATATTAATTCAAATGAGTAACAAATATCACAATATTAATTATATTTCATTCCTATAAAATATGTTTTGTTATCATCAAAATCAATAAGGTATTCAATAGAAACCTTCGGGCTAACACATTTTATTGCCCACATTTTGTTTTTGAACAAAGGATTGTTACAAAGGGCCCCATTTGAAAAGTTTGTAGCTGGCCCCAAAAAAACTCAAAGCCGGCCCTGTTTCTACTTAATTCGCTGGTAAATTCTGCTTGGATGTGAAGACGTGAGAGCTTTTTTGAATTTGATTAGATCACACAACAAACAAGTAGGAGTAGGACTATATGATTAGTTAGTGAATCTATGAATTTCTCTTTTATCTACTCGCAGATTTGCCATGCAATAAGAAACATTGATCATTTGAAAATGGATCCTACTACAACAGTTTGATATATAGAAAAAAAGTAAACTGTTATATTTTAAGAGTAAGAACACAATGAAATTTTCCTATAATATGAAAATTGGTCCAAATGGACCCTCAGTCCATCCGTATCCGGGTGCATGATCGTCTTTGTCCGAAATCATCTGTATCGGAGTTCCAGTACTAGCGATAGAGCTCTGCCAATGGGTCCAATTCTCTTGCATTTTCAATGCAGATTGGAGGCCCCTCACTACGTTGTGTATCGATGGTCTTTGGATCCCCTGTTCAATCAAACAACTCAACGTTGTCTCGATGAATTCCCTCAAACTCTCCGGTCCTATTTTCCCAATAAGGTGCGGATCCAAGACCTGATAGCTGTTCTCTGATTGGAGAAAATTTCTGAACGAACCCCATAGTGGCACATCACGATGCTTGTCACAAGTCAGTACTTCCAACAACATTTCACCAAATGAATACAAGTCATCCTCCTCATATACAGAGTCGTAGCCCCTTGTAACCAGTCTAGGTATGCCTGGGCTGGTATCGGTCTTAGTTCTTACATCAGGAAGCATAACTTTTGCAACCCAGTTCTCATCCAGTAGAATGCTGGATGGTTCAATGCGGCGGTAGTTGAGTTCACGCTCTTCGTTCACATAGAGATACTCTAGTCCTTGCGCAGCTCCAATGCAAATTTTAAGTCGCATTTCCCACGAAAGTGGAGCATCTGCACGATGCAAATGATCTTGGAAGGACCCATTTGCCATGTAATCGTGCACGAGGATCAGCTCGTCTCCCTTGGTGCAAAAATATCCTATCGGAGAGAGTATGTTGGGATGGAGGAGCAGTTTCTTAGGATGAATCTCATCCCCAACAGCTTCAGGTTTCTTACACCTTTTGATCGCAACCACAAGAACTTTACCATCGATTAAGATACTACCTTTATACACCTTGTCTGAATTTCGTACCAAAAAGCTCTTATTGAAATATTTTGTGGCTTTACAAATGTCGCCAAGTGAGAATTGGGGATATAACTGGCTACCAGTTCTTATTCCCTCAGATCTTCCTGTCTGGTGGGATAACAATGGATGAAGCTCGGTAAGCAATCGAAGCCGTTTCCTGAAAACATAAGCCAAGTGTCAGGATCCAAACCGGTTTTTTTTTTCCTCAACAAAGAAAGGTTTTTATTAACCATTGAAAGGAGAGGATGTGAAGCAGTTAAGGAGACAGAGAAAGGGAGGCAGAGAGTGGGACCTGACCTTTTCTCCAACTCCTCCCCCAGCGGTTCAATTATAAGCAGAGAATGAACAGATAGGATAAGGCCTTTGATAAAATCGTCAGGGCACTCGTCATCCAGCAGCTGCCTTACAACTAACAGAGCATTTCCTAGGTTTACCTATCCAGAGAAATTCAAGAATAGTTCAGCCCTGTAGCCTTCTGATAGGTAAGTAAATGTACCCATTTACTCTCTCTAGCTAATTTATGTGTGTTGCGTATGTTTAGTGTATTACTTGGGGCTTGATACTCGTTTTTCTTGTTCCAAAACTTGTGGAGCAATTGAATGGCACACGGAGCTAAATTGAGGAGTTAAACGTGATAATAGCAAATAATACCAATCCTAGCTCCTATATTTTTTTGTTGAATAATTGCTATGGCTTTTAATTACGATTATATTGCAAGGGTAAGGTGGAATCGAAACCCTGGCCCCTTCTTTCTCCTGTTTTCAAAACCTTAATTCATTCTTCGAATAGTTTAAGTTTTAACCAATCGGAATTCAATTCCATTTCATTTTGGAATTAAATTAGAAATCAATTGAATCTACAACATCTTAGCTTTTTACCCTTGTGAACGATCTTGGACTTAACACCCGGTCTAGGGAATAATTGTTAATTCCCAGTTTATAAATTCATTTTTGTTGCAATAAATTAACGACTGACCATGTTCACAAGAGTTCTCATTTTCAAGTGACGAAAATGCTATCTAAGACCCTTGACAGAATTCTTACCTTCTCAACGTAACTTTCAATGTAGCTGAGCATGTTGTTTGAATAAAGGTAGTGGGCCAGCTCTGGAACAAACCCAAAACGATCGCATACATTTATAAGTGGCCGTGCATCGTGAAGCTTTGCTTTCATCAAGAAGTTCTTTGTCTTTTCAGGATCATAGAAGTTCGATTCTCTTGTAATGCGTTCGACCTCCTCGATTTGTCCAGCCTTGGCAGCTGCCTTAATGTACTTAAAGTGAATTTCAGGATCTTCACTGTGACAGAAAATAGGTCAATGAATGAAAGTATCAGGATTTGGATAGGCTAGCGGCCCTGTTCTGCTAAGGGGTCTTAAAATATAAGTACTTATTTGCAATTTTTTTTATCAGCTATTGTAAGTTTTCTTATAATGAAATTTAGTATTTTTTAAGCTTGAAAATTAAAAAGAAATACCTATTTTTTAAGAACTTTTAGCTGAACACAACAAAATATAACCAAATCATTTCCTAGATATATTACCTGGAGCTCAGCAAAACATTTGATTGTCCACTTGAGGAACTGTTGTCCTTCCTCTCCCTCAACCACCTATCCATCATACTCTGAAACGCCTTGGTCATTATTCCCTCTGTTCTTCGTCTCTGTTGCGATAACAATGCGAGCTCAAGCCTACCCAACACTTCAGCCATCGGAGGCCGTGATCTTGGACTTTCACTTAAGCAATTTTTGGCAAGTAAGACAAAATACTTCAAACAAGGTGGTGCTATTTGTCCACTGAGAGAGGGGTCGATGACTTCGGCAAACTTTCCCCCTTTTTGAAGCACTGTTGAGCCCAATAAATTAAACCTATTTGCTCCGAGTCTAGTTTACTATCCACGGGTGGCCTCCCACATAACACTTCTAACAATACCACACCAAAGGCATACACATCGGATTTCATTGTCAGTCTTAGAGTACGGAAGTAATCAGGATCCAAATACCCAAATGTGCCTTTCACTTCTGTGCTTATATGAGTTATTGAATGACTTGCAAGGCCTTTAGACAATCCAAAATCGGAAATCTTAGCTACCCAATTCCTGTCTATCAGAATGTTTGTGCTCTTCACATCTCGATGTATGAAACTTTGACTGGTACCACTATGAAGGTGGTCTAATCCACGGGCGGCACCAATACACATGCCAAGCCTTTCCTCCCAAGAGAGAGGAGAAAAACTCGTATTGCTTTCAGTTTTCTTTAGCCTGTAGAGATGATCTGCAAGGGTCCCGAGAGCTATATACTCATAAACAAGAATCATCTCTTGACACTCGTTGCAGTAGCCGATTAGCGCAACGAGATTAGCATGCCGGAGCTTCGAAAGCATCTTGACCTCCATCCAAAACTCTCCCACACCTTGCTTGGACTCGGCATTCAACCGCTTTATGGCAACCATTGTAGCACTATCATCGATGAACCCTTTATATACTTTACCAAATCCCCCAATCCCGATAACTAATGCATCATCAAAATTGTTTGTCGCTATCAGTACCTCATCCAGTGAGAAGGAACGACAGGTGCCCTTAGACTCTATCGCACCACCATTGATTGGATTCTGATTGTTTGAAAACGGCGACTGTTTGGACGAGGCTCCGGCTGAAGTGACGTCGGAAGAGGGTAAGACGTTGGAAACCTTTGTCTCATTTCTTGAACGATTGTTTCCGTGACTTGAATCTGTACCACTCGCAACACTGGCGGCAACCCATAGTGGTTGACTAATTTGCACTTCTTCAAAATTCCGTCTGTACAAAGATGACATATTTGGGATATTTTTTTAGGAACAATGGCAACAAATTGTAAGAGCGGGGAATTTGGGGATAATCTCACGGATGGTGGAGGAGAGAGAGGAAAGTGGATGAGAGGGAAACATATGGTAATGTTTGGAGCCGCCTTTGTGGAAATGATTGGGAAGACGATGAGCATCAACTTGGGTTGGGGTCAATTCCAAGAGTCCACTCGGATTTGTGTTCTCTAGCTAGAACGTGTGTGATGAATCAAGCACGTATAGTTTCGATAAATGAGTTGATCTTTTGCTAGGTAACCTGAAAAAATATTTTGAAATCAATTAACGTCTCAAATTAAATTGTTTATGTGATACCCTAAAGTGGGCCCCACAAAGCAAGTTGTGTATAGCAATCTATATAATAAAACAGCTCAGTTGTTGAATCTTATTTCTTTATAAATCTTAACAATTGATTTGCCCCATAAATTCTACGGCTCTTCTTTTCTTTCTCAAACAATGTTCTCTCTTTCAAACAGTACTGTAATTGCACAATTGCCACTAATTAATCAGATCTCACGTTCAAAATTTAGATATTTCTCTCTCTCTCTCTCTCTCTCTCTTGAATACACGCACTCCCAATTGTAGTCAATTCAAAAACCAAATTGACTCCATTTTTTTTCTCCGTTTAAATGGCTATTTCGATTGCAAATCTCTCACCATTGTCTAATCTATCACGGGATTGATACCTTTGGGTCAAAAAAAGAAGACCAAATGTTCCATATTCTGTGTGTGCGCGTTATTTTGAAATTTTGAATGACCTCTACGTGTTACATGAATAGGTTGATACTTTGTTCACGGATATAGTGTTCATTTGCATGTGCTAATTGTTTGATCCATGCCTTCGGGCATAGGCATGCTCTAAAAGAACTTCGTTTGAACCTAATTTTAGAAAATATCTTTTCGTATAAATCAGCTTCGTTGATGGGGATGGTCATAGTTTCGCAATTCATTTTAATTGTGTTCAAAATGCATTGTGTTGTGCCTTCAGGCACAGGTAAATTGTGCACAACAATACATAAAATAATGCGAAAGTAACAAAAATTTCGAAAACACACACACAAAAAAACACGTGGGAGTAGCTGAATTTAATTAACACAACAAACATATATAGAGTGATGTACTTTGGTACTCCCTCCGTCCTTTTTTAAGTGTCCTGCTTCGTAATTCCAACTTATTAAAAAGACATCATCATTATGTTTTGTTTGGTTCATGTTTTGAAAAAAAATTTGAAAAATTGTAGGGGTAATAATTGGAGAGAGATAGAGAGAGAAATGTTAGGAGTAGGGGGGATCTAGGGGGAATTTTTTGAAAAATTCTTTTTGAATTTGGAAGGGAACAAGGCATAACTTTTTAAAATGGAATCTACTTTTAGGGACAAAATAGACAATGCACTAACTTTAACCATTAACATTACAAAATGGACACTTATTAAAGGACAACCCATAATGGAATACCGGACTCTAAAAAAGGGACAGAGGGAGTATTAGAATGGAAATTGTTGCTTCCGTTTCGAGAATCTAATTTTTATGTACAGTACATAATAATATCAAAAAAAAGTAAGAGAACAAAAATCTTTAAGCTTGAGGACAAGCACCTTTTGTAATTAAAGATAAAAACAAATATACCTATAAAAGTGCCTAAAATCTAGGGTATTCTATGAAAGTGCCTAAAGCCTAAGGTATCCTATATATGAAAGTGTCTAAAATTCTATGGTACCTTATAAAAGTGCCTACGCCACTAAAATTCTATAATAAGAAAGTGTACCCTACAATCTATAAAAGTACTTGAGCATGTTTTGGTCTTACGACTAAAAAACTTAAAAAGTTGAATGACTTTCATTGAAAACTATTTTGCTAACCTTCTTCCCCTGAATAAAAACCATTCTACTGTCTTCATGGCTAATTTTTCATTAAAAAAAATTCAGTGTAGCTTTCTATTAGACTATCACACCCCCCTCCAGGAACAACACCAGAAATTAGTAAAATACTCTTTAACCCAGGAAAAGTGGCTCGTTAAGAAAAACGAGGAAATGTTCATTTTTCAAATGTTGGCGATAGAGGAACTAAGTCTGGTGTGGGGCAAGGTTTGGAGTTCACCTCGCCACGCTAGCGAAAAGTGATGAATAAGGCTCCGTTTCAAAATACATTTAAAAAAAAAGTATTTATTTCCAATTTTCAAATTTAAAAATAATATAAATGAAAATAATTTTTTAATTTTTTTTGCACCGTATTAAAGATCTCAATAAGATTTATCAAACAAGATTCATATTGATAGAAAAATATTTTGCGTAAGCACATAATTTTTAAGCTTGAAATTACATTTTTAAAAAATAAATACTTATTTTGCTTTTCAGAACGGAGCCTAAGTAGCTTCTTGCGGGTGCTCTTAAGTCTTAAAAGCAGGTAGAGAGAGCCACCACTACAACAAAAATGATAATTAATGACGAAATTCCTGGTGACGAAACTAAATTTCGTCTCTTATATGTCTATTTAGAGAGGAAAAACATATTTCGTCTCCAATTAGAAGGATAAACAAATTTAAGGGAGAGGAAATTTAATTTTGTCGCCAATAGTAGTAAATTGGTGAGGAATTTTTTTTTTCGTCTCTAAAAACTAAGGACAAATGAAGTTATAGGTGAGGAAATTATTTTTTTCGTCGCTAATAAATTCCCTCCATCTTTTCCCGGGCCTGTGAAATTCTCAAACCAATAGACGACGAAAAAATTCCTCACGAAAGAGAAGACTTAAGGTGAGGAAATTTTTTTTTGTCACTGATGGTACTAAAATCAATTGATTTCACTGAATTTCATTTTGGCGGGGTGCAATATGTATTGGGCGGGACTTAAAATTGGAACTGAGAAATAATTTTGTCGCCAAAGTCTATGGTCCCGCAACCCAACCCCAGTTAGATTTTCTAAACTCAGGTTTTCTAACTCAACCCCAGTCACAAATCGTCTACGTCTTCTAATTCTCCCTCAGATTTTCCCAAAGCAAAGCCCTAGCTATAGCAATATGCCGACTGCCCCCTCTCCTTCTTTGTAGCTCCTTCTCAAGTTCTGGTATGTCGACTTCTCTCTCTTCTCTTCCATCGATTCCCCCTAATTTCTAACCCCTGACTACATTCCTTTTCATGTAGAGCGGCACTGTCGACCCACGCCTGTCCGATTTGGTTGAGAGCTCTCTCTCTCTCTCTCTCTCTCTCTCTCTCTCTCTCTCTCTCTCCACCCTCTGGCATGCTTCCTCCTCGTCTCTATTTTCAGGATTGGAGGAATATTTTGTTGGTTTGGTTTTCCCGTTTCAGTTTCTTGCAAAGTAGAGTAGAAAAGTTTTCTTTTCTCCATTTGTTTACTACTAATTAGAAAGCGTGAAATAGGCATAATCAAAGCGTTTATGGGCTGCCTTTGTACTTGAATCTATTTGTGATAGCAGTGGATTTTGGTACCCCTAAAACAATTGTATTAGAAAATCAAGTGACCTCACGCTTTTGAAGAAACAATAGCTTAACTAGAATACCTTAATTTAGTCACTACTACAATAAAGCATAACAATCACAGCTATTTGCAGTGATTGTTAGTTTTCCATCACACTCGCGCTACCGTGATAGATTTGAGTGTGATTGTAAATCACTCTTTTTTATCACTGTTATAAGCCGTGATTGAAAGATAGAAACAATCACACCCAAAAGGTGTGATCGTTTCTAGGCAAAACCGAGATTGAAACTTACCAGCGTGTTCCATCCTGGGTTTTTTATCACACTTTTCTTAAAAAACCGTGATTGTATGTAGATAACTATCACCACAAAAAACTGTGATCTTTCATGTCTAAAAAATGAGATGGAAAATAGTACGGCGTGGTCTTTTGTGGTTTTTAGATCACGATTTTCATCTAAAAGCGTGATTAAATGTTCTTATCATCACAGTCTAGAACCGTGATTGAAAGATACTATTTTTTTTTTTTTTTGCATTTAGAAAATACCCAAATCTGTAACCAATAATAAATACACGTAAAATATGTATTCAACCCGTAGCTATCTTCTCCAAAGCAAAAGACATTGCCATATGAAATAAGCATAAATGATACTGCATCTTGCCCAATACATATCATAGATAGAAATGCCAGAAAGCCTACTTTCAATATAAGATCAATCAAATTTCTGAAAATGCATAAAAAATGCAGAACAAAAGCTTCAACAACAAAAAAGACAAAGAAAACTTGAACCACAATCACGGAGTTATGTCCTAAGCTACAACGAATAGCACTTCGTCATTCTCTGAAACCAATTTCAAGCACTTCGTTATTCTCTGAAGCCAATTTCAAGCACTTCGTCATTCTCAGAGCATGCCTAAATTAATCCAATAGAAAACATATCTTTAATTAGAACCAAACACAAGCATATATAAGATCAAAAACTCCAAGCAAAAAGTAGCAGCATCAAGAGAAGTAGAACCAGCAGCAGGCTAATAGAGCACTTGACATCAACATCATGGCAACAACAAAATCAACATAATAAAAAAGTCTTCTCTTTTTTAAGAGGATGTGCCATATCCAAAATGCTACCTAGTTGCCAACGAGAAACATTGTATCTATGGACCACGGCAAAGAAAGTGAAACAACAACTGAAGAACCAAAGAACAAGGCCTGGTTGTCATGAATACTACTAACCACAGATACAGCTGGTTTAAGCTCAAACATGTAGGCAAAATTCCATTTGCATATCAACAAACATTCTTATAACATCTACTAGGGGCATCGCGACGTGCAAAGTACGCCTGTTGTAGAGATCAATTTTAATTGCCAAAAATATAGCAAAATTTTTTTATTTTGAGTGGTCCCTTAATTAACATTGTCAAAAACTACAATTCCAATTCTTTTCCCAATGCGCTAGCTCAATTCATTGAATGAAAGACTGATACAGGGTGTAAACTACAGATAATTTGGATAGAAAGGAAGAACTAATATATTTGTACCTAAGTACAAGAAGATCACTCCAATATGAAATGAAGAAGCATAAATATCTTTATGATTTTTAGACTGTTATTTTGATTTTGTTTGACACCTTAATCCTGACTGACTAATTCGTGCTTTCCAAACTTGGAAAGATTACCTTGCTGATTGAATTCATGCCTCATGACAATCACTAAACTTTGTTGAGGTAGCTGCTCAGACTAAGCCACAAGAGTGCTGGCAATAATTGACTCACTGAAAATAAGAAGCTTTAAGTTAGTGTTAAATCAATGAGCAAACATTTCCTCAAAAAAAAAAAAAAAAGGAAGATCAAACATCAAGTTAGTGTTTAATCAATGAGCCAACGTCAAATAGAAGTTACACGACACTATGTTTTGAGGTTTGTACAATAGAAGCAATAGAACCTAATGATACATCGACCCGATCTAGGGAGTAGGACATTGAGCATGAGGGCCAAGTTTTGTCATCTTATAGGAAGAGGGATCCTCCGATAAGTCACAATGCACTGCTTTGCACTCAAGTTCAATCAAAGATCAAATGCCTAAATATTCTATAAACAATGTGTCCAAAAGAGTACACATAGAAGGCACCTACGGCAGGAATGAGGGAAAATAAAAGAGAGGGAAAAAAACTGATTCTACATAGACTTAAAAATGCTCTCATGGGAAAACTTTCAATGAGGAATGCGGTTAATGAAATAAGGCAAGTTTTTCCAGAAAATTCACATAAACAGTCAACTAAATCCTTAAATTTTTAAACTGGAAAATGAAGGAAATTACCAACACATGTTGATCGAAATGAAGCAGAAATAGGAAGAACGTTCCAACTAAGAGCAACATGGGCCGATACAATATGTTATCCCACTTCACATTGAATGTTTTGAGGGACCAAAGCCAGAATCCATTCAAAGGAACAAAAAACAGAAAAACTTACCATGGCAACAATATGATAAGAAAAGATGACAAATGTAAAAAACGATTCCTCATTTCTAGCTTTGTGACAAAAAGTACCAACTCAACAGAAAGTTGCTTGACTCGCTACAACTTTTTGCTCATTTTCAAATTGGGCTGCATTGTCTAATATTTCTGCTTTTGCTCATTTAAAAAAACGAAAAACAAAACCTTCATTTAAATTTCCCAAAACCTAACAATACTGCAGTTTCACTCTTACATCAACAAAGCTTTTAGTAGAATAAACTCAGTCGACAAGTTTAATGGCAATAGAATAAACTCAGTTTCACTCTTACTTTTGGTTTTTTTCCTTTCAATGATGCTTGTCCTATCCTTCTAGATATACCCATTATTGAGTTTTTAATATAATTTCTTTGCCTTTAAAAAAAAAAATTTAATGGCAATAGACAATTACTAACAAGCAAAAGTTTGTATCAAGATAGATAATGTAAAGAGAACTAAAGAAACTCACCTCAACTTGCAAATCTTGTTACAACCCATTAAAACAAGAAGTAAGAAAAACTCACTTTCAGTTCTCAAAATAAAAGAAGACCTGCACTAACCCCAATCATAAAAATAAGACAAAAAAGAAGATGATAATGATGTTGTAAAGGAAAGAACAAAGGAATCAATCCGACCTTACAATGGGTTTAACAGAATTCTTCTTCTTCCCTGTCTCTATACCCAGCAGCATTTTTATGCAAACTTCATCCTTATTAGAAACATAGAAAGCCCTAAAAAAAATCAGGACGGAGAAAAGGATTAGAGAGCAAGAATATAAGAAAACTTATTGTACTTATGCTGACCCAAGGAATCAAGTTTTCAGCATCCAATCAACGATGGAGAGGAACACGTATGAACCTAAGCGAACAGAAGCTCAACGGAAAGATTTGATCTGCAGGACCCCAAACACCTCCTTAGCATCCCATCAAAACTAAGTCAGGATGCTGCACATTATAGATTGAGAAACCTCGATGTTGTTCATATCCTGCTCAAGAACTGTTACTATTATCAGAAAAAAGGGGGAAAAAAAAAACCCAGAATATTTGTGTTCACAGAGAGGAGGATAGAGTAGGAGTAGGAGATATATGAAACCCTGCGAAATGGGTGATTGAGATAGCGCAAAGTCGGAATCTCAGAGAGAGAGAGAGAGAGAGAGAGAGAGAGAGAGAGAGAGTTGTCCGATAGAAGAAGAAATGGCGTGGCGGTGTGTGAAATTCGCGGAGAGAGAGAGAGAGGGGAAAGTCAGTGGAATGCCGAACGTGGCCGTCAGTGGCGAAAGAGAAAAGTCGAGAAGAAGCCACGTAGCCCACAAAGTGCAAGACCTAAACTGACCATTATACCCAACCGACCAAGAACAACAAACCAACAATAGAGGGGTATTATTGTCCAAATAGGACAAAGGTTGGCAAGCGAAAATCCCCCAAAGTGCTTCTTATTAAGGAGGTAGGATAGGAAATATAGGGAGATAAATCAACTCTCATAAAACTTGACACGCAAAGAACATCCAAGAAACAAAACTTACATCATCATCTGAGCTCTCACTATCATCTGACTCAGAATCATCACTAGGTTCTGCTTTCTTCGTGGGTACATTTCCCGGCAACTTTTTCACAGGGGCAGCAACCTTGCCTTTTGGTTTCTATGGTGAAGGTGTAAGATGAACTCAGAATGTACAGTAAAACTCATTGTGGGGTAAAGAGTAAACAGAAATTAAAATGGACTAGAAATAGTAGCCAGTTGATATCATAATGCCCACATGTAAATTATTATTCACAAAAGCAACCAATACACATTACACATACTCCATCTTCCTCCGATTCACTCTCGTCTGATGATTCGCCATCTGATGAACTGCAAGGCAACTTGCCTTTACTAGCCCGAACATTGCCATTTTTAGAAGTGGCCACCGGCTGCTTCTTTGAAGTCACCGCGGCTTTGACAGGAGTGTCCTGAAACAAAATAAGGTGATGTTTGAGAAGAGTCTGTAAAAGCTCCACATGGGAAATATAGGCACAGCAAGGGTTCTATAATTGATTTATAATTTTGAACACCAACAAAGGCCTGTACTTACTTCATCTGAAGATGAATCACTATCACTGTCTTCTTCAGCCGTTGGCTTTGCTGGTATTCCTCCCTTCTTCGGTGCTACCTTAACCTATTGTTCACAAGGTATGCAACCAAAAAAGCATAAACCGCACTTCACACTTTTAACAATTCCAGTACTTCACCACTTAATATGCCAACACCGTATTTATGCAGGCATTAAAAGATATCATAATCTTTTTTTAAGAACAGTTTTCAAACAAAGATTCTGAGGTTGGAAAAAATTTGGTATTTGGCTTTAAACAAAATGTCAAAAAGGAACCTAGTGTAAAGAAAATACCAAATCAGAGTTTTTAAATTCTCAAAGACTCAATTGTGCTCAAGTATGGTGACTTGAACATCCTAAGCCAAGTAATAGCAAAAACAGCCCTCTATGAAGTATTCCAAAAGAGCAATGCTACAGCGACCATATTGGGTGACCATGTTTTTCTTTTTGGTGCTACAGAAATATATTGGGTGAACGTGTTTGGATATCCCATGAGTTGTCATTTTTGCCCTGGTAAGAAACATGGCAGGCGGGGTTCATTCTTGTTCTACCTATGGATTAAAGACAACTCACATAGTATCCATAACATGACCACCAAATTCGGTAACCACGTTATTATTAATTCCAAAAAAAAAACTCATCCTGAAAACTCAACCATGGTTTTCCTTCCCACTATCTCATTCTTCCTCCTCCCTTACAAATTCCAACCTCCAACATAACATCAAGAAGGTAACACTCATTTTCAGAGCGATTACTAACTCCGTTACAAATCACTTAACGATTGTATATAAATAGCAAAAGCAACCGCCCCCCCCCCCCCCCCCCCCCCCCTTCCCACAATAACATAGAAATTAACACCAACAACTCATTGTAACAAACGTACCCTGTTCAAAAAAAATTGAAACAAGAAACAAACTCTCTGTTCCTTTTCAGACTCAGAAGAACATACAAATTAACTTGAACAACTCAACGTAAATAAGCATCCTGTTCAAAAAAAATGTAACAAAAAGCACCTTGTTCGGGAAAAAATGTAACAAAAAGCACCCTGTTCGGGAAAAAATGTAGCAAACAGCAAACCTTTTGCTCCTCTTCAGACTCAGAAGCACTACTAGTGTCCTCATCAGTGGTTTCCTCTTTCTTACTCTTATTCTGGATCTTCCGCGACGACGTCTTTCTTCTGCTTCTTAGCACTCGCTAGATTCTCAATCGCCTCTTCGGCTTCTCTCTTGCCTAACCACACCCAAAAATTCAAAACCGAAACAAAATAATAACACAGACGATCAAACGGAGGGAATCGACAGCGAGACCTGGCTTCGTGGCTGATTTGGTGGGTGCTACTACAGCAGGAGCTACATCGACCTGCGAAAACATCAAAATCATCGTATACGAATATGAACATGTATTAGACGAGGTACGTAAATGCGTGAAAAGCAAGAGAAGGGAGTTACTCTTGAAATGGACAGTAAATGAGGATGGGCATAACAATCGAAATCTCCAGGTCGTGGTTGTCAAGTTGTTAATATGTATTTTAGATCTTAAGTACACCATAAATCTATAAGAACTGGGGAAGCCAAAACTTCAAGCGGAGCAAAAAATTTCAAGAGCAATAACTAAAAACCTAAACCAAAATGTTTGCAAACACTTAAACTGCATAAATACCTGTTGATTTGCGAACAACAGAGAAAATCTTTAGAGAGAGAGAAGACAATACCTGTTGGGTTTAGGAATTTTCCATTTCGATTGATCGACTTCTCCATTTGAAGCTCGCTCTCTGGCTCTCTGATAACAAACTCGCGCGAGGGAGCACGCCGTTTCTTCCTTCAAAGTGGTGGTGGAGAGAGATAAGGCGGCGGCTGCGTGTGAGGATGGGGGCTAAGAGGCGGCGGCGGGTGACGATGGGGGCTAAGAGGCGGCGGCATGTGAGGATGGGGATGGAGATGAAACGTGTACTGGAGAGGCCAGGAGAATGAGCAGAGATCGAGTGTAACTAGGTCTTGTTTTGGGCTAAGTGAAATGACGTCGTTTTGAGCACTTAACTTTTCAATTCGCGCCTAAATGAGAGAAGCCGAGCCCACGCAAAAATTTAGAACTTCCCAGTTTTTATCACAGTCTTTTATCACGCCAAAAGAATGAGATCTTTTATCTCGCTCTTTTACGTGCCAAAATTTTTTATCACACCATAAGGGTGAGGTCTTTTTTTTTTTATCTCACAGCACAAGCGAGGTCTTAATATCTTCTATCACACTATATGGGTGAGGTCTTTTTCATTTTATCTCGTCGCAAGAGTGAGATCTATTATCTTGCTCTTTTTCGTGGCTAAGCACCACTTTTTATCTCAGCTTTTGATTTATACTGAGATTAAAAAGTTAGTCTACAATTTTTTATCACGCTTTTACTAAAAACTGTGATCTTTATGAACCTCCTTAGTGTGGTATTTATCTATTATTGTAGTAGTGAGTCGACAATGGGTTTCTCAGTCTTCTATATGGATTTTCCCTAGTTGGACAAGGAATTTATTCATTAGTTTATTTAATTTGTTGTCTATGATTATGGTAATCTGTGTTTGTTTTGGGTGCCAACAAATTTTCGGATTGATTACTCTTCTCAACATGTTGAGCTAAACTTGATTCTAATTAATAAGTAGATGAAGAGAACTTCATAATTTGTAGGTGTAGAAATTGAGATCAATGTAGTAATGTTCTTGCATGTGTACTCATGTTATCTATACTACTTTTAAATGTATGAAAATGTTTCCTCCTTTTTGTTTTCTACAAATGCCCTAGAATTTGAAGTGCTCGGGTTACCAATTTGTTGTAAAGAACCACAAGAATTTCCATCAGGTAACTCAAACTTGGTTCATTCTTTTTGAATATTGTTTCATCTGTACCTTCCCGACCAATTAATGTACACGGCCGGAGGTAATTATCTTTTCCGAGGATTTGTCGACATCCTTACAAAGAAAACGCAGCCCAGTTGTTTGATGAAATGACTAAATGGAAGGATATGTATTATGCATCTTTTGCCTGACGGTTGATTATTTGGTAGGATAAAAGCTCGTTTGCTCTGCAACAAGTCTTGAAAAATCCACGTGAAGATATAGTTGTTCTATTGGTTTAATTAGGTCTAATGGAGGCTCATAAAAAAAACGGCTAACTGATACAGAAACATTATTCAGTGCCCTTGGATACCGCCACATGTTGCTCTATGCCCCTTCAACACAACATGTTGACGTGAGATCGAAGACTAAGTACTAAACTCCAAGCCAATGTGTACGCGGCAAGAGGGCCAATGGCAGTGCCCCTAGGCAAAAAAAATCTCTCATTAGATAGTTGAAAGCAGTAACCTCGACATTTTATTGACTGTTAGTACACAATCCTTGCAGTTCTTGTATTCAAATCCCTGCAATGCTTTGGGTTACACATTTATATTCTAAATTCCAAGGTTTTGCTCACTGTTGTCTAGGGTGCTTTTTGGATTATTGGTAGTCATCTACTGTCAGCAAGGTGTTTCTTGTTTTAGGTCATTCTTAGGACCTACATAAATTTGTGACTAAGTTTTCAAAATTGTATCACTGCATTATACTTGTCAAATGAATGGACTAGAAAGCCTTGTAAAAAATTATGAGCTTCTTATAATTGTAGGTAGATATTGTATCTGTCAGACCGCATTACAAAGGGTTAATTAGCTAGAATCTTTCATTATGGTTTTGTATTTGTTAACCCTTTCTCATTTCTCCCATGCATAATCATCTCTTCTTTCACATATCCTCCTTTGTCCTCATTATTTCTCACCAATAGTAGTCTTGGTTCATTATTGTAAGCAGAGTAACTAGATACTTAATCATAGGCAAGTGATACTTATTCTAAAATCATTGAATTGTCAAATTTCTAGATGCATGATACAAAAATGTTTGTAGCATAATACTAATGCCAAGGAGATTCTCCTCCCTTCCATTATTTTCACGGTCAATCACTCCAAAGGGAGAAAATGCACGTCGTTTTTCCTAATTGGATATCTATACCAGTGGAAAGGTAACAATTTTAAGGAAATAGAATGAAAAAAGTTGTTGGAACCAATTCTATGAAACGTAGCTGTATGCTTCATTCGGCCAGCTATCGAGGAAAGGAAGCTCCATAAATAGGAGCTCTGCATGAGGATCCAATTTTTTTTCCCCTAGATTATAATCTTGATTTAATGATTTTATGGCTTGGTTAGCAAGTAGAGTTTGATTTGTAATTTGTGGACTTGTACTTGCTATATGTTTGACTTGCTATATGTATTATATATGTGCTTAGTTCTTGAAGTTATTGGTTTGCCACTTTGCCTTATGTTTTATTTTTTACATTGACCTTGGTCTGCATTAGTTTAAAATGTTTGTGTTTATTTTCTAGTTCATAGTTACGCAAAATGTCCAAAGGAGGAAAAGTGTTGCTCCAACCTAGTTTTCTATCAACTCATTTCATACCAGATTATGAGAGGAAAAGAAATGAGAAGATAAAGAGGAACAATAAGATCTGTGAATCTCATGGGGTGCAAAGTATTGCAACTCCTTATGTGGGATCGGTTCAGCAGCGCAAACGTGTTACTGCTAAAAATGGAAAGCGTACTAGGGTTGAGTTGGAGGATGATGGCTATAGACTTTCACGTGGTGAGGATGACCCTGGCCATGACAGTGAGTCGGTTGACTCTTTTGAGCAGGTACAATATATAAGTACACGTTAATGATAGGCAAAAATAATGTATCTATACATTTTCTTTCTTTCTTTCTAGTAGTCTTGTTATATTTACATTATATTTATGCTTGGGCACTCTGTATTGTCTTTCTTTCTTTCTAGTAGTCTTGTTATATGTACATTTTATATTTATGCTTGGGCACTCTGTATTGTGTTGTTATAGGCCTTAGAGATGCCACGAGGTTGTCAAAGAGCGCCACAGCCCCATCTAGAGCCACAATCATGTGCAACTATGATCTCCGAGAGGGTCACCCGATCGACGCCACAACCTAACATGGATGCCCAGGCCCTACCCCCTCCCATTGTCCAGCCACAAAGTGAGGCATTAGCTACCAACAATGTCGGTGAGTGATGTAGTTTAAGAATTATTTTTTAGATTCTTTATCTTCTTTTTTTAAGTCTGAATAAACCAGTAGCTGCTGCCTTTTTTTATCTTTCTTCTTTTTCTGCATGTTCATTTTTTGTCCAAGCACATGTTACTGCTGCTGCAATTTTTCTCCATTATAAGATGTGCTTAATATGCAGGGAAAGGGGGAACAACAAAAGAAAAAGAAAGAGATGTAATATGTTTGCTCACTACCTAAACCTTCGATTTTTAACGTGAGTGGCATGTGCTTGGACAAATATTCTTTGATCTGGTTGGAGTTTGTGAATTGGCTGGAAAAATATTCTTTTTACTTGTGAAATTTCCTACCCTAGTTATTGTGTTGGCGTAGTGTATGACATCATGTGGATTGGAGCTTTTCGAAACTAGGCCTATTGTGATATCATAGTAGAGCCTTGCAGTGAGAGGCTGCTACACCTATTTTCTACATAGATATGGATACAAGTTTTTGTTCTGAAACACACAACACTTGTTTTCATTTTGAAGCCGAGTTTCCGAAAGTGTTTTGCAAAATATTGCTTATCTAGTGCCATGCCATGGTTGATCCCTTAAGTTGAAGAAGTGTTCCCAGTAAAGTGGACATAGGTTGTGATGCTATAGGGATTGGATTTGAGTCATAATTAAGAGTCACAAAAGTTTAGTGCAAAAGATAATGTTCTAGTTCTATTGTCAGATTATTTGTTGCATACTGTTTATGAATCACAAAATGAAGGCTTTACACTTCAGTTGATTGATTTTGGCATTAACTACGATAATTTCATTCATAAAATAAAAAGTCATTACATTTTGGCATATGTACATTTGAAGTTGTGGTACTGTTGTGCATATCTTGTCTTTGCATAGATTCCATGAGGTTGCTTGTTCCTTACTTAAAGTTGTGGTATTGATGTGCTTTGCTCCTCACTCATTGTTTCATTTGTGTAATGTTAAGTTTATATGATGTTTCGTATTTCTATTAACATCTTAACAATATTTTCTTAATCTTGTTTCATGTTTGCAGATTGAGTATGTAGAAGGTTGGTAGTGGGAGATGATATATGCGTGTTCCTATGAAGACTTCTTTTTGGATGAAGTTCGGAGTCTTCTTTTTTGAAGATGCTACGAGAACTCTTTTTTGATGATTCATACCATACAACCTGTGATGAACAACATATGGTTTAGTTTGATTATTTTTGACATTTGTACATTGATGCATTATATCCTAAATGTAGATGACTATTTTGGGGTGGATGAATATTGCATTATAGTATCTTGTTTGAGATCGATTAGATTCTAACATGTACCTGATATGGTATTTTTTTGAAGAGTGCGAGATAGTTTTTTGTCACCAATATTTCTAATATATCTAATTTAGGTGACAAATTCTTGTTATCACTAAAAAGGTTTCTCTGTGAAGCTTTTCAGAGACGAATTTTTTTGTCGCCAATTGGCTTTAATTTTATGATTATAGGAGACAAAATTATTTTGTCGCCTATACTAATTTCAGGAATATTTAAATTAAATTCTTTGGAGACGAATTTTTTTGTCACCAATATAGTTTCCCTAGTCAATATTCATTCACTATTAGTGACGAAACATGACAAAGGTGACGAAAAATTTGTAAATTGGTGACAAAAATTTTTGTCTCCAAACTTACTATTGGTGACGAAACAAAATTTTCGTCACCATGTGACTTTCTGAGACAACCTTTAGGTGACAAAAGTTTTTCGTCTCTAAACTATTTGCGACAAAAAACGTGCATTTGGTGACAATTTAATTCGTCGGCGAACACAAATTTTCTTGTAGTGCACAGTAGAGAAGCTTCGTATAATGTGAGAACCCTAAAATATCATAATGACAAAATTACCCTTCTATGTAACCTTAAATTGCCCTTCTATATACCTGTTACGTTTTAGTACTCCGTGGGGAATTGGGGTTTAGCTTCACTGGGGAATTGGGTTGGCCAATTGGAAATAGAACAAGTCTTGATTAAAATAAAAAAACTCTCCAACTTTTGGTACCTTTGGGTGTTAGATTGACAATTTCGAATAGATTTGGGATAATATAAAGAGAGTGTAGCTTTTGGAATTCATGTTATAGTAGGATGAATTGGACGGTATGAAAAAAATTATTGATTTATAACTATATATATGTGAGTAGTAGCATTAAATCCGAAATGGCACTCAGTACTTGACCGCTACTGGTACGTACCACATGAGTTGAAAAACCGATACCTTAAGCGGTACAGTATTTAGAACCTTGATCTCAACAACCTGTCCATCATACTTTGAAATACCTTGGTCACTTTTCCCTCATTTCTTCCTCTCTGTTGGGATAACAATGCAAACTCAAGCCTACCTAGCACTTCAGCCATCGTTGGCCGTGATTTTGGACTTTCATGCAAACAATTTTGTTCATGTACAACAAAAGACTTCAAACAACGTGGTGCTATTTGTCCACTAAGAGTGGGGTCAATGACTCTGGCAAGCTTTCGCTCTTTGATGCACCGTTGAGCCCAACGGGCTAAACTCATTTGCTCCTCGCTAAGTTTTCTATCCACGGCTGGCCTCCCGCATAACACTTCTAACAATACCACACCAAATGCATACACATCAGATTTCGCAGTCAATCTTTGAGTGATGAAATACTTAGGATCAAAATACCCAAATGTGCCCTTCACTTGTGTGCTTATATGGGTTATTGAGTGACTTGTAGTGCCTTTCGACAATCCAAAATCCGAAATCTTAGCTCCCCAATTCTCGTCTATTAGAATATTGAGGTCTTCACATCTCGATGTATGAAACTCTGGCGGGTACCACTGTGAAGGTGTTTTAATCCGCGGGCAGCACCAATACAAATGTGGAGCCTTTGTTCCCATGAGAGAGGAGAGATACTCGAATTGCTTTTTGTTGTATTTGGCTTGTAGAGATGATCAGAAAGGGTCCCACGAGCTATATATTCGTAAACAAGAATCATCTCCTGACCCTCGTTGCAGTAGCCCATTAACGTGACAAGATTAGCATGCCGGAGCTTTGGAAGCATCTTGATCTCCGTCCAAAACTCTCCTGCACCTTGCTTGGACTCGATGTTCGACCGCTTTATGGCAACCATTGTAGCACCATCGTCGATGAATCCCTTGTATACCATTACCGAATCCCCCGATCCCGATAACTAATGCGTCATCGAAATTGCCAGTCGCTATTAGTACCTCATCCAGTGAAAAGCAACGACAAGTGTCGTCTGACTGAACCACACCACCATCGATTCGATGCTGACTCTTTGAAACGGGCAACCGGTTGGACGAGGCTCTGGGTAGAGCAGGGTCTGAAGAGGGAAAGACTTCGGAAAGCTTTGTCCCATTTCTTGAAAGATTGTTTCCTTGACTCGAGTCCGTACCACTAGCAACATTGGCGGCAAGGCTTATTGGTTGATTAATTTGGCTTTCTTCATAATTCCGGCGGTCTAAAGATGACATATTCTGGAGAATTTCTTAGGAACACTGGCAGCAACTTTTAAGAATGGGGAATTTGGAGAGATATCTCGTACAGGTGATGAGGGCGAGGGAGAAGAAAGGGGATGAGAGAGAAACACATGGTAATGGTTGAAGCCGATGCTATGGAAATTATTGGGAAGACCATGAGCGTCAACTTGGGTTGTTGTCAACCCCAAGTGGCCCCCTCCATGTGGGTTTGCATCTTCTAAAGCGACCAATCAAGCACTTACAGTCCTCACGAATTAAGCACTTACAGTTATTCAATTACTATGCCAAAAATTGCATTTACCGGCGGATTTTTTACCGGCAGTAACAAAACTATTAGAAAAGGATGTATTACCGGCGGTAATAACAAACTGCCGCAAAAGGTATTTATAAACGCCGTTTATTAACGGCATTAGTAAAACAGCCGGTAAAAGTAACTATTAACGCCGGTAATGTAAAACCGCCTATAATAATACATTATAATATAATAATTATTATTATTCTAATAAAACACATAATTTTACTTAGCTTAGTGGGTAAGTGCTTGGGTATTAATCAATGGGTCGTGGGTTCGAATCTCGGCAATGTCATTTTTTTCCGAAACTATTAGCGGCGGTACTAAAACCGCCGTTAACAGTCCGGAACCTTTCCGTTTTTGTATTCCCGACAATTGTTTTGCCGACAGAACTTTTACCGATGGTTTTGAGACTATTACCGGCGTTTTTTTAATGTCGCTAAAAGAAAATTTTGGCATAGTGAATTGAATTTTTAAAAAAGTTTGGCCGTTAAAATAATGATTTTAAAATTAATGAACAACTCAAATCATTTATGTGATATCCTAAAGTGGGCCTCACTAAGCAAGTTGTGCACAAAAATACAGAAAATAATTCTGAAGTAACAAAAATTCTGAAAACACAAGAGGAAAAAAAATCACGTGAGTTGCTGAATTTAATTAGCTAGCACGACAAACAGAGAGATGGATGTACTTAGGTATTCGAATTACTCCCTCCATCCAAGGTTGTTTCTTCTGTTTCGAAAATTCTAACTTTTTAATTGTGAACAATACATAATTATATAAAAAAGAAAAAGAAAAAAAGGACCAACTTTTCTTTGTTGACTTTTCAAATTGGCCCAATGTTTTGGGACAGTAAAAAAAAAAAGAAAACTGACCAGAATTTTGAAACGGAAGGAGTACTGCAAATGATAAATTGTCTATTGTAGAAGATTGATGCTGCAAGTGTAGCCAATAATTTCCCATAGTGTGATGGGAAATCTAGGTAGTGAGAACCGGGAGAAATTTTTGGGTGCCAGGTATCCAATGTGTGCATCTCAGTTGTCCAAAGATGTTTTGGACTTTAAAATCCAACCACTCTTTCTCCTCTTTCTCTCTATATCAAATATGATCTGTCCTAAATACTTTTGGACGGCTGAGGTCACTGTCGTAGTACCATACGTGTGATACCCGCCCGGCACCCCAAAATTTCTCGAAAATTTAAAACTACCTAAGTAAAGGTGGAGTTCGGAAAGGACTTAGATCCCGTTCCAAAACACCTTCTTAAAAAATAAGTACTTATTTTACATTTTCAAACTCAAAAATAATATAAATGAAAAGTAATTTTTTTATTTTTTATTTTTTGCATCGTATAGAAGATCTCATCAAGATCTTTAAAACAAGATCCATATTGCATATTTTTATATTTCATTAAGCCCATTATTTTTTTAGCTTGAAATTGCTTTCTTAAAAAATAGATACTTAAAACCCGTTTTGGAACAAGACCTTAAAGTAAAGATTGGGAAAAGTATAGGGATAAGATTTGGCTGCCAATGAGAAGAGAGAAACGTATTCACGGAGTTTCTGTGAACGCTTGTTTACGAAAAACGCGTAATCTCACCCGTTCGTTTTGGCAATAAACAATTGAGATATATTTTTAATCTTTGACCGGTTGATGTAGAACACGTAAAGGTCCAATTTCGTGATCAATTGGACCGGTCGAAGCCTCGGAAGCCCAAACGTTGTTTAATTGCAAATTACCCGATTTGACAACTTTCGGACGAGTTTGGATCGGGTCCAAACTTAATGGGCTGACTTATTTTCGAATGACCAATCTTATTTGGATGTTTAATTAGATTTCTATGATTTCGTTTTGCAATACTTGAAGTAAAAAATTTTTTGAACGGCAAAATTTTTTATTAATCTTCAAAAACAGATCGAATACAAAGAACTGAAGTATTTTTTCTTTATATCAGCTTGATGATTTTTTATTTACAATGGACCCCCATTTGAAAAGTTTGTATCTGGCCCCAAAAAACTCAGAGCCAGCCATGTTTCTATAATATCGAGACTTGCTTACTGTCACACCCCAAAATGAAAAGTGACCGGCCATTAACCACAAGACCAAAACTCGTAGAACATTCAGCCTGAAAAGAAATTTTATAAAGCTTTCAAGCAAGGATCCATCAAACAGTCAACGATTTTTTTTATTCAGAACATCTTCGACCAATAAATTTCACAAAAAGAATGGGGCACAAACATCCCATTATCCAAAAAAAATTCAGTGAACTAACAGTAATAAAAGAATCCAGATGTTTGACAAAATGTTTCAAATGTGGAAGCGATTAATAAAATAAAAATATGATGAGACACCCTAAGGAGCTCAAACAAACAGAACACCTCAAGATACCGCCAGAGTCCTCCTAACTGCCCAACTTGCCTGAAAAAGAAGTTGGAATAAATCCGTCAGCTGATGAGCTCAGTGAGTAGCAAAACACATATATTAGAATAAAGTTCTGAAACAGGGATTAAAATAATTTACTATGACAATATAAATTTGGCATAGAGGTGAACAATAAAATAATCAATTAATCCAATAAACGATTCATCCGATAATCTTAATGGTGTTCTCAATCCAATCTCCAACAACAATGGGAAAGCACAACCAAAATCAATAGCACCAAGTGCCAGTGAATAAATATCTCAAAATTGGATCCAATATTGAAACTTAGAGTCACCACGAGTAGGCAGCCCGTGGAACTTTTCCCTAGGAATGATCCGGTCAATAACAACCGTTGAGTATTAGGGTCACTGGCCTAATCCGGTCTCTTCCCTAATGGTCAGAGTCACCCGCACACAGATGATTAATTTCCCTGAACTTTCAAAATATGTTCCCATTCGATATCCACAAAATTCTCACCAAAAGATTATTCGATTAATAAATGGTTTCACCAATACCTCATGCCAATTTAATATAATCAATATAAATGATATGTGTTTCCAATTTCAATAATAAATTTTCCAAAACAATGATTTAAGGGACACGGGGAAGTTCGAAAATACATAACATGCTTAACCACTCACTTGGGTCCAAAGACAACGTAACTCGATCACGGAAAAGAAAATTGCCTGTACACAAATCTCCATACAATTAGCTCATGTCACACCCCAAAAATGTGAAGTGACCGGCCGTGAACCATGAGGCTAATCCATGGAACACACAGCCTGAATTAATCAAAGTAACCAAAAATCAAATGATCGTTTTTTCGTTATTAATCAAATCAAAAGCCAAAAGTGTCTCATCATAAACATGGGGCACAACCATCCCATGAACCAAACAATATCCAATGATCCAACAATAATAAAAAGAATTTGCTATCTGACAATTATTTCGGATGCGGAAGCAATTTTTAAAATAAAACTAGAATGAGACACCCTAAGGAGGTTAACCAAAATAAATCCCTGAGATGCTGCCAGAGGCCTTGCCTAACTCCCCAACTAGCCTGAAAGAGAAGTTGGAATAAATCCGTCAGTTGACAAGCTCAGTGAATAACAAATATGTATAATAAATAAAGTTGAAAGTGGGGATGAAAATAATTTACCATTAAACATAATTTGGCATACGAGGTGTCCAATAGAATAATAAATTAATTAATAAAACATTTAACCAAACAAATATTCTTGGTGGTGATCACAACAATAACTCCATCAACAATGGGGAACCATAATCAAACAGTACCATGACCAAAATAAATCTCAACAAAATTGGATCCAATACTGAACTTGGAGTCACCAGGGTTGGCAGCCCGTGGTCATTTTCCCTAAGACGATCAGGCGAAAGAAAGCCGTTGAGCATTAGGGTCACCGGCCTAACACGGTCCTTTCCCCAATGGCCAGGGTCACCAACATAAGAAGGAATAAGTTCCCTGGACTTCCGAAATAAATGTTCCCATTATTATCCACCAAGTTCTCACCAAAAAGAATATTAACAATTGATCTGAGAAAATTCATCGCATGCCAATTTATAGGATAACTTATAAACAGTTTTGAGTTTCCGAATAACATTCATATAAATTTTTGAAGGAAATACTTTTAAGGGACACAGGGATTTTTCGAAAATACGTAACATATTTAACTACTCACCTGGGTCCAAACGTAATGTAACAGAACAATGTGAAATGAGGTTAACCTGAACAAAAGGATAATACAACATAATTAACTAAAATAGATATAATGCTAACCATGAAACTAGCAAGGGAACAATGTACCAATAAACTACCCAACCCCAATCTACGATACTAACTAAATCAGTACCTAGCCAAAACTATAAAATCCAACTTTGATTTCCAATTCCCAGCAATATGTCTCCCACGTAGCCATGCGCCACCTGTTCCCATTCCCAAACTTTGGTTTTATAGGCTTTGTTTGCATAGGATTTACTACATAATCTACTCATCAAAAGCACTTCTGCCACATGTAGACCTAGTATTACTATTCCCCTGAATCTCCAACACTACCAATTCCAACAACACCAGATCAATGTGCCGTCTCACTTTATACAACCATAACAGCATATGCATACCACCTGCCGAGAGATCTCTCTCTCTTGGACACCAAATATCACCATTCACATAAAGCCCATGTGGCAAAAACATCTTTTGAATCCACCAAACCCTTACAAAGGACAAACTCCAAAACCCAAAAAAATGTGTTTATTCATATACTATCAATTGGTGGAATAAGAGATTTAAGAGGATAGAAGCGAAAGGATTACCTGAGCACAAGATGTCAAGAATTGCTATGGCTATGGCTGCTTCGGTTCTTCTCTCTCTCCCTCCCTCTCTCTCTCTCTCCCCCCCCCCCCCCCTCTCTCTCTCTCTCCAACGATATACTCCAATATAAAACCCTAGTCTCCTATAACCCACGTTTTCTCCTAAATTATGGCTAATTAGTTAATTAACGTATAAATCCAATTGATATAGACTAACTAATGAAATTAATAATTATACCTGCACCCTCGAACTAATAATAACGCACGGTAGTAACTATATTGTGCAGAAAATGAAATTGCTAATTAGGACCTTCATCATAAAACTCCCAATTAATAAATGGCCAAAGTAAAGATAAATAAAATTTCTAGACCGTAATAGCTAACCCAAAACTCTAATTCCTAAGTCCAAGCTCCACATACTGCTTAGCCTCCGAATCTCGCCTTCAAATAAGGTTGAGAAAACCCCAAGCGTAGGGCTAGGTCGTTGATAGCATAATATCCGGAAGTCCGGGATCATACCCACAGAGAATCGAAATATAGATAGTTTGGATTGTAGGTTTATATGGTGGAGTGCGGCTTTCAAGACGGCCAACTAGGTTTTGTTTTAAATGGTGAAAATGCTAATGAAAAGACTAGAAACGAGTTTAAAGAACTTAAAAGAGGCAAGTCTAGGGATCGTCTAACCCTTAACAAAGGCCGTTACCGGTTCTCGATTATAACTCAAGCGAGAGTCACGACCGCGTGCTCACGCCCGGAAGATTTAACTTTAAAGACTACGTTTGTCAAAAGATGTGATTTATCGAAACTAAACCAATCTATTTTTGCTAATGTATCTAACAAGTAGGAGGCCACGAGCCCTCAATATGCCACTTGCCAAGACCGCTTGACTGAACAACATACCAAGGAGTTAACACCCCTCGTTTAGACCAAAATGGCTAGATTAATCCAATTCCGAAAACCATGATTTTAAACCCGAGAGTTCGAGAACCAAATAACCACCTAAATCATTGGGAAAGATTAGCCCAAGACTTAACCGAAAAACTACTCACACATAATAAAAAGACTAGAAAACATGCTTAAGAAAGGAAACATGATTAACCGATAAAAACAGAAATAAACTTGATATTAGTAAAGATCTAGTCCGTACAAACAACTTTAACAAACGAGAAATTAACAAACGAGAAAGACTTACTAGTGTTCTTGAAGGAATTAAGTTAGGAAAGCTTGAAACATTAATGGAGTTCTAAAATAAAAAGACTTAAAGCAACTAATATGTACAAAAGATGATCAAGAAGAGAGAGAGACACCCTTATTTATACAAAATGGTCTTTCTCCCTCAAAATATCCCAAAAAATATCCTAAAAGTAGCCCAAAAGTGGAAAATATCCTAAAAATAGAAAGTTGAAAAAGCAGAAAAAACGTGTCTCAGTTCTGCAGTATGAACCGGTACAGCCAAAACCCGTACCGGTTCATGTCTTCAAAAACGCTGAAAAACATAAATTCTGGACAGCATGAACCGGTACAGCCAAAACCCGTACCGGTTCATAGAAGGCAGATTTTTTGGGCAACTTCGTAGGCTCGCTCCGGACACTCCCAAACTCGGATTTAGGCGTTCTTTAGACCGTTGGAAAGCTTGTCGAGTCTACTTTCTAACCAAAGTGGTTTGGATCAAAAGTAATTTGTACATAAAAAGTTATGACAATTCTACCCTCAGCACGTCGAAAGATGAATTGCTTTGGTAAAATCCTCACTTCTTCTTCAATTCCCTTGACCCTTGGGCGACCCGAGCTACCTCCAAACCATCTCTTGAGCACCACAATGGGGTGGCATGTGGCCTTGAGTACTTGGTTGCACCCGAAGCATACCTTGGCATTCAAACGCGCCTTATTTGTACGAATTACCTGAAAAACACAAAAACACACCTTACGTGCGATATCACTATAAAAACTAAATAAATGCAAGTTAAACCAATATAGTACGGGACTAGTCGCACCAAATATCTACAATATTGGGTGCTCATCACATACACACGTACAGCCCAATGTGCCTTCTAAGTGCCAAAACTGAAAACTCACCTTTACTCCCTTCAATATATATGACAACCTATCCACACATACATGCACCAAATCTAGCCTATTGCATCGGCACCATTAAAAGTCCACCACCGGTATTGATATTCAAATCATCCCACAAATGTCCAATATTTAAGCAACCCCAACTGATTACCACGTACCGATCACCGCCACACACACCACGCTGCACACCTTCACTGCCGCACATACCATCCCGCACACCTCTCTCTCTCTGAACACAAACAAAACCCATTAAACTAGTCTCCAATCCAAGAATTTGACCAATCTGTAAATTGTACGCATCAAGGAAAAGGAATGGATGAAGTGGAATATTAACTCGGGCAACCAAGAAGTTCGACGGTTGCGGCTCTCCTATGAAAGTCGCAAGTTCTCTCAAATAAAACCCTATTAAACTCATGAATATCTAAGTACAACTCTTATAACTACCCATAACATTGCAGCCTAAATTATAGCTAACTAGTCAATTAAAGTTTACGTAAATAAATAACAATATGAATTTACTAAATCTGACTTAATACCAAATTCTATAATCAAGCATGTACCCACTAATTTATCCAAAATTAATCTCATACTCTAAAGATTACAATCATGACAATAATACCCATAGTGCGCACAAACACAACTAATTAGAACCCGACCTCAACGCCTAATTAATATGGCTCATAAAATTAATTAAATAAAAATACTAGGGCGTAACACTTACCGTTACATGTGGTCTTCTATGCCTTTTTAAATATTGTTGGCCATCACATTACAATTCTTGGCACATAATTGGGCCACGTTGGAGTAGCCTCCTCTAAGGAGTGGCATAGCCACTACGCTCACTAGCCTTTTGTCTAATATAATGAGTTGATTAGATTCCATTGTACACTTTGCTATACATGTGCGAGGATTTCAAACTCATTGTTGCACTCAAATTGTAAAAGTAAAGGGGAAATTATACTTTGCCCCCCTTAAACTATCACCCGGCCACGCCTTGCCCCCTCCAACTATTCAATCGAACACTTAACCCCCTTTAACTATTATTTCGCTGCCACCCCTTTAACTTTGTTAACGTTTTGAGCAAAGTTACGTAAATACCCTTACACAATACAGGTAGATATACATACATGATACTTCTACACGATTTTCCCAACCCACAATCCGATTTTTCCAACCCTAAAACCTTTCCCCTAAAATTAACGGGAGTTTTCCCTCCATTTTTTTACCCACACACACACACATATGTATATATATATATATATATATATCCCAATACGCTATTCATTGAGCTGTAACCCTAATTTCGACTGCCTATGGAAAAAATCCCAGTACATTTTTCACAGTAGAAGCCGGTCATCATTTACGGTGGCCAAGGGCATCTAATCTTGGAGGTATGATTCCTTTGAACTATTTTTTTTTCTCTGCAATTCCTTTGAACTGTTGAAAGCAGTAAAGTGAGTTATTAGTATTGTTTGACTATTGAATGCTTTGTTGATGGAAGGTGGAGTAATCAATGGTCTGTGGGTGAGGTGGGGCTTCTGACCGTTTACGTTGTTTGTTTGTGAATGTGGTCCCAAATGCAAACTTTTATATATATACACGCATAAACTACTATGCATATGTCGGCCAAAAAAGTGGTTGGGAATAGTAAAGTAGTGTTTTGTTTTGTATCCCTTGACTTATATGTTTTAATTATTGTTTACTTGGTACTTGTATATTGAAAAATTGCATGCTAAAGTTTTATTTTTTTAATTTGTATACTGGATATCCCTTGACTTATGAGTTTTAATTAATTGTTTACTTACCACTTGCTACTTAAATAATGAAAATTACATGCTAAAGTTTATTTTTCGATTTGTTTACTGGATCTTAGGATGTTTGATGCAATGTTTGTGTTTGAGGTTCACCATGGGGTTACTTTGAGAATGTGCCAGCAAAAAAGTATTCAATGGGCAAGGTTGAGTTCATACGAAATGTAGACGAAGACCTAATGTCGTATTTTGAGCTGATAAGCATGATTGAGAACTTAGGGTGTTCAGAAAATTGCAACATATATCATAACCTCCCTGATTGTGATTTGGATGGTGGGTTGAGAGAGTTAAAGACTGATGCTGAGGTGTGGGACATGTTTGCTATTCATAATGATAGAGAAACTATATCTATTTGTGTGGAGAATGCAGAGTTAAATATGGTTAATGATGTGGTAAATCTGGATAGTGACATTGAAAAAAGTGAAGGCAATGAGGGTGAAAGTGAGGCAGATCCAAACAATCCTAGAGGGAGTTAAGTGTTCGATTGAGTAGTTGGAGGGGGCAAAGTGTGGCCGGGTGATAGTTTAAGGGGACAAAGTATAATTTCCCCAAAAGTAAATCCACCTTTGGATTCTAAAACTTTAAATTGGATACTGATATCACATTACTTAATTCTTCAAGTATAGTTGGACATCTCCAATAGTGCAACAAAAGTTTAACATTGTGGAAATTATAATTATTGCTTCCCGCACAATTCTGAAATTAATTCAGAATTTATCAATATAATTTTCGTAGTTTATGACATAAATCAAATGATGTCAAAAACTTTCTCTTCATCTCTTGTGTTTCAAGACACATTAGTAAGAAACAACCCCTACATTGGGTAACTCACCCTATAGAGTAACTCTTTACTCATATTCGGAAAAATTTCTGCTAACTACAACATGCATTCTAGGTATCTTTACAGATTCAACACTGGATATTCTCCATAGCATAAAAATCGATTTCACTTTATTCAGAAGTATCTAGTGGGGCGTAGTTGATAATTATCAACCACTCAAGATCGTAGAAACTAAAATATTTCAATTTCATCATGCCAATTCAAACATAGCAAATGGATCTTCTGAGTCCATGGAAACTGAATTTCACAAAATCCGAAACATGAATTAACATGTTTGGCGATTCCTTTTTTTTTTTTTTTTTTTGGCCCGTGTGACTTTTCTAGAAGGTCAAAAGAGATGTGACTTAGTTACCAATGCTTGCTTGACTTATTCACCAAGAGTCACATTTCTAGGCGTAAAATCAACAGCCACAAATCTCAATATAACCACAATGGTCGCACCGCTTAGTTTGAACTTAGTGGTCACACCTTTCAATTTAACCCCATAGGTCACATATCCTCAATATATGGTGACACTTCCTCACACCTTTTTGGTTTAACCCCAAGGGTTACACACCTCCACAAAACAAACTAGGCTAAGCATGAATTATATTTAAGGGAAACAGTGTGATTGTAAGTTGGAGATCGAGACATCAGATCCAATACAACCGTACTAGTCAAACCTGACCAATGAGCCTTCTCATAAACCGATTCTTCAAGCGGTGCCAATTACTCTTGTCGTTTCCGTTGCAAACCAAATGATCGGTACGTGTAAAGTTTTTCAAGTCAGGAAGAAGGGAAAATGACGGTCAATGACGTTTTTTATAATTAATAATCGTCAAAGACATTTTTAGTATTAACAAATGTTTTTAGCATATTATTGACGGGTATTAATTATCAAAATACGTCCTGAGCTGTCATTTTTTCCAAAAAGGAAGGAACAAAACAGCTAGGAACAAAACAGCTAGTAATGAAACTTCAATTTCCAGAATTAAAATAACTGGAAAATTTGTTTACCATGGGAGTAGCAGTGTAGCATGCTGCACCGTAACAATGCTTCGACCAACACATTCAAAACTCAATGTTTTATTAATCACCCTGAGAACAAAGACACCTCTTTCTCATACATTTCCAGTTGTCCATATATGAGATCATTATGCCATTATAGAATGTCCGTAATCCGGTCTTCAAAATGACAAATGTGATGGTATGGTCTCTTTAGAATTTGGAACGGAAGAAGCAATTCGAGTCGCGTTACGAGAAAGCTTTCCTAAAGACAGTATTTGCGCCCATCAAAAGGTGTGCATCAAGTTACAGCATATCCGCCTTCAAGATAAATCGAATCCGAACTCTAAGAACTTTCTGTCTGTGTTTACACAAACGAAGACAAACATACAGAATATCCATTTAGCAAATGTAAAAGAACCAATGACTGATATTCTATTTCTATGGAATAATAGATTATCAGTTTGCCATTCTAGGATGAGAATGTGTAGAGAGAAAGACAGCAATACAGTATGGAATTTTCCGGCCTTTGAAATGACTTTACAAATGGCCTATTAATAGACTTATAAGCACCCATGTATGAGGGTTGTGTCTCTAGTAAACCATGTCTCTTAAACACAATTAATGGAAAGAACATTCCATTAGTATGCACCCTTTAAACAAATAATTAGGAAGGGTCATGCCTCTTGGAGGCACCCCATGTTTCACATTCCTTCCTAACAATCACATCTTTTGCAAAAGAACACACCCCAATTTAATGGATGTTACAACCATTTACATAAATTCACAACTTATGTGAAAAGATGTAGCAACCTTTCACAAAATTCTCACTCAGTACCTTTCCAAAAATTCCAAACTAAAATCCAATTTTATTTTGAAAAAGACGACAATTGAATCTTTAACTTCAAAATGCTGATATACAAAAACCGAAGTCTATTACCATTCAAAACAAAAGATGTCAGTCAAGCTAATTTAACATCATGATGAATCTACCCATTATCCATCGAGAAGCACCTCGTGCTTTACTACTTAAAGCTTGCCTCAACAGAAGAAGACAATCCCAACTTTGGTTCAACAAAGTATTCTAATAAGAACCCACCAGCCCTCACAAGCCTATGACAAACATGTCCTCCCAGTAAGTCTCAATCATTGCCTCAAAGAAGCCATTCAATAAATGATTCACCCGTCAGGGCTACACGGACCGTTACAACTCTTTGCCAACAGGTCAGTTTCAGTATGAATTCTCTTCATAGTAAAAACACACAAAAGAATCAGTTAATCCAAGGCCACTCTATCTTAACAGTAATTAATGACCAATCACAACCTTTTACCACAGTAAAGATATAAGTACCGACCGGGGGAGGGAAATCGTACTTACGGCCACCGGCGGGCCGTCTCTGGTCACTGGACGGCCGATCCGAGCCGTCCAAAAATTCTAAAAAAAAAAAACCGATGAGGCATACACGAGAATCAACGGCATCCGAGGTGTGTAGGGTGCTTTATCCGAGCACCCTTTTTTCGTGTATATATGTTGATTCCCGTGCGGGCCCCATCGGTTTTTTTTTTTTAGAATTTTTTGACGGCTCGGATCGGCCGTCCGGTGTCCAGAGATGGCCTGCTGGCGGCCGTCGATACGATTTCCCTCCCCCCTATCGGTACATACAGCATCACTCCTTTTACCAAATATGTGTGACATTTCTCAAAGGACACTTAGCAACCAACCAATGTGTCTCTTGCAATAATTAATGACACCCATTGACAACAAACAATTGCTAAAGCATCCATTCAACAGTCGCAATGGAAGCTAATGAACCAGTGCTTCCTATTAATTGTTCTAATCACGTTATCACGGCATACATGACGACAAACGTATAGGAAGTTTAACAATATCAAACCCCTCATCTGATTTCATCATGCGGAAAAAAGATATAAACAAGTAAGTTCAAACTCCATTAACTGGGAGTAGTATTTACTTTCCAAACTGGCCAGGTTTTTCATACATCTCAGAACTCAATAGGCTTGAAATATTACCATTACCCACTGGTAATATTACAACCGACAATTGTAACCGTTTCTTACACTTTTGGAAGGTTGCAGTTCGTTTCATCTTACCGTTACTGCCACTGCTAAAGATAACCCAAAGATTTTGTTGGCAACGCAAGAGACAAATTCCAAATGTATGGAATATTGACCGAAACCATGAATAATGTTATGCAATAGATCATTACTCCCACGGTCCTACTTCCAGAATGCATTCAATTACCGTGAGACATCGTCAAGTGTGGGGTGTCTAAAACAATGGTAAATATATGCAAATAACTTGTGTATAATTTATTCTCATCTATGCATATGTACATCATATCCATATAGCATAACATATTAGGCAATTTAGACGGGAATAATATGCTAATTGCAACGAGCTAGACACCCCATCCGGAGAAATTAAACAAGAAGAAAGCTATGGTACATCTGTGCATAAAATAAACCATCGACATTCTTAGTTTTGTAGGAACGAGTAACGTAAAACTAAGATTTCATTGCATCAGATTCTAATTATGCTGTGAACGATGCGTGAAATCAAACACAAGCATGTAATTCCACTTGACATGAAGACTTATGACGTGATCAGATAATCACCGAACCCATATATCAAATCAATCAAGTATCAGTTCTCCAAATTATAATGTACACAAAAAGTAAACCGACACTGTCTTAAGATTGCTGGAAAAATGTGTTTATTTTTTGTGATGAAAACTGATAATAGGAGTGCAATAAAATTGAAACACAAAACCTGGAAATCGATGGAAGCAAATTGGTGATCAAGGCAAGTGTTAGTGTGTGACACTTTGTACTTAAGACAGATTTGTTCCCGCTACGGTGCTCACGGTTTGCATGAACGTACGGTGCTCACGGTTTGTATGAACATCTATCTCCCAGCACTACTTGATCGAACTCCCCACAGAAGCTGCACTACAATTAATGGGTCTGTTGAACCTCCTTGTGTTTTGTACTCTTTCTCAAATGTATAGACTCAAATTGAAGGAAAAATCCACCACCAAAAATGAAATAGAGAAATGATATTTACAAGCTAACAGGTGACTTTCCGTAGAGTCACCAAGGAAAGAGACATTTGTTCGTAAAAAACGCATTCGCCCATGGTGAACAAGTGTCAATGAAAAGATGCAACTCTAAAACAAATCAATTTCCATTCACACCTAAAATAAAAATATTATATTGTATAATATTTTCCAACATGATTTGCTGCAATGGCCTTTTTTGAGATAAAGCTCTTCTGCCAATTCTCTTGCATTTCCAATGCAAATCGGAGGCTCCTCACTACGTCGTGTATCGACGGTCTTTGGATCCCCTCTTCAAACAAACAACTCAACGTTGTCTTGACGAATACCCTCACACACTCCGGTCCTATTTTCCCAATAAGGCGCGGATCCATGACCTGATAAATGTTCTTGGATTGGAACAAATTTCTTAACGAATCCCGCAGTGGAACATCACGATGTTTAGGGTTCCGGTAGATATCCATCTGCTTGTTACAAGTCAGTACTTCCAACAACATTACACCGAATGAGAACATGTCCTCCTCCTCATATACAGAGTCGTAGCCCCTTGGAACCAGTCTAGGTATGCCTGTGCTGATATTGGTCTTAGTTTTTATGTCAGGAAGCATAACTTTTGCAACCCAATTCTCATCCAGTAGAATACCTGATGGTTCAATGCGGCGGTAGTTGAGTTCACGCTCTTCATTTGCATAGAGATACTCCAGTCCTTGTGCAGCTCCAATGCAAATTTTAAGTTGTGTTTCCCACGAAAGTGGAGTATCTGTAGGATGCAAATGATCTTGGAAGGACCCATTTGCCATGTAATCGTGCACGAGGATCAGCTCGCCTCCATTGGTGCAAATTCCTATCGGAGAGAGTATGTTGGGGTGGAGGAGCAGTTTCTTTGGATGAATATCATCCCCAACAGCTGTAAGTTTCTTACACCTTTTGATCGCAACCACACGAGCTTTACCATCGATTAAGATACTACCTTTATACACCTTGTAAGAATTACGTACCAAAAAGCTCTTATTGAAAGATTTTGTGGCTTCACAAATGTCAGCAAGTGAGAAATGACGGTATAATTGGGTACCAGTTATCAACCACCGGTCCATCCTATGAAATGCCTTGGTCCTTATTCCCTCATTTCTTCCTCTATGTTGGGATAACAATGCAAGATGATCCAAGAACTCGTTAAGCAATTGAAGCCGTTTCCTGAAAACATAAGATGAGTGTCAGGATCCGAAGCAGTTTTTTTCTCTCAATATGAAAGGTTTTTATTAACCATTGAACGGAGAGGACGTGAAGCAGTTAAGGAGATAGAGAAAAAGAGGCAAAGAGTGGGAGCTGACCTTTTCTCAAACTCCTCCACCAGTGGTTCAATTATAAGCAGAGAACGAACAGATAGAATAAGGCCTTTAATAAAATCTTCAGGGCAATCATCATCCAGCAGCTGCCTTACCACTAACAGAGCATTTCCTGGGTTTACCTATCCAGAGAAACTCAAGAATAGTTCAGCACTGTAGCCTTCTAATAGGTACGTAAATGTACCCATTTGGTACATTTACTCTCTCTAGCTAATTTATGAGTGTTGCGTATGTTTAGTATATTTCTTGGGGTTGATACTTGTTTTCCGTGTTCCAGAACTTGTGGAGCAATTGACTGGCACACGGAGCTAAATTGAGGAGTTAAACGTGATAACAGCAAATAATACCAACCCTCCTATATTTTTGTTTTGAATAATTACTATGGCTTTTAATTACATTATATTGCAACCAAAAGGTGGAATTGAAACCCCGATCCCTTCTTTCTCCTGTTTTCAAAACCTTAATTCATTCTTAGAATAATTTAAGTTTTAACCAATCGGAATTCAATTCCATTTCATTTTGGAATTAAATTAGAAATCAATTGAATCTACAACATCTTAGCTTTTTATCCTTGGGAACGATCTTGGACTTAATACCCGGTCTAGGGAATAATTGTTAATTCCCAGTTTAAAAATTCATTTTTGTCGCAATAAATTAATGACTGACCATGTTCACTAGAGTTCTCATCTTCAAGGGATGAAAATGCTATCTAAGACCCTTGACAGAATTCTTACCTTCTCAACGTAACCTTCAATGTAGTTGAGCATGTTGTTTGAATAAAGGTAGTGGGCCAGCTCTGGAACAAACCCAAAACGATCGCATACATTGATAAGCGGTCGTGCATCGCGAAGTTTTGCTTTCATCAAGAAGTTCTTTGTCTTTTCAGGATCATAGAAGTTCGATTCTCTTGTAACGCGTTCAACCTCCTCGATTTGTCCAGCCTTGGCAGCTGCCTTAATGTACTTGAAGTGAATTTCAGGATCATCACTATGACAGAAAATAGGTCAATGAATGAAAGTATCAGGATTTGGATAGGCTAGCGGCCCTGTTCTACTAAGAGGTCTTAAAATATAAGTATTTATTTGCAATTTTTTTTGTCAACTATAGTGAGTTTTCTTGCATTGAAGTTTATTATTTTTTAAACTTAAAAATTATAAATAAATACTTATTTTTTAAGAACTTTTAGAGGAACACAACAAAATATAACCAAATCATTTCCTAGATATATTACCTGGAGCTCAGCAAATCATTTGATTGTCCACTTGAGGAACTGTTGTCCTTCCTCTCCCTCAACCACCTGTCCATCATACTCTGAATCGCCTTGGTCATTATTCCCTCTGTTCTTCCTCTCTGTTGGGATAACAATGCGAGCTCAAGCCTACCCAACACTTCAGCCATCGGAGGCCGTGATCTTGGACTTTCACTTAAGCAATTTTTGGCAAGTACAACAAAAGACTTCAAACAACGTGGTGCTATTTGTCCACTGAGAGAGGGGTCGATGACTTCGGCAAACTTTCCCTTTTTGAAGCACTGTTGAGCCCAATAAATTAAACCTATTTGCTCCGAGTCTAGTTTACTATCCACGGGTGGCCTCCCACATAACACTTCTAACAATACCACACCAAAGGCATACACATCGGATTTCGCAGTCAGTCTAAGAGTACGGAAGTAATCAGGATCCAAATACCCGAATGTGCCTTTTACTTCTGTGCTTATATGGGTTATTGAATGACTTGCAGGGCCTTTAGACAATCCAAAATCGGAAATCTTAGCTACCCAATTCCCGTCTATTAGAATGTTTGTGCTCTTCACATCTCGATGTATGAAACTCTGGCTGGTACCACTATGAAGGTGGTGTAATCCACGGGCGGCACCAATACACAGGTCAAGCCTTTCCTCCCAAGAGAGAGGAGAAAAACCCGTACTGCTTTCAGTTGTCTTTAGCCTGTAGAGATGATCGGCAAGGGTCCCGAGAGCTATATACTCATAAACAAGAATCATCTCTTGACACTCGTTGCAGTAGCCGATTAGCACAACGAGATTAGAATGCCGGAGCTTCGAAAGCATCTTGACCTCCATCCAAAACTCTCCCGCACCTTGCTTGGACTCGGCATTCAACCGCTTTATGGCAACCATTGTAGAACTATCATCGATGAACCCTTTATATACCTTACCGAATCCCCCGATCCCGATAACCAATGCATCATCAAAATTGTTTGTCGCTATTAGTACCTCATCCAGTGAAAAGGAACGACAGGTGCCCTCAGACTCTATCATAGTACCGCCATCGATTGGATAGTGATTGTTTGAAAAGGGCAACTGTTTGGACGAGGCTCCGGCTGAAACGACGTCCGAAGAGGGTAAGGCGTCGGAAACCTTTGTCCCATTTCTTGAAAGATTGTTGCCGTGAGTTGAATCCTTAACACTAGAAACATTGACGACAAGGCTTACTGGTTGACTAATTTGCACTTCTTCAAAATTTTTCCGGCTGTATAAAGATGACATATTTTGGAGAATTTTTTAGGAACACTGACAACATATTGTAAGAATGGGGAATTTGGGGATAATCTCACAGATATGATGGAGGAGAGAGAGGAAAGTGGTGGTCATGGTTGAAGCCGCCTCTATGGAAAGCAAATTGCTTTTTCCCCTCCCCTGACAACCCCCACTCTATTAACTAAATTTTATTTTTTAATTTCTCTATCCTATTTATTTATCTTTTTTTCTTTATATCTTTTTACTCTTTTATTTATTTAATATTCTTTATATCTTTTTTCTCTTTTAGGGCTGATTTGGATTAAAATGTCATTTTGACTTATTTTTTTATTCATTTTTTTTTCCGAATTTGTTAATTTTGTGTTAAACTTTTGTGACTCATTCATTCGTTTTGACCGACCCTTATTTATTTACCTAAATTATTTTTTATTTAATTTCTTAATTATTTTATCTTCAATTAAGCATCCGCTTCAGAATCCAGGATTGCATTTATATTAACTGCGAATGTACCGATCGCTCAATCGACTGCAACATCGCGAGTGAGAGGGAGAGGGAGACATGGAAGGGGGTCGGGAGTTCTGAACACTCAACCGACCCATGCTCAATCTCCTGGTCCACCCATCCCTAATCTCTACATTCAAGAATATTAAATAAATAAGATAAAAGAATTAAGAAATTAAATAAAAAATAATTTAGGTAAATAAAAGATATTAAATAAATAAGGGTGGGTTTGAATTGAAATGTTAAGTAAATTAATTTTTTTGTCTTTATTTGAATTTTTTTTTGCATTTATTTATTTTGCGTCAAATTTTTGTAACTTATTGATTTGTCTCGACAATAGGAATTGGAAAAGTAAAATTTTTTTATCAAAACTCGCAATATTTTGGAAAAAAACAAAAATAAGTCAAAAGGGCAAAAAATTTTTTTTTACCTACTAACTTTATAAAATGAACACTCATTAATGGACAATTCAAAATAAAATACTCAACTTTAAAAAAAGAACGAAGGAGTAATTAAAGAGTGGGGATTGGGGATATTTCGGACATCTTGGCAAAACGATGGGAGATGGGGCTATCAGCCAAGGGAGGGGGGAAAAGCATCTCTCCTATGGAAATGAATGGGAAGATAATGAGCGTCAACTTGGGTTGAGGGCAACTCCAAGTGGCCCCCTCCTCCACGCGGATTTGTGTTCTTTATAAATGTGTGTGATGAATAATCACTTATCCGATTAATTTGATTTTTTATTAGGTTATTCAAAAAAATATTTTGAAATCAATTATGGCTCAAATTATTTATGTGATATCTTGAAGTGGATCCCACAAAGTAAGTTTTGCATAACAATACAGAAAATAATGCAAAAGTAAACAAAATTCCGAAAACAAAAAAAAAGGGCAAATTTCACTGACCTCCCCTGAGGTTTCTGACACGAACAGAAACCTCCCCTGAGGTTTCTGAAATGACACTGACCTCCCCTCCTTTACCTGACAATACCAATGGATCCCCCCTCCGTTACCCTCCGTTACCTTCATGTTATAAACGGATGGAAAAGGTGATTTTGGTCCCTAATTTAGTTTTATTTTTGTTTTGTTTTCCAATCATTACCCTACTTCTTTCACGAGAAATTATTCGTTGCCTCAAGGGCAACATATGGACTTAGTCAGGTGGTGCCTCCCACCAATAAAAATTCGCCCCACTGACACACTATTCTTCTCTCTGGACACAGCTTTCTCTAAAAAATTAAGTGTTCCAAATTACAATCCATTTGAATAGGTAAGAAGATTTTATTTTATTTATCATTTAATTTTAAAAGGGTCATAATTAAATTTTGACTATAGGGCTCTCATTGATTAGCCCTAAGAAAATCGTAGAATCAAATATCTTTTAGGACTAACCAACGAGAGCCCTAAAGTCAAAATTTAATTATGACCCTTTAGAATTAAATGATCAAAAAAATAAAATCTTCTCACCTATTCAAACGGATTGAAATTTGAAATACTTAATTTTTCAACCTGTAGTTTATATATTAAAAAATATGGTTAAAAAATTAAGTGTTCCAAATTTCAATCCGTTTGAACCGATAGAAAGATTTTAGTTTTTTGATCATTTTATCCTAAATGGTCATAATTAAATTTTGACTATCGGGCTCTCGTTGATTAATCCTAAGAAAATCGTAAAATCAAATATATCTTAGGACTAACCAACGAGAGTTCTAGAGTCAAAATTTAATTATGACCATTTAGAATTAAATGATAAAAAAAATAAAATCTTCTTACCCATTCAAACGGATTGTAATTTGGAACACTTGATTTTTTAGAGAAAGTTGTGTCCAGAGAGAAGAATAGTGTGTCAGTGGGGCAAATTTTTATTGGTGAGAGGCACCACCTGGCTAAGTCCATATGTTACCCTTGGGGCAACGAATAATTTCTCGGTGAAAGAAATAGGATAATAATTGGAAAATAAAACAAAAATAAAACTAAATTAGGGACCAAAATCACCTTTTCTATCCGTTTCTAACTTGAAGGTAACGAAGGGTAACGGAGGGGGGATCCATTGGTATTGTCAGGTAAAGGAGGGGAGGTCAGTGTCATTTCAGAAACCTCAGGGGAGGTTTCTGTTCGTGTCAGAAACCTCAGGGGAGGTCAGTGAAATTTGCCCTAAAAACACGTGAGTTGCTGCACGTTCGGCTAAATAAGTCAACTGACTTATTTTTTTGTCCTTATTCAATTTTTTTCGTATTTGTTAGTTTTTCATTAATTTTTGGGGATTATTAAATTGTCATGATAAGAGGAATCTAAAAAGTAAAAAAAATTATGATCGAAATTTAATATTTTTGAATAAAGACGAAAAAATTGGCTTATTGACTTATTTTTGTGTTTATTCAAAAAAAATTAAATTTTGGTCATAATTTTTTACTTTTTAGATTCCTCTTGTCATGACGATATAATAATTTCTAAAGAATTGACGATAAACTAACAAATACGAAAACAATTTGAATAAGGATAAAAAAAATAAGCCAATTGACTTATTTAGTCGAACTGGGTTAATTTGTTAACACAACGGACAGATATCTTTGTTGATTTTTCAAATTGGCCCGAAGTTTTGGGACAGTTAAAAAAAAGGAAACTGATTACTAATTTCCCAAAGTGTGATGGGAAATATAGGGAGTGAAACTCGAAAAGAGAAATTTTTTGGTCTCGAGCGGATACCACGTGGTGGTACCTAGCTCGCATTTTAGCTGTTCAAAGGTGTTTTGGACGGCAAAGATCCGACCTCTTTCTCCTCTCACCCGACTACTCTCTTTTTTTTTTCTCTCTTTAACATCCGAATTATTCAAAACAATTTTAGATGTCTACTATCGCAGACGGAGTATTAGCAGTACTCGCCTGGCACGAAGGTTGAGTTCAGAAAGGATTAAAGTAAGTAAAAATTGAGAAAAGTATAGGGATAAGATTTGGCTGCCAAAATGAGAATGACTAGACTACTGCGACGATCGACTTCAGATAAAAATAAAAAAACAGAACTGCGACGACTTCACGCTAAATTTTGCTCTAATAAGTTAAATGGTTTATTTATTTTGTTCTTATTCTTTTTTTGTTTTGGCATTTTTTAGTTTTTCGTTAAATTTTTTTTTGGATTATTAATTAGTTTGTCATGATAAAAGAAATCTACAAAGTACAAAATTAGGATCAAAACGTAAATATTTTTAATAAAGACAAAAAAAAATTTGACTTTTTTTTGTCTTTATTCAAAAAAAATTTGGGTTGCGGTCATAATTTTTTACTCTAATTTTAAATTCCTTTTGTTCTGACGAAGCAATAATTCATAAAAAAATTGAGAAAAATATTAGCAAATGAGATTTTTTTGAATAATAAGAACAAAAATAAGTTATTTGAATTAATATTAGGCCAAAATAGGCGTAAGTACGAGAAAGCGGTGGGTGAGCTGGAGAGGTATTCCAGCAAGTGGCTCCCTTCTGTCTTAGAGCCAGTTCTAGAATATCTTCTTAAAAAATAAGTACTTATTTCATATTTTTAAATTAAAAAATAATGTAAATGAAAAATATATTTTTTGATTTTTTTGCACCGTATTAAAGATCTCAATGAGATCTTTCAAACAAGATCCATATTGAATATTTTTAGATTTTAATAAGCCCATAATTTTTGAGCTTGAAATTGCCTTCTTAAAAAATAAGTACTTATTTTACGTTTCGGAACGGGGCCTTAATAGAAGAGAATATTTAGCGTCCAGCTCCCAGGCCTCAAAATAGTATTGGTGTATAATGCCCCCGTTTTTTTAAACCATTGGATCACCTCTTTTAATCTCCACCCTTAGATTGAAAACCCACAGGTTAAAATTTTTGCAGTCTCTCTCACGGACTCAGGGGCTCTGCTGTCTGTTGGGGACAGCAGCCCCTGCCCACACCTTAGAACGGTGTCGTTTTGAGACACTGGTGGTTTCGGCGTGGAAACATATAAATTCTCTTTTATGGTTATCTTAGGGTTTTCATTGAAAGTCTTAAAGTGAAAATTACTTACGACCCTCTAGGATAAAATAATTAAAGAAATAAGATTTTTGCACCGGTTTAAATGGATTGAAAATTGGAACACTTAATTTTTTTAAACTTTTATATATTAAAAAAATATAATTAAAAAATTAAATGTTCCAATTTTCAGGACGTTCAGACCAGTGCGAAAATCTTATTTTTTTGGTCATTTAATCCTAAAGGATTATAATTAATTTTTGACTCTAATACTTTTAATAAAAATCATATGAAAACCGTTTAAGAAAAATTTTCATGTAAAATCTCAGTACCTGAAAACCACGCTGTTTTGAGGTGCGAGTAGGAAAATTGAAGACATTGTGATTGTCGTATTGCTGGAAGCGGAAAAGGAGGAGTGAGAAGAAGTGGTGTGACGGAGAGGGTCGATTCCGCCGCAGCATACGAGCTTGCAAGCCACGTGCATCGGCGGAGTCGAAAAGTGTGCGTGGAGAGAGAAGGAAGTTGAGACGGAAACCTGACAGCATGACTGAAATGTAGATGTTTAGAGAGAGAGAGAGAGAGAGAGAAGAAGTGGAAGTGGGCTCCTGAGTTCAGTAGACAGCGGAAGAAGAAGGGCTTGGTGGTCGGGGGAACACGTGGCTCCATATGGTGTAAATAAATGTGGACCCGTTTCCCTACAATTCGACTTCAGACGAACTCTCTTGTTTCATCGTAGCCATTTATTCACACATTTAATAGTACAGATTTTAACAAAACTCTTTTAAATAGGAGTTTTATTTTTAGAAATTTTGAACAATTAAAAACACTTTTGAACGGCCATGATCATGCAAACGACACTTTGCAGTCGAACACCAGCAGAAGCCAGGTTCATAAATGAAGTTGGTTTGTCTCATGCAGTGGACTGCACGACATACAGTCCTGCCATTGTTCGACCTCATTGTGGGTTCAACTCAATGATTGAACTCGTTCGTATTGTAGACTTCAATTGAGCAGAACAACCACCTAAAAATTCCCGTTGATCGAATATCAATCAATACTTACTCGAAGCACTTTTATCTTGACCAAAATGAGCAAGGCACCTTAGATTACCATTTGAATAATTCATTTTTCTAAAGTTAAATGGGTTACGACTAGCTACCCGACCGACATGATATTTTTTACGTGGTGGTTTTATTCTACAAGTTCTACAATATGAACGAGACCGATCATTGAATTGAACCCAAAATAGAGATGAGCTGTCCCCTAAATAGAGATGGGTGTCCTGTTTACCTGATTTGCTTATTGGTGTACAGTGTACTATTAACGAGCAGCTGCCGTTCATTTTGGGCTTTGGTCGTCCACCGGTTTTTTTCCTTTTCCATTTTTCTTGAATACTCTCCACGTTAGTTACCCTATGTTCGAGACCTTCGATTCCGTTTTCAATCATGGATCTATGGTTACGAATTCAATTACCGTTCTCAGTAAGTAATAGTTTGTGAAATTTTTTAAAGCTTTCACACTTGACGTCTGTCCCTACCGGAACATTTTATGGTACACCTTGGTACGTTCATACTTGACGTTTCAATCTTACGGTCCGTTTGGATGCGGAGAAAGAATTGGGGGTATTAGTTAATAAGGGGAGATAAGAGAGTAAGGGGTATTAATTAATAAATGATGACCCACATTAATGTGATATTTATTAAGGGGGGATTAAATAGTAGGTTGTTTAGAGGAGGTATTAGAGAAGGGAGATTAAATAATACTTTGTTTGGATGGAAGATTAATAGAGGGTATAAGGAAGGGTATGATATAAAAAGCTCTCAAATGACCATTTTGCCCTTCTGCAGTTCCTAAATTAATTCTGTACTACGTTTTATATGTAATTACAAATTTAATTATTCTTTTACAATTTAAGCCGTAATATTTATTTCTACTAACAAATTAACGAATTTAGTATTATTATTAAACAATTTTTTTTATAAAATTTAATTTTTTAAAAAAAATTAAGTATTCCAAATTTCAATCTATTTGAATTGGTGGAAAGATTTTTGTTTTCTGATCATTTTATCCTAAATGGTCATAATTTAATTTTGACTCTAAGCTTCTCGTTGATTAGCTCTAAAGAGATATTTGATTTTACGACTTTTCTAGTGCTAATTAACGAGAGCCCTAGAGTCAAAATTAAATTATGATCATTTAGAATAAAATGATTAAAAAACTAATATTACCAATATCACGTCTGTCAACGGTTTACCGGCCCTTTCTTATAATATAAAGGTTAGTTCTCTTCTTTTGTCGATCCTTTTATTTTTGGATTGAAATTTGAAACATTAAATTTTTTTCTCGACTTTTCTCACACCAAGCCTTACAGTTTACAATGCTCATTTTAATTTTTTCCTGGTTAAAGTGTTCTTTTTGAGATGGGTCAAAGTGTTTATTTTAATTGATCAGTGGTGGGGCACTTTCCTATGTTCTTATCGCCAAACCCCGAGAGAGAGAGAGAGAGAGAGAGAGAGAATGGTAGCAGCAGCAAGCAGCACCAGCAGGAGGAGGAGGAGAAGAAGAAGAAGAAGAAGAAGAAGAAGAAAAAAACGACGGCACCAGCACCAGCACCAGCAGCAACAGCAACACTCCTCTCTCCAATCCCTGGTGAACATCACAACCTGATTAGTCCTCCCTCTCTCCGATCTACTGTTCTTTTTCTTCTGGTTCATTGTCAAACTTAGGCGGGTTGGGGGTTGGGAGAAAGGGATAAGGAGGTGTAAAATCGTCTAATTTGCAGGGGTATTGGGGGGGATAACTTAATAACACCTCAAACCCCGTCCATAACTTAGACCCTCGGATCCCCCCTTCTCCGGTCTTAGTTAAGGAGGAGGATAAACCAGTACCCCTCAGTTTGTGGCATCCAAACGGGGGTAAAGCGTGGGCCCCAAGTCTTATACGGGGGTGAAAACTAATCCCTCCTCCAACGGATGCATCTAAACGGGCGGGGAAAGAATTGGGGGTTGTGGGCTCCCCGACTGGTGCGTGCCCAGGAAAAGAGAGTCGCTACCTGGATTTTTGAAATGGTTGATCCGAGAAACCGAGAGCTCGTTTGAAAGGAAAAGGCCCTTTTGGTCTAGCGAAAACGTTGAGATTTCTGGTTTGGGAGCCACTTACGAGCAGGGGAGATTTTGTTTAGAAAAATGCACTCCGTTCGCCCGGTAAAACCGGTCACTACTAAATTCTTTCAAAGGAGGGGGATTTAAAATATCTCTTAGGAAATCAAAATCTTTAATAAACAAACAAAGGGAAAAGGGGCATGGGTAATAGATCACGTTGACGTGCACGTGGTGTTAACTGTATAGTGATGATAAGGATGATACAGAATGAAAAAAATTTCTTACAGAAACTGTCTAGATCTCAACATCCTTCTGCACGGCATTTTGTAATACCGCGCACGGTCTTACAGAATGCCGTGCGGGGTATCCTCTTCATTGTCAGGTCTTTACAAAGTTTCAGATCACCGCCCAGCATCTTGGATAGCACGCACGGGGTTTTCAACTGACATTAAACAATATTTTTGCCATCGGGCGACCCTGAAAAGTACCGCTTTTCCAAGCCATGAAAAGAAACCAACTTTTAAGCTTCTGATCGTTCAGAATGTCCGAAGAAGCTTTATTTTCTAAAACTAAACATGGCTTGTGGATATGGTTGTTTTTGAGAGTTACCTACGCCTGATATTTTAATAATAAAAAGACCTGACAGAGGACAGCCATGATCCAGACGGCTTGAGCAAGAAAACAGTAAACTAAAACGTCGTGCGTCTAAATCAGTTACGCCGCGAAACGCATCAAAGCGCCGCGCGGTGTAGCTTTCTTAGTACAGAGGCTTGTTCTTGTCTTGAAAATGGTTTTTAAGTTAGGATCTGACCCAAAGGGGGTCGATCCTGACCATAGAGAGGTTCTCTCAGGGATATGGACAGAGCCTATCCCAAGGAAACTAGTTTATACCTTTGATCTTTGAGCTTGGATGAGAATAGACGGCTACGGCTACGGATGAACACGAATGAAAACGGTCGAGGAGAGACGGTGGACACGGTTTAATAGGTAGGTTTTGGGAAGTTGGAGGTTTTGGAGTGAGCAAGAGGACTCCTTTTAATGGCGAGGAGAAAAATGGAAGATTTTGAGGAAAAAAGAACCTTGAGAATATTTTTGGGAGCACTTTCTCAAGGCTTTGGAGTCACGAGGAATGAACATGAAAGCATGACGAAAGAGAATTCAGGGCCCTTTTCTCTTGAATGAAGGGTTGTATTTATAGGCAAAAGTTAAGGATTTTGAATTTCAAATGCTGGAGGTGTTTTCTGGGCGGGCCAGAAGTGCCTTTTCAGCTGAGCTAACATGTGGCAGTGGCTCAAGTGGGCGTGGTCGACAGCTAATTGAGCCAGTCATAACTTTTTTCAAAATGTTGTGCGGGTGACCTCATAACCTCGTGCGGCATAATGAAATCTATTATGCCGTGCGATGTAGAGATGTGACGCGCAGTACTAAGGGTCCAGCTCTGGGCCTTTGGGTTTGCTCTGGGCTTTTTGATTTTGTTTTGGGAGAGTCCCACATCCAAGCTCTTGGAGGTATTTATTTCATTTGTTTCATCATCGGGATATTTAAAGCAGTTTCGAGGTCCGGATTGAGGTGTCTACAGGGGTATTAGTTAATAAGGGAGATAAGATAGTAAGGGGTATTAGTTAATAAGGGATGACCTATATTGATGTGATATTTATGGAAGGGGGAATAAATAAGAGGTTGTTTGGATGAGGTATTAAAGAAGGGAGGTTAAATAATACTTGGTTTGGATGGAGGATTAATAGGGGGTATAAGGAAGGGGATGATATAAAAAGCTCACAATTGACCATTTTGCCCCTGTGCAGTCCCTAAATTAATTATGTATTACGTTTTATATGTAATTACAAATTTAATTATTCTTTTACAATTTAAGCCGTAATATTTATTTCTACTAACAAACTAATGAATTTAGTATTATTATTAAAGAATTTTTTTTAAATTCGATTTTTTAAAAAAAATTAAGTGTTCCAAATTTCAGTCCATTTGAACCGGTGGAAATTTTTTTGTTTTCTGATCATTTTATCCTAAATGGTCATAATTTAATTTTGACTCTAAGCCTCTCGTTGATTAGCCCTAAAGAGATATTTGATTTTAAGACTTTCTTAGGACTAATTAACGAGCGCCATGGAGTCAAAATTAAATTATGATTACTTAGGATAAAATGATCAAAAAACAAAAATCTTTCCACCGATTCAAATGGATTGAAATTTGAAACATTTAATTTTTTTCTCGACTTTTCCCACGCCAAGCCTTACAGTTTACAGTGTTCATTTTAATTTTTTCCCGGTTAAATTGTTCTTCTTGAGATGGGTCAAAGTGTTTATTTTAATTGATCAGTGGTTGGGCACTTTCCTTTATTCTTATCGCCAAAGCCTGAGAGAGAGAGAGAGAGAGAGAGAGAGAGAGAGAGAGAGAGAGAGCAACGGAGCGGCAAGTAGCACCAGCAACAACAGCAGCTGGAGGAGGAGGAGAAGAAGAAGAAAACGGCGGCACCAGCACCAGCACCAGCACCAGCAGCAACAGCAACAACAACACTCCTCTCTTCGATCCCTGGTGAGCGTCACAACTTGATTAGTCCTCCCTCTCTCCGATCTACTGTTTTTTTTTCTTCCTGTTCTTTTTTCGCTGTTCATTGTCAAACTCAAATGGGTTGGGGGTTGGGAGAGCGGGATAAGGAGGGGTAAAATCGTCTAATTTGCAGGGGTATTCGGGGGATAACTTAATAACACCTCAAACCCCATCCATAACTTAGACCCCCGGATCCCCCATTCTCCGGTCTTAGTTAAGGAGGAGGATAAACCAGTACCCCTAAGTTTGTGGCATCCAAACGGGGGTAAAGCGTGGGCCCCAGGTTTTATACGGGGGTGAATACTAATCCCTCCTCCTATGGATGCATCCAAACGGGCAAGGAAAGAATTAGGGGTTGTCAGCTCCCCGACTGGTGCGCGCCCAAGAAAAGAGAGTCGCCACCTGGATTTTTGAAATGGTTGATCCGAGAAATCGAGAGCTCATTTGAAAGGAGAAGGCCCTTTTGGTCTAGCGAAAACGTTGAGATTTCTGGTCTGGAAGCCACGTTACGAGTGGGGAAAATTTTGTTTAGAAAAATGCACTCCATTCGCCCGGTAAAATCGGTCACTACTAAACTCTTTTAAAGGAAGGGGATTTAAAATATCTCTTGGGAAATCAAACTCTTTAATAAACGAAGGGAAAAGGGGCATGGGTAATAGATCACGTTGACGTGCACGTGGTGTTAACTGTACAGTGATGATAAGGATGATGCAGAATGAAAGAAATTTCTTACAGAAACTGTCTAGATCTCAACATCCTCCTGCACGGCATTTCGTAATACCGCGCACGGTCTTACAGAATGCCGCGTGGGGTATCATCTTCACTGTCAGGTTTTTACAAAGTTTCAGATCACCGCCCAGCATCTTGGAGAGCACGCACGGGGTTTTCAACTGACATTAAACAATATTTTTGCCATCGGGTGACCCTGAAAAGTACCGCTTTTCCAAGCCATGAATAGAAACCAACTTTTAAGCTTCTGATCGTTCAGAATGTCCGAAGAAGCTTTATTTTTTTTAAAACTAAACTTGGCTTGTGGATATGGTCTGTTTTTGAGAGGTACCTACGCTTGATATTTTAATAACAAAAAAAACCTGACAGAGAACAGCCATGATCCAGACGGTTTGAGTAAGAAAACAGTAAACTAAAACGTCGTGCGTCTAAATCAGTTACGCTGCGAAACGCATCAAAGCGCCGCGCGGTGTAGCTTTCTTAGTACAGAGGATTGTTCTTGTTTTGAAAATGGTTTTTAAGTTAGGATCTGACCCAAAGGGGGTCGATCCTGACCATAGAGAGGTTCCCTCAGGGATATGGACAGAGCCTATCTCAAGGAAACTAGTTTATACCTTTGATCTTTGAGCTTGGATGGGAATGGACGGTTACGGATGAACACGAATGAAAACGGTTAAGGAGAGACGGTGGACGCGGTTTAATAGGTAGGTTTTGGGAAGTTGGAGGTTTTGGAGTGAGCAAGAGGACTCCCTTTAATGGCGAGGAGAAAAATGGAAGATTTTGAGGAAGAAAGAACCTTGAGAATATTTTTGGGAGCACTTTCTCAAGGCTTTGGAGTCACGAGGAATGAACATGAAAGCATGACGAAAGAGAATCCAGGCCCTTTTCTCTTGAATGGAGGGTTGCATTTATAGGCAAAAGTTAAGGATTTTGAATTTCAAATGCTGGAGGTGTTTTCTGGGCGGGCCAGAAGTGCCTTTTCAGCTGAGCTAACTTGTGGCAGTGGCTCAAGTGGGCGTGGCCAATAGCTAGCTGAGCCAGTCAGAACTTTTTTCAAAATGCTGTGCGGTTGACCTCATGACCTGGTGCGGCATAATGAAATCTATTATGCCGTACGGTGTAGAGATGTGCCGCGCGGTACTAAGGGTCCAGCTATGGGCCTTTGGGTTTGCTCTGGGCTTTTTGAGTTTGTTTTGGAAGAGTCCCACATCCAAGCTCTTGGAGGTATTTATTTCATTTGTTTCATCATCAGGATATTTAAAGCACTTTCGAGGTCCGGATTGGGGTGTCTACAGGGGTATTAGTTAATAAGGGGGACAAGATAGTAAGGGGTATTAGTTAATAAGGAATGACCTATATTGATGTGATATTTATGGAAGGGGGATTAAATAGTAGGTTGTTTGGATGAGGTATTAAAGAAGGGAGATGAAATAATACTTGGTTTGGATGGAGGATTAATAGGGGGTATAAGGAAGGGGATGATATAAAAAGCTCACAAATGACTATTTTGCCTTTGTGCAGTCCCTAATATAATTCTGTATTACGTTTTATATGTAATTACAAATTTAATTATTCTTTTACAATTTAAGCCGTAATATTTATTTCTACTAACAAACTAATGAATTTAGTATTATTATTAAAGAATTTTTTTTTGAAAATTCAATTTTTTAAAAAAAATTAAGTGTTCCAAATTTCAATCTATTTGAACTGGTGGAAAGATTTTTGTTTTCTGATCATTTTATTCTAAATGGTCATAATTTAATTTTGACTCTAAGCCTCTCGTTGATTAGCCCTAAAGAGATATTTGATTTTACGACTTTTGTAGGGCTAATCAACGATAGCCCTAGAGTCAAAATTAAATTATGATCATTTAGGATAAAATGATCAAAAAACTAAAATCTTTCCACCGTTTCAAATGGATTGAAATTTGAAACATTTAATTTTTTTCTCGACTTTTCCCACACCAAGCTTTACAGTTTACAGTGTTCATTTTAATTTTTTCCCGGTTAAAGTGTTCTTCTTGAGATGGGTCAAAGTGTTTATTTTAATTGATCAGTGGTGGGGCACTTTCCTTTGTTCTTATCGCCAAAGCCTGAGAGAGAGAGAGAGAGAGAGAGAGAGAGAGAGAGAGAGAGAGAGAGAGAGAGAGAGAGAGAGAGAGAGAGAGAGAGAGAGAGCGGCGGAGCGGCAAGTAGCACCAGCAACAATAGCAGCTGGAGGAGGAGAAGAAGAAGAAGAAAACGGCGGCACCAGCAGCAACAGCAACAACAACACTCCTCTCTTCGATCCCTGGTGAACGTCACAACTTGATTAGTCCCCCCTCTCTCCGATCTACTGTTCTTTATCTTCCTGTTCTTTTTTCGCTGTTCATTGTCAAACTCAGATGGGTTGGGGGTTGGGAGAGGGGGATAAGGAGGGGTAAAATCGTCTAATTTGCAGGGGTATTGGGGGGATAACTTAATAACACCTCAAACCCCATCCATAACTTAGACCCCCGAATACCCCCTTCTCCGGTCTTAGTTAAGGAGGAGGATAAACCAGTACCCCTCAGTTTGTGGCATTCAAATGGGGGGTAAAGCATGGGCCCTAGGTCTTATATGGGGGTGAAAATTAATCCCTCCTCCTATGGATGCATCGAAACGGGCCCTTAATGGAACTGAATTGGCTCATTAGGAACGTTTTTTTTTACTGAAACTAATTTTCGTGTAGGGACAGGAATATGTCTAAGTATGAAAGCTTTCAAAAATTTCACAAACTACTAAAATTTATGAGAACGATAATTGAATTCGTAACCATAGATGAATGATTGAAGACGGAATCGAAGGTCGAACACTGTGTAACTAACATGTAATCGAACGTCGAACATTGTGTATGTTTCCCCATAGGTACGTTCCGTAATCAGGCAAGAAACGCAAGTATAAAATGTTCATGTATGTATGATATGTGATTTTTCAAGAATAAATAGTAATGATGCAAGTATGAATATCCGAATGTTTGTGAATTTACACGTCTATTCACACTAGCTATAATTGGTACAGAAACGTGTAGTAACAATACTAATGCGGGAAAAAATATAATGTCAAATGAGTTACGTTCCTCTCCAATTAGGAGGATTTAAAAAGTTCAATTCTCCTGAAAATTTATGCAAAAATTGAGAGAGAGAGAGAGAGAGAGAGAGAGCCGAGAGGATGCCATCACAAGGATTCAAGAATGCCACCACACGGATTCAAACTCCCGCACAAGTGAGCCTCAAGTACACATGCTTTTGACACTGAACGAAAGCTCACTTTTTGTTCAAACATCCTCGTATAATTTATTACTATACACTTTTCAGTGTAAATTTTTATTAATTTAATTTTTTTTTTTTTGGGGGGGGGGGGGGGGGGGGGGGGGGGTTGTATTTTTGGAACTGACAGTGGCACGTGTCACACCCCCCTCGACGTAGCTCAACCCCTGGTTGTTTCATAGGAATCTGTCCGTGACAACAATTCTTAACATGAAGGATTTAAATCATGCCTAGTGAATGGATATTTCAAATCCGAAAGGATATAGCGCTTGACTCAATGTCTAATGCTCTACAGATTATTCAGTGCCCTTCAGGCACTATCACGTAGTGCCCCAAGCCTCTCTTACACCACACAATCATGTAGGGCCCGTACTTTAAGTATTGGACTCCACGAAAATATGTGGTGGTGGAGGGAATTGGAGCACTATGTGACGGTGCCCCAAGGACATTGAATAATCTTTCATTGATTGGTAACATAAATTCCCTTCATTTGAAACCGACGTCTATCCAGCCGTAGCCTAAGCTTAAGTAAGGTAAAGATTTGCTGTTCATTACATATGTTGTTGTTGTTGTTTTTTTAGTAAGAGTAAAAAATTTATTAATAATAAGGAGAGAGTACAAGGAACATACGTTATGGGGTATAAGACAGTCAGAACAAAGACCAAACAAGAAGCCAAAAAACAAACCGCCCTCCCAAAGGAATACAGAAGCAACTTTTCTTCACATATAGATGTTTTTTAGTATTAAATTATAAGCTGTTTTTTTTTATTTGTTTTATTATGTTTCAAATTTCTGCAACAATGCTACAATTGTGACTTTGGATTAGTCTGCATGATAAAAGCTATAGTAAATAATATTTATCTTTTCCACATAGAGTACAAAAAAAGACTAACTTTAATTTAATCTATCTACTAAACTGAGACATCTTGAATTGTGTTTGACGCTCTTTCATATCGTTAAAAGCGTTTGAGGTTTATACCACGTTTCGGTCTTAAACTAACTTCATATTCTCCTTTGGCTTTGAGACAAAATGTAGAAGTTTTTTTCCCATATGATAGTGGGAAAGCACTTGGTTACGTAATTGTTCAAACTGCAAATTTCTTTCATTAGGGTCATTTTCCTAAATATCACAAGGAGATTGAAGGATCATAGAACATAGGAAAAATCCAATCCATTCCACACAATGGAATGGATGTGGAGTTTATGCTTAATTTTGAAGTCAACTGCAGGACTTTTAACCACTTCAGATTTCACTTTCACCCCTTGTGGTTCTTGCCATGTGCGGACACCCACCTCATGGTTCAAAATTGAGCACATAACCTCCCCGTGGTTTTAAAAATGTGCGGATAGACCCCCTGCCGTCATGTTTTCCATCCATATTAACTGACACAGCATGAAAAGACCGATATACTCTCATCATGTCGATTCTTTTTCTTTTTTTAAATCTAACCACACAATCCCCTCTACTAAAAATTGAATCAAAAGCGTTGATATTGTAAATTTTGACGAGTAATATTTTTATGCCAAAATTCAAGTCAATCAAAATATGAAAAGCTCATGGTCGAATCGATTTTGTTGTGAAATTAAAATTTCAATTTTGAATTTACTAAAAATTAGATCATTGGGTTATTGATGCAAATCGAGATGATTTTTTTATAGAGATATTCTATTCTTTATTTAATACATTATAAACTCAGATTACATTCTAGAGGCGTGTGAGATACACCTCCGTTAATATGGATGAATGGAAAACATGACGACAGATGGTCTATCCCCACACTTTCAAAACCGCAGGTAGGTTATGTGCTCAGTTTTGAACCATAAAGGAGGATATCCACATATGACGATAACCACAGAGGGGTGAAAGTGGACTTTGCCCATTATAGTACTTTTTTGTCGCGCGGTTGGGGGTCTTCATAATGAACAATGGGTTTGTGTCATGTTAATCCAATGCTCGGCTGGAAAATGCCTTTGAGGATTCTAGTACAGTTTTTTTTTTTTGGCTTACATTCTAGTACAGGTTTGTCGCGGAATTCCACTACTTATTAGCTACGAGCCTATGGCAGGAATGGAATTTCTGCTGCTTTCTTAGTTCTTCCTGTGGCAGTCATTTGGTTAATTTTACTGTCAAACTTGATTGTTGTCTATATTTTACACCTGAACTTACCGAAGTGCTTCATATCTACATGTTCCAATCCTTACTAAGGAAGTAGCAGGGCCTGCATTGGTGGACATTGATCCATTTATGATTTGAAGTTTAAGAGGATGAGGAAGAACACATGTTTGTGTCTCACAATATGAGGATGGGCAATTCAATTAAGCTGTTTGTTTCTCCCAAATCTTCTTTGTATTGAAGCTTAAATGCGGAATTCCTTCGGCCTTTGACCTGATTTGGGAGTCCCTACTACTTATTGAAACAGAGGTAAACGTTCAAAACGGACTTGTTACAGGACTGCAACCCAACTCTCTCTTTCTCTTGCAAGAAGGGGCGAAGGGCTACCCTCATATCCAAGCTGTTACTTCAACCGTTCATAGTCTTTCTTTGCAAACAAGTGCACTTGCCATCGATAGAATTGATAGGAACATTCTTTGGCGGATATACCGACAGTAAGAGTGCAAAAGATTAATCAAATGGGTACCGTCTTTAAGAGAAAGGGAAAGATGGAAGGTGGTTGGGGTTGAGAAAAACAAAAGAAAACATGATTGCCTTTTGAAACTTGTTCAGAGACTCGTCTGAAAAGAAAGTTGTGAGTTTCAACTTCCAACGAAGTTCAGTTCGTAAGAACAAAGAGATAAAGAAGAGAATGAAATACCTCCATGGGAGGAGAGCCTCACACTTTGAAGAGTATTATCAAGTCTCAATTAACCTTCTACTCAGAAGGATATATATGATAAATGTTAATTGGTGATGGGAAGAATACCTCCTCCTTGGTGGTGTTGAGACAATCTTTCAGTTGAGAACCACCCTCAGGCTCAACAAGAGGATTCTAAGGTGGAATCCATTATATCGGAAAATAAGGATTGCGATCTAGTATTGCTTTTGATCTATATCCATCGAGGAGAGAAGTAATAATCTTAAGATTTGTGTCGACGTGCTGACTCTGAAACTGAAACTGAACAAAGTGTACCAAAATAAAATACTCGGTGTGCATTTGTAGAAACTATGAAGGATGTACCAGACTTGGGGTACTGAGCATACGGCATTTCCCAAAACAAACATATCCCGCATTTATGTAAATTGACAACAAATTGGTGAGATGTAGCATCAACCACCCTAGTAGAAACAGTAACAGATGCAATGCGCACCGTGTTTTTTTTTTCCTATCTTTGAAGTGTAATGAATCATGTTTCAATATGTGCATCAATCAGCCTTTACCTAACACAATACCCTAGCATCCGCAAAAACGATCCCAAATATTGACATGGAAACCATCTTTCTCGAGCAGCTTCATTTGTTTTTAACAGCCGAACAGCTTCCAAAGGTCGGGTAGGTGACCAAAAGACCAAGTACCTCATGCTGTCCGTACCTCCTCGCACAAGCAATGGGAGTTTCGCCGTCTAGATTCTCAAGAGTGCTGTAGCAATAAACAGAGTGTAGAGAAAATAAGTTACAAACAGCGCAAGAACTAAAACAGAAAAAAGCGAAAAATAGATCTATGACAGCAGGAAACATCGACCAGATCAGAGGTTTGACTTACGTAGCCGCACCATACAACAACACCAACATAACCGATCTAGTCCCCAATTATTGAGGGTATGGGCAGGGAATGGTTGGAGACAGACCTAACCTTTGATAATATATGCACAAAGTGGCTGCTCTCAGAATACCACTGCAACAGTTGCCCCCCAAACCTCTAAGAATCGAGGAGCTAAAGGGACGTTTTGCTGTAGAAGGGCTACACATTCCTTGCTATCATATTGAGCCGCATAGTGAAGCACAGTACAAGGGCTGAAGTACTTGAGGATTAAGGTGGGCTATAGCCTAGGTCACTTTGAGAAAAAAAAGCTATATGTACAAGTTTTGCTCAATTCAATTTTTTTTAGCCCAACCTATTCCACCAACCCATTTTCTTTCCCTCTTTCCTACATTCTTTCTTTCTACTTCTCTTGTACTCTCCCTCTTTACTACCGTCAAGGGCTGGGGTTCTTGTTGATTGTTCAAAGTTGAAAACCCAGTTAAATTGACTCAAGGAATTTCATGAAACCTCATGGTGCTCAATCTTTTGATTCGGATGCCAGAGGAAAAACCCTAAAAAGCGACTTCAAGTTATCCGTTGGTCAAGATGTTGACCAAAATGAGTTCATTAAGCTAACATCTTCCAAATTGAGCGAAGGACTGACATCTAAGGTTTATGTTAAACTAAAAATTGCGCTTTCATTTTTCAATCTTAGAGTCCATCACTCTTAATGAAGCTGGAACATTATCCTAGTCTCCAACAAGGTAAACATGTTACTATTAAAATACTTGAATCTCTCATTGATGAGGAAAACTACAATTTCTTTAATCTCTCATCTAGTTTATTTATTTTTACGTATGAGCAGAAATACTATTCAAGTACGTCGAATTGCGAGAGTTCAAATCCGTAAGTAGTCCTTTATTATGCAAAGCACTGGCTGGTGTGCTTAAATTTGCTCTTATATTGTTAAATGCAGAGCACTGACCGATGTGCTTAGATTTTTACTGATTTAGTTGACGCAGTCATGCAAAATATTGGCTAGTGAGCTTAAATTTTAAATTTTTGGTTCTTACAATCTTATTTTTTAAGTTTAAATTATAATGTAATAACAACAAAAAATCTGAAGCATTTTTTGAGATTTGTTGATGTCTAAGAATTTTTATGGGAGCGATTTTTTCATATTGTGCATTTAAAGACACCGCTATATTAACTCCTAAGAAATTGCATATTATATACACTATTTCGCCTATAGTTGTTAAATACCTACAGTACATGATACGTACCTACGACTTGTATCGTCTCATTCGGAGAACGATACGTATCCACCTCGTATCCTTTTTGTATAGAAATTACACAATACAATTGCGTATCCTAATTCGCTACGTATCATCTGATTTTTTATTTGGAAAAAGTTGGACCTTATTTCAAGAAGCGGAACCCCGAATACATTAATCTAAGTCATTTGATCTAATTATGGAATCATTCAAACCATTTGATAGACATTCAACCTCAATGTAAGGCTTGTATAGAAGAACGAACCATACTTTGATTGTATTTTGCTTGACTTTTCTTTCCCTAACAAAGGGTACAGAAAACCTTAATGTAATCAGTCCCAATTGAGAGACTTCATATTTTGCATCTTAATTTTTTTTAAATGTAAGCATAATTTGTTGGTGGTATTAGGTGTATCTACTTTTTAATTGTCTATTAATTATGATTAATGTTGTTGAAGTATAAACTAAATTTAGTATTTGACACAAGAAAGTTAAGTCCGAATAAGTCCAATCGACAAAATCCAAAAATAGAAGATATTATTGAAGAAGATATAAATGGTATCTAGTTTTTAGAAACTCTAAAATATCTAGCTTTAGAAACTCTAAAATATCCTTGTGAAATATCTATAATTTTTTGTGAGAATTAGTCACATGTGTAATTCTAGAATTACCTCAAAGTTTATTGTGTATAAAAAAATCTTTGTACTAGAGCCTTCCATAGAGTAGTATAAATAGGGACGAGTTCTAGCTATTTTGTTCCTGATTGATTCCCCACTCTTGTCTTTAGTATTCTCTCTTTTTCAAAAATCTGTTGAACTGAACAATGGAAATTTCTACTCTTCCAACAACGTATCTTAAGATATATGATATGTATCCCTATACGATCTACATAATTAAAAACATTGATTTTGGGTTAGCCCGGGGTAGAATTAATTCTTGGTTCCGCCCTTGGCACAGTATTTTTATTCACATCCAAAGCATCAACCATTGTTCTAGCCTTGAGAAGCATTCTTGCACACTCCACCTGCAATGATATCCAACTAATCCAGAAAAGCTAAGAATTAACCCGTAAATCGCAAAATAGTTACACTTAACATTAGTATGCGAAACAACTTTTTCCCTAATCTGCTATTACATAGTCTCACGTAGACACCACAAAGGAGAGAGAACATACAAGGGACACTACTTTTCCCAATCTATTATTACATTCCATATCACCAATGATCATGGCCTAAACTAACACATTAATAGCATTTTTATGAAAATCCAATAGAAACAAGAAGTTAAAAAACAAAAATAATATCTATTGCGGTTGGGAATACCTCATTACTAGCACATGCAGAGTGCAATGGAGGAGGGATCTTGGAGCTATCAACTAATTTGTGAATCCGTGAAGACGAATTGGGATTCAGTTTGGCTACTAGGAGAAGGGCCATCTTGGCCGAATCAATGGTCTTCGGGGAAAAGGAGGGGCTTCAGATTATCTTCAGCATATACTTGAAGAAGTTGTCCACTATAGCATCACGAAGCCATTCTGGAGCCATCGCAAAGGATTGCAACTCTTCGATCAACTGTCGGCCAAAGGTTTTGTCCGATGCAAGGGACTCAAAAACAAAATTGACGACACGACAGAAGAGGTGGACCAACAAACCATTATCTCCAGGGAAGCGTCGCAAGATGACAATGGACACTCGTGTCGCCTGCCCGCGAGCCTCATCGGAATAGGTGTTGAACAACACATTAGAAAAGGTTATTGCAATCAGCTTCTCGAGGAGCGCATCCCTAATATTCTTGGGGACAGCCTCGAGGTATGATGTGGGAACATGCTGGGCGAATTCATCCAAGAGGTTAAGTAGTGTTGAGTCCAAGGCAACATGCTCTGTTTTGAATGCAACGCGTCAAGAAGCCCTCCAATTCCGGCCACTTTCCCACAGGCAACATTTGAGCCCCCAGGACGGATACAATCTCACACAAGATGCCAGCCACACGTTCGTCTTGAAGATGTCCAGCATGTGCTGCAGAACGCAAATGGCATGCAATCTTGTGACTCTTCTCGTCTTCTCTTCATAAGGTTCAAGACTCGAATACAGAAGTAATTCGGCATCCTCTTGGTGAGATGAATGTAGATTGCTTTTGCATCGGGGTCGGGGCCTTCTCTATCGAAGAAAATCCACTTCGAACATTTCAGCTTTGAAGTTCAGAATATGATCGTTCAGCTTATCAATTCTCTCTTTGACTAGGGCATAGTCTTGGAGGTCTTGATTGAAGCAGTGAGCTACAACATTGGCTTCGAGCCATGTTTTGATTACTGGCAAAAAATCCAAAAAGCAGTGGATTTGATAGGAAACCACAGAGGGGATGGTGCATAGAACAAGTGTTTCACAAGCCCATTTAAAATCGGTCAATGGAACTTGTTCTTCTAGGATAGAAACATCCAAGAAGGAGAAAGCATAAAGAAGTTGCAAAGCTTTGCCCTTGTCTGAAGGAAAACTGGAGTAGCCATAATGCCATTACAAGTAAGGAGGGGTTGACAGCAAGGTTGGTCACTTCACTAAACCAATCAGGATCCTCTGGGAGAGGAGTCAGCTTGTTTGACTCTTCGAAATCAACGGGATAGTGTGGAGTTTTCACTTCGGCAAGCCAGAAAGTCTTTTGGTTTTGGGCCAGGCGTTTGAAGTCACAGCAGGGGGCTGGCCCAAGGTAATTCTCTTCCTGTTTAAGAAAGAGAGCGAATTTGAGGGAAGAATAGGTTGACTCCAGCATTCCCATGTGAGTGGTATCACAATGAGTCAGGGGCAAAAATTGACTCGCAAATAGGGTTCAAAAGTGGTGAAACATATTTGGGGTAAGGCCAGGTTGATCAAATTTGACTAGAATGGTGCCAGCATTAGTGCTAGCAGGTTTTTCCTCCCAATTGTCCCAGCTAGATTCATTAGCTGAATTCGAAAGGGCAGAAGAAGATTCCCAACCCATAGGAGAAGGGTTAGGAGTGCAGAAGGTTCAGTCATAAAGAATTTTCCCGGCCAGCATCTGAGGGGAATTTAAGGGAGATGATTGAGTGAAGTTGGATTGGTGGTCGAGATTTTCTAGGACAAGATTAATTTCGGGGAGTGAATCCATAGCTGGAATTTAGCTTGTGAGTAGGATTCAACTTTGAAGGGTTTAGAAAGGACGTACGATTTATTGAACCCTATCATTGATCACTATTTATAGACAAATTAATGATAGTCCTCTTTGGGAAGTTCAAGAGACGTGCATGGAAACAGATCTTTCTATACCCCATGCATCCTTGTTTGTAGGGAAATGTGGGCCATTAACACTTATTTAATTACTTTAAATAAGATGTTAATGCGAGGGGTGTGTTTACATCCAAAATATACTAGCCAATGAGAAAATTACACGTGGCACAGAATAGTATTTTGTCCAATCAGAACACGTCACATTAAGACCTAAGGTGTAGAGGATCAGAAGGATTGATGATGATGTTATTTTAGTACAAAATGGTTTTGTTTTGATTGGAAACGACCTCGTTCGGACTTTAAACGAGGGCAAATAGATGGTAATTAAAGTTAGTCATTGATTAACCATTAAATGGTGATATTAGACTTCTCGTTTCGTGAGGGGTATCAGTCATGGTTGTAGTAAATCATTTAGATAGCCGAGTTCTATGGCACTAAACCATGTTGCGTGAAAACAAGAATCCAACTATGAATGTGGGGAATGGAAGTCGAATGTAGACCCATTGTCTATAAATAGAAGAAGCAAATGAAAAGAAGCCCCAAAAAAAATTCATCATCTGACAACTCATACAAATTGATTGCTTAGAGATCGATCTATCGTAGTTTAGGATTTAGATTAGATTAGTTTAGTAATTTGTAAATTAATTGAAGGCTTATTTGCATGTAAGACTACTTTTGATTAAATTCAAGTTATCTTATTTCCTTTAGTTCTTTTTCTTACCAAAGAGTAGTCGACTGTAGGTTCACTTTCGATAAAATTCAGTGTGCTTACATTTCTGTATTGTTGTTGTCAAAATCTTAAGAGTATTTACATATAAACTTACCTTTGATTAGATTTAGGTTTGTTTATGTTCAATTATCTTTTTTGATTGAAGAGTGTCAATCTATTTTGGTTGATACCTTAAGAAAAAATCCTCTTGCTTGAGGTAAGCGAACAGATAACACAGTTGCCTAATTTAAATTAGTCATTTTCAATCATCTGAAAAGAATAATTTCTTTTCTGAAGTTAGTTCTTTTTTGGCACACCCGCACATAATTATTTGCTATTAAATTGAGCTAATTTAGCCCAAACAGTGTCACACACTCACTTTGTCATAGATTCATAACGCATGTTGCAATTTGTCTCCGAATTCACTCACGGTTTGGTTTAATACCTATTTGTTCATGCACCCCTAAATCTCGTCATAGTCTATGAGCCTCATATATATGTGAGAACTTGTATCTCGGATTGTATGTTGACTTGCTTCATTTTAGTTACAAGGGTGTGTTTAACCTTTGGTTTTATATATATATATATATATATATATAATTTTTGCTTCAACACTCTCTGATTTTCTTCTAGCAGATTTTTGCTAAACAAAAACAGGAAGTATGACAATAGGTTTAAATAGAGTTAACTCTTCTCTATTTGGGCGCCATCCGGCCATCCACTTTGCTTTTACGTTTTTTTGGGGCTTACATACGTGGGAAAGACTACAATATACACTCTTTATTTGGGTGTGTATCATATGCGCCCCCCAAAATGTTATGAATTATAGAGAAAATGTTATACGAATCGTATAAATGTTACGAAATATACCAAAATATTATGAATCATAATGAAAATGTTACGAATCATACGCTGAAAAGTTATAAATTCTAGGACAAAAGTTATGAAACACGCTAAAATGATATGAATAAATCATAAAATGTGTGCATATGGTACACCTTTTTAAAGGGTATGTATTGTAGACTTTCCCTACATGGGATACAAAATAGACTTTTCTATGTTTGGAGTTGAGTAAATTTTTGATTCCCTATTAAGTCAAAGAAATCTCTCTCTCAGCACGTTGGTTCTATCTCATGTGGTGCTTGTAGTTTTTTTTTTGATGCGTGGAGCTTAGATGGACTTAATTAAGTTTTCTTTTTGATACTTGATTAATTTGGTACTGCTTTATAATGGATTTCCTTCCCATGACATACTCGTTTCGCTTAACGATGGCTGTTATTATCTGTTAATTTGTTGCTTCCTTGGTATGGGCTTATTCATGTGTGCTCTACCTTTGTCATTCCGTGAGGAAAAGGCGGAGTAATTTGTTGACTAACAGATTCTGATTCTTTAGTGTTTCTACAGCTTTACAGGCCGTGACCACAATCTGTTAGGGGATAGTTTTTTTTTTTTGTGTGTTTTGTCATAGAAATGCCAAAGGGGAGATTGTTAGGACCACGGGCTACGGTCTCTCCGTGTTGGCAAATTCCAAGACAAAAACACATATTTAATTGTATCCTTATTTATAGAGTTGTAATTTATTTTTTATTTTAATTCTATAGTGTCTGTTTAGGGAGTGGAAGAAAATCAAATCTTTTGTATTTGATAGGTTGAGTCTTTAGGCAATGAGAGTGGAAGAAAATCGATCGAGAAGATCAAGGCAAGAGGATTTCGGTATATAGGTGCCATATTTGGAAAGGCAATTACAAGGGTAAAGTCGGTCAATCCACTGGATAAAAATGTTGGGCTTATAAATACATGCTTCCCCTTATTATTTCTAGGACCGATACACGAGAGCAGCCGAAATACATGTTTCTGTGAGGGGAAACATTCAAGGGGTTTCGTCATTGAATCTTGGAGTTCCTAATCAATTGTTCAAGGTGCCATGAAACTCCAAGAGGTGTTCTTAATTTTATCTCAACAAACTTAGAGTAATTTTTTGGTGGATTCCGAGAGGAAAATGGAAGGCTTGTGGATTCAAGAAAGCTGCGATCAAGCACTGGGTGTGGTGAACGTGGATTCGGCAAGTGGGTAGGTCTTAGGCTCGATTGTGAGGATTCAAATCGTAGGGTAAGATTACTTGTATTTACATAATGTTTATAGTGTTTGATTCTTTCCCGTGGTGTTTTTCCGTTTAGGATTCTTCACGTATCTTAGGTGTTATTCTGTTTATTACTTTCCGTTCGTGCAATTGTTTTTATTTATTGGTTGGTGGGTTGATTATTAATCATAGAGATAAAACATAGCAAATATTAAACCTAGGCAATCTAGAATTTTTCAATAACATTAAACCATTCGAAAGCATAACACTTTTCCACAAATGGTATACACTTCTATTATTATTATATTAGGCATAATACTTTTCAAAATGAAATCACATAACTACTCGAAGGCATAACACTTTTCAAAAAATGGCATAACATTTTTATTATTATGATGTCACCCTAAAAAAATGTTGTGCTATTATTATGGTATCCTCCCAAAATGACGTAACATAATCGAACGCATAATCCTTAAACATTCGCAGGCATAACATAGAAACACCATAATAGCGGGATTACCTTAGGTGTTCCCTTTCAACAAAGCCATGCATGAGTCCCACATATAGACCTAGCAAGGAATATCTATAAGGAAATTATCAAGAATAATTTAGCTGCATTAATATTGTAACCGACCAATAAAAAAAAGGCTAATTTAAAACCTATATTCATGAGGGTATATGAATATATGAAACCCCACAAGTTAATATGATAATAATCTCACAATTAAATGAGTCATAAATATACTGTAATAGAGTATCTAGTTTGGGAACTTCTTACAGAGTAATATTCAAGAATTGACTAGCTGGACATTCAATGGTACCAATCATTCTAGCACCACAAACAATTACACTCACAACGCACTCAATTTCACTGGGTCCCCAATAATTCTATGGTTATTGATTGCCAATGCATTGATAGTGCATAGATCGGCTTGAGTCCTGCACAAATGATCCAGATAATTGATTCGTTAATTTTAAACTACTTTTTTTTTTGTGGTCTCACAAAAAATCAGCCCAATCCGATAACTGAAAGTGCTTGATTGAATGAGAAATTAGTACATTGGATTAAGCAGTTGCAATAATTGGATTGAGTAGATTTTTTGCATAGCGGATCAAAAAAATTTTAAAACTGACGAACGATTGTATGGGATCTGGAAAAGGTCCCAGTGGGGCTATCGGTCCACCTCCGGTGCATTGGTAAACGGTACCCATAAATGGGCTTGTGTGTCCCACACATAGTGGAGGTGGGTTGTGTGTGCAGGCCCCACAATGACCCCTGAACGGGCTCGTGGGTGTGCACTGTATGTGGGAGCTTCAGTAGTGTACGTGGGCATTGCGTATGTGTATGGGGTGCTAGTATTTTTGTTGGGGGTTAACTTCTTGAAAATTGCGAACTCTTCCGTATACTTTTGGGCTTCCAACGCCTTAATGGCCATCTTGGTACGCAAGTTCTGCACATTAAATCTTCCACTAAACGCAGACTTTTGAAGCACAAACTTTTTAAGAAGCCCAATTGATTCGTGACGAAGATCGGCAGCCATGAAAGCTCTAGCAGCTGCAGAAACTTGTGCTAGGCTCTTGCCTTCAGTATATACAACTTGATCAATAAATTGTTTTCTAAATTCATTCTCAGGGTTAAGAACCATCGCCCACAGATCACCATCCATCCTTTCAATTACATACCTGAAAGAGAAAAATGGGTTAGATAAACCGGTGAAAACAGGAAAGACAATAACTCAGATCTATTTGCTTGACTTGATAGATCATGCAATAAAATCTCCTCTCAAACTCATCCACAATAATAGGTATTACAAAAGTTTAACCAAAAATAATTACTAACCTCGCCAGCAGTTTGAATAGGTTGTTCTTATTTGTTACATTGATGAGCTCTTTGTCACATTGTCCTCTGCGATAAGCGACAACAGCGAGGGTGGGATCCCGCTCCTCACAATAGTTTCCCACAACAAGTGAATCATAGTACAGGTTTGTGGTAAGAAAGTGTTCTGGATTGTTGTTGCTGTCTATTACAACTTTTCCAAGAGCATTGTGAACGTGTATGCCCTGGCTTCCCTCACTCACAAGATGCTCGAAGAACTGGGTAAGCAATCCAAGTTGATTCCTGAAAAACATAAGCTAAGTGTGAGGATCCGAAGTAGCTGAGGGGAAAAAGGGAGGTAGTGAATGAGAGCTGACATTTTCTCAAACTCTGTCATTAGTGGTTCAATTGTAAGCAGAGAACAGCTAGATTGAATAAGGCTTTTAATAAAATCTTCAGGACACTCATCATCCAACAACTGCCCTACAACTAATGGAGCATTGCCTGGGTTTACCTATCCAAGAATTGTTCAGCACTGCTTCTGATAGGTACGTATGTAAATGTAGGTTCATTTGTGCTCTCTAGCTAATTTATGCTTGTTATGTCTGTTACGTATTTTACTTAGAGTTTCATACTCATTTTTTTCATTTCAGGACTTGCAATTGAATGGCACATGGAGCTAAATTGAGGAGTTATATATAAGGTGATAGTTATAAATAATCCAATGGAGGGTCCAGTACTGCCGTTGGAGAATCAACTCATGTGGAATTCTGAAACAATTTTTATTGATATCGAATTGAGCTAATTTTTTTTACGTACCCATAAGAAAACATTTTAAGAATTACTTGCAGTTTGAATCATCTTTGTAGGATTCGTAATGAGCCCAAAAAAATCATTTATTAACTCATAAAATGGGAGGCCAAACGCAGATTGTTGAATTGGTGTGAATGAAGCAAAATGACATTGTTTTCCCTGGACAACACGGACAACAGGCTCCCCGGGTTTGTCTTTACTTCTCCGCACGATCTTGGACTTGACCACTATATATTCTAGGAAATACTTATTAGTAATTCCTATTTTATACATTCATTTTTGGTACGATAAATGACTGTCCAACTTTGCAAGAGTTCTCTATTTCAAGTGACAAAAATGCTATCTAAGACCCTTGACAGAAATCATACCTTTTGAACATAACATGCAATGTCGCTAAGCATGTTGTTTGAATAAAGGTAGTGGGTCAGATCTGGAATAAATCCAAAACGATCGCATACATTCATAATTGGTCGTGCATTGTGAAGCTTTGCTTTCATTAAGAAGTTCTTTGTCTTCTCAGGGTCATAGAAGTTGGATTCTCTTGTCGTGCGTTCAACCTCTTCAATTTTTCCAGCCTTGACAACAGCCTTTATGTACTTAAAGTGAATTTCAGTATCTTCATTGTAACAGAAAATAGATCAATTAATGATAGAATCGCGATTTGGTAAGGAATATTAACAAAATACAACCGAATAATATATATTTTCAAAATATGTTACCTGGAGCTCAGCAAATCAATTGATTGTCCACTTGACGAATATTTACTGTTGTCCTTCCTCTCCCTCAACCAAGTGTCCGTCATACTCTGAAACGCCTCGTTCATTATTCCCTCTGTTCTTCCTCTCTGTTGGGATAATGCGAGCTCAAGTCTGCCCAACGCTTCGGCCATTGTGGGCCGCGATTTTGGACTTCCTTCCAAACAATTGTTGGCAAGTACAACAAAAGACTTCAGACAACGTGGTGCTATTTGCCCACTGAGAGACGGGTCAATGATTCCCGCAAGCTTTCCCTTTTTGATGCACTTTTTAGCCCGATGGACTAAACTGGTTTGCTCCGCGCCTAGTTTTCTATCCAGAGGTGGCCTCCTACATAACACTTCTAAGAGTATTCACACCAGCCTCTTCAAATTTTGGAACAAATTACATCTTGAAAAGTCATTTTATTACTTTAGCTATCCACTTTTAAAATGTTTACTGCATCAGGCTCTTTATATTAAAATTATTGTTTCTTTATTCTTGTTTATTTCATTCTTTATTAGTATTTTTTTGTCATGTTCTCCGTCAGATAAAAGAAGGAAACGCATGCATATCCATAATCCATTTGAAAGAAAAATGCTCTCTCTCTAGCAGTAAAAGACCCTCTCGAGAATGTTCCACAACAGACGCACGCCTAACTCAGGTTGCATGTGCGGCTACTCCGGCGATTTTCCGACGACTGGGTAAGGTGCTTTGGGATCGTCTCGGACAGAGAAACATGATCAAGGGTCAGATCTTGAGTGCCAGGAGATGCGGAAGAGGGCAGTAGAGCTCAAAACCGTCGTCGGAGCTCGGGCGGGCATGGGGGCAGGTGAAGGAGCAGCTGAAACGTGAGAGTTAACAAATCTGATGAGGATGCTTTGATGAATAGTAAGTGTAGTACAGATTAAATTGCATGTAAAATAATGGGAAGAAACGAGGCACTGTAGCAAAGTTACATGAATTGGGAAGTAGCGAGGGAGGGAGTGAGGCTGATGCAGGAGAGTTTCTTCAATTTTGCTCTTTATTCTAACTTTGAAGGAGAGGTAGCGATTGAGATGCGGATACTCTAATAGTACCACACTAGGGGCGTACACATCTGATTTTACAGTCAGTCTCTGAGTAAAGAGATAATCAAGATCCAAATACCTGAATGTTCCTTTCACATCCGTGCTTATATGGGTTATTGAATGACTTGCAATGTCTTTAGACATTAATCCAAAATCTGAAATCTTAGCTACCCAATTCTCGTCTATAAGAATGTTTGTGGTCTTCATATCTCGATGTATGAAACTCTGGCTGGTACCACAATGAAGGTGGTCTAGTCCACGGGTGGCACCAATACACATGTCGAGCCTTTGCTCCCACGTGGGAGGAGAAATACTCGCGTTGTAGAGATGATCGGCAAGGATCCCAAGGGCCATATATTCATAAATCAGAGTCATCTCTTGACACTCGTTGCAGTAGCCGATCAATGCGACGAGATGAGTATGCTGGAGCTTTGAAAGCATCTTGATCTCCGTCCAAAACTCTCCTGCACCTTGCTTGGACTCGGCGTTCAGCAGCTTTATGGCAACCATCGTAGCACCATTGTCAATGAATCCCTTATATACTTTACCGAATCCCCCGATCCAGATAACTAATGTGTCATCGAAATTGTCAGTCGCTATTAGTATCTCATCCAGTGAAAAGCAACGACAAGTGTCGTCTGACTGAACCACGCCACCATCGATTGGATTCTGATTGTTCGAAAAGGGCAAGTACTGTTTGGACGAGGGTCCGGCTGGGACGACGTCTGAAGAGGGTATGACGTCGGCAAAGTTTGTCCCATTTCTTGAAAGATTGTTGCCGTTACTCGAATCTGTACCTCCAGCAGCATTGGCGGCAGGGCTTACTGATTGACTAATTTGCCCTGTCTGTCTAAAGATGACATATTCCCGAGAGATTCTTAGGAACACTTGCAACAACCTTTTTAGATCTCACAGGTGATGTGAGAGAGAGAGAGGGAGAGAGAGAGGAACACAATGGTATGATTGAGGCCGCCTTTATGGAATCGATAGGGAAAATGGCGAGTTGTAACTTGCACGCTGTTTTGCATCCTCTGGAACGAGCTTGACCGGATCAAACTTTGGATAGGAAAACTATTCTTCTTCTTTTTTTTTTTTTTTTTGTCGAACGGAAACTTAATCAGAAAACTATTCATGTCACACTCACACATGTAAAAGCAAGTGTTGTGCTCATTCAATGCACGAGACTATAAAAGTCCCTTTGCTGTTTTTTTTTTTGACCCTGCGTATCAAACGAATGGGCACAATAGTCTTTGTAATATCAAACTTATAAGTCTACAACGACGTTGCTTTAGACTATCCATTAGATTTTTGATCTTCTTTTGCCGAATAAGTAGTCTCTCATATGGTAGTGCTTTAATTGCACTATTTTGTGTTAATTAGCAGTTTCTGTTCATATAGTTGTGTTAGTCTCATTAATAATCAAGAAGAGTGATGTTTAATTAAGTATTTTGATGTTCAATTCGGTTTTTATGATTTCGTTTTTAATACTTGAAGTATTTTTTAATCTGTTTGATGGTTTAATTTACAAAGAGCTCCCATTTGAAAAGTTCGCATCGGCCCCTCAAAATTTAGAGTCAGCCCTGTTTCTACTTATTTCACTATCAATTAAATTTTATGCAAATGTGAAAATGCGAGGTTTTTTTTTTTTTTTTTTTTGACATTGATTGGGTCCCAAAACAAGCAAGTAGAACTATATGCTTAGTTAGTGAATCAACAAATTTGTTTTATCTACTCACAGATTTTACAATGCATTAAGAAATATTGATCATTTGAAATGGGAAAGACTTCGGAAAACTTTGTCCCATTTTTTGAAAGATTGTTTCCATGACTCGAATCCGTATCACTAGCAACATTGGCGGCAAGGCTTACGGGTTGACTAATTTGCCCTTCAAAATTCCGGCTGTATACGTCAGCTTTGTTCGGTTATCAACTTAGTTTTAGTTTTGTTCCCAATCATTATCCTACTACTTTCTTCAATCATTACCATATTTCTCCAATTATTACTTTCTCATCTCTTTCTATCTCTCTCCAATCATTACCTCTATCTTCAATCATTACCCTATTTCTCTCTCTACCAACTACCAAAACTAAACTAAATTAAATTCTCAATCAAGCACTACTGACATATTTTGGAGAATTTTTTAGGAACACTGGCAACAAATTGTAAGAATGGGGAAGTTGGAGATAATCTCACAGATGATGGAGGAGAGAGAGGAAAGTGGATGAGAGGGAAACATGGTAATGGTTGAAGCCGGGGAAGACGATGAGCGTCAACTACGTCAAGTCCAAGTGGCCCCCTCCTCCACGCGGCCGATTTGTGTTCTCTAGAACGTGTGTGACAAATTAAACGCTTATAGTTATTTGATTGAGTTAAATTTTTACTAGGACATCCGAAAAAATATTTTGAAATCAATTAATGGCTCAAATTATTTATTAATCAGCCTGAAGTGGGCCCACAAAGCAAGTTTTGCACAACAATAAAGAAAATAATGCAAAAGTAAACAAAATTCCGAAAACAACAAAAAAAATAAAATCGCGTGAGTTGCTAAATTTAATTTGCTAACACAACAAACAGATAGAGGGATTTACTTAGGTATTAGAAATTACTCCCTCCATTCGAAATTGTAATTGCTTCTGTTTTGAGAATCTAACTTTTGATGAACAGTACATAAATAATATCAAAAAAAGGAAGAGGACTTACTTTTCTTTGTTGATTTGTCAAATTAGCCCGGCGTTTTGGGACAGTCATAAAAAAAGGAAAATGATTAATAATTTCCCAAAGTGTGATGGGAAATATATGGAGTGAAACTCGAAAAGAGAAATTTTTGGGTTTTGAGCGGCTACCATGTGGCGGTACCCAGCTCGCATCTCAGCCGTCCAAAGGTGTTTTGGACGGCATAGATCCAACCACTCTCTCTTCCGATCCCTCACCCGACTACTCTCCCTTCTTTTTTTCTCTCTAAAATCTGAACTATCCAAAACACTTTTAGATTTACGTCACCTATCGCCAATGGAGTACTACGCGTGGTACTCGCTCGGCACGAAGGTTCAGTTCAGAAAGGACAAGTAAGGATTGAGAAAAGTATAGGGATAAGATTTGGCTGCCAATGAGAATGGCTAGACTACTGCGACGACTTCAGATAAAAATAAAAAAATAGAACCGCGATGACTTGAAGCTAAATTTTGCTCTAATAAGCTAAATGATTTAATTATTCTTATTCTCTCTCTCTCTCTCTCTCTCTACATTTGTTAGTTTTTCGTTGATTTTCTGTGAATTATTGCTTCATCATAACAAAAAAAAAAAGGGAATGACTTCGGTGTCCCCGGTCATTTTGGGGACACCGTAACTTTTGGCATAACAAAACCATTATAAGCATAACTAAATTCATTACAAACATAACTAAAACCATTATAAGTATAACCAAAACCATAACAAGGCATAACTTGGTTGGTTATGCCTTGGTTGATTTTTGGTTATGCCTTGATTGATTTTTGGTTATACCTTGGTTATGCCATATTATGGTTGTATTATATTTCTAATGATTTTTGTTATGCTTGTAAGGGTTTTGTTATGCCAAAAATTACGGTGTCCCCAAAATGACCGGGGACACCATAGCATCATCCAAAAAAAAAATCTACAAAGTAAAGAATTAGGATCAAAACCCAATTTTTTTTTGATAAGGATTGAAAATTTTTTGGCTTATTTTTGTTTTTGTTCAAAAAATTTGGGTTGCGGTCGTAATTTTTAACTTTAATTTTAAATTCCTTTTTGTTTTGACGAAGCAATAATTCATAAAAAATTGTAAAAAATACTAACAAATGCTATTTTTTTTATTTGAATAAGAACAAAGTAAATTATTTGAATTATTAGGCCAAAATTGGCGTAAGTGCGAGAAAGCGGTGGGTTAGGTATTCCAGCAAGTGGCCCCTTCCTGTCTCTCAATAGAAGAGAATATTTGTGGTCACCATTCTTTTTATACCAATCAATAAGAGAGATCACTTTTTAGGGGTGGAAATTGTTGACATAACATGAGAACTGGATAAAAAGTTAGCTGGTTAGAGTTTGTTATTTCTGATACAGTCACGAATATAACACGGTACAACAACACAAAAAACTAAACAAGTCAGGTTAGAGTTGAGAGAATTGTGATATGAACACGACACGATGCCGGATGAAAATTTATGAAAGGACACGATAACCCAATATTAGCGCATTAGGATTGGCTATTTCTGACACGGAATACAAATATGACATGATACGATAATACAAAAAGCTAAGGTCAGATTAAGGTTGAGAGAATTTTGACACGAATGCGAGATGATAAGACACAATGCCCACCCTTAAAGCAACTTTGAGAATTTAAGAGATAATCAAGACCAATAACTAAACAAATACAAGAAATAAGCCCATGACAAGAAGGAATGATGGTATGATTGGATAATGTTAAGAAAATAGAGTCCCATATTGCTTGGGTGTGGAAATGGGTGATCACTTAATAACATTTGGGATTTCTCCACTCATTGCCAATTGGCTTTGAGATGAACATAAAGTTTCTACATAGTATCAGAGCGGGGCCCATTCGACCCCACATTTTAAAAAATTTACAATCCAAACCCCACGATAATAGGACCCAAAAGTGGCCACATATGACAGACCTCAAACGCGGCTGCACGTGAGGGGAATGTTAAGAAAATAGAGTCCCACATTTTGCTTGGGTGTGGAATGGATGATCACTTAATAACATTTGGGGGCTCTCCGCTCATTGTCAATTGATTTTGAGATGGATATAAAGTTTCTACAGATAGCACTATTGGAATATGATTTCCAAGGCGAATCGTTTGAAACGCCTTCCTTGGCGATTACTCCCTTTGTTCTTCATCTATGTTGGACTAACTAATTTGGCCCTCTCCAGGCTCGTATTCACGGGTGGCCTCCCGCATAACACTTCTAATAATACCACACCAAAGGGATACACATCAGATTTCGTGGTTATTCTTTGAGTTATGAAATAATCAGGATCTAGATACCCGAGTGTATGCCTTTTATGTGTGTGCCTATATGAATTGTTGAATGACTTGTAGAGCCTTTCGACAACACAGAATTAGAAATCTTAATTAGCTACTCAATTCCTGTCCAGCAGAATATTCGTGGTCTTCACATTTCAGTGTATGTAACTTTGATTGGTACCAGCATGAAGGTGGTCTAATCGACGAGCGACACCAATACAAATGCCAGCCTTTGCTCCCACATGAGAGGAGTAGTCATATCAGTTTTCGTTGTATGTGGCTTGTAGAGATCCCAATGACATGAATCATCGAAGTTGTGAGTTGCTATTAGGATCTCATCTAGTGAAAAGCATCGACAAGATCCCTCCACTTGAGCCACACCACTATCTATTGCACTCTCACACTTCGAAAAGGACAACCAATTACGTGGACGAGGTTTTGGCTATAGTGGAGTCTGAAGAGCGAAAGATGTCGGAAGCCTAAGTTTCATTTCTCGAAAGATTGTTTTCATGATTCGAACCCACACCACAAGCAACATTGGCGGCAAGCCTTACTTGTTGACCATTTTGCCCTTGTTCAAAAATCCCCCCTCTCTGATATATATATATTTTTTGACATGCCCTCTCTAAATTTTAAAGCTGACATGTTCCGGAGAGTTTCTTAGAATGAAGTAATATGCAATTTACATGAGAATATATATACAAGGCCACTTCTTCTTACTTATACAAAGACCCCAGCTGTGCGTAACAGAATTGCCAGCTCATCAACAAAACTAAGCTGCTAATCACACTTAACTGCTTAACTAAGCACACTTAACTACTTCCACTAATTACATAGACTTTACTTTAATGCCCTTCTTTACAACATCAACCACTGACCGTGAATGGAGCATAAAGTGGATTTCTTTACATAGCCTTTACTTTACCTGGTTGTCTTCTTTCCCACATCGGTTGAGAAGGAAACTAAAGCCTTCCCCCAATCTTCATCACAGCATAAAGGTCCCAGTATGCTCTTAGTACCGAATCTGAAAAATTGAGCATTTGAAACATATCCAATACATCTGAGAGTAAGAATACATTTTAAATGATTTCTATGAAAAGAAAATTGGCCCAAATGGACCCTCTGTCCAATCGTATGCGGGTGAAAGATTTAGTGCTTCCTGATAAATATTGACGGAGATGTCTTCGTTCGAATTCGACGACTGTGTCCAAGCTGCAGAACTGGCATTAAGGCTCTGCCAATTCTCTTGCAAGTGCACTGCAAATTGGAGGCTCCTCACTACGTAGTTTATCGACGTTCTAATTCCGAACCCCTGTTGAAACAAACAACTCCATGTTATCTTGACAAATTCCTTCAAACACTCTGATCCTATTTTCCCAGCAAGGTGCGGATCCATGAGGTCATATATGGTATCGGATAGAATAACATCATCCAAATAAAGCTTTAGTGGCATGTCAGGATAATTAAGGTTCCGGTAGACACCCGACTGCTTTCTTTCATCGAAAAAGGTACCCCACCGCTTGTTACAAATCAGTACTTCCAACAACGTTACACCGAATGAGTACAGATAATCCTCCTGATATCTAGAGTAGTAGGGCATTGTAGTTGATCTAAGTAGGCTGGTGCGGGTACTGGTCGTAGTTCTTATGTTGGAAATCATAACTTTCGCGACCCAATTCTCGTCCAGTAGAATGCTGGATGGCTCAATGCAGCGGTGGATGAGTTCAAGCTCTCCGTTTGCATGGAGATATTCTAGTCCTTGCGCAGCTCCAATGCAAATTTGAAGTCGCATTTCCCAGGAAAGTGGGCTATCTATATAATGCAAATGATCTTGCAAGGACCCATTGGCCATGTAATCGTAAACAAGGATCAGCTTGTCTCCCTCAGTGCAAAACCCTATCGGAGAAAGTATGTTGGGGTGGAGGAGCAGTCTCTTTGGATGAATCTCATCCCCAACACCTTCAAGTTTCTTAAACCTTATGATCGCAACCACAATAGCTTTACCAACAATATTGACACTACCTTTATACACCTTGTCCGAATTACGTACCAAAAGGCTCTTACTGAAATCTTTTGTGGCTTCACGAATATCAGCGAGTGAGAATTGATGGTATAATTGGGCACCAGTATTCGAATCTGATTTCCTAGGCGAATCATTTGATTTTCCACGTGAGGAACTGTTGTCCTTCCTCTCCCCCAGCCACATGTCCATCATACTTCGAATAGCATTTGTCATCATTCCCTCTGTTCTTCCTCTCTGTTGGGATAACAATGCGAGCTCAAGCCTACCCAACACTTCAGCCATCGTAGGCCGTGATCTTGGACTTTCGTTTAAACAAATTTTGGCAAGTGCAACAAAAGACTTCAAACAACGTGGTGCTATTTGTCCACTGAGAGAGGGGTCGATGACTCTGGCAAGCTTTCCCTCTTTGATGCACTGTTGAACCCAATGGGCTAAATTCATCTGTTCCTCACTAAGTTTCCTATCCAAGGCTGGCCTCCCACATAACACTTCTAACAATACCACACCAAAGGCATACACATCGGATTTCGCAGTCAGTCTCTGAGTACGGAAGTAATCAGGATCCAAATAACCGAATGTGCCTTTCACTTGTGTGCTTATATGGGTTATTGAATGACTTGTAGGGCCTTTAGACAATCCAAAATCGGAAATCTTAGCTATCTGATTCTGGTCTATCAGAATGTTTGTGCTCTTCACATCTCGATGTATGAAACTCTGGCTGGTACCACTATGAAGGTAGTCTAATCCACGGGCAGCACCAATACACATGTCGAGCCTTTGCTCCCACGAGGGAGGAGAAATACTCGAATTGCTTTCTGTTGTCTTTAGCTTGTAGAGATGATCGGCAAGGGTCCCGAGGGCTATATATTCATAAACCAGAATCATCTCCTGACACTCGTTGCAGTAGCCGATCAATGCAACAAGATTAGTATGCCGGAGCTTTGAAAGCATCTTGATCTCTGTCCAAAACTCTCCTGCACCTTGCGTTGACTCGGCGTTCAACCGCTTTATGGCAACCATTGTAGCACCATCGTCGATGAAGCCCTTATATACCTTACCGAATCCCCCGATCCCAATAACTAATGCGTCATCGAAATTGTTGGTCGCTATTAGCACCTCTTCCAGTGAAAAGCAATGACCACTGCCCTCTGGCTGAACCACACCACCATCGATTCGATGCTGACTCTTTGAAATGGGCAACCGGTTGGACGAGGCTCCGGGTAGAGCAGGGTCTGAAGAGGGAAAGGCTTCGGAAAGCTTTGTCGCATTGCTTGAAAGATTGTTTCCGTGACTCGTGGCCGTACCACTGGCAAAAATGGCGGCAAGCCTTAGTGGTTGACTAATTTTCCCTTCTTCAAAATTCCGGCTGTCTAAAGAAGACATATTTTGGAGATTTTTTTAGGACACTGGCAACAAATTGTAAGAATTAATTTGGGGATAATCTCAGAGATGATGGAGGAGAGAGAGGAAAGGGGATGAGAGAGAAACAGAGGGTAATGTTTGACGCCGCCTCTATGGCTCTATGGAAATGATTGGGAAGACGCACGCGGATTTGTGTCCTCTAAAACGTGTGGAGATGTCGTAGAGAGTGGTACAATTCAATTCAACATTTTCTTCGTTATTGGTAATGTCATTTTTTTAAGGCTTATGTTGCATTTTGACATCAAGCTCTTTTTTCAACCTTTATGTCAAAAAAAAATAGAGCTTAAAGGAAGGAAAAAACCCTCAAAATGGTTTTTAAATTTCAAATGGCATGATGAAAAGAAGCTATCAAAATTTGCATGGGAGTAGGGTCTATCAAAACCACATTAGCTTTGGCATGGCAGAAGACAAATTTGTTAAATGATCAATTGATGCCAAAATTGACCGTTGGAGAAGCCACCTCAGTTTTGACATCCCTGTTATTATTTGATTGAGTTGATCTTTTACTAGGTCACTCGAAAAAATATTTTAAAATTAATGAATAGCTCAAATTATTTGTGTGATACATCGAAGTAAGCCTCACAACGCAAGTTGTGCACAACAATACATAAAATAAGGTGAAAGTAACAAAATTTCCGAAAACACGAAAAAAATAAATACATCACGTGAATTGCTTAATTTAATTCCGAAAGCACAAAAAAACCAAAAAGAGAGTCGCTGTTCATCCACTTCACAATATTATATTGTTGTCTCTTTTGCCTCAATGTTCATCCTCATGGGAGAGCATTAGAAGCATTAAAAGAAAAGAGGGGTATGAATATTTGGATGATGCTATGGTGTCCCCGGTCATTTTGGGGACACCGTAATTTTTGGCATAACAAAACCCTTACAAGCATAACAAAAATCATTAGAAGTATAATAGAACCATAACATGGCATAACCAAGGCATAACCAAAAACCAATCAAGGCATAACCAAAAATCAATCAAGGCATAACCAACCAAGTTATGCCTTGTTATGGTTTTGGTTATGATTATAATGGTTTTGGTTATGCTTGTAATGAATTTGGTTATGCTTATAATAGTTTTGTTATGCCAAAAGTTACTGTTAGAACTGTGGCTCATAGAGTTCTAGAAAGAAGGCCAGATGCCGGAGCGTAGCGGAGCGGAACGAGTGGAGCGAAGCGCAACGAGTGGAGCGGAGCGGAGCGAGGGCTTGATAAGTTGCAATGCTTTAATGGGTCCTCAATGGGCTGTGGGGGTAGGTGTTTCAATGGATTGGCAGGGCAATTAGTGGAAAAGGAAAAGGTAGGAAACACACACCAGGGCTTCGTCCTTTTAAAAGACAAGGATAGATAGATAATATGTTCTTTTAGGTGTGAAAGTAAATTAAATCAATTACGAGTAGTGACACCTATTCATTTTAGACGGACGCATCTTTTTATGAACAAATGTTTCCATTCTATTGGCGACTAGCTATTTCGAATAGCACCAATTGGTCTATAAATATTATGTCCCTCGTTCATTATAATGTTGTTCAAGAAGTTGTTTGTCCATACTTTCATCAAGTCAGAGTCTTTTCATTGAAGTGAGTATAGAATACTAGGAGTTTCAACAGACCCACTAATTATAGTGTTCCTTCTATGGTGGTGTTCAATCAAATGGTGCTGAGAGATTGCCATCCATACAAACCATAAATACAGTGGCAAATACGAATCTATTTTAGGTACAGAGCGCCACACTCATATTGATCACAATTTTAATTCCATCGATTTCAAAGTTTTGAATTCCAATTTTACTGCATTTTCATATTATTTTCATCTCAAAAACTAAGTACTGTGGACTGCAATGTTAGAAAATGCAGCAGTGAAGGAAATGGCAAGGTAATGGATCAACACATTAAGGCACAATACACATTCATATTGGTCGATACGATGATACCGATCCTTATTTGCCCAATTTCTTTGTAAGAAAACGTGCTTATGCATTTATATTTTCTTCTTCGTGCAGATATCATCTGTTGAACGATAAGTTAATTAAATAAATAGTACTCCTATGAAGACTCATTCGAAATAAGAGATTTCAACAATGATCGCTTGAATATTTCAAATGTTTAAGCTTCTCTTCTTTCGTCTGCGCTTCTACATTCATTTATTTTTGTTTCAAGACGTTCTAATAACAGCAATTTCTTTTATAAGGTTACACTTGTGGGGCTTATTTGTTAGATGTCAACGACGGTCCATCCAAGGTAAAAATGGAGACCTCTCTAGCCCTGGCGGTTTCAAAAGTTGGAAGATTGTTACTATTACTACTAGGACGAGTTACGTTACTCCAAACACAGTAACAGAATAAAAGTGAAGGCAACAAAAATTATACCATGTGCCACTAGATAATTATAAAAAAAAGGACTAGCTAAAATAAAAAAATTTATTTTAAGGATTAATTTAGTCCAAAATTCATAAGGATGCTTTTAGTGACAAAACTGATCATCCCCCATTGGACTTGCCCTGAGACAATTATCAAGAATAATTAGCTACATTAATATTGTAACCGACCAATAACAAAAATGCTAATTTAAAACCTATATTCATGAGGGTATATGAATATATGTAACCCCTCAAGTTAATATGAATAATAAACTCACAATTACATGAGTCATAAATATATCGTACTAGAGTATCTAGTTTTGGAACTTCTTACAGAGTAATATTCAAGAATTGACTGGCTGGACATTCAATGGTACCAATCATTCTAGCACCACAAACAATTACACTCACACATATACAAACACACTCAAATTCATTATGGGTCCCCAATAATTCTATGGTTATTGATTTCCAATGCACTGATAGTGCACAGATCGGCTCGAGCCCTGCACAAATGATCGAGATTGATTCATTAATTTTAAACTACTTTTTTTAGTGGCCACTCAAAAAACCAGCCCAATCCAATAACTGAAAGTATTTGATCCAATATTTCAATTTTTGATTCAGAATATCGGATCCTGTATTCTGAATGAGAAATTAGTACATTAGATTAAACACTTGCAATCGTTGGATTGAATAGATTTTTTGCATGGCAAATCAAAAAATATTTAAAAACTGATGAACAATTCGGATCATTTGTACGGGATCTAGAGAAGGGCCCAGTGGGGCTAGCGCTTCACCATCGGTGCATTGGCAAATGGTACCCATAAATGGGCTCGTGAGTCCCACACATAGTGGAGGTGGGTTGTGCGTGCTGGACCCACAATGACCCCTGGACGGGCTCGTGGGTGTGCAATGTATGTGGGAGATTTAGTAGTATACGTGGGCGATGCATATGTGTATGGGGTGCTAGTATTTTTGTTGGGGGTTAACTTCTCGAAAAATTCGAACGCTTCCGTATACTTTCGGGCTTCCAACGCCTTAATGGCCATCTTGGTACGCAAGTTCTGCAGATTAAATCTTCCACTTAACGCAGACTTTTGAAGCATAAACTTTTTAAGAAGCCCAATTGATTCGTGACGAAGATCGGCAGCCATGAAAGCTCTAGCAGCTGCAGAAACTTGTGCTAGGCTCTTGCCTTCAGTAGATACAACTTGATCAATAAGTTGTCTTCTAAATTCATTCTCAGGGTTAAGAACCATTGCCCACAGATCACCATCCATCCTTTCAACTACATACCTGAAAGAGAAAAATGGGTTAGATAAAATCTCCTCTCAAACTCATCCACAATAACAGGTATTCCAAAAGTTAAACCAAAAATAATTACTAACCTTGCCTGCAGTTCGAATAGGTTGTTCTTATTTGTTACATTGATGAGCTCTTTGTCACATTGTCCTCTGCGATAAGCGACAACAGCGAGGGTGGGATCCTGCTCCTCACAATATTTTCCCACAACACGTGAATCATAAATACGGATTTGTGGTAAGAAAGTATTCTGGATTGTTGTTGCTGTCTACTACGATTTTTCCCAGAGCATTGTGAACATGTACGTCTTGGCTTCCCTCACTCACAAGTTGCTCTAAGAACTGGGTAAGCAATCCAAGTCGATTCCTGAAAAACATAAGCCAAGTGTGAGGATCCAAAGCAGCTAAGGAGAGAAAGGGTGGTAGATGACCTTTTCTCAAACTCCTCCACCAGTGGTTCAATTGTAAGCAGAGAACGGACAGATAGAATGAGGCCTTTAATAAAATCTTCAGGACAGTTGTCATCCAGGAGCTGCCCTACAACTAGCGGAGCATTTCTTGGGTTTACCTATCCAGGGAAATCCAAGAATAGTTCAGCACTGTAGCCTTCTGATAGGTATGTTAATGTACCCAATTGCGCCCTCTAGCTAATTTATGCTTGTTACGTCTATTTAGTGTTTTACTTGAAGTTTGATAGTTGTCTTCCTCGTTTAAAGACTTGAAATTGAATGACACATGGAGCTAAATTGAGGAGTTAAAAGGTGATAGCTAAATTGAGGAGTTAAAAGATAATAATCCAGTGGAAAGTTCAGTGCCGTTGGACAATAAACTCATGTGGAATGCAATGACATGGACACAAAGTGATTAGTTCATAACTAAGTACCAGGACTTATTGGGCCCATGTGTTACCTGATTGGTTGGTGTAAGAAATCGTGGATGGAGCCGAAGACGAAATTAGGACTAAAGTTATTTTTCTATGTTGAACAATTACTATGATTTTTATAAATTCATACTTGGCATGATTAACGACAGACCACTTTTGCAAGAGTTCTATATTTCAAGTGACAAAAATTCTATCTAAGACCCTTGACAGAGATCTTACCTTCTGAACATAACCTTCAATGTATCTGAGCATGTTGTTTGAATAAAGATAGCGGGTTAGATCTGGAACAAACCCAAAATGATCACATACATTCACAAGTGGTCGTGCATTGCGAAGCTTTTCTTTCATCAAGAAGTTCTTTGTCTTCTCAGGGTCATAGAAGTTTGATTCTCTTGTCATGCGTTCGACCTCCTCAATTTGTCCAACCTTCGTAGCAGCCTTAATGTACTTGAAGTGAATTTCAGGATCTTCACTATAAGAGAAAACAGAGCAAAAAATGTTAGAATCACGATTAGGATAGAAATATTAACAAAATATAACTGAATCATTTCCTAAATATATCACCTGGAGCTCAGCAAATCTTTTAATTGCCCACTTGAGGAGCTGATGTTCTTCATCTCCTTCAACCACAGGTCCATCATACTCTGAAATGTCTTGCGCTCTGTTCTTCCTCTCTGTTGGGATATTAATGCAAGCTGAAGGCTGCGCAACACTTCGGCCATTGTGGGCCGCCGTTTTGAACTTTGTTGCAAACAATTGTTGGCAAGTGCAACAAAATACTTCAAACAACGTGGTGCTATTTGTCCACTGAGAGAGGGGTCAATGACTCTGGCAAGCTTTCCCTCTTTAATGCACTGTTGAGCCCAATGGGCTAAACTCATTTGCTCCTCGCAAAGTTTTCTATCCACGGCTGGCCTCCCGCATAACACTTCTAACAATACCACACCAAATGCATACACATCAGATTTCGCAGTTAGTCTTTGAGTAATGAAATACTCAGGATCAAAATACCCAAATGTGCCCTTCACTTGCGTGCTTATATGGGTTATTGAGTGACTTGTCGTGCCTTTCGACAATCCAAAATCCGAAATCTTAGCTACCCAATTCTCGTCTATTAGAATATTTGTGGTCTTCACATCTCGATGTATAAAACTCTGTCTGGTACCACTATGAAGGTGGTCTAATCCACGGGAAGCACCAATACAAATGTCAAGCCTTTCCTCCCACGAGAGAGGAGAAAAACTCATATTACTTTCTGTTGTATTTAGCCTATAGAGATGATTGGCAAGGGTCCCCAGAACGATATACTTGTAAACAAGAATCATCTCTTGACACTCGTTGCAGTTGCAGTAGCCGATCAACGCAATGAGATTAGAATGCCGGAGCTTTGAAAGCATCTTGACCTCCATCCAAAACTCTTTCGCACCTTGCTTGGACTCGGCATTCAACCGCTTTATGGCAACCATCTTAGCACTATCGTCAATGAACCCTTTGTATACCTTTCCGAATCCCCCGATTCCGATAGCTAATGCATCGTCAAAATTGTTTGTTGCTATTAGTACCTCATCCAGTGAAAAGCGACGACAGGATCCCTCTAACTGAATCTCACCACCATCGATTGGATTTTGACTCTTTGAAAAAGGCAACCTGTTGGACAGGGCCTTGGCTGAAACATGTTCTGAAGAGGCCGAGTCGTCGAAAAACTTAGTCCCATCTCTTGAAATATATTTTTCGTGACTCGAATCCGGACTACTAGAAACATTGGCGGCAAGCCGAACTGGTTGAATAGTTTGCCCATCTTCGAAATTCTGGCTTACCAAAGTTGACATATTCTGGAGATTTCTTAGGAACACTCGCAGCAAGTTTTGAGATTGGGAATTAGGAGCAAGATCTCATCGGCGATGAAGGTGAAAGGGGATGAGAGAGAAACACACGGTAATGGTTGGAGTTAGCCTCTGTGGAAGTGAGTGAGAAAATGAGAGTTTCAACTTTGGGAGAGGTCATGAACTCCAGGTTTAATCTGCTTGCCCCCTCCACGCAGCCCAGCCTTCGGTTTTCGGTGCTAAAGCAAAATCAAAAAATGAGGCTCTTTAGGCGTTTCAATGAATGAAATACAAAGTAGACAAGTACAAGTATTTACCAACGCGAAAAAACCCAAAACAATAATCGAATAAATAAGATCTCAATAAACATCACTAACACACTACTAGTCCTAAAAACAGTGATCGAACATTTTAAATATGTCAAAAGCGTTGATTAGATATATTCCTTTTTGTAAATTTACCAGCAAAATTACTTGTTCTGGGCGCACAGTAAATACATTCAAACGTTTCTTCATGTTTCAAAGCACTTTCTAGCTTGGCACAATAGATCTTCCAACAGCATGGCTTGTAAATTTTATCTTGTACACATCAAATAAAAAAACCAAAATATTCATTGTATCTCATTATGTATAATTCATTATAAAATTTATAACGGGTCCCGAAATAGAAGGCCCCTCTGAATTTTGCACAATCTTTACGAGCCTAAAGCGGTTGCACCTCAGGTTTAGGTCCTCCTCTCTTTCTCAAAATGGGTCATCAGTATCATGATTCCGCGTGGTTAGATCAAGTATTCAGAGAGATCGAAGTAATCAGCCAAAGACCGGCACTGGGTTTGCGTGGTCAAGTTTTGGAAAAACTAATATTCATGTCACATTCAGAAACAGAGCAGTAATCAGCCCAAGACCGGCACTGGGTTTGCGCGGTCAAGCTTTGGCAAAAACTAATATTCATGTCACATTCAGAAACAGAGCAGTATTGATAGGGTATTAGCTAGAAAATGGGATATAGAAAAGCAAGCATAGAGTAAAAATACATACCGTAGGAAAATGCTTCAATACAACCCTAATAAAAACACACACCTTATGTGCCTAATCACGGGTTCAAACTGCGCAACATCATCTTAATGTTACCTGAAGAACTAGTCATGCAATATGTCATCTTATTTAACCACACGCATTCATAAGATGGACGAATTCATAACCCAATTATATTGGCCACAACAAACTCATAAGAAATCCACAAACAATCATAAGAAAGCTACAAACATTCATAAGTAAAAGCAAATGTACCGAAAATTCTCGTAACCAACGATTCGTAAGTTCAAAAGTTGTGGCTAGTCACAAAGTCTTGTAATACTTGCCACAAGCAAAGCATAACTAAGGCCACAAAGAATCATAACACTAGATCAAAAGTGCTTGAACACAAATTCTCATTAGTAGCACCACTAGTGATCATAATCGTGTGTCATAAGTAAGTGAGGTAAATCAATTATATTATTTTTCAAGAAATCAATTTCAAAAACAACAACGTATATTTTGCACATCAGAAAGATCGATTTCAGAATATATTGTTGTGAAGTTTGTGATAAATTCCACAATAAATTATTATCAAGAGCCAATTCACGGAATTTGAAGCTACGGAGTTAGACATATTCTCACATTTGTATAGTGGAGAAGTACAACTAATGATGATATTTTTTTTATTCTCCTGTGACATTCATTAGTAGCTGAACACCAGTCACGGATGCATGCACATCGAACATTGAGTGTTCAAGCTTGAATCGTAAAATTGGAGAGGTTTTTAAAAGTGTTTAGGCTCTATTTTTCAATGACATCGATCTCAAATGAGCTTTCATCGAGATTATCAGGAGAAATAATTTATGGTTGTTCAAATGGGAGGACTTTGTCATGTACCTTGTATGTATATAACTATGATTTGATTTAACTAGTTTGCTTGACTTATATTGGTTTTGTTAAACTTGAAATTTTATCCAGTTCCTTTGACGAGAGTAGAATTCGACCTCTCAATATTTTTTATTTTGCAAAGTCCATTGAAGACAGAACTAGGACTAAATATATATGTGACTCAACTATCTACCCGCTGCTATTTACATTTAATTCATACATCAATCAGCTAAAAATTTGCTTTTTATCTAGATTTTACTATCAGAGTAAATTTCATATATAACAAATTAAAATCGTTTTATTTATTGCCCCTTTGTTGTTTGTTTCAATTTTTCAGCCCTCAAGTGATGCTATGTGTCTCTTAGAGAAGGGCAGAAAAGAAAGAAAAAAGTGCTGCTATGGCTAGTGAAATTGGATTGACTTAGGCCCCGTTTCGCTAAGGTTTTTATTTTTTAAGTACTTATTTTTTGCTTTACGGGACATGTCATTCTTTCACAATACATCACTTTCAAATGGTATCGAGTGCCACATAGGCCAAGGGGAGATAATTCCTCTTCGAATTTCAAACCCAGAATCTACAAGATAATATTTTGGGTTATTTACCGAGATACCCCTCAACGTTTGCCCATTTTTCATGGACACTCCCTCCACGAATTCTCACTATGGCTAGACCCCCTCTGTTATCTTTGCTTTACCCGTAGACCCCTTCCATTACCATTCCGTCCAGAACCGTTGACTTTTTAACAAAAAAATGGTTTAAACTTTCAATATTGCCCCCAACTCTAATCCCTCTGTCACCCTCTCATCCCAACCACCACCACCACCACAACAACCAAACACCTCCGTCATCCTCTTCCCAACCACCACCACCACCACTAAACACCTTTGTCATCCTCTACAACACAGAAACTCCATTGTTGTACTGCTCACGGGCTAGTCCAAATCGAAGTGTCAAAACTCGAATTTGTCCAATGGGCCTTATGCATCTCATTGAGACGAGCTCAGTGGTGGTGACGGGGTCGAGTTTTGTCATCGGAGGAAGGCACATGGGCTGTTTGAACACGACAGGCAGAGGCAGTGGTGCAGTTTACTAGAGCTCAGAGCAGGAGTAGTTGAACGGAGGTTTTGAGCACAGGGTTGTGTTCATCTCGTCGAGACGAGAGCGGATATGGGTAGCATGTCGGAGGAGGAGCTCGAAGGCGGCGACAATTGCCGGTCAAAGGTGCGAAGTAGCAGCGAGGTACGGTTTTGCAAAGCCCGTGGTTGTGGTTGCTTGGAAACGAGGATTGAGCACTGGGCTTTGTTCGCCTCCTCAAGACGATCACAACAGTGGTCGGAGTGTCGCCGGGGGTGGCCGGAGGAGACTGCACTCGCCGGTCAATGGTGGCGCGTGCGGAGAGAGTGAGATCTACTCGCGGCGCGTACTGTTCACGCACCGTACTCCGGTCATCTTCTCCAGCGGAGTGTGGGATGACTGTTATGGGCGTGTGTGTGTGTATGTATGTATGTATGTATGTATATATATGGGGGCAAAATGGTCTTTTCAGCCATTCCATCCAACAGCGCTAGGTCCCTCAGACGAAAACTTTAATGAGGGGGTCTGGCTGTAGCGAAAATTTGTGGAGGGGGTGTTCGTGAAAAATGGGTAAACGTTGAGGGGTGTCTCGGTAAATAATCCTAATATTTTTTATTGATAACTCAGGTATTCGGGTCAGCTTACGCGCACGTCAACTATTCTTGGGCCAAATCCCGCCGCTTACTTGCGAGAAGCCCAATTAAACTCGGAGAAAAACTTCGCATGGAGGGGCCCCAAACGAGTTGATAGAACCTGAGAGGTTTTAAACTTGAGATCTTAGGAGTGACCGAGTGAGCAAACTTCCAAGTTGCGAGCGTTGACTAGGCCAACCCCTCTGGGTTATCTCCAAGATAATATATACTTATTTACCCACAATTGTACCCTCTCACATTCTTTTGCTTTCCAAGATTGTCCCTAAAGCATATTTTATTTACAAGTTGAATGTGTCTTACGTCAGTTACTTTTGATGGGCGTACTTGTAAAAATAAAGTGAAACCACCCAAAAAAAACTGCCATGACCTTGGCTACTCACGCTTTAGGTTCTGTAGGCAAATTTTGACAATTTGCGTTTCTAGGATTTGATTTTGTAGGACAGTTTTTAGGCCTCCTGTGACTTTGATGAAAATATTTATTTGGTGTAGTTGAAGTGGATCGGAAGAGGAGGAAACAAACCCGAAAAACAGGTTGGATTTTGCATTGTGCGTTGGTTTCTCTCCATGGAATACGGAAAGATCTAATTTGTTGGTGGGTAATGCATAATGGTACATCTTACTGCCTCATTTTTGCGTTCTTGATTGAAGAATCAACCTAATTCTTGCATTTAAGATGTTTGCAAAATTGCATAGAACAGTCAATTTGGTGTTCCATCCTATAATTTTATGGAATTGCTAATTTTGCGAGCATAAATGATCACATGTTGTCCGTTGCAGATGGTAAAAATGGGTTTTAGGCAGAGGGAAAGAGGTGCTAGATGCCCAGTAGCTTCCCGCTCATTTTTTGATCGAATTTTGTCAAAATATGCAAAATTTGAGTATGCACTTGCACACGCATCGCATATGCTATGGCCTCGAAATAGAGTTATATATGGAGTACAGGTTGGAGATGTCCTTACAAGCACCAATCCTCTGCCTAGAAGCCAAGAGGAATACAGCAAAAAAAGGCAAGAAAAATAAACACTTACTATCCATCTTTGACCCTATAATAGGAATCAAACAAAAGAGAACTGCAAAAACTCGATTAGAATCCAAATATCCTAGGACTCAATCTCCATTCTCTGGCCAACAATCTGTTTCATCTGTAGTTAATGAACAAATGCAAGCCCCAATCTTGAATTACTCCAGCAGCGAAGAATTACTCTTGGCCGCAATTTTCGCGGCCAAGTGTAATTCTTCGTGGCAGGTGTAATTCTTCGTGGCCAAGAGTAATTCTTTACGGTGTGAGGAATTCTTCACGACCATGAGTAATTTTTTGAGGCCAAGAGTAACTCTTGGGGCGACCTATCACTCATTAATAATCTGCCCTCCTAACATAGCAGCACACACCGGTTTGCCTTGAATAAACTCTTATTTCTCTCCCTCTGCTGCCAGAGAGAGTTTGTAGATCTTATATGCAAGAGAGGCACCCTGCATATGTGTGGAGAGATCCAAGCTACTTCTCTGACATGCCAAAACTGGGCCTAGCAATGGCATATTTCCGTATCACCTGGTTCCAAACAGAATTGGAATATTCTCACTGAAAGAACAGCGTTCCTGTGTTTCAGAATTCCTCAAGCATGAGCAGCAACTGGCATCCACCCCTCAACCCCCAGCTAATTGGTCTATCTCTAGCGGAAAGCCTCCCAAGGAAAGCAATCCATTCAATGAATGCCCAACAAGGAACGTGGTGAGGAAACCGTAAAGAGTTAGTCCATGGAATGACTGTATAAGACGCTCTCAAAGCCTGCCAAGCAGATTTTGCAGAAAATTTCTTCCCTAGTCAAGATCCACCGTACAAAATCTGTGCTAGAAGTATAAGGAAGGAGAAGTATTAGCAACTATTTCTCTGGTTACTATACATAGTATTTTGTTTTGGAACTTTACAGAATAATATTTCAGAATCGAGTACCTGGACTTTCAAGGTTATAATCCTTCTAGCACCACAAACGTTTACATTGACACACTGGCATCCACTGTGGGTCCCAAAGAATTCAACAATTCTTTGGGTTACGATTGCCACTGCACCAATGGTGCACAGATCGGCTGCGGGACCCGTCTCCGGGTCTTGCACAATAAGCTGGACCGATTCATTAATTTTGAAATACTTTTTCGAGTGGCCTCGCTAAAAATTATTTCTATCCGAAATCTGAAAGTGCTTGATCCAATATACTAGTTTGTGATTCAAAATCTTGGATCTTGTATCCTAAATGAAAAATTAGCACAGAAGGAGGCCCAGTGGGTCTATCTGTACACCATCGGTGCATTGACAATCGGTACCCATAGACAGGCTCGTGTGTCTTACAGTGTGCAGCGTGTGTGGGACCCATAGTAATCGGCACTTTCCAAATCGCCACTTGTTAGCCGACCTTTCTTTTAAAAAGTGCTGCATTCTCTTGCACAATTTCCACAAATTTGGTCACCCAATGTTAACAGTATGACAGAAGAATCCTTACTCAGCCCACTACTCCAGAGAAGAATCATTATTAGCACAGAAGTATCATGACCCGGCGTTTTTTAAAGCGCCTGCAAGTTAGACAACGTTTACAGAAGCGCCAATAAGTTAAGCGAAGGCCCCGTCCTCGGTGCGCTTAAAGAATAAGCGTCACTGCAATAATTGGTGGCGTTATTTGGCCTTTAAATGGCGTTTATTGGGCGCCGGGGAATCCAACTTTTCCGCTGGTGTAGGTTATTGCCTTCAGTAGATTCAACTTGATCGATAAGCTGTCTTCTAAATTCATTCTCAGGGTTAAGAACCATCTCCCACAGATCATCATCCATCCTTTCAACTACATACCTGAAAGAGTAAAATGGGTTAGATAAAATATCCTCTCAAACTCATCCACAATAACAGGTATTACAAAAGTTAAACCAAAAATAATTACTAACCTCGCCTGCAGTTTGAATAGGTTGTTCTTATTTGTTACATTGATGAGCTCTTTGTCACATTGTCCTCTGCGATAAGCGACAACAGCAAGGGTGGGATCATGCTCCTCACAATATTTTCCCACAACACGTGAATCATAATACGGATTTGTGGTAAGAAAGTGTTCTGGATTGTTGTTGCTGTCTACTACGATTTTTCCCAGAGCATTGTGAACATGTACGTCTTGGCTTCCCTCACTCACAAGATGCTCTAAGAACTGGGTAAGCAATTGAAGTCGATTCCTGAAAAACACAAGCTAAGTGTGTGAGGATCCGAAGCAGCTAAGGAGAGAAAGGGAGGTAGAGAGTGAGAGCTGACCTTTTCTCAAACTCCGCCACCAGTGGTTCAATTGTAAGCAGAGAGCGGCTAGATAGAATAAGGCCTTTAATAAAATCTTCAGAACACATATCATCCAGCAGCTGCCCTACAACTAACGGAGCATTTCCTGGGTTTACCTATCCAGGGAAATCCAAGAATAGTTCAGCACTCTAGCCTTCTGATAGGACTTATTGGGCCCATGTGTTACCTGGATTGGTTTGTGTAAGAAATTGGGCTTGACTAGGAACTTAAGTGGATGGAGCCGAAAAGGGAATTACGATTATATTACTAACAATCCTACTTTTCTATATTTGATAATTACTTGGATTTTGTTACGATTATATCGCAAGAGGAAGGTGAATTGGAACCCTGGTCCCTTCATTTCTCCCCTGTTTTCAAAACCTCAAGTCATTCTTAGATTAAATTTAGTTTAAACAATAGAAATCCAAAATTCGATTTCATTTTGAATTAAATTAGAAATCAGTTGAATCTAGCACAACTTAGCTTTTTACTTCCTGCGAACGATCTCGGACTAAACAACTATTCTATGAAATAATTGATAATTCCTAGTTCATAAATTCATTTTTGGTGCGATAAAAGACAAATCAACTTTACATGAAGTTTTCATTTTCAATTGACAAAAATGCTATCTAAGACCCTTGACAGAACTCTTACCTTCTGAACATAACCTTCAATGTCGCTGAGCATGTTGTTCGAATAAAGGTATTGGGTCAATTCTGGAACAAACCCAAAACGATCACATACATTGATAAGTGGTCGTGCATCGCGAAGCTTTTCTTTCATCAAGAACTTCTTTGTCTTTTTAGGGTCATAGAAGTTTGATTCCCTTGTCACGCGTTCGACCTCGTCGATTTGTCCAGTCTTGGCAGCAACCTTGATGTGCTTAAAGTGAATTTCAGGATCCTCACTGTAACAGAAAATAGATTGATCAATAAAAGAATCACACATATTCACAAAATATAACTGGCTCTTTTTCTAAACAGATTACCTGAAGCTCAGCAAATCTTTTGATTGTCCACTTGAGGAACTGATGTTCTTCATCTCCTTCAACCACCGGTCTATCTTACTCGGAAAGGACTTCATCATTATTCCCTCTGTTCTTCCTCTCTGTTGGGATACTAATGCGAGCTCAAGGCTGCGCAACACTTCGGCCATTGTGGGCCGTGATTTTGGACTCTTTTGCAAACAATTATTGGCAAGTACAACAAAAGACTTCAAACAACGTGGTGCTATTTGTCCACTGAGAGAGGGGTCAATGACTCTGGCAATCTTTCCCTCTTTGATGCACTGTTGAGCCCAGGTGGCTAAACTCATTTGCTCCTCGCCAAGTTTTCTATCCACGGCTGCCCTCCCACATAACACTTCTAGCAATACCACCCCGAAGGCATACACATCAGATTTCGCAGTCAGTCGTTGAGTAATGAAGTACTCGGGATCAAAATAACCAAATGTGCCCTTCACTTCTGTGGTTATATGGGTTATTGAAAGACTTGTAGGGCCTTTTGACAATCCAAAATCTGAAACCTTAGCCACCCAATTCTCGTCTATCAGAATATTCGTGGTCTTCACATCTCGATGTATGAATCTTTGGCTGGTACCAAGATGAAGGTGGTATAATCCGCGGGCAGCACCAATACAAATATCAAGCCTTTCCTCCCAAGAGAGAGGAGAAAAACTCGTATTGCTTTCAGTTGTCTTTAGCTTGTAGAGATGATCGGCAAGGGTACCAAGAGCTACATACTCATAAACAAGAATCATCTCTTGACAGTCGTTGCAGTAGCCGATTAGCGCAACGAGATTAGGATGCCGGAGGTTTGAAAGCATCTTGACCTCCATCCAAAACTCTCCCGCACCTTGCTTGGACTCGGCATTCAACCGCTTTATGGCTACCATTGTAGCAAAATCGTCGATGAACCCTTTATATACCTTGCCGAATCCCCCACTCCCTATAACTAATGCATCATCAAAATTGTTCGTTGCTGTTAGTACCTCATCCAGTGAAAAGCAACGACAAGATCTCTCTGTCTGAATCACACAACCATCAATCTGATTCTTACTCTTCGAAAAACTTAACCTGTCGAACAAGGCGATGAGAGAGAAACACATGGTATAGATGATTTTTTATATTGTCAGGACTTAGGAGCAAGATCTCACTCTCCAAAACAGATTTCGGAATTAGGAGTAAGACCTCACCAGCGATGAAGGGGTAGGGGGATGAGAGAGAAACACATTGTTATGGTTGAAGTACGCCTCTGTTGAAGTGATTGGGTAAATGATGACTTTTAAACTTGGGGTGAGGTCAACTCCAGGTGCCAGGTGGCCCAACTCCACATCGCCGGCCCTGAGTTTTCGGGATGAGGCTCTTTAGGTGTTTCTACGAACGAAATACAAAGTAGATAAGAACGAGTATTTGTCAACACGAAAAACACCTGACTAAACAATCGAACTTACTCTGACTAAACAATCGATTCGTAAATTAATTGCGTCTGCAAAATCAATTCTGAAATCAAATGTTTGATCGAGGACCAAATAATTGAGTCTGCAGAATACAGAATTTGTGTGATCGAATTGTGTGAGTGATTGAGAACTTTGACTACGAATCTATTGGGCGATTTGGGTCAAATAATAGAAACTACCTACCTCGATTTTTTGGCTATTATCCAAATTAAGTTCGTTGACATCTCGTATATGGAGTATAATTCTCTAAAAGATGCATAAGTCTCTCAATTGGTTCTCAACGTCATTACCTTAAACAAGCATTCTGTACTCTTAAAGAGAATATTCCTTGTATTTTTTTTATTATTCTTGTAGAACATTAATTAGTTGATTAACAAGATGCGTGCACATCGAGCAGTGAGTTGTTAATGACATCAATCTCATTAGCTTTCAATGAGGTTATCAAAAGGAATAATTTATCGTTGTTCAAATAGGAGGACTTGGTCATGTACCTTGTCTGTAAGAATATGATTTGTCTCAGCTATTGTTTTAAAATTTAACTAGTTTGAATGAGTTATATTGGGTGGTAAAATTATTTTGAAATTTATCCAGTTTCTTTGAAAAAGTAGAAATTTTTTTTTTGGGTCAAAATGACAGGATCACAATTTATAAGAGAACAAGAAAAACATCAAATAGGGCATCCGCCCCCCTTGAGGGAAGCAGAAGCCACAACTGAGGGATATATTCTCAAGTCCAAGAACGACACCCTCTCATAGCTCTCTGGGCCAAGCAATGAGCTACTCCATTGCCAGTTTTAAAAAAACAAAAACACAAAAGCTTACTCCCAGCAGCAGAGCTTGAATTCTGAACTAAGGAGGCTGGAAGACTGGTTTAATATACATATATTTTTTATTGGAACATATATTTATTACTCCCTCTGTCCCTTTTTTATAGTCCGGTATTCCATTTTGGGTTGTCCCTTAATAAATGTCCATTTTGTAAAGTTAGTGTGTAAAAGTTGGTGAATTGTCTATTTTGTCCCTAAAAGTAGATTCCATTTTGAAAAGTAAGTGAGTAAAAGTGTAATGATGATGGGTAAGTAGGAAAAGTGAAAGAAAAAGTTGATGTGAAAGGTATAATGATGATATCTTTTTAATAAGTTGGAGTTACGAAGCAGGACATTTAAAAAGGGACGGAGGGAGTATATTATAAGATTTTTTTTTCAATATTACATTCATATATTGAAATGATTCTAGTTGGCCTAATATAGTTAAAGTATTCAATTATTCTATTTTTTTCTTTAGGCTACTTCAATTGTCACGTGCTTATTTCTTATTTATGAAAGAAATTGAAAAATGAGAACGTAAAATAACCTGTTTTTTTATCAAATCAAACAAAAACTATCAAGATTATAAATCATTATACACGAATAATTATCAATAATATTCAAATTCAGGTATATACAAAATAAAATTTTTAAAACTAAGACGCTCAGGGAGCTTGAGCCGGGGCCCCAGACCCGACATAGCTACGCCCCTGCCAACTCCATTGCCAACCAAAAGGGAGATTGGCCTATGCAATGTAAAAAGATAAAATGTATTTTTACCTCGTCTTCTTCATGCCCTTTTAATGCGATCCGGAGAACGATTGTTATGCATAATTCTCCATGATCATACCAATCGGAAATACGAAAGCTTCGTCCACCAATTGTAAACTTGCTATCGATAGAGACGATGTCGTTGTAGGAACCGGGGACTTTTGCGTTAGGTGCCTAACTCATCGCCAATCTCTATGGAATTTTCCCAAGCCTCTTGAAGTTGCAATGAAGATTGAAGGCCGCGCAACACATCGTCAATAGAAGGGCGTCGGATCTCCTCGTCAACCAAGCAACTTAGTGCTATATTGACGAAGTACATAAAAGATTTGGGTGCTATTTTTCCGATTAGGTCTGGATCAATGACCTCATCGATAGTTCCTCTTTTCATGCATCCGTAGACCCATGCAAGTAAACAAGCATAACATCTAACCGTGCCTCAAACAGCGTCAGGTCTCTTAGCACACAATACTCTCAACATCGCGACGCCAAATGCGAACACGTCTGATTTCTTTGTCATCACATTTCCAGAGAACATTTATTCATGGTCCACACATCCAACCGTGCCGCGCACATCTGTATCCCAGCCCTCGGTTTTGAAGCCAATGTGAATCGGTATGGAAAGTACTTCAAAAGCAAGAATCGGTATGATGTATATTTGTTGCTGTACCTTCCTACGGAAGCATTCAACACTTCGTGCAATGCTGTTGCAATTCTCAAGCCGCTTTTTCGAAAGAGGTGGATCGTTATCAGTTTCGTGGAGATGACTTCCAAATGTCCCATTGACAATGTCGGTTTCGAGGAGACGACTTCTCATTGAACTCAATATCCCATTGACCATGACGGTTTCGCGGAGACAACTTCTCATTGTACTCTATCTCATATCGAGCAAGTACTCATAGACGAGGATCAACTCACGGTCCTCATTACAAATCCTACCAAAGCGTAATAGTAGTCGTGATGGGCCAGAGATTGTAACTGAATCTCGGCACTAAATTATTTCAAGCTCGTCGATTCAAACCTTTTGATCGCAACCACAAGAGTTCCCCCCCACCATACATCCCTTGTAAAATCTACAATAACAGTCTTGGCTAATCAAAAGGCCCTTATTGAAATCTAAGGCTCCGTTTGTTTGGGCGTAAAATATTTTCCGATAAAATGTTTTATCTATTTACCGGTGTATGGTTGTGTAAAAAATAAGAAAAACATTTTACATGTAAAATATTTTCCATTAATTTGATGAAAATGACTTACCCTTAAATTTTCTGTAAGTTATTTTTTGAAATCAACCTGGTGCCTTCTATGACAATTCTCACTGCTCAGTTTCCTCGATCGTTAGTTCTGACCTACATTCAATTCTAATATTCTTAGATCTCCACCGTTTAAGTCCCCCACTAGGGCTTGTTTGATAACCTAAATTCAGCACTTAAAAAACTGAATCAATTAAGTAATAAGTGATTTATTAGGTTTGATAACCACATTTTACATTGCTTAACAAATTAAGTACTACTTAAAATACAGGCCAAAAAGTTGAAAAAATTAAGTAGTTTTGAGCTACTTAATTCTGGCTGAATTTTTGTGTACTTACATTCAACCATCATACCACCACCACAATCACTCCCACCAACACCTCCACCACCACCTCCACCACTCCACCACCACCACTAGCTCCACTACCACCACTCCTCCTCCACTACATCACCACCACCAGCTCCACCACCAGCACTTCCTCCACTAGCACCACCACCACCACCACATCACCACCACCAACTCTACCACTCCACCACCACCACTTCTTCCACTACCACCACCACCAGCAGCTCCACCACTCCACCACATAACCACCAGTAGCTGGTCCAGCTCTACCACTCCACCACCACCGCTCCACCACAACCACCACCACTACCATCACTCCACCACCATCATCACAACCATCACCACCACCGCCACTCCACCACCACTACCAGCACTACACCGCCACTCCTACCACCTCCACCACCACCACCACTCCACCACCTCCACCATTACCAAAAGTATATTGTGACCGTTAGTAAATTAAGAGAAAATTGAAACAAAATTAATTCATTATTTTTTTAATTCAGTACTTAATATATTTATCAAATAGCTTTTCAGCTTAAAAATTTCAGCATTCAGTTTCCAGTACTTAATTTTTCAGCTTTCAGTTTCAGTCTTCAGTTTTATCAAAAACAACTAGATCTCTCTCTACACTATTTTGTTGATTTTTAAAAATATTTTCAAGTGCCAACCAAACACCCAAAAATAAAAATTTGAAGTTTGTTTTCTTAAAAAATATTTTACATTGTAAAACATTTTACATTGAAACAAACGGAGCCCAAATGTGGCAGCACGAATCTCAGCAAGCGAGAAACTACGGTACTGTACCCTCTGGCTCTGGGTAGTGTTATTGAACAAATGCTTTGGGTAATGATTCACGAATTTCTTTACGTACTTAAGCTTTTCACTAACCTAACTAGCACGTAGATCGTCTAACATCCCACGGTAGAAGGAGCACGTATCATTTCCTGTGCATTGCAAACAATATGTTAGAACACATGAATTAAAGATAGGAGAATCGGATACTAATTTTTAAATAAAGATACATAAATGGGATTTTAATAACCGAAATAGAGGGGGAAAAACAGACTCTAATGTCTGAATGGGGTAACAGATTTTGAATATTAAAATCTGAATGAGCGAGGCAAAAAAATTCAAATATTAAATTCCGAATGAGCTAACAAATTTAGCTGTTGTAATATTCAAATAGGGACCAATCGGATATTAAAATCCAAATGAGTCAATAAATTTCAGATATTAAAATCCGAATAAGGGGTAAATAATTAATCTTTAATATCCGAAATTGTGGAGAACAATCGGACTTTGATGTTCGATTAAATTCGAAATACACAAAATAGTAGTACGTTCGTGGGTTTCTCAAGAAAAAATTGACGGACACGATTAGATACAGATTATACAGCCAAAGATTCCCAAATAATAGATTTAGAATCAGATCTACTAAAAGTGACAAAGAAAGGAAGTAATCTGAAACAAATTGAAAATAAGCGGTAAACTAGCACTGGCAGAATCCGATCTGACACGAGAGGTGCAAGAAGAGCGACGAGAAAAATCTAGCAAATTTCACACAAGACATCATTTTGACACTGGTTTTGCCTGAAAGATTGATGTTGAAATTAACAAGTTCCTTGGAATCAGATATGTCGAAATTTTTTTTAGTGCCAATTAAAGAGTGAGAAGGGGTACGGAAGGGGTGGGTTTTGTGTAGTGGGTGGTGGCGGTAATGGTGGCTGGTAAGGGTCATCATCGGGCCGGTTCAGCCCGCTAAGTCACTATTCAAGCCCGTCTACGGGACGGACCGATCGGACTTTTACTTTTTTGCGGGCCAGGCTACCTACCATAAATTGAAACCCAAGCCCGGCCAACGGGCTAGCCCAATTGACAGGCTAGGGGGCCAAAAGCCAGGTGGGCTAACGGGAGGGCTTAAATTTCCATGGGCAAGGGAAAAAAGAAAGAATTTTATGGGATTTTCGGCTAATGGGTGGGCCCGTGGGTGGGCTATTGGGCTACCGGGCTCACGGACCGGGCCTACGGACTGGCCGAGTAAAAATTCATAGGCCCGAACCCGTCCATAACATAAAATGATCGATGTTATGTAGTCAACTACTTAAATTTGCTATAGAATGGTGCCAATAAGCTACTACATAACATAAATGTTAATCTTACTTGCCCAAAAAAAATATGTATAACATGCCTGCAAAGCCTTTTTAATTTTGATAACGTCACCCAATTTTTCTCAAGCGTTGATGTAAAAATAATAATAATAAGTTGGTAACACTACGGGGTGTCATCTCAGTGCAATAGAGTAGCCAATCTTGAGTGGCTGATCATAGCCCCAGAATGAATTTAAGGATCCATGGCTCCGGGCATATTGCTTCTTCTTTTTTTTCAAACAAACGTGCATGTTTCCTAAATCTCCATAGGTAAATAGTTTTAGTATTAATGTAAGAAAATAATTCAAACCTCTGCATTTTACCTATTGGGTTGGGCGTAAATCTAAGCATGTACAAGTTCTACCAAACATGTATTTTGATACCATAGTCAACTGATGAATTAGCACACCTTTTCTTATGTCTACACATATGACAGCGCTAAAGTACCGGCCAGCCCCTCTTAGGTGTGCGTTTTCGCTAACCTAAATGAACTACAGGTTAAAGGTCATAGTCAAATTATTTTCACAAAATGGAAATTAGTTGATGTATGAGAGGAATATGACCTACCAAGAAATTCATGAAAATTTCAGCTCTAGGCCATTTAGTTTAGCATAAGTCTCAATCATATGGACTAAATGGACTAGAGCTGAAGTCTTCGTGGATTTCTACAATGGAAAGTACATTGTAGGAAACAAATGACGGGGCTTCACGTTTTCCTAGGGGTGTGTCAGTTATGGAGGGCCAGGAGGGGTGGGCAAGGGCCGGGCGTGGGCCACAGTGGGGATTCATAGGAATTGTTGGGGCATTTTTTGAAAGGAAACTGATTTTCATGCTTCACTTTTTAATGATGGCGTTTCAATTTTAACGTGAAGTTACTAGTAACTTTATGAACAAAATGGAGTGTCATTGATAAAAAGTGGAGCGAGAATATCAATTTTCTTTTTGAAAACCCAAAAGTAGAAAACACTTTGGTGCTTTTAAAAGAAGAGAAGTATAGATAAGATAGACTATACTATCAAGCGGAGTGCGTGTGGGCATCTCGGGTCCCAGACTATACTATGTCCAAATCTTGTTCTGAAAGGCAATTTTGGTTACAATTGTTTGGTTTGTAAAGCCTAATTTGGTTTTATTTGCACTTCGGCTGACCATTTGGATTCGGCTGACCATTTGGATTTGAACTTAGACAAGGGTATTTCGACCAGTAATTGATGATGTAAACTCGAAGTTATATATAAATACTTGCTATATGCAGCCAACATAACTTGTACTCCATTTTTCATTTGTCACATGGTGGAAAATAGTGAAAATAAGTGTGACCCATAACTGCATTCAACTACACAATTGGGAAGTCACATGAACCCTTTTTTCCTTGTGTTCTCTGATTTTATTTTTTTCTTAATTGTATGTTTTGTTGATTTGACCGATTTCAGTTTACCACCACAACCAAGCCAAAATCAGAACCCTGTTTGTTAGTCTGGTACAATTGTGCAAAAATGTTGATAGTAGCCAAAATTCCCACCACAACTAAGCAGTCCACCAGCAGATCTAAAATAAAAAACTAAGAAGTCCACCATACTAATTTATCAGGTAATTTGGAAAACAAAATAGATGCACATGTTTGCATAAGAAATTCAGCCACATTATTTAAGGATTGTGTACAGATCCCAGACCTTAAAGTGCAGAAATCTTAGGTTTGGTGATTGGAGCCTATTACGACAATATATTTCTAATCTGAGGGTACTCCATGGTCGAACCAAATCTGAAATAAGATGGCTCTGTCCATCAAGTGTGAACTCGCTTTTGACAGAGATGACCTCGTTGTAGGATCCGGGGATGTCAGCCATGTGTAACTTATCAGTACCCATCTGGACGGAATTTTCCCAAGCCTCTTGCATTTGCAATGAAAATTGAAGGCTACCCAACACATCGTTCATAGAAGGGCGTCGGATGCCCTCTTTAACCACGCAACTTAGTGCTATGTTGACGTAATGCCTAAAACATTCCGGAGCTATTTTTCCGATTAGATATGGATCAATGACCTCATCTATAGTTCCCTTTTCGATGCATACGTGGAACCATTTAAGTAACAGAACGTCATCCCTGTTTCGTTCGAAAGAAATAGGGGTTTTAGCACACAATACTTCCAACAACACGACACCGAATGCATACACATCATTTTTCTCTGTCACTTTATGAGTGTGCAGGTACTTAGGGTCCAAATATCCCATCGTGCCCATAACACTTGTCTCCACACCCTCGGTTGCGATGCCAGTGGATGTCTGTATGGACATTTCGAAAGCGGCAATTTTTGCGATCCATTCATCATCCAAAAAAATGTTTGATGGTTTTATGTCACAATGGACGAATTGTTGCTCTACGTTCGTATGGAGGTATTTGAGTCCTCGTGCAGTGTCGATGCAAATCTCAAGCCTCTTTTTCCAATGGAGTGGATCCTTACCGGTTTCGTGGAGATGACTTTTCAATGTCCCATTTACCATGTAATCGTACACGAGGATCAACTCATGCTTCTCTTCACAAAATCCTATCAAAGAGACTATGTTAGGGTGACAAGTCAGAGATTTGTTAGGACCGTGAGGGACACCACACAAACAAACGAACGCACTGATTTCAGAGAAAAACTCCATTTGATTATATATTCACACAATACAAAATAACCCCACCACTATGGGTGGACCTGTTCGGCTACGAAAATGCTCAAGGACTGAACGTGCGGGCGTGCCAAGACTTGTCGCGTCTAACGTAAGGACTGGGCGTCCCTTTTCTGACTTCGAATCTGTGAGGGCGATAGTGCTGCAAACCTAAGGGCTAGATTGCAGTGGTGGTTCGTGGTTTTGCCTCTACGAGCGAGGACTTAATAATTTCCTAACCGTGTAGGAAAAGAAGTAGCAACGTAGAATAACTTTGATATATCGTAATAACAAAGTTGGGGTATAAGAGAGATATGAATAATTTTATTACGTCGTAGTAATAAAATTGGGGTACAAGAGAGAGAGAAACTCGAACTACTTGGGGAAGTAATTGAGTAAAGGTGAGAAATGAGATAATTGCTTCACTGGGAAGACTTTGATTGCTTCGCTGGGAAGGCTTTGGTTTTTTAAGCGTTGAGCTTGATTGGTGTGTGGACCCTTTTTCCTTCTTGTCTTCTAGTATTTATAGGCCACGGCATTGCATGCAAAGCGGATGTGTTGGCCTTCTCTTGTGATGACACATGTCCTTTGTAACTTCCACTTCATGGGATCATGGGATAGTGGGTAGTTATTTAGAAGTTTACACAAGAACGTGGGTAAATAGTGTACTGGTCCAGATCTGGGCCAAACTTCCCATCTTCATCACGAGCTGCCATGTGTCCCGAGTAAGCTCCAGATGTTGCCACGTGTCCCAAGTAACTACCCACTAACAGATTTTAGTGAGATCATGGGTGGTTATTGGAAGTAAATATCAATTACCCATGCGTTTACTTTGATCATGAGCCGTTAAAAGGTTGAAAAAAGGCCAATTAAGGTGATGGGCCTATTTTCTCTCCTTCTTTTGTGGCTAACGAAGAACCTCCAGCCATTTGACTCGGTCAAATGGCTTTCCAACAGCCAACAATTCCCTTCTTTCTCTCCACTTTTCATGGGCCACTTGGGTAATGGGCCATTTAATTAAATTAAATGGCCCTTTAACATATTTAACCCACAAAAATACTTATCAAGCTTGAACAAATCATGGGCCGGCTGAATTCTCTTTGTAAATAGGCCCACGACCTTCTAAATCTGAGCCCAAATCCAACTAACATTAATTGGGCCCAGTCAACATGGGTTCGGCCCAATTAATTTTGATCCAATACATCTCTATTTCTTGGCCCAATTTAATTAAAAGATAATTAAATGGCCTTCCAACGCTTGCCCAGGACTGGGTGCCAAAAACGGGTGTAAACAATGCCCCCCCATGCCTTGATCTTGTTCAAGATCTAGGCTTGTAAGTTAGGACAGAGTACAGTTTTTGGCATAACCAAACGAGTCCTCATTATTTTTGAAAAATAATCAGGCCCATTTAGCCTAAGAATTTCCCCAAAAGTTCAAATGCTTAAAAAGATAATCAGGCCATAATCAAGCCTAACCACTTTTTGAGTTTCAAAGCAAATCTCTTAATTGGATTTGGATTAAATCCCAACGAATTCCAAGGTAGCACTCTACCGAGGACTTCTATCGGCAACAACAATCATCAACCTTCTAGGCCTAGGGGACACGTGTCGACGCCCCAGGCCTTGCATTGGCTGCCAAGCAGCTTTTGAAACCGTCTGGACTCCTTCTCATGTCAATCAGGAGTCCAATCCCTTCATCTGCCCATTAAATTTCAAACGAAATGGGTGATAAATGCAACGGCGCCCCTTGATTCTCGTACCGGGCCTTATCAAGACTTATCTTTGCTTCTCCATTCTCTCTCTACACCTTCTTCTGTCTTCTTTCTTCTGATTCGAGAGAAACCCAGAGAAAACCCTAACTCCTTCATAGCTTCCATCCTCGTTCCTGATCTCTAACAGGAATGGCTACCCACAAAGCTCACACACCACCCCCAAATCCCAACAGCCTATCTGTACAAATTCGTAAGATATTGGCCGATGAACACATCGCTATCACGAATGATGTTTTGGTGATTGCGAACACTGATCGAGTAGGATTAGGGCCTGCTTTTCAGCTTGGGTTCCCTCCTCAACTCTCTTCGATGTACCCCCTGGCGGAAGAAGCCCTTCCTTTCGAGTCGCCCAGCCTTGACTGGAGCCGCTTTACTACAGAAATACCCAACAGACTTTGGCATAGACCTGACGCCAGGTACATTGAGTGGCTTGATCGAGTAATGGAGGCTAAAGGAGATCTGTGGAGGCAGATCGGAATTAGAGACGCCATTCTTCTCAGCCGGTCTCTGATCGACATGGATAAAAATCTCTTCCTTGCTGCCTCCCAATTCTGGTCAGTCACTACCAACTCTTTCCACTTCAAAGTAGGTCTCATGAGCCCCACCCTTCAAGACTTGGCTTTTTTGACGGGCCTCCGTCCCCACGGGATTGAGGCCAATTATTTTTTGTCCCAAAAAACCCCCTACTTTGAATACAAAGAACCCTTGTCCTTTTCCCCTTTTATCAATCATTACGCTAGAAAGGGTCCTGTTGAGGATAGTGAACACGTTGCTTTCCTCTTGTACTGGCTAAACAAATTCATCTTTTGCGTGTCTGCCAATAGAGTGACCAAGGATTTTATTGACTTGGCCTGTGCCCTAGCTTCTGGGCAGAAGCTGGCATTAGGCCCTTTGGTCCTGGCCCACCTTTACCGAGGTATGAAGGAATTAATTAGTAACAAGTTTGTTTTCGCCCCTGGTCCATTGTGGATTATCACCCTCTGGCTATGGTCCTACTTTCCCAAATTTGCCCCGCCCATGATCAAGAAACCTTAGAGTACTTGCTATGGCCTTCATTACATTGACACCCGTGGCCCTCGATTTGCGTTTGGTGTTTATTTCAAATTTTTCTACCACGAACTTACGAGTATGGGAAAGAATTGGATGCCATTTGTAAGGGATACCGTACCTTGGTGGCTGAAACGAGGTGCCTTGGATCCAGGAGATGATTACGACGATCACATGGAGGTCTGGACCAGCTTCTTGATCTCCAGGGACCTTATGTACGGGATGGCTTTTACCCCTACCAACTACAAGTGCGGAGTGGAGTACTACAATGCGGCTCAATTTGCCAGGCAATTTGGCTTGTGCCAGCTTACTCCTGTGCCCCCATACCAGTCCTTGAATGAGGACTTCACAGACAGGCCCGTGATCCAGCTGAGGGACTTGGAAAGAGTCAGAAACCTCCTCCCTGAAGCTAGGAAGACCTTCGCTCTTCACGCCTACGTGGAACGTACGGACAAGGGAGCGAAATTTGACAGCTGGTGGGGCAGTTATACGAAGCTGCATTTTTCTGCCCCATATCTAGACATTCTTACTAATGTTCTGCCTCATCCAACCGGTGCACCCGAACCTGGTATAACCGTTCCTTTGCAACAAGTTCGTCCTTATCTAGCCTCCAGTGTCAAAAGAAAAGGTAATATAAGGAGGCTTTGCTTATGCTTTAATTTCCCTAGTTCTTCATAGACCTGGACTGATTTCTCTTCTTGCTGACAGGCTCAGAAGATGATCCAAAGGAAGTTTCTGCAAACCCATCTGCTCAAAAACCAAAAAGGGTGAAGACCACAGCCAAAAGGCAATGGCCAAAGGTATGAACTATTTTAGTTCTCTGCTTGATCCTTCAGGATAAGGTAATTATGCCTCTATTTTCTCTGTAGGCTTCTGAGACTGTAGTTGCTGGAAGAACGCGGAGTAGTGCTAAGACAAGCTCTCCCGAAACTGATCCTTCGGGAAAGGTCTGGGCTCTCCTCAGCTCTTCTGCTTACACTTTGTTTGAATGTCCTACTAATCTCCCTTCCTACAAGTCACCTCCAAAGGCGAAGAAGAGCAGGCGGAATCAGCCCCTTCGAAGAAAAAGAGACTGAGAAAAACGATTTCAACGCCAGCCGACTCTGAGAATACCGTGTCCGCAACAGAGCATAATCCAATTGTAAGGATGTACTGTGACATGAAGTTCCCAGCATTTATGGCCCCGTATTACCACCAACTCCCTCTTGTTTTCAATCCCCAGGAACTCGATGACTACTTCGAGGAGGAAGTAGAGGCTGAAGAGAAGAAACTTGACCTGTCCGACCAAGAACCTGAACACGAGGCATCATCAAGGACTCCAGAGAAACCCAGATCTCCAATTGCCCAGTCTGCTCCTTCAGTCAATCCTTCTGTTGAGCCCGAGCTTGTCAATGTGGCGGAAGAAGATGAGGATGAGGACTTGGACTCTCTGTTCAAATCTGCCCAGGATCTGTTGAAAGCAGCCACTTCTGGCACCTCTGGCAGTGGACTTGGCTCCACTTCACAATCTCAGTTCTCCTCTGAAGAAGTTTCTGAGGCCAAGACGGCTGTCAGAATGGCCTTGCTCCAAAATTTCAAAGCTGTAGCCCATCCTGCTAGGGCTTCAAATATCAAGAAGGCCATGGACGTACTAGTAAAATCCCAAGCCTTGGGGGGAGAAGAAGCTGTACTCCACCGTTTCCAAAAGGAATTCCCTGACATGGTGAAATCTCATGACTCTTCCTCCCATGAACTCAGCAAGGTACACGCCAAGATGGCAGAGCTAGAGGTGGTTGACGTGGAGCTCGCCAAGTTCAGTGCTGAATGGCTTCAACTGAAAGAGGACATGCGTTTCAATGAAGCAAACATTGTCGCGACCTCTGAAGAGATTACAGATCTTAAGGCCAAATTAGCACGAGCTGAAGGCCGCTTGGTTGACCTCCGGAAGGAAACCACGAATCTGTCCAAACAGCATGACGACCTGAAGGCTGGCTCACGGAGCCAAAAGATGAAATTGAACCTTCTGGTTGAGGAGATGCCAAATCTTCGAGGTCAGAGGGAAATGCTTGAGACCCAGCTTGCCAGTCTTGACACCTCCTGGGAGGAACTCAAAAACAATCTTGAAGGCCGTCTGTAGGTCTTGACTTCTGAAATCCCACCTTTTTGTTTTACACTTGTCATAACTTTGATTTTGCTCTCTCTCTGCCTGGCCTGGAACTTTCCCTTAAATGGCCAAGGCACTGGTTTGGTTTAACGACAGGTGGCCTAAGCTTGAGGCCTTTATCAATCTTTGCATGATAGGTATCATGGCCTCTGCTCAGGCCTTGCTGACAGACTTTTCTATGGCTTGTTAAATTGGATTTCACCAAAGTCTCTCATTTCCCACATAGTAGGATAATGATGCTTTAAGTATTTTCCATTTGTTAAATGTTTAAACAAACCACCATTTAAGTCCATAAGAAGATAAACATTACCTTTAAGGACTTGAGCGATTTGGTAAGGCCCTTCCCAGGTTGGAGACCACTTGCCATATCTTGGATTCTTTTCTCCCAAAGGAAAGACTGCCTTCCAAACCAAGTCCCCTTCAGTGAAGCTTTTCTTTCTTACCCGTTTGTCGTAAGATCTGGCCACCCTTCTTTTCTGGACCAACATGTGGTCAAGGGCTGCAAGCCTAACTTCGTCTAAGTCCTCAAGTTCCATCAACATGGCCTGAGTATAATCTGCAGGAGTGAGGCCATGTTGATATGCTATCCTTGCTGACTTTACTGCAACCTCCATTGGTAGGACTGGATCATGCCCATACACCAGCATATAAGGAGTCCCGTTGGTGGCTTCCTTCTTTGAGGTTCTGTAGGCCCATAAGGCCTCAGAGAGTAATTCATGCCATGCCCTTGGATTATCTTCCACCATTTTCTCTATAATGTTGACCAGAGTCCTATTGGTGGACTCGGCCTGACCGTTCCCTTGAGCATAATAAGGAGTGGAATTGGACACAATGATCTTTTGCTGTGCAGCAAAGTTAACCACTTGCTCTCCCATGAATATCGTCCCTCTATCTGCAACCAAATGTTCAGGCAGCCCAAACCTATGGATGATCCTTTCCTTGAGTACCTTGATTATCTCTTGTTGATCCACGGATTTTAATGGCACAGCTTCTGCCCATTTAGTAAAGTAGTCCGTGGCTACCAAGATGTAAGCATGATTCCCAGAGGAAGGAGGATAAATCTTTCCAATCACGTCAAGAGCCCAGCCCCTAAATGGCCAAGGCTTGACCACGGCATGATAATCAGCTGCAGGGACATGCTGAATTGGGCCATGAGCTTGACAGGGCTGACATCCCTTGGAAAAACGAATACAGTCCTCTGAAATAGTTGGCCAATAGTATCCATACCTTCTGATCAACCATCTCATCTTTATCCCTGATTGATGAGCTCCACAGATTCCTTCGTGGACTTCACTCATGACTCTCATGGCTTCCGGGTGCCCTAGGCACCTTAAAAGTAGGTCATCCTTAGGGCTCTTCTTGTATAACTCGTCTCCTACGAGAATATAGCTCATGGCTCTCCTCCTCACCTTCCTAGAGGCCCTATGATGAGGCCTCTTAAGGAAAGAGATGATAGGTGTACGCCAATCATTTTCAGGTTCATCATCTGATTCTTCACCTGTGAAGTCAGAAGTAAATACTTCTAGCCCTAGACCCCTTCTCCTAACAGAAGGTAACAATCTTTTCTGGACTGTGATGATCTTGTGGATCGTCTCTGGGGCTAATTTGAGACCTGTTGAGGCCTGAGCTAAGCTGTTGGCTTCAGTGTTCAGGCTCCTTGAAACGTGCTCGACAGTTACATTGTCAAAATCTTGGATTAGTTGCATTGCTGCCATATAATAAGGAGCCAAGTCCTCGCTATAGCACTTGAATGTTCCCGCCAGGTGATTGATGACAAGGTTTGAATCCCCAATAACCTTTACATTTCTGGCCTCTAAATCCCTAAGGATCTCAAGGCCTATAACGACTGCCTCATATTCAGCTTGATTATTTGTGCATGGGAAATCAAATTGAAAGGAAAATTCAGTCCTCAAGCCTTGGGGAGAAATAATAATTACTCCACAGCCTGAGACCTCCTGAGTCCTTGATCCGTCAAAAAGTAGTACCCAAGGAGTGAGTGAGATTTCAAGAGCGTTCAGTCCTACATCAGACTCATCGCCGATATCCACGCATGGATGATCAGCAAGGAAGTCTGCTAAGGCCTGGCCCTTTACAGCTTTTTGAGGAACATACTGGAAGCTGAATTCCATTAGAGCTAAAGACCATTTGCCAATTCGGCCTCTCATGATTGGCCGAGAAAGCAAGTACTTAACTAGGTCTGTTTTACTCATAATGTAAACCAAAACGGGAAGCATGTAGTGCCTCAATTTTATTGCTGAAAAGTACAAGGCAAGACAAATCTTTTCAATAGGAGTGTATCTCCTTTCACAAGGAGTCAACAACCTACTTAAATAATAAACTGCCTGTTCCTTTCCTTGAGCGTTGTCTTGTGCTAAAAGGCCTCCAATAGAGCCTTCAGCTGCTGAGATGTAGAGTTTCAACGGCTTGTTCTTGATAGGAGGCATAAGGACTGGAGCCGTTGCTAAATAGCCTTTGATCTCATCAAAGGCCTTCTGATGGCTTGCCTCCCATACAAAAGTGTCATGGTCTTTCAGCTTCAAGAGCGGAGAAAAGACCTGAACCTTTCCAGCTAGGTTTGAGATGAACCTTCTCAAGAAGTTGAATGAACCCAAGAGCTTCTGAAGCTCCCTCTTGGTGGTAGGAGGCTTTGCTTCCATGATTGCTTTGGCCTTGTTCTTGTCAACCTCAATCCCTCTGTTGTGGACTAAAAATCCAAGGAACTTGCCTGCGGAGACCCCGAAGGCACACTTTAAGGGGTTTACTTTCAAATCGAACTGTTGCATTCTCAAGAAAGACTTCCTTAAGTGTTCCAAATGTTCATCATAGGACTGAGACTTGACCACAATATCATCAATGTAGATCTCCATGAAGTGGCCAATGAAATCGTGAAAGATGGCGTTCATTGCTCGTTGGAACGTAGCACCTGCATTCTTTAGGCCGAAGGGCATTACGACCCACTCGAAGGTTCCTAGGGCTCTAGGACACCTAAAAGCAGTCTTAGCCGTATCGGCCTCATCGATAAAGATCTGGTTGTATCCAGAATGTCCATCCATGAAGGACAAAACCTTGTGACCGGAAGCTCCATCTACCAATTGATCTACGACTGGCATCGGACACTCGTCCTTTGGGGAGGCCAAGTTCAAGTTTCTGAAGTCTACGCATACTCTGACCTTGCCGTTCTTCTTAAGGACTGGAACAATGTTAGAGAGCCAAGTAACGTACCTGGCTGTGCGTATGAACCCAGCGTTGAAAAGACGTTCGATCTCATCCTTGACTTGTAAATAGACCTCATTGGACATCCTCCTTGGCGGTTGTTTGAAAGGTCTGAATTCTGGTTGAATGGGAAGCTTGTGCTCCACCAGGTCTCTGGACAGACCTGGGAGCTCTTCGTAAGTCCAAGCAAAACAGGACTTGAACTCCTTTAAGAGCTGGACGAGCTTCTCCTTCACGTCCTTTGGCAGAAGTTGACTAATATATACAGGTTTGGGATTCTCTACATCTCCCAAATTAACTTCTTCCAAAGGATCTTGCACGTCTGCCTTTAAATCATCTAACTTGGCTGGGGCTGCTTCTAGGTCCTCCAGGCGGATTTCGTCAAGGTCTTCAACCAGGTTTTCGTCCTCGTTGATGACTTCGGCCGCACAGGCCGAAAAATCTTCCTCTGGATCTTGACTTCCCCTTAGCCTCTTCTCTAGTAAATAAGCTTCGAATTTTGACAATGTGGTTCGAAGGGCCACATGCTTCTCTGCTTCTGAAGGGCTTACTGACATTGAGAAGAATGTTTGGATGAAGCTATAATCGGTCTACTTGACTCCGTAATCATTGGACCGATTAATTCTTGAAAAAGTGCCTTCACCTCTTCAGTTGACTTGTTGTTATGAATGGGGGCTATTTTATGGCGGCCATACTTGTCAAGGCCTGCCACCTTCATTGGACCTACCCCCTCCTCATATAAGTGGGCCTCTGCATGGTTGGTAGAGGCCTTGAATGGTCTACGGTCAGCCCATATCACCTCCACATCGTCTTGATTCCAAAAAATAAGACATTAGTGAAGGGTCGAGGGGACCGCCAAACAGGAGTGAATCCAATCTCTCCCGAGTAGAACATTGAAGGAAGAGTGTGAATTAACAACAAAGAAAGGTTTTGTTAAGGTCTTGGATCCTATCGTTAGGTTCATGATCAAGATACCTTGGCATGTTGTCTCTTTCCCGGTGAAATCAGTCAAAGCGGCATTGCATGAGACTAGGTCTTGATCAGTCTTCCCGAGCCTCTGCATCATGGACTTAGGAATGAGGTTAGCTGCTGACCCGTTATCTACCAAGATACGGTTCATCGGCATCCCATCAAGGCAACCAGCAATGTACAAAGGCTTGATGTGTTTGTTCATCGTAGGGCTTGGCCTCTCAAAGATCACACTAGCTGCACGATCCTCACTCTTCTCTTCAGTCTCATCCTTCAGCACAATTACTGAAGGCCCATTCAGTCCTACTGAGAAGGACTCGTTGAGAATCTCCGCTGTCTGCCCCATCTCTACAACATCTCCCTCCATGGCTCTTGGGGTGTTGTCCTTGGCTTCCAGTTCTGCCGGCAAGAATACGACCATATTGCACTGCATATTAGAACCCTGTCCAGGCAAAAATACCTTAGCCTGTGGATTCAACTTCGACTTGCCCCCCGAGTCTGACTTCTTTGGTTGAAGAGCTGACTTCTGTAGCAAAGTGACTTGCCTTGGTGAGGGCTGAATCCTGGCTTCTTCAAGCGTTCTTTACAAGAGAGGTTGTTTCTTGGGCATAGCGGCTTGCTTTGAAGGTGGTTGGGTAACAGCCTCTTTGTATGTTTTCCCAGCTGGGAGCTGCTTCTTCGGTAAAGTCCTCGGAGGAGGCTTGATGATAGCCTCTTCCACAGTCCTTTCCAAAGGCTTGTATACTTTTCTAGCCTTAGGCTTTTCAACCATAGGCTCTTCTAGGACTTCCACCACCCCTTCTTCTTTCGGGACATCCTCTATCATTGGATCGTCCAGCAGGTTTGTTTCTTCATCAGCTCTTCTAGCTGCCTGCCTGAATCGTTGGCGGCGTCTCTTTTGAGATCTGGACAGAGGTGGAGGTTTGGATGGAAACTTGGGATGTTCAACCCTGTGCCACTCGTTTAGAGGAGTGGCTGGAGGTTTAACAACCCTTGGCTTATCCTTAGAAGGAGCAGATATCCTCAAATTGATGAGCTCATCTTCAATTTCAACCAATCCTAGCTGAATTCGGTTGAACACAGATTCCCGTACAACCCTCCTTCCTTTAGACCTGTGAGGCTCCTTATGACTTGACTCAACCCTTCCAACAATAACGCTCTTCAGGACCGGCTTGTTAGGACTGGCATGGTGTCCACATTCTGTACACACCATAGAGCAGGTTGGTTTTTCTGGTTTCTTCACTCCTGAAGGTCTGGACCACCATGAGTTTTGCTTTCCGATCCTCCTGACTCGCTCAGTCCTGACATCCCCTTCATCATAAAAGGAATCCCAGAACCTGCCGGGGCTGGACTTGTACGCAGCTCTCGCAGGGGCTCCCAAACTTATCTTCGGCCTAGGGACAGCCCTAGGCATGTCTCTCATGTTGACAGAGACCATATTCGTGCTCAGCCCTGAGGGAAAAGGATTGCCATCCACTCCCATAGGCTGCTTGTCTTTCTCGGGAAACTTGAACTCCCCTCGTTCAATCTTATCCTGGATGTCATTCCTGAATACTATGCAATTATTAGTAGTATGACTCCAGGAATTGTGATACTTACAATATTCTTTGCCCTTCAGTTCTTCCGGGGTTGGAATCTTGTGACCGAAAGGCAGTTTGAGCAGCTTGTCAGCAAGGAGTTGATCGAAGATAGCTTCGGCCCTACCCACGTCAAAAGTATAAGTCCTGGTTGACTTATTGAAAGTGTTCTGGGCTGGCTGCTTTGTGGGCTCCATCTTGACAAAAGCCTTACAAACGTACGGCTTTTTGTTGATGATTTCAGCCACTGCCACGTCTGGGTCTACCTCTGCTTCTACTGCAGCCACCTCATAGTTAAGGTCGCGGTAATACGTCCCTTTGGATGCTGTCTTCCTGTCCTGCTCTTCTGCCAAGAACTTTTCATAATGAGAAGCCTTGGAAGATAATTCAAACAGGTCTCTGAACTCCGTTCCATAGAACTTCTTCTTCATTTCAAAGCTCAGGCCGTTTAGTGCTATTCGCACGTATTCGGCCTCAGGAAGGACTATCTTGCACTTGAATCTAGCAGTCTTGAAACGAAGGAGGTAGGACTCTACAGACTCCAGATGGGTTTGGCGATAGCATGAGAGATCTGCCAATGTCACTTCTGGTTCTACCCTGTAGAACTGCTGGTGGAACATCTCCTCTAACTGTGCCCAGGTCTGAACCGAGTTAGGTGGCAGATTTGATGTACCAAGTGAAGGCTGTCCCAGTAAGAGAATTGGGAAAGAGCCTCAACTTCAGTGCATCAATGGTTCCAGCCTCTCCACATTGAACTTGAAACCTGGCAATGTGCTCTACGGTTGACTGCATGCTCTCACCATTGAAGGTCTGGAATTCTGGGACTCTATAGCCCTTTGGGAAGGGTGTATTGTCCACCCCCTCGGTATGAGGCTTCCTATACATTGGCCTTCCCAAAGGTCTGAACCCAGGTCCCAACTGCTCTTGGAGTAGGTTCAAAACTTGATCTCTTCCCATGACCAGGTCTGGTTCAGGAGGCGGCTGTGGATGCGCCTCTTGTGCCTCCTGGTCCTGGACTGGACTTGCCCCCCGAGTATCAGAGCTTTGAGGAGTACGTGCAACTCCTTTATCCTTTCCAGAGCCCTGGCCTCCTTGCGAAGGCCTTTTGTCTGTCTTGTCGGACTTGTCGGGTTTGTCGGGCTTGCTCTGATCCTCAACCAGAACAAATCTTTGATCATTATTTGGAGGCGTCGAAACTCCTCCAATCACAACTCCCTTCTCCTTTTGCCCCCCGAGTGCAGGGCTATTAGATGAAGTAGCATGATAAAACATTTGAGGAGGGGGAGGTACCCCCAACAAGCCAGCCTGGTCTTGACCGTTGCCAAAGACACCGAACTGTGGAAAGCCCTGCTGCTGAGGAGCGAGCGGTAGCCTCTCTGTAAGTGTAGCAATCATTTTGTTGACTGCTATGGTCAGAGGTTCCAAGGACTGAGTGAACGATTGCGAGATTGAACTCGTAACGTTATTGGAGATCTCACGTCCCGCCATAAACATATAATTTTTGACGCTGTCGGTAGCGTCGCTAAGATCTTGGGCGCTGATCTGAGGACCAGCTTCCTCGAGTAATGGCACGTCGACTGCCACTTCCTCAGGACTTTGTGGAGGGTCCGGTTGCTGCTGTTGTTGCGGCTTCTTGACCATGATAAAACCCTTAGACGATTAGGGTCCCACCGGGTGTGCCAAAAGATGTTCGGCTACGAAAATGCTCAAGGACTGAGCGTGCGGGCGTGCCAAGACTTGTCGCGTCTAACGTAAGGACTGGGCGTCCCTTTTCTGACTTCGAATCTGTGAGGGCGATAGTGCTGCAAACCTAAGGGCTAGATTGCAGTGGTGGTTCGTGGTTTTGCCTCTACGAGCGAGGACTTAATAATTTCCTAACCGTGTAGGAAAAGAAGTAGCAACGTAGAATAACTTTGATATATCGTAATAACAAAGTTGGGGTATAAGAGAGATATGAATAATTTTATTACGTCGTAGTAATAAAATTGGGGTACAAGAGAGAGAGAAACTCGAACTACTTGGGGAAGTAATTGAGTAAAGGTGAGAAATGAGATAATTGCTTCACTGGGAAGACTTTGATTGCTTCGCTGGGAAGGCTTTGGTTTTTTAAGCGTTGAGCTTGATTGGTGTGTGGACCCTTTTTCCTTCTTGTCTTCTAGTATTTATAGGCCACGGCATTGCATGCAAAGCGGATGTGTTGGCCTTCTCTTGTGATGACACATGTCCTTTGTAACTTCCACTTCATGGGATCATGGGATAGTGGGTAGTTATTTAGAAGTTTACACAAGAACGTGGGTAAATAGTGTACTGGTCCAGATCTGGGCCAAACTTCCCATCTTCATCACGAGCTGCCATGTGTCCCGAGTAAGCTCCAGATGTTGCCACGTGTCCCAAGTAACTACCCACTAACAGATTTTAGTGAGATCATGGGTGGTTATTGGAAGTAAATATCAATTACCCATGCGTTTACTTTGATCATGAGCCGTTAAAAGGTTGAAAAAAGGCCAATTAAGGTGATGGGCCTATTTTCTCTCCTTCTTTTGTGGCTAACGAAGAACCTCCAGCCATTTGACTCGGTCAAATGGCTTTCCAACAGCCAACAATTCCCTTCTTTCTCTCCACTTTTCATGGGCCACTTGGGTAATGGGCCATTTAATTAAATTAAATGGCCCTTTAACATATTTAACCCACAAAAATACTTATCAAGCTTGAACAAATCATGGGCCGGCTGAATTCTCTTTGTAAATAGGCCCACGACCTTCTAAATCTGAGCCAAAATCCAACTAACATTAATTGGGCCCAGTCAACATGGGTTCGGCCCAATTAATTTTGATCCAATACATCTCTATTTCTTGGCCCAATTTAATTAAAAGATAATTAAATGGCCTTCCAACGCTTGCCCAGGACTGGGTGTCAAAAACGGGTGTAAACAGAACCCCAACAAGATTGTACCCCAATCTCGGCACTAACTGGTCTGGCCAAGTGTGCTTCTCTCAAATTGTACCGTTTGATCATTACCACACGAGTTCCCCCCACCATACATCCCTTGTATAAACTAAACCAATTGCCTCGGCTGATCAAAAGACCGTCATTGAAATCATTAGTGGTAGCGCGAATCCCAGAAAGCGAGAAACGGGGGTATACCAATCGAATAAGGTCATCTAAAATTGGTCCTCCAACACCGTTTGAAAGGTCATCTGAAAATGGTCCTCCCCCATCGTTTGAACTGTTGCCCTCCCCTGCTCTCCACCAACGATTTATGCCTTTAGGCACAATTTTTATTCCCCGAAATGCCTTTGAGATGGATCCCTGCAATCTTCCCTTACGCCCAAGTGAAGCCAATGCAATGTCAAGGCTCTCCACTACTTCAGCCATTGTAGGCCTTTCCTTCGGTTGAGCATGTAAACACTTGTTGGCAAGTTCGGCAAAGTACTTAAGACTATGTGGTGTTGTTTCTCCATTCAGAGAGGGATCAATGATTCGGTCAATCCTTCCCTTTTTGATGTACATTTGCACCCAAAGAATTAGACTAATTTGTTCCTCCTCGAGTCTTGTATCTATTGGTGGCCGACCACACAAGACTTCCAACAACACCACCCCAAAAGCGTAAACATCAGATTTCTTGGTTAGTCGCTTGGTCAAGAAGTAATCTGGATCATAATACCCAAACGTTCCTTTGACGTTTGTGGTAACATGGGTGGTTGTATGACTTGGAATGCATTTAGATATGCCGAAATCAGAAACCTTTGCTACCCAATTCTCGTCTAACAAAATGTTTGTGCTTTTTACATCTCGGTGTATGATACCTTGTTCGGTACCATTATGAAGGTAGTCGAGTCCGAGCGCAGCATCAAGGCAAATGCGGAGCCTTCGCTCCCATGTTAGATGAGATCTACTTCCACCGCTTTCTTCTCTACATGTTTTGTAAAGATGATTGGCGAGTGTTCCACGAGCTATGTATTCATAAACAAGAATCATCTCTTGATGCTCGTTGCAATAGCCGATGAGCGAAACGAGATGTGTGTGCCGGAGCTTTGAAAGCAACTTTACTTCTGTCCAAAACTCTTCTACACCTTGGTTGGACTCGGCATTCAACCGCTTTATGGCAGCAACGGTGGCTGTAGCACCATCGCGGATCATTGCTTTGTATACCTTTCCGAATTCCCCAGTTCCAATAACTAATGCTTCGTCAAAGTCATTAGTTGCTTTTAATATTTTGGATAGTGGAATAAAGGCACAAGACTCCTCCAATTGATCCATGCCACCATCAATTGCAATCTCCCAGCTCTTTAAAGAGACCGAGTCAGTGGACGAGGCCGCTCCCGATTGATCAAAGGGATTAGGAAACGGTAACGCATGCGGAACGTCACCCAAGTTGGTGAACGAGGCTCCCTCTTGATCAAAGGGATTAGGAAACGGTGAGGCAGGTGGAATCTCACCCAAGTCAGTGCACGAGACTCCTGCTTGATCAAAGGGATTAGGAAACGGTGTGGCATGAGGAATCTCACCCAAGTCAGTGGATGAGGCTCTCGCTTGAACAAAGGGATTCTTTGGATTAGGAAACGGCAATTTGTTAGCCGAATCTGTTGGAAAAATTGGCCTCTGCAATCGGAAATGTTGACGAAATCTCCACCAAACCTGTAATACGCTTCGAGTCACGACTATGTCGCTTTCCTAAAGACAGTATTTGCCCCCACCAATTGGTATGCAAAGGGTTACAGCAAATCTGCCTTCAAGATAAATCGAAGCCCGAACTCGAAGTTCTTTCCGTTTTCGTTTGCACTAACGAAACGGACAGAATACCTGCTAGAACGAATATAAGAACCGAGAACCACTGTGTTCTATTTTCTGCAGCAAAACAGAACGCAGAATGAATGCTAGAAAATATAAAGAGAGATGTGGGAGAAATTCGGATTTCATGTGTGTAACCACGGATTCTGACAAGTAGTGGTCTATTTATAGGCCACTACGCACCCATTGAGAATGGGTACGCACCCGATCTAATCTGACCGTTGGATTAGATCCTACAGTCTATATCGACCAGTCACACCCAGTCACACCGAACAGGTGTACTGTTTCGCTCACACCCAATCGGATTTGATCCAATCCGTTGGATCGTGCCCGTTCGCGATCGACGGCACCTAGCGCTAAGTGCAAAGTGCCCCGCTAAAGCGCCACAGCCCACGCCACACTGCCCACGCCTCGCGCGTGCGTACCGGCGTTGCCGGTATGCGAAGCACCGTAGGGCTGCACCACACTTGATCATTGTTTATTCATATTAGGAATGTTTCCTAATATATACCACTCTAACTTCTCTCAACTATCCAATGTGGGACACACAAAGAGGAAAACAAAGCATTCTAAGGAAATAAGGAAATTTTTCAAAACCAAAAAACGACGACTCCTTTATTTTGAAAATCTCTAACAAAATCCGCACCACCAGAAATGCTAATGGGTAGCGGGCCTTGCACCAAAATCTCCATCTCTGAAGCTGAAATGGTCTGGAGGGAATTCTGAGAAACACTAGACAGTGGGGAATGAGTGATATTGATGAAACCACGTTGATGATAGTGGAGGAAGACTACTAGAACAGGACATGGGAGTGTGGTCGTCTCCAAGTGGCCCACACTTTGTACTCTGCAGCAACTTCAACTAGTAAAAAAGCTCCCGATCAATTGAAGAGAAAGAACGTTCACAAGAAAAGACTATAAACAGAATGGACGTTCACTTTGGGTAAACTTCGCTGACACTCCCCGAGGTTTGTCTTAATGACAGATACCTCTCGTGTGACTATAAACCTCCTGTGGTTTCAATATTCATTTTACCGACATCCAACCAACAATTCTTCCACCATACGCGTGATGAAATTAGTCAAGAGTGGCATCTATTGACAAATTCAGCCGTTTCAATAATAGAATAACTAAGGAGTTAAAAAAAAAAACTCTCAATTATCAGTTTTTTGAAAAAAAAAAAAGTAATTAAACTTTGTCCTTTGGATTATTCTAATTTCCGCCCAAAGGGTGTAGAATAATATATAAAAGGTGCATTGATATCCGAGAAAAATGTATTAATATTTGTGAAAAAGTATTAATATCCGTCAGATATGCATTAATATCTAAACTTGTTTAAAATTATATGCATATTATCCTCCGCCTGAACAGAGGTTAGCAAAACCGTTGTCCTTCATAAAAAGGAAAAATGGTTCTTTTGAGTCGTAAAAATTAAGTAGTCTAGTTGTTAATAAATGTGACCTTTTGCTTTTTCAAAATAGCTTCTCCAACGGGTAAAACAAAGTTGACCAACTGATTCATTGTTGCGAGGAGGGCTTATGCCCCCAGTTGCTATTTGCTTCGTTCGGGGCCAGCAGTAGCCGCTCGCAATGGCATGTTTGGCAATTTTGATTCAAAATAAATGAGAGTTGATAGTTTCTATTACTTTTTTGAAAGGGTTAATTTTTGGATGTAAGAAACTTTTGCATTGCTACATCACATGTTTGGATAACAGTTGTCGATTGGGGGTGTCAGCGAAACGCACATAGATATCAAATCAGGTGGTGTTCCAAATGAACAGTAAAAAGAATTTTTACAAAAAGAAGGTTTTTCAAACTCAAATATAATGAAAATGAAAAATAATTTTTTAATTTTTTTTGCACCGTTTAAAAGATCTCAATGACATCTATCAAACAAGATCCATATTGATAGAAAAATTATTTGTGTAAACACATCATTTTTGAGCTTGAAAAACCTTCTTTTTCTAAAAGTTCTTTTTACTATTCATTTGAAACACCACCTCAGTTTATTGTAATGTACCCCTGTTTTTAAATAGGGTAACCAGATAAGTTAATGCACATATAGACCGGAGATAATTTTAAAGTCGGCTAAATGAGATAAACCTTTAGATGTTTCTTGTTCTATATATTTTCTCTCAAGTCCAAGATCCTTGGACTAGACGAGACCATCTAAATTTCGACCATATATCGGTAAGCCATGTTTCACTAAGATTCTTATTTTAAAAGTATTTATTTGTTACTTTACAAGACTGGTTATTCACTCCAATACATTACCTTTAATTTGAAAGAATAAGTACTCCATCCATTTATTTTGGTCCATTTTATGGTTTTCAACTTTTTTAGAAAACATCATGATTGATTTGTACAATATTTGTCATTCCAAATTTACCCTTCAATCAATTAATTGAATATTGGGTTAATTTTAGAAATAGTCCCTCTAGTTTCCTTGCAATCTCAATTTCATTCCTATAGTATTAATTGTGTCATTTTTAACCCTATAGTTTATATCAATTTGGTTCCTCTCACTGACGACATTATTAAAACTAACGGAACTCGTAGGTAAAATTGACATTTCGCTCTGAGAGGGACGAAGTTGAGACAAAATATGAACAAGAGGGACTATTTTAGAAAATTTTCATTTTTTTATTTGCAAAGACAAATTCACACCTAAAATCTTTCTCTGATTGAATAATCAAAATGCATTGAGGAAATTAAAAAATTTATTTTCAAATATATTACAGATAATATTATGAAATTCGATAAGCATCCCTTAGTTAAATATCTTTGCATTGATTTTTTTCTAATGGATTTACCTTAATTTTTACAATCCCGTTATTTATGTTCTTTTCTATGCGATTACAAAAAAAAAAGTTGTTATGAAACACTTTGTTAATCTCTATATGAAACATTTTCTTTCTTTCTAATAGCGAAAATAAAATTTTTTTTTGGCGAATAAGGAAAAAGTTGTCATGAAACATTTTGTTACGCAACATTTTTCTTTTTTCTAATAGCGTAAAAAAGAACATAATGGGATAGTAAAAATCAAGATAAATCCATTGAAAGAAAAAACCCAATGCAAAGTTATTTAACTAACGGATTCTTTTTAAATTTCATAATATTATCTGTATTTTATTCTAAAATAATGGTTTTTATTTCCCCAAATATATTTTGATTATTCAATCAAAGAAAAATAATTAAGGTGAGAAATATATTAGGTATGAGTTTGTCTATGCAAAATCAATAATAAAATGTAAAATTTTTAAAACAGTCCCCTAGTTTGCATTTTGTCTCAAGTTCGTCCCTCTACGAGTGCAATGTCAATTTTGCCCCAGAGTTCCATTATTTCTAATAACACCGTCAATAAGAGGGACCAAATTGAGACAAAATATAAACTACAGAGTTAAAAATGACACAATTGATACTAGAGGGTTGAAATTGAGATTGCATGCAAACTAGAGGGACTATTTCTCAAATTAACCCTTGAATATTTGAATACAAAAGGATTAAAAATGCTGCTGATTTTGTCACTCTTTTTTTTATTAATGCTACAAAAATACACTTGCAGAGGAGTGCTGTTAACAAAAAAAGGAGTGGCAAAATCATTTCCCATTAAAAAGTACAATTGTCACAATTTGCTCATTGATTTTCAAACATGTCCAAACATTGAGAAACAGAAAAAAAATATGTTTGTGGATTGAAAAATAGGAACAAATGAAGTACTTATTTCTTATAGTGGAACAGGCCTTAATCGACGAAAGGAAACAAAAAACAACAGAAGTTACCTTGTAAGATTTTAGATTCCGAAAGTTGATCGACGACTTTCTCCTGCAAGAAGTTAACTGGCCTCCCTCTTTTTCCGTCAATGCGTCAATAACCTCTAGTGTAGAGAGAGTGAGAGAGAGAGAGAGAGAGAGAGGGGGGGAAGAAATCGATGCAACGTGATCAAAATTCTCAACCTCTGAATCTGAAATGGCCTGTAGAATTGTTCGTAAACACTCAACAATGGGGGATGAGAGATATATATTGATGCAACCGCGTTGATGACATTGCCGAAGACTTAAAACAGGACAGGGGGTTTGGTCGTCTCCAAGTGGTTTCCTGTTTGTGGTCTGCTTTGACTAGTAAAAAAGCAGACGACCAATTGAAGAGAGAGAATGTTCACAAGTTGGAGTATGCCCCATCTCAGTTTTTGTTTTTATTAACTTTTAGGGTGTCATGATAAGTCATGCACATCTCGATTAAAGTTTAGAATATCAATTTGTACACTAAATGGAATCTAGGATCTCATAGAGAGCAAATTTCTAAGTCGGGTTGACAAGATAAACTTGCAGCAGTTTCTTGCACTAGACATTTAACATTTTCCGGTTTATTTCTATGTTTATGATTTGCTTGCTAGTTTTTACTTAATGGGGAGTGTTAAGACTAAATGAATTATCTTGTAAGATAATGATTAAACCCTTTAGTGAACTTTTCTAGCAAGTGCAAGTGCTATGGAGTCCCATAAACACTTGCTCTTTCAATGCCCCTATTCTTGTCAACTTTGTAGTGCTGTTCAATACGTCCGGAGAATCTCTAAGAAACGCTAGACAATGAGGGATGAGAGAGATTTGTCATGAAACCAACTGGAGTATCAAAAATTCCAGTGAAAAGAATACCAACTGGAGTGTCAAAAAGGAATTTACATGCAGCTGGAGAGCATACCGTCCATTCTTTTGACTCCTATGACTCGAACTAAGCAAAGCCCTTCGTTACTTAATTGTGAAAAGCTTATCACGGACAAGGACTGAACGCTTGGTGGTGCTCCCAACTTTTTCAAAACTACATATTTATGCGGGTTACACATATTTAATCCTGGACTCTATGAGAATGTGTGATTGTTTGTGGTGCTTCCAGACTACTAAATTAATAATTTTACTTGAATAACAAACCCTTTTTGCGTACGTGATCTTTGCCAGTTTGAGAACTCTAAGATTAGTTTGGCGTCTGTGTTATCTGTTTTGGATAATGCAGTCCCTTGAAGAAATAGAAACCCCAATCAGGTAAAACAATTCAAAAAATTCTCAAATAGCCAGATACCCAACACAACCAACCAGTCTACCATACAAATTTGTCAGGTAATTTGGAAATCTATGAATAACTTGAAAAGAAAACTAACTCATTCAATTCATAGAACTTCTAAGCAGTTCAAATAAGCATTCATTGAACTTCTAACAGAGATTACAGACCTCTTCATTTGCTTGATACACTTGAGCACAAAACGCGAATGGCGGACTGAAATTCCCACCGATTGTGAACTCGCTATCGATAGAGATGACATTGTTGTAGGATCAGGGGACATCTGCCATATGTATATCGCGCACCTTGGCAGATTTTTCCCAAGCCACTTGCATTTGCAATGAAGATTGAAGGCCACGCAACACATCATTCATAGAAGGGAGTCGGATGCCCTCTTCAGCCACGCAACTTAGTGCTATATTGACATAATGCATAAAACATTCAGGAGCTATTTTGCCAATCAGGTATGGATCAATGGCCTCATCCATGCATATGCGGAACCATTGAACTAATGAAAACTCATCCGTGTTTAGGTTTCGGAAACAAGGACATTGTAGGCCTTTCCTATGGTTTAGTATGCAAACAATTGTTCGCAAGCTTGGCAAAGTACTTAAGACTATGTGGTGGTGTTTCTCCATCAAGAGAGGGATCGATGATTTGGTCAAGCTTTCCCTTTTCGATGCACATTTTCGCCCAAAGAATTAGACTAATTTGCTCCTCCTCGAGTCTGTCATCTAGCAATGGCCGACCACACAAGACTTCCAACAGCACCATGCCGAAGGCATACACATCAGATTTCCTGGTTACTCTGTCGGTGTAGATATAATCTGGATACCAATATCCACTTGTTGCTTTGAATTTTGTGCTAACATGGGTTGTTGTTTGGCTTGTAATGAGTTTGCATATCCCAAAATCACAAACTTTTGCTACCCAATTCTCGTCCAACAAAATGTTTGTGTTCTTCACATCTCGGTGTATGATATGTTGTTTAGTACCTATGTGAAGATAGTCGAGTGCTCATGCAACACCAAGGCAAATGTTGAGCCTTTGAGCCCATTTTAGATGAGATATAGTTTTACCGCTTTCTTCTCTACTTGGTTTGTAAAGATGACTGGCGAGAGTCCCACAAGCTATATATTCGGAAACAAGAATCATCTCCTATTCTCATTGCAATAGCCAATGAGGGAAACGAGATTAATATGATGGAACCTTGAAAGCAACTTTACCTCTGTCCAAAATTCTTCAGCACCTTGCTTGGACTGGGCATTCAACCTCTTTATGGCAACAACAGTGTCCGTAGCACCATCGTTAATGAACCCCATGTATACCTTGCCGAATCCTCCAGTTCCAACGACTAATGCATCATCAAAGTCGTTTGTCGCTATTAGTACTTCATGCAGTGAAAAGCAATGACAAGATCCCTTATCAAAGTGATTCGGACAAGGCTTCCGCTTGATCAAAGTGATTCGGAGACGGCAAGGCATGCGAAATTTCACCCATAGTTTCTAGGAGGTGAATTTTGTGACTTGAATCCGCACCACTAGAAGCGTTAATGGCAAGCGGGTATTGTGCAAAATTCTCCATCTCTAAATCTGAAATGGTCTGGAGAATCTCTAAGAAACACTAGACATTGAGGGATGAGAGATATTGGTCATGAAACCGCGTATATGATAGTGAAGGAAATATTGGTCAAAAGAATGCAAGTCATATCAGGATCCGGGAATCCTATAGCACGCTGTCAATGTTGTTTTGTTTCCAATATTAAAGGACGACTTGACGCGCCAACATCTTTCTTCCTTGCCTCGCTATTCTAAACAATTCAGTGGAAGAAGTTACGGATCCAAGAAATTATACTCCCTTGCATCAAATTTGTAATTAAGCAATGAATGTGAAATCATGAGAAATTTAATTGTACAATGTAAACAAAATAACTTTCTAATTAAACAGGACCAGTTTGTATGCTTCGTACACAATCAAAAGGTTCATTGCTGTTATGGGCAGGGCCATGCCCCATAACTCTTTTAGCTCTTCTATTACAAAAACAGAGAGAAACAGAGCACATAATACATACATACAAATACGTGCATACAAACACAAACACAGTGGCGGTGTTGGGATTTAAAATCGGAGTGACACTAAAAATTATCAATTTGCTTTAAAGAGTACATGTTCTAAAGTTAACAAATCATAAAATAAAAAAATAATAAAAAAGAGTACATATTTTCATAGTTTAATCATTGATCGACATCGAAAAAATAGTTTGACACTCTATTAAGCTGGAACTCGATGTTTTTTATTTCCAGAAATCGTTCATAACCAATTGCCTCCACCCGTTACATACATTCATACATACATAAAATCATATATTTACAAATTTATATAGGCAGGGCCATTCCCCATAGCTCTTTTAGCTCCTCTATTACCTAGACAGAGAAGAAACAGAGCACATATACATGCATACATTGACAGAGCCAGGATTTAACCTCAGAGGTTGCGTCCGAAACTGCAAAAAAAGAAAAGAGTAAAATATTTTAAAGTGTTTTTTTTTTTAAGACAAAATAAATATTTTCAAGCTAAGTGTTCATGATATCCAAAAATTGGGAAAAACTGCAATACATACCCCTTAAAAGAGTGTATTATATGCACCCATTTTATGGTTCATTCATAACATTTTAAAGTCTTTTGTAGCTTTTATTCTAGAATTCATAACCTTTCAGTAGTACGATTCGTAGCATTTTCATTATGATTCATAACATTTTGGTGTGTCTCGTAACCTTTATACGATTCGTAACTTTCTAACAATACGATTCGTAACATTTTCTCTATAATTCATAACATTTTTAGGGTGCATATGATACACACCCAAATAAAGAGTGTGTATCGTAGACTTTCCCTACTTTTATTTGAAGAAATATCCAACACAGCCTCCAATTGAGCACAGATACGGACATTCCTGTTCCAAGAGCGAATTTCACTGTCAAATCAGCCACCTTATTACAAATAAGAGGAATAATTGCACCAATATATGATTCAGATTTAGATTGTCTCGTCTAGTCCAATGGTCCTTGGACTTAGAGGGGAAATATATAGACCAGGAAAAATATGTAGGTTTATCTTGTTTAGCCCACTTCAAAATTATCTCCGGTCTATAAATTGATCAAATAAACTTAATAATCGAGATGTGCATAATTTAACTGGTCACCCTAATATACTACTATTACAGTTACAAACAAGGGTAAATTACAATAAACTCATTTGAATTCTATGTGCTTTTTACCGACACGCCCAGTCAACAAACATTGTCCAAACACGTGATGTAAAGATCCAAAAGTTACTTACATCCAAAAATTAACCCTTTCGAATAATAAAAAAGTAATAGAAAATATCAACTCTCCTTTTATTTTGAATCAAAATGACTTTGTTTTACCCATTGGAGAAGCTATTTTGACAAAAACAAAACGTAAAATTTATTAACAGCTACTGAATTTTTACCACTAAAAAAAACCATTTTTTTGTTGTTCTAAGTATAAATTTATTACTTTTTGTTCAAAAAACTGATAATTGAGAGCTTTTCATTAGTTATTCTATTATTGAAACGGGTGTATTTGTCAATATAAGCCATTTTTGACAAATTTCATCACGTGTATTGTCGAATAGTTGTTGGTTGGGTGTCGATGAAATTAATCTTGAAAACCAAAGGAGGTTTATAGTCAGTCTCACACGTGAGGGGTATTTGTCACTTGGGAAAGTCTACAATACACACTCCTTATTTAAGTGTGTATCATATGCACTCCCAAAATGTTATGAATTATAGAAAAAATGTTACGAATCGAATTGCTAGAACGTTACGAATCGTATAAAGGTTACGAGACACACCAAAATGTTATGAATCATAATGAAAATATCATGAATTGTATTGCTAAAAGGTTATGAATTCTAGAACAAAAGTTACAAAACACTCCAAAATGTTATGAATGAACTATAAAAGTATCACTCCTACCGATTGAAAAAATAAAATAAAAATCCACCAAAAGAAACAAAAATACAGAAATTACCTTGTAAGATTGGGGAAGTTGATCGATGACTTTTCGCCTCCAAAAATGTCAACTTGCCTCACTCTTTTTCCGTCAATGCTTCGATAACCTCTAGTGTAGCGCGCGGGGGGCGGGGTGGGGTTTGTAGAAATCGATGGAATGAAAAGGGGAGGACCAGATGCAGCATGATCAAAAGAAGGTTAATTCCATCTCTAAAGCTGCGTTGATGAAATTGATTGCCGAAGAATTTGTAAAACAGGACAGGCGGTTTGGTTGTGGTTTCCAATTCGTGGTCTGCAGCAGTTTTATTAACTGGAGTAGTAAAAAGCCACATGCTGGAGTTTGCCCATCTCAATTTTTGTTTTTTTTTTTGTTTTTGTTTTTAATTACTTTTAGCTAATGAAGCTTTTACTCGTAGTTTTATTCAAATTTAAGTGAAAATTTGAGTAAGTGGTGAAGATGCTCTAACAAGATAAACTTGCAGCCGCTTTTTGTCCTAGACATTTTCATGTTTATTTCTAGTTTATAATTTGCTTGCTAGTTGTTAAATTAAGGGGGAGTGTTTAGACTAAATGAATTATTTTGTAAGATAATGGTTAAACTCTTTGTGAATTTTTTTCACATTTGCTTGGAAAATTTGTTTCGGCGAGAGAAATTAAAATTATTTTATAAATATGGATTAGAATTGAAAAACAACAGAATAAAACAGCAAATAAAATTTAAAAACTGTCTGTTGTGGATTGTGTTCAGTTTTAGTGAACTTTTGTTTGCTGATAGGAGTACTTAATTTTTCACTTCTAAAAAATTCCTCCAGTCAAGAGCAATTGAAAAATATGCAACTAAAAAAAAAGAAAAGAAAGAAAAGTGAAAGGATAAGATTTGAGAGACAATTAAGGAGAGAAAACTTGTGGTTGATTTGACGCATTGACTAATTGACTACCAATGAGAATGTTTGAGTTGTATGATTTCGATTTTGTTCACTCTCACCAAATGAGGGTGATGTTGGGATTTTTTAGTCCCTCGTCACAACGAAAGGATGCCACAAAATCAAACAAGCATAAGAAAAAATAAAGAAAGCAAGATTTCGGTGGTTCGTTTTCAATGCCTATTCCACAAACAAAAGAGAAATTTCACTATATTAATTGAGTACAATGAGATAGGAAAATGTTAACCTCTAAACCAATGCTCACAAATATTTTTTTATCTTTCCATCACTCTCACAACATATTTTATCCCATTAATTGGTATTTATAAGCTTGGAGAGATCCCCTTTCCTATTCGGACTAGGAAACACACTAAGAATGAAACTCTTCCAACTAAGTTTTTTTTTTGCTCGGCAAAAGAAACTTTTATAAATCTCGAAAGGTTACATCGAGGGGGAACATCGAAAGCACATGATGCTTACGAGATCAGACAAAGAAGAAAAAGAAAGAAACACTAAAACTAACCTTCCAACAGAGAGTTGAACGGATCACCTGACACCATTCAAACACATATTACAATTTCACCTTTCTAATTCCATCAAGGAAACCTTTAAAATCCTCCACAGTATATACCTTGATATCGAACTTCACCTTAATCCACATCGCAACTCTGGTTTTGATCACCTCACCCACTTGCCCTACTCCTGTCGAAGCATTATTGAACACGTAGTCATTCCTCGCCAACCACAATGACCAAATTGTAGCAAAGAATGTTGTTTCCCACAAATGATTCTCCAAATTTTTAAAGCTATTGTCAAACCACCAAGTAAAGAGAGCATCCAAAGATTGAGGACACACCCATCTCACATGCCACCAATCCAGGATCAAAGACCAAACATCCCATGAGAATTTACAATGTAAAAAAAGGTGTTGAGGTGTCTCCAAATACATAGAACACAACGGGCAAAGTGCTGAATTGCCTTCAAGGATCATGTTTCTACTTTGAAGCACAGATCTAGTAGCCACTCTATCTTGAAGGGCCATCCACGCAAAAATCTCCACCTTAGGAGGGCTGAGATTTTTCCAGATTGTTTCCAATACCGAATTTCTTACATTTCCGGACTGTTCCCATTTGTTGTACACTGATTTCACCGAGAAACAACCATCAGAGGTCCACCTCCATTTCAACAAATCGCTTTTAGAATGATCCAAAGTCACTGCATGAAGTCTTTGTTGTAAATCCTCCAGTTGTTGAATTTCCCAATCATACCGAATTCTTCGGAATAGCAAATTCCAATTCCCCACTCCACTACCACCTTTCACGACACTGATCATCTCATGTTTTTGCAATGACTTGAGGTAAAGACGTGGGAACTCCTCCTTAAGAGTAGTGTCCCCCATCCTCGTGTGGTGCCAAAAGGAAATTTCCTGTCCGGAATGAACCTGCCGTCTAAAACCTTCTTGGATAATAGTCCCAATACGTGAGGATGCCTCCCCTACCGAACAAATGTCCCTCCAGATATTCGAAACCACGCCAGACACAGGCAAACTGGGTAACCAACATCCTTGCTCCAGATTGTATTTACGTTTAATAACCTTCACCCAAAGGGAATCATTGTCCTTATAGAACCTCCACCACCATTTGGCCAAAAGAGCAAGATTTTGAGTAATCAAATTTTTCACTCCTAACCCACCATATTCCTTCTTTTTAGAAATCATCTCCCATTTAACCAAATGAAGCTTTTTCTTGTCCATCGTATCGCCCCAAAAAAACTGTCTTTGGATTTTCTCTAACCTCTTTGCTACCGAAATTGGCATCTTGAAAAGGGACATGAAGTAGATGGGTAAACTGCCAAGGGAGGAATTAATTAAAGTAAGTTTACCTCCAGAAGAATTATATCTACTACGCCACACAGACAGCCTCTTTTCCATTCTAGCAACCACTGGATCCCACGTTTTGATTCTAGAGGGGTTAGCACCTAACGGTAAGCCCAAGTACTTGATTGGCAAGTGATCAACTTTGCACTCCATAATCCGAGCTAGGGAGATGACATCCTGATGAGGAATGTTCACTCCACATAATGAACTTTTGGAGAAATTAATCTTAAGTCCAGACATGAGTTGGAAACATCTAAGAATTCTTTTGATATTGGCCATCTCTCCCCTGTCATTGTTACAAAACATAATCGTATCATCCGCAAACTGTAGGTGTGAGACTATTACCCCATTAGCCCCAATTCTAACCCCTTTAATAATATTCTGTTCCTTAGCTCTTTCCAGCAAGATGTTTAGCCCTTCGACAACTATGTTGAAAAGAAAAGGGGACAATGGATCCCCTTGACGAAGGCCTTTTTGAATCTGAAATTCTCTTGACGGTGAGCCATTGATCAACACTGACATTGATACCGAAGACACACACTCCTTCATCCAACGACACCATTTTTTCCCAAATCCCATTTTAGTCAGAAGATCTAAGAGAAATCCCCAATTGACGCAATCATAAGCTCTTTCAAAGTCAATTTTGAGAATAAGGCCCCCTTGAGAACTATTCTTCCAACTATGAATAGCCTCATTTGCTATAAGCACTCCATCCAATATTTGTTTGCCCCCAATGAAAGCTGCTTGGGACTCCCCAATTACAGATGGTAAGAGAATTTTTAATCTATTAGCCAATACTTTGGAGAGCACCTTATAGACCCAACCCACCATGCTTATGGGTCTATATTCTTTAAAAGATAAAGGGCAATCAACTTTAGGAATGAGAGAAACAAAAGTCGAGTTGATACCTTTTGAGAGTTTGCCGTTAGAATGAAATTCAGAGAAGAATTGCAGTAGTAAACCCTTCATGAATTCCCATCCTTTCTTCACAAAGGAAAAATTAAATCCGTCTGGACCCGGAGCCTTTAAATTGCTGCATTGCTTCAGGGCATCCAAGATCTCCCCCTCTTCAAACAATCTTCCAACTAAGTTATACCACCAAGTATGGAACTCCTCCAACTTGCCATAAGATTTGATTCTCTAACCAAAATCGAATATACCATACCTACACGCGAATAATTAACAAGCATCATCTCGATAAATTATCACACGTGGTTGAAGCCTAACAGGTGAACATTACCTCTACTTTTACTAGTGTCTTGCCTGTTCGATACATAAGGACGGGAAAAAAAATATGAGTGAACTTTTTCCAAGCCTATTGTCCTATGCATCAGTGAGTTGGCATATATGACTCTTAAATTTTATTTTATTTTCTTGCAAAAAAACAAATTCCACAACATTGAGAAAACAAAGATAGAAAGAAAAAAAATGATAGGTTTCATGCAAAATAAAGTGTGTGTGTGTATATAATGTTATTTTCTATGCAAAATAAAATATACTCTGTATTTATTAGCGTCTTACCCGTTTGATGCACAGGGATCGAAAAAAATTAGTGAGAACTTTTACTCCCTTTCTCAGTGGATTGGCGCATATGGCTCTTGCATTTATTTCCTTTTTTCACAAAAAATTACGAAAATTTCACAGCAATAAAAAAATAAAGAAATGAAGAAAAGAGATAGGTTTCAAGGAGTATTTGTTACGTTATTCATTCATAACATGGTGGAAAATAGTGAAAACAAGTGTGACCCATGAATGTATTCAACTACACAATTGAAAAGTCACATGAACCCCTTTTTGTCTCGCGTTCTCTACTTCTTTTTTCTTAATTGTATGTTTGTTGGTTTGACCGATTGCTAATTACCCATTGGTGTTAATCTGGTACAGTTATGCAAAAATGTTGATCATAGCAAGATACCCACCACAACCAAGCAGTCCACCAGCAGACCTTGAAAAAAAAAATAATAATAACAGTCCACCATACTAATTTATCAGGTAATTTGGAAAACTAGATAAATACAAATATTTGCATAAGAAATCAGTCACATTATTTTAGGATTGTGTGAAAATCCCAGACCCTAAAGTGCAGAAATACTAGGTTAGTGATTGGACCCATCACCCATTACAATTTCTACCCTGAGGATGACTAGTATCCTGATGAGGATATAGCACTCCATGGTGGAACCAAATCTGAAACAAGATATTTCTGTCTACCGATTGTGAACTCGCTTTCGCCAGAAATGACATCATTGTAGGATCCGGGGACGTCGGCCATATGTAACTCATCACCCATCTCGATGGAATTTTCCCAAGCCTCTTGCATTGTCAATGAACATTGAAGGCTGCCTAACACATCTTTCATAGAAGGACGTTGGATCCCCTCATAAGGCAGGCAGCTTAGAGCAAGATTGACATAGTGCCTAAAACATTCAGGAGCGATTTTTCCGATAAGGTATGGATCAATGACCTCATCGATAGTTCCTATTCCGACGCATACGCGGAACCAATCAACTAACCAAATCTCATTCCACCAAACCTCATTCCTGTTTTGGTTGGAAGAAAAAGGGGTCTTAGCACACAATACTTCCAACAACACGACGCCGAAAGCATGCCACACACAGCTGTTTCCACGCCCTTAGTTGCCTTGCTATTGTGAATCGGTACGGACATTTCAAAAGCGGCAATTTTCGCGACCCATTCATTGTCCAAAAAAATGTTTGATGGTGTTATGTCACGGTGGACGAATTGTTGTATGGAGGTATTGGAGACCTTGTGCAATGCCGATGCAAATCTCAAGCCGCTTTTTCCAATGAAGTGGATCGTTATGGGTTTCGTGGAGATGACTTTTCAATGTCCCATTTACCATGTAATCGTACACGAGGATTAACTCATGATTCTCTTGACAAAATCCCATCAAAGAGACTATGTTAGGGTGACGAGGAAGTGATTGTACCCCAATCTCGGCACTAACTAGTCTGGCCGAGTGTGCCTCTCTCGCTTCGTACCGTTTGATCATAACTGCACGAGTTCCCCCAACCGTACATCCCTTGTATAAACTAAAACAACTATATCGGCCAATCAAAAGGCCGTCATTGAAATCATTTGTGGCAGCCTGAATCTCAGTAAGTGAGAAACGGTGGTATACCGATTGGGTAAGGACATCTAAAATTGGTACTCCACCATTGTTTAAACCGTTGCCCTCCCCTGCTCCCAGCCAACGATTCATGCCATTAGGCACAAGCTTTATGCCCTGAAACGCCTTTGCAATACTTCCCTGCGATCTTCCCTTACGCTCATGCGATACCAATGCAATCTCAAGGCTCTTCGCTACTTCAGACATTGTAGGCCTTTTCTTTGGTTCAGTATTTAAACAATTGTTCGCAAGTTTTGCAAAGTACCTAAGACTATGTGGTGTTGTTTCTCCATTAAGAGAGGGATCGATGATTCGGTCAAGCTTTCCCTTTTCGATGTACATTTTTGCCCAATGAATTAGACTAATTTGTTCCTCCTCGAGTCTATCATCTAACGGTGGCTGACCACACAAGACTTCCAACAACACCACTCCAAAGGCATACACATCAGATTTCCTGGTTACTTGACCAGTGATGAGATATTTTGGATCCCAATATCCTCTTGTTGCTTTTACTTTTGTGCTAACATGGGTTGTTGCTTGGCTTGTAATGAGTTTACATATCCCAAAATCAGAAATCTTTGCTACCAAATTCTCGTCCAACAAAATATTTGTGGTCTTCACATCTCGGTGTATGATACGTTGTTCGGTACCAGTATGAAGATAGTCGAGTCCTCGTGCAGCACCAAAGCAAATGTTGAGCCTTTGAGCCCATGTTAGATGAGAAATACTTTTACTACTTTCTTCTCTACTGGATTTGTAAAGATGATTGGCGAGATTTCCAAGTGCTATATATTCGTAAACAAGAATCATCTCATGATTTTCGTTGCAATAACCGATGAGCGAAACAAGATTAATATGATGGAACTTTGAAAGCAATTTTACCTCTGTCCAAAATTCTTCAGCTCCTTGGTTGGACTCGGCATTCAACCGCTTTATGGCAACAACGGTAGTTGAGGCACCATTACCGATAAACCCTTTATATACCTTACCAAATCCCCCAATCCCGATAACCAATGCATCATCAAAAATGTTAGTAGCTACTTGTACCTCATCCAGTGTAAAGCGACGACAAGATCCCTGTGACTGAATCACACTAACAAAATCTAGAGAGAGAAGCAGACAAAACAACTTTCATTTCTTATTCCACTGTTTTTCCGTTGGATTACAACTATAGAGCCCTAATCTATTTATACAAACTAGACTGTAAAGAAACACACATTCCTCTTAGCTTTCTGATTGGATGAGAAGTCTTCACTTGGATTGCTGAGGTGGACACCAACTTAACAGCACTTAATCAGAGACTAACAACCTTTAGTGAGCTGGCTTAACACCTCCCTGCAAACTAATGGGTGGTGCACCAACCATTAGTTTGGATTTAAGCAACTGAAATCTGGAAACAGGTAGGCCTTTGATAAAAATATCTGCTATTTGTGCAGCAGAACCAATGAAATAAAGAACAATGTTTTTGGCCAGAACTTGTTCTCTGATATAATGATAGTCAAGCTCGATTTGCTTTGTGCGTGCATGAAAAACAGGATTATTGGCCAAGGCAATGGCAGACCTGTTATCACACCAGAGGACATGCGGTGGAGAAATAGGAACATGCATTTCAGAAAGTAACTGCTGGATCCAAACCAAATCAGCAGCAGTATGGGCCATAGCACGGTACTCAGCCTCTGTAGAAGATCGAGCAACAGTGTGTTGCTTCTTGGCACACCAAGATATTAAATTGGGACCAAAAAATACTGCAAAACCTGTGGTGGACCTTCTATCCATGGGATCCCCTGCCCAATCAGCATCAGCAAAGGCAGTTAGAGCCAAAGAACCAGCAACAAAATGTAGACCCTGACTGATGGTACCTTTGATGTACCGGAGAATTCTTTTTACAGCCCCAAAGTGACTCATCTTAGGCCTGTGCATATGCTGACACACGACATTAACCGAAAAAGAGATTTCAGGCCTAGTTAAGGTAAGGTATTGGAGAGAACCAACCAAGGACCTGAACAAATGAACATTTGGGAAGAGGGGATCATCAGGATCAACGGGCTTTTTGGCAGAAATAGGAGAAGAACTAGACTTGCAGTCTTCCATACCAGCTTTGATCAAAACCAATGACAACCAATGAACTAGACCCATCTGAATGCCTTTTAATCTTATAAATCCACTGACAACCAATGATGTTAACATTTGGAGGGGGAGGAACTAAAGTCCAGGTACCTTGGTTAACCAAAGCTGTGTATTCTTCAGCCATAGCCTTTTGCCAGGTAGAGTGTGTAACAGCTTCAGAAAAGGATTTAGGTTCAACAGATAGAGCAACAAAAGTAAACAAAGATAAGGGAAGTTTAGGTTTAAAAATTCCTGATTTAGATCTAGTTGTCATAGGATGAACCACAGGAACTGGAGAAGAAACAGGAAGAGTGTTGCCTAAAGACTCGGAGACATGGTCAGCAGAAGAAGTAGAAGAAGAACTCACGTGAGCTAAAGAAGAGACTTCAGTAGAAGAAGGAGGAGTAGACACAGAACTAGCAACAGAAGAAGACACAGAAGTAGGTAAAGGAACGTGAACCACTATATCATCAAAAGAAGTAAGGGAAATAGGAAAAGAAGAAGAAGCGATTGAAGTAAAGGAAGAAGAAGCAGTCCCAGCTAGAATATCTTGAAAAGGAAAAGAAGTCTCTTCAAACTTGACATGTCTTGACACATAGACTTTGTCTTGAACAGGATCATAGCAACGATATCCCTTAGAAGTAGAACAATAGCCCAAGAATACACAAGTAACAGACTTTGGTAGCAGTTTATGAGCATTGTAAGGTTTTAACCATGGAAAACAGGCACAACCAAAAGGTTTCAAAGCTAGATCATCAGGAGTGGTACGAAACAATAAGGTATAAGGGATTTGAAACTGAAGAGAACTATGTGGTAAACGATTAGCCAAAAATACAGCAGTAACCAAGGCTTCGAGCCAAAAATGAGTAGGCATACCAGCATGAATGAGTAAAGTTAGAGTAGTTTCTATGAGATGTCTATGCTTTCTTTCCACTATCCCATTCTGTTCCGGAGTATGTGGGCAAGAAGTTTGATGGACAACTCCATATAACAAAAATAATTGAGTGAGGTAGTTGTTTACAAATTCACCTCCATTATCAGATCTCACAGTCTTAATAGGAGTGTCAAATTGAGTCTGAACATAAGTTTTGAATTGTGTGAGAACAGTTTTTACTTCTGACTTGTAATGTAAAGGAAATAGCCAGGAATACCTACTAAAGTCATCAATTATGAGCAAATAATATCTATATCCTTGTACAGAAGGAACTGGGGCAGGCCCCCATACATCCATATGTAAAAGATCAAAAGGCTTAGAAGAAGTAGTAACAGAAACAGGAAAAGGGAGTTTATGACTCTTTGCTTGATTACAACTGAAACAACTCACATCAAAAGGTTTAATAACAGGCAGTTTAAACTGGTTTATTAAAGATTGAAACAAAGTCAGACTTGGATGTCCTAATTTCTGATGCCAAACAGAAGCTGACGACACATGAGAACTATATAGAACAGGAGAACCTGTGATAGAGGAAGCAGTACTAGAGGAGGTCTGAATTGGGTACAAACTCTGAAGGCATGGCCCCTTGTGAAGAACTTGGAGAGTGTGATTGTCCTGGATCACATAGCCGTTACAATCAAAGATTAGGGAACAATTATTGTCTTTTGCAAATTGATGGACAGACAAGAGATTGTGAGTAATAGCAGGTGAATGCAATATATGATTAAGTTTGAAACTGAAATGAGGAGTAGGTAAAAGTCCTTTACCAGTATAGGGCACAGGAAGAGAAGTTCCATTTCCTACGACAACACCCTCTCCTACATGACTAGGCTGATGAATTTACAGATTGGTTAAATCATTGGTCACATGGGCTGAAGCTCCACTGTCAAAATACCAGTTTGGATTGATGGTAGAAGAGGTTTCACTAGACACACTCTGCATGCCCTGATATCCTCCATGACTAACCATATTTGCAACTGATGGAGTGAAAGGGGATGAAACTGCAGTTCGAGGAAACTGAGAAGAAGACTGTCCATTGTAAGGGCCATTAGAACCTCCAAACTGACCATTAGATGCTCCAAATTGACCATGTGAGGCACCAATCTGTCCATTAAAAACATTGTAGCCATTATGTCTCATTGTTGTGTTCTGTGGTGGAGCAGCATAGTTTAGTTGAGGAAAAGCTGAATACCCCGTCTGATTTCCAAACCAAGGTGATGAACTAGATCTCCCAAACATAAAGGGAGTTGAAGAAGATTGAAACTGCACATTAGGTGGTGGTTAATACTGCAAATTTTGTCGGTAATAACAATACAAAGCTGTATGATTGTCTCTTCCACAAATCTGACACTCAGGCCTTTGAGAATTGCCTAAACCAAAACTTCTTCCTCCTCTATTTCTATTAAAACCTCCATCATAATTGTTGCTTCTATGGGATTTCGGAAAAGTTTGTGGATAAAAGAGTCCCGGTCCATTAACTGGTTGAAACATTTGAGCATGCGAAGATGAAACTCCACTACTTCCAGAATAAAAAGGCACACCAGATGAAACATTAGTGTCAATAATCTGAGTCTTAGGTAACTCAGGCATTTTAGACGCTGCAACAAACACCTTGGCAGAAGTAGATGCATCCTTGTGAATCCTTGACTCTTCAGAATAAAGAATTGTGGTTAGCTCATCAAATGAAATATCTCCACCTCTAGCACCAATAGCAGTCCTAAGTTGTTTGAATTCTTCTTCTGGCAGACCATTTAGAGTGTAAAAAACTAAGTCATCATCATCAACATGATGTCCCACAGCCTCTAACCTCTGTGCATGTCCTCTAATCTCATCAATATAGCTATCCATTGAACCAGTTTTGCTCGCATTGTACAATCTGTTTTTCAACTCATGAATACGTGCCTTAGAGAGAGAATTAAACCTCTGTGCCAGTGAAAACCAGACTTGTGATACAAGTTCAAGCCCTAGAACATGAGGTAGAGTTGTCGAAGACAAACTTGCAGTCAGGCATGATAGTAGTTGATTATTAATCAACATCCACTTGGTATATTCTGGATTCACAACAGTATTATTTGAAGAATCCCTAGTTGTGGAAGAGGGACACTGAGTACTTCCATCTAGAAACCCTACGTAACCATTAGCACGAAATGCATTTACCACTTGAGTTTTCCACAGCAAATAGTTTCCAGAATCTAGTTTAATGTTCACTAGTGAATGAAAGTTAGAAACAAGAAAGGCCAGTGCAGGTGGTATTGTGCTTGATGAAGATGAATCTTCCATTGTTGTGTTCAATACGAAGAAGAATCACGACTTACTGATCAAAGAGAAAACTGGATTTGTAATTGAATCTTGAAGGAAATCTACTTCAGGACCGAATTGAAATGGATCTGTACTTGAATCTTGAAGGAAATCTACTTCAGGATCGAATTGAAAGACTTGCGTCATGATGCTCTGATACCATAACAAAATCTAGAGAGAGAAGCAGACAAAACAACTTTCATTTCTTATTCCACTGTTTTTCCGTTGGATTACAACTATAGAGCCCTAATCTATTTATACAAACTAGACTGTAAAGAAACACACATTCCTCTTAGCTTTCTGATTGGATGAGAAGTCTTCACTTGGATTGCTGAGGTGGACACCAACTTAACAGCACTTAATCAGAGACTAACAACCTTTAGTGAGCTGGCTTAACACACACCACCATCGATTCCATTCTGACTCTTTGAAATGGGCAACGGGTTGGACGAGGCTCCAGGTAGAGCACGGTTCAAAGAGGGTAAGACGACGGAAACCTTCGTCTCATTCTTAGAAAGACTATTTCCGTTACTCAAATCCGTACCACTAGTGACATTGGTGGCCAGGCATACTGGTTGACTAACTTGCCCTTCTTCGAAATTCTGGCTGTCTAAGGATGACATATTTCGTAGAATCTCTAAGGAACACTGGCAGCAACTTTAAGAATGGGGAATTTGGAGATCGAGTTCACCGTTGATGGAGGAGAGAGAGGAAAGTGGATAAGAGAGAAGCAATTGGTAATGGTTGAAGCCGCCTTTGAGGAAATGTTTAGGAAAATGGTGATTTCAACTTTTATAAACAAGTCTTATTAAAGAAAACAAGTCTAATAAAGAAGGGAAACTTTCAAAATGACACCAGAATTTTGCACAAAATATCACAGAGATACCTGAATTTAAGTTTATTTCGATTAAACACCTGTACTAACAAAATCTCCAAATTTAGACACTTGAATTAAGTTTATTTCAATTAAACACATGTATTAACAAAATCCTCAAATTTAGACCCCCGTTGTTATACTCCGTACCAAAAATTGCTGACATGCCATCTCCAACCTGTTTAAGTTGCCTTATTGCACATGGTTTTTTGCCCAAGCCCAGTTCTTCTTTCTGCTCGGCGTACTTCTAATGATGGGTTTCGCTTGGGTGCATCGTCCCATGTTGGAAACATGTGCAATAGGACAACTTAAACGGGTTGGAGATATCATATCAGCAATTTTTGGGACGGAGTATAATGGTGGGGGTCTAAATTTGGGGATTTTGTTAGTACATGTGTTTTAATTGAAATAAACTTAAGTTCAGGTGTCTAAATTTGGAGATTTTGTTAGTACAGGTGTTTAATTGAAATAAACTTCAGTTCAAGTGTCTATGTGATATTTGGTACAAAGTTCAGGTGCCATTTTGAAATTTTCCCAATAAAGAAGGGTAAAGAAGCGGATAAAATAAAAAAAGAAGGGTAAAGAATCTTGCTACTAACACAGCAAGTATGTGCACAGATTGTGCACACATTGCGTTGCGGGACCCACTAAGGGTCTCATACAAATAATCCGATCCGTTAATTACGTTTGAAGCATTTTTTCATGGGCCTCCGCAAAAAATTAGCTCAATCCGATACCTAGAGGTACTTGATCTAATCGTCTAACTTTTCATTCTCTAAAAATCTAACTTTTCATTCAGGTTTTTAGAGAATGAAAAGTTAGACGATTAGATCAAGTATTTATAGGTATATGATTGAGTTGATTTTTTGCAGGAGCCCTTAAAAAAATATTTTAAACATAATGAATGGCTCGGATCACTTGTGTGAGACCCGTAATAGGCCCCACATAGCAATGTACACTTTTCATACATCCAAAAGCAATATTGTAAATTTATATTAATAAAAATAAAAGAGAGTCTGAATTGTAAAAATGGGAATGTGAAAATCATTTTCCTCCTCTAAAAACAGGAAGCAATCATTTATCTACTAGGCTACTTTTTTTTTTTTTTATCGGAAAAAGATGAAATTTATTAAAAATCGGGAAGAGGGGATCCAACAAAAAATTGGAAGATACACCGTAGAGTGAATTCTAGGCCGGTCCTAATATTGGATTCCATAGTCCACCAAGTTCTATGGGGTAAAAGTGTAATGTTCACTAAGTCCTGTGGATGTAATTTTACTTCTTTACTCTACTTTAAATAGTAACAAATGAACACAACCCATCATTTAGGATTTCAAATGAATGCAGTCCACCCCCACCACCGCCACCGCCGCCGCCACTACCACCGCACCACCACCACCATACCACCACCACACCACCCCCACCCTCACCACGCCGACACCACCACCACCACCACGGCCGCTGCCACCACTACCACCACCACAACGACACCAACACCACAATGACCACCACCACGATGCCACCGCCACCACCACCACTCTACCACCACCGCCGCCGCCACCACAACCACCACCATCACCATTACGCCGCCACCACAAAAATCACCACTACACTACCGCCGCCACCGCGCCAACACCACCACCACAACGCCGCCGCCACCACCATACCACCACCACGCCACCCTCAACGCCCCTACCTCCACGCCACCACCACCACCACCGCCGCCGCCGCCACCACAATGACCACCACCATGTCGCCTCCACCACCACCAGAACGCCGCCACCACAACCATCACAATCACCACTACTCCGCCGCCACAAAAATCACCACCATGTTGTCGCCGCCGCCGCCACCACCACCACCACAATTAATAGTGTTAATTTTTATTTCTGTCTAAATTAATAGTGTTAATTTTCATATAAATTTACACCACAATTAATAATATTAATTAACTTCTATATAAATTAACAGTGTTAATTTTCATATAAATTCACACCATAATTAATAGTGTTAATTAATAGTTGGCCCATGTAACGTCCTACACTCCCACTCCACCACCACCGCCACGATTAATAGTGTTAAATTCTGTTTAAATTTATAATTAACAATGTTAATTTTCATTTAAATTTACACCACAATTAACAATGTTAATTTTCATTGTCTTATTTTCTCAGCCAATTATCATTAAGACTCTTTGGGACACACGGAAATCACATCCGATCGTGCTCTAGATAGAATTTAACATTGTTAATCGTGGCGGATTAACACTGTTAATCCGGGTATTAACACTGTTAATTATGGTGGTGGAGCGGCGGCGGCAGCAACGGCGGCGAAGTGGTGGTGGCAGTGGGGTGGCGATGGTGGCTGTGGGGGTGATGGTGTGGTGGTGGTGGTGGTGGCGACGTGGTGATGGTGGCGGTAGTGGTGGGGGTGGCAGCGGCAGCGGTAGCATGGTGGTGGAGGCGGCGGTGGCAGTGGCGGCGGTAGCATGGTGGTGGTGGTGGTGGTAACGTAGCAGTGGCGGCGGTGGCATGGTAACGTAGTGGTGGCGGCGGCGGCGGCGTGGTGGTGTGGCAGCTTGATCATCTCGATCGTCTCTCTGAAATCGCCTTTTTTTGCATAGGGTATTTTTGTCAACAAAATAATGAAGAGGACCTATTGGATTATGGGCTCTTTCAACAGGACCTAGTGGACTATACTTTACCCAGACAAGACCGGCCAGGAAGTTGCTCTACACTGTAGGGGCAAAGCCCAAACCACCCAAGGGTCTGCAAGGATCCAAACCAGATAAAACATTAAAGTCTGATCCAAAACCCAAATAAAACAATAAACCCCAAAAACACCCAATCTGGTCCAAACCTGGACCGACCTGCCCAATCCATCCCCAAAACCCTAACTACTATGGCCACTCCCTCCGTACAAACAACCGGTGCCCTACCTCGCCGTTAAGCCGAGCCAGTCTCTCCCAAAAGTAGAGACTGGCGGCAGAAATCAACCGGCCTACGAAAACAGAAACAGTAGCAATCAGAGCCATGGGGCCAAACCACCACCATCATCAGCACCTCCCCGACAGCACAGACATCAACGGCAAGAGCATCAATGGCAAGCAATGAACTATCAGCCCCACGGCCGATTGAGAGCTCCGATTGGTCGCCGACCGGACTTCGGCACACAAAACAACCAGAACACCCAGCCATGGGGGCCACATCCACCTCACCACCACCGAACAGAAACCATCACCAAACGACGTCACCATTGAAACGACCCGCTCTAGGAGGATTAACATAGTCTGTCTCAATAAAAGCTAAATATCAATCTTAATAAAATTCATTTCATAAACGCAAGACAATGTCGACTAAGTAGATTACAACTGGCTTCCAAAATAAATTTACTAGAGAACTATACAAGATGAGTTCACATTCACAAGAGCCTCAACTCCCGAAAAATCTATATCGTAATATGAACTATGCCAAATGGACACCACGCTGACCCTCGCCCTCGCTCCTACAGCCTGCCAGACCAGTAGTGGACTAAAATTCTACTTCAGTTACCTGAAAAGATTGTGAGTGTTACTACTTCATTCAAGCGAAAAGCATAAAACAGTTTACACGAGCAAACATGGATCGAGTACTGCTTCTAATTATATTTAGCAAGAAATGTACTATTTTTCACAAACCATTAAGTAAGAAACAATATTTCAAGAAACCATAAGGTTGCTTCCCTCGCAACCAAGAGTTATGACAGTACCGTGATCCTGTGAACAGGGTGCTTCCAACAATTTATACCCTGTTTGTGTACAACAAACAGATAATTTATACCCTTCTTGTGTACATCAAGAAGAAAACAATTCTGTCACACCCTCGATTTTCAACATAATTATAGAGGAATTTTTTTTTATAAATTAAGTCTCACATTAATACGTACAATCCCCCAAAAGAAAGTTGACATTTCCATTTCCAACAATTACGCTCTAGCGCCCAAATGTTTACGAAGGTACATCTTTGACTCAATGGCCCCAAATCAACATAAGTACTGAATATCAAGAGGAGTTAAAGGCTTACAATATCCTTTAATCAAAAGATTTACAATTAGAGTTACAAATACATCTTTCAAAAAATAAATTACAAAGATGCCTTAATAACTCTTCAGTGTTAGCTTTCAAAATCGTGTCCACAATCCATGCACTCCCAACATGAAGTTACTGTCCAGAGTTGGCACCTGAAAATAAAGTAAGGCTTGAGCTACACTAGCCCAGTAGAAAGCTCTAATCTAACAATGTATGCATATGAAATGTAGGAACGATAACAAGAGGAACAACGGCAACTGAAACCAATGGAATGGAGCAACAACAGTAGTCCAACTTCAATCTTTCATTTCCAAAATCAATCATATTTTTCAACGTATAACCTGTGAAAGCACCATCTGTCAAAATGTGTCCCATACATGTGTCATGAGCCGAAGCTCTTACTGGGCCAATTAAAGGACCCAAGGTCCTCTACCAGGCTCTTTACCCATTCGGGATGTCCTGATACAAGCATATAGCTCATGCCGGGCCAATTAAAGGACCCCGATGTCCTCTGCCAGGCTCTTTACCCTTTCGGGATGTCCTGAAATGTTTTCGTTGTGTCCGTAAAGTTTCAAAATCCTTTTCCAAACAATTCGTACCGTTCAAATGTGTATTGAGATCATGGATACGTACAATGAAGATATTTGGTACGAGTAATCAAGTTAAGAGATCATTCGGGAAGTTCTCGGAGTGGATCACAAGTGACCGAAACCCAAAATAGTGTAGGAGGGATCAAAATCAGTAAGACTATCCAAACACCAGGTGTTATCGATACCCATAGGAAAAGGTATCGATAACAAAGGATCGAGATCAAACAACAAGTGATGTTATCGATACCACAAAGAAAGGTATCGTTAACAAATGGGTCAAGATCATTCCAGACGCGAGGGTATCGATAACGATGGCAAATGTTAGGGATAACGACGACAAACGTTAGGGATAACGATGACAAACGTTAGGGATAACGATGACACGTTAGGGATAACGATGACAAGGGTTATCGATAACGATTGATTTTCTGGACTTTAGAACATAGTGTTATCGATAACAATGGAAATGTTATCGATAACAATGGCTTTCGAGCAGATTTTTGACAGAATCACATGGTTCCTCAACAGCAACAACATCAAGAATGACAACAACGATCAAGGGCACGATTCAAGCAATAGAAACAAGTCATAATCATATATTGAAAGTTAGAACTCCCTACCTCAAAGATTGAAGAACGAAATCGAAAGATTTTCCAAGCACTAGCTCCAAATTCAAAAATGGAAGGATTTCGCCCCCACCGAGCTCAAGCCAACGCAATACAGACCGCAATACACAAGGGAATGAAGGTTTGGAGGTTGGGTTTTGTGTTATTTGGGTGAAATTTGGTGAGAGTGAGTGAGAGAGAGGGAGAGCCGAGAGAAGAGAGAGAGGGAACGGGAGAGTGAGAGAGTGGGAATTGGGAAAAATTGTTTCCTTGCCTCTCACACACACAAGCTATATACACACACATCACACTTTCACCCCTCTAAATGCAACACTATATCACATTAGCCCAAATTCTCAAAATTCTAAATCGATTTCCTCCCTTTTGTTTCTTATAAAACATTTAAATAAATTTCATGAATTTACGGGTCTCTACAAATTCCAACCAACAATACAGCTATGACATGCTCTTGAAATAAAATCATGTTTCAAGTAACTTGATCCATATCCACAACCGTCAAAAATTTCCAACATTTGCCGAAAAAGTAAAAGTTTATTTTTAGCTAGCCACTCTAAAAGACAAAAGCGATATGCCTCCTTCTCAACCTTGAGGTGGAGAATCGTTTCCCGATCCTAGAATATGAATGACACTACACTTAGTATATTTCGTACTCCAATTCATGTTAAAATGCAAGTAAAATGCATCAATAAGTCTAGCATATGATCTTCTTTTTAATCTCCATCCCTGGTATGATATTGAATGAGACAAATGCATTAAAATGATGGATGATGTGTTTCAATGCTCTAAAGTTGATTCAATGAGGTTTGACACAAGAATCTCCAAGAATAAGGCTTGGTCCGTGGCCAACGTGTACGGTTCTGACCATATCCATTACACAATCGTGAATTTTAAGAATTTCACTTAAACCGTTGAAAAGTTAACTTCTTCCTCTTCGAATCGACAGGTCATTCATCAAAAACGGAGTTCGGATAACCTTACTACGGCCTTGCGATTATAACTTGACACTAAAACTGGTGCAAAGACATGCAGGTTTTGAATAAACTTTAACACCAATTCTGTTATTGCTCAGGCATAACCACAGCGCATGGGTTGCATCGTTGGAAAGCTCTATGTGTCTAGTTTCTAACAAAGCAATTGGAATGTATTTTCGAGTCTCGTGCTAGGAGATATGATTGTTTTCCCAACTTGTATCAGTGCTGACTGCTCAATTCCGAATTTGAGTGATGCTAGGTTAAAATTTTCTATAGAGCTCAATACTTAGAGCTAGATCCTGAAATTTTTACTGTAGATAGAAGACTCATAGAGGAACTCTCAAAAAAAATCCCCAGAAATTTCAGAACTTCTGAACTATCTCAATAAAACTCCCCAAAATCAGACAAACATGAATTTTTCAATTCTGCAGAATTCTAAACCAAGTAATTTATGTTCTAAACTACTTTAACTACACAAAATCCATTCTCCTAAGACCTAATTAGGATTTTACTACATGAATATGCAGGTATATACATGTTTGATCAATACCGAAAACATAAATTAGGTATAAGATAGGGTTTACCTTCAATTAGATTTCCCCAATTTTCCCCCCTTCTTCTTCTTCTTCTTCTTCTTCTTCTTCTTCTTCTTCTCTCTCTCTCTCTCTCTCTCTCTCTCTCTCTCTCTCTCTCTCTCTCTCTCTCTCTCTCTCTCTCTCCCTCTCCGTGATACAAAAAAAACACAAAAAAACAAAAAAAAAAACAACGGTAGAACGGTATAGAATACCGTAGAAGGTTTATTAGGGAAGAATTATTCCGTAAGGTTGGGTGTATGGGTTTAAATGTGCTATAACTCATCTTAACCCTTCATTCCACCTACCAAGTCAATCTCTTTTAATTAACTTAATTAAATCCTCAAATTTAATCCTTTTTTTTTTTTAACTTAACTAAACCCTCAAATTAAATCATGTATTGCTAGACAACTAATGAATGATATGCGGATGATAACACAACACGTGAGTCAAATAGCATGACCTATGCAACATAAAGTTAAATGTCATATGCAATGCACGTGCATGCTCGAAACGGGTGTTACAACCATCTTCACCAATCAATTTTTGGAATTAAGCAAACCTGCAAAACAAAACATTAGAAAAAACAGCTATCTACACCAATCCCACCACACGACTGCACTCTGCCAACACAAACCCCTCCAGATCTACACAACCGACTAGCCCCCACCACCAATGACCACCGAGTTCGGGCCACCCAACGCCGCTAGGCATCCGGAGGAAACCAGGGAGTCCTTTAGCCGGAGATGGCAGCAGACGTCCCACCCTCCCACACAAAGGAGGGCAGTGACCCAAGAAAACGCAGGCAAGGAGAGAAGGGACGAGGGCAAAAACAAGAAGGGGAGAGGGAAGGAGAGAGAGATTGCGGGAGGGAGAGGAAAGGAGAGCCCGGGGGGAGGAGGGACGGAGGCGCCTCCCCCCGGGCGGCGGCCGGCGGCTGAAAACAGATACCCTAGGTTTAGAGAGAGAGAGGGAAAAGATAGAGTGATTGTGAGAAGACTGTTTTTTCTCCTAGGCTACTTTTGAAGAAACTAGCGTTAGCTGATCATTATAATGCAAAAAATTCACAATATACACGACCATGCCAAATTTGGTCATTGCAACCTCATGCTAACTTCAGTTTTTATAAATTAGGCCTAACTTCCCAAGAAGCTAGTTTTATTTTTTATTTTATTTATCTTTATTCAATTTTTTTTTGCATTTACTAGTTTTTCGTCAAACTTTTGTGAGTTATTGAGAAGAATCGAAAAAGTAAAAGATTTTGACTTTTACCTAATTCTTTTTGAAAATATTCATTAATTGACACTTTTAGCCAAATTAAACTAAAAGTCATAATCTATTACTTTTAAAAACAGTGCTAAATTTTGAATATTTTTAAATTTTTTTTTTGGGTAAAGGCCCGGTTTGATTTGACTTGATTTTAAAATTCATAATACTCTGAAATGCCTTGATCATTATTCCCTCTGTCCATGATTTAAAATTGGGTCGGCCGGGGCTGGGCACGGGCAGAGTTTTGGATGACTGATCCAAAACTTCGTCGAAGTCGGGGAAGTTGACGCACAATTTGGGCTGCCCTTCATTGATTGAGAAGTAATCCTGTGGTAAAATTTTAGTGTCGAATTTGGAGATGACAAATTTCTATGCACTTTACGGAAAAAATGTTCTCTAAAAATTAAAAAGTTTCTATGATTTGACTTGTCAACGCCATTACTGTACATTCATTCCAGGAAACTATCCAGGAAACCCAATCAATGGTTCAGATTTAAAGAATTTTGGGTCTTTAATTGGGTTTCCGGAAGGGTTTCTTGTTTTCTCTTTGCTAAATTGTACCAGGTCTAAAGGAAGTATTATGGCTTGTGATTTCGAAAGTGTCGATGCTGTGATATGTTATTTGCGGATCACTTCCAAAGATAAATGTATCTCTTTTCTTAGAAGATTGTATTCATTATTCCTTTTCTTCATCAATCACACTTCAATCTCCAAGTACTGCAAACTAGAGGTGGCAATTGCAACCCATATTTTCTAATCCGCCCAAACCCGTCCACTTTTAACCCAACCCAACCCGCCCATATTATATTATGGGTTGAGATGGGTTGAACCCATATTAACCCATATTTACATGGGTTTAAATGGGTTGAAAATGGGTTCAATGTGGGTTGGGATTAAGAAAACCCATCGTGAACTGCTTTTACCCTCTCGCCTCCTGTACGTACTAGACAAACCAAAAAGCAAACAAAAGCACGGGTTAGAAAATAGGTTCACTGAGATACATTCTCTCTCTCTCTCTCTCTCTCTCTCTCCCCAAGGACCGAGACCGGCAAACCCCTGGAGCTGTTTTTTGGCTTAAATAAGTAAATTGGCTGAATTTTTTTTTGTTTTTATTCAATTTTTTTTTGCATTTGTTAGTTTTTTGTCGATTCTTTTACAAATTATTATGTCCTTATGACGAGAAGAATCTAAAAAATAAAAATTATGATTGAAATCCAAACTGTTTTTTGAATAAAGACGAACATAAGCCAATAAATCAATTTACTTTTCCGATTCATTGCGTCAAGAGGAATCAATAAGAGTAAAAAGTTTGTCTCAAAATAAATTAATGCAAAAAAATGAATAAAGACAAAATGAAAAAAGCCCATAAAGGCCAAAAATCCCGAAACTTAGCTTGAATTCATGGGTAAATCAACCAATTCACCTTATTAAGGCCCCGTTCCAAAATGCCTTTTTAAAAAATAAGTATTTATTTTACATTTTCAAACTCAAGATAAAGTCCAAAAAGCTGGTTGTTGGGATTTATCTTGAATATTACAAAACATATTAGGGTAAAAGTAAAAAAAAAAATACTTTTTCGATTTTCTCGTTCAGATGACCAAATAGGGAAAAAAAAGTTTGTTGCAAAACAAACAAATACAAAAAAATTTGAATAGAGACAAAAAAAAGTCACTTGACTTTTTAATCCAAACCTAAGTGGTGGATTCGGCGAACACAACGAAAACCGAAACTATACAACGAAAACGAAAACCAAAAGAAGTAAAAACCTGATTTTTTAAAAGTTTTTTTTAGCCTCTAATTGCTTCATTTTTATCCCAAAAAAAAAATAGTTTTAATTATAAAATTTTACTTTTTTTGAATCCTCTTATTGAGACAAATCACAGGAGGGGGGAAAAGTGGGGGAGAGAAAACCAACCAACCAACCACCACCCACCACACCCAAAAAAAAAAACGGGTCGGGTCGGGCGGGTTTGGGTTTGACTTGACCCATATTCGACACGACCCGTTTCAACCCGTTTACTTTTTGACCCATATTGGACCCGCCCATATTTGACCCACAACCCGTTTCAACCCGCCCAAACCCGCCCAGACCCGCCCATTTGCCACCTCTACTGCAAACCATTGCGATTAAGCCATGGGCATATTTACATTTACTATAAGACTGACTTTTTAGGTTTGTGAAGCCTTATTTGGTTTAATTTGTTCTGAACGGCAATTTTGGTTACAAGTTAGGTTTGTGAAGTCTCATTTGGTTTAATTTGCACTTTGTTGACTTTTTAGATTTCGACTTAGACAAGGGTATTTTGGTAACTGATGATGTAAACTCAAAGTTATAAATACTTGCCATATGTAGCCAATGTAACTTGTAGTCCATATTCATTCACCACATAGTGAAAAATAGTGAAAACTAGTGTGACGACCTATGAATGTATTCAACTACACAATGTCATGTAATGAGCTGTATTTTCTAACTTGGTGGAGCAGATGCAGAAGAAGAAGGACCAGCAAATGCGGCATATACAGTAATCTAACTTTTTATTTAGCCCAACCAAGCTTGAACATATGTATGTCCCCTTATTTCTTTCAAAATTCTTTGATATATCTTTGTATATATCATAGAAAAAAATAAGGTACAAGACCCATTTTACAACATATACATACATAAAGATAGACTAATACTAGATGAGGTGGTGAATTGAATGGGAGGCTATGGTGGGTTCAAGTGGTGGTGGCGGTGGGTGATGGCAATGAGTGATTGTGGATGCGAGTTGCTTATTGATGGTGGGTGCTAACAGACAAATTTTTTTGGATTATTATTGTAATCTATTAAAAAAATAGCTTGGAGAAAAAATATTATTTTTTGTCTGAACCAATAATTCAACAAAATCTTGCACAGAAACAAACAAATATGAAGATTTGAATAAATCATGTAGCAATTGGGTAGGGGCTTAATTGTTATGCAAATATAAACGTTAAGGGTGATATTTGTAATTTATCCCATCAACATAAAGGAGAGAGGCAACGGCCTCAGACTCAAGGACCTTCTAAACTCAAATTGCAAACATTGGGAATGAAATCTGTAAAATTGATATGTTGGGGGACCAAAACGGCATGCGAAGAATACTTTGGGCACCAAAAATGTGACTTCAGGTTGGTACTATGCGGTGAGGTGCACAGTAACATGATGCACATCTCCGAGCTGTTGAATTGTGCGTCTGAAGACTCAGATCTCATCTCAGCAACCAACGATCAAGAGTTGTTCATTACCGAGATGAGATTCAAGCAGTTGAATGCACAATCCAATGGCTCGGAGGTGTGCAGCACGATACATCACTGCACAGCACCATCCCCCAATTTGTCAATAAGCCGTGTATCTCAATTAATAAGTTCAGAAGATCAATTTATAGACTGGAGATAATTTTGAAGTCTTTTAAACAAGATAAACCTACAAATGTCTGTTCTATATATTTTCTCTCAAGTCCAAGGAGTTGGACTAGACTCTAGACGATACAATCACAGTTAATTGACGAAAAGGAAAAAAATAGTAGAAGTTACCTTGTAAGATTAATTCCGGAAGTTGATCAACGATTTTAAAAGGCAAACCCAATGCACAAGACTCTCGTCATTGCAGACCCTCCGCGACTTGAACCTAGAGAGAGAGAGAGAGGAGGGAAATCAGTGAAACGAGAATAGGAGGACCAGATGCGACGTGATCAAAATAAGGTTATTCCATGACTCAAACCTGCAACACCAGAAATGTCGATGGCAAACGGGTCTTGTGCAAAATTCTCCATCTCTAGAGCTGAAATGGTGTGTAGAATTTTTTCATAAACACTCGACAATGGGGGAGGGATGACAGAGAAGGATGTAAACCGCGTTGATGATACTATTTGATCGCCGAAGACTTGTAAAACTGGACAGGGGGTTTGGTCGTCTCCAAGGAAACCACTTTCCAATTTGTGGTCTGCTTTAACTGCTTGTACGTAAAAAGTATAAAAGCGAACATGACCAATTGAAGAGAGAGAACGTTCACACGTTGGAGTATGCCATCTTAATTTTTGTTTTTGTTTTAATAATTTTGGGAATTTACGTTAGTGATTAATTTATGCACCATAAATTTTAGTTTTGTCCTTATTTATTTATTTATTTATTTTGCATTTGATAGTTTTACACCAAACTTTTATGTGAAATGACTTTGTCTCGACAAGAGGAATCGAAAAAGTAAAAAATTATGACTTTTATACAAGTATTTTGAACTTTTTCTTGGATATTTCTCTTCAATTGGTCATGTTCGTTTTCCAAAAAAAAGTCGTAACGAAAAAAACTTAGGTGTTTTTTGCATTTCGTTCACACTAATCAATAAGTTTCAACATTTTACTATATCTTTCACACTAACAAAAAATTGTCAACAATAACTTATTTCACAACAGTTTTTTCACTCATATACTTATCAACAACTTATTAAAATAAGGGGGTGGTTTTGGTATCAAATATATGTACGTAGTGCTCCACTAACGTTTATGTATCACTACAAGAAAAATAGCATTGGATGACAAATGAAAATCGTCACAAATTGTATGTTTTTCGTCACAAATTATATAGGTGACGAAAAAAAATTTGTCGACTAAAGGATGTCGAGGATTTCTACCTGGTGACGAAATCTATTTTTCGTCACCTATAGTGCCTTTTGGCGACGAAAAATTTCGTCACGGAAAAATGACTTGGTGACGAAATTTTCTTCGTCGCCTATTTTTCTTTTCTGCCGACAAAAAATTTCATCACAAATTATTCCCTTTGGCTCATCAAAGGTGACCCATTGGTGACGAAATATTTTGTCGCAAAAGACATTCTTATATGAGAAAAAAATATGACTTTCCTTGCTCCTGCTGGGTTTCGAACCCGAGTCTCCTAGGTTTTGCACACAAGCCTTAACCAACTACACTACACAAACTTTTCAACGTATGTTTGAAATATCTAATATATAACACATACATTTAACATTAAAAAATATTTTGAATGGCATTTTGAATCATTAAACAATAAATTAACAATTTTGATAAACATTAAAGTCGTAGCTCTTTATGTTATTGTTCAAAGCCAATTTAAATTATCTCAATCGGAGTTTTGAGCAAAGAGTTATGCCCAAAATATATTTGGGGACAAAGCATAATTCATAAATTTTGTCACCAAAGGATAAATTTTTTGTCACTGAAAACGTAATAAGAAGACGAAAAATATTTTTCGTCACCAAATTGGTTCATTTGGTGACAAAATATTTTTTTCGTCACTAAATAGTTTTCTTTGGCAACAAAAAGTAATTTTGTCTCCTTTTTTACTCTTTTGGTGACGGAAATTTTATTTCGTCGCCAAATGGCCTTTGGTGACAAAAATATCTTTTTCGTCGCTAAATAGTTATAATTGGTGACGAAATAATTTCATCAAGGAAGTTGTCAAAACAGTGACGATTTTATTTTTTCGTCGCCAAATATACTCATTTAGTGATGAAATTAAATTTTGTCGCCACTTTTTCGTCACTAAACATACTTTTTCTTGTAGTGTATGTTAGTTGAATGACCTGACTCGAAATTCATAATTTTTTTCTAAATTTAGCCCTTGTTTTATTCTAATATTGTATACATCAGTAGAGATTAACGCGATGTTAATATATTTGTTCATAGAAGATTCAAAAGTTGTCCATAACCCTGAACTCCAAACTGCCCCTCACAGGGCTCGAACCATGCCTCCGCAAAGGGAGTTATTCCAACTGAGCTAAGAGCTCATTGGTGACTTTAGCCCGTTTAATCTATTTAGGCAATAGGAAACCCAACCATGCAAAAAAGTTTGGATTAGGTGTGCATAAATTGTCTCAGACATCCAGTTATTAAAAAATAAAAAATAAATTTGCCCCTAGGATAATACTATACAATAACTTGGCTGGTGCTATTTTATATATATATATTTATATTATTTGTGGTAATAGACCAATATAGCTGTTAAAAGCAATTGAATAATTTTGGCGGTCTCTTCCAGTGATCGTCCTAATTTCGGATTCCGCGTCCCTGCAGTGACTTATACTCATTGCAAACAGCAGCCCCCAAAACGACGTTGTTTTGGGGGTATTTTGGATTGCTCTTCTAGCACAGCACGCGAATCCCCCACAGGCTCTCCCTCTCTCTCTCTCTTGAATCCCCCACAGACCAAAAGTAAAACTCTCTCTCTCTCTCTCTCCTCTGTCTTCTTCTTAAATACGTTTTCTACTTTTCTTCTTCAAGTTTCTTCTTCCACAACAATAATCAAAGAAGGACTCAAGCAATTAGTTAACCTTTGATAAAGTATCATAAGACGATAATTACGGTAAAAAAAAAAAATTACGAATTTGATTAAAGACTTGTTTCTCTCTCTTCTTGTGTTGGACTAGAAATTTGATTGGGTTTATATGGGTTCTTGTGATTCAGTCTAATTTACTAATTAATTGGTCAAGTATTGATTTTCTGGATTCGATTAAGCAAAAAAGGACCTGTTTTCTACTCAGGTTTCTATACTAGTGAACCCAAAATTAATTCAAATCTCCATAAACACAGGGTTGATTCTCTTTCTTCTTTAAGGAATACTACTTGATTACTAATTTTTTCCTTCTCAAATGAAATTTGTTGGTAGGAACTAGAGGTGGCAAACGGGCGGGTTTGGGCGGGTCTGGGCGGGTTGAAACGGGCCATGGGTCAAATATGGGCGGGTCGAATGTGGGTCAAAAAGTAAACGGGTTGAAATGAGTCGGGTCGAATATGGGTCAAGCCAAACCCAAACCCGCCCGACCCAACCCCGGGTTTTTTTTTTTTTTTTTGTGGGGGGTTTTGTTTGTTTGCTTGTTTCCCTTCTCCTCTCTTCTCCCCCTTCTCTAATTTGTCTCAATAAGGAAATTTAGAAAAGTAAAATTTTATGATTAAAACTCAACTTTTTTTTTGAATAAAAATGAAGCAATTAGAGGCTAAATTTTTTTGAAAAATCAGGTTTTTACTTTTTTTTTCTATTTCCAAACAGTAACGTAACTTTGACGATATGTAGTAAAGCCTATTTTGGCCTAATAAGCCAAATTGCCTTTTTTTTTTTTTGTTCTTATTCAAATTTTTTCGCTTTTGTTAATTTGTCGTTATTTTTTTGTGGATTATTGCTTCGTTATGACTAAAGAAATCTAAAAAGTAAAAGATTAAGATCGAACCCAATTTTTTTAAATAAAGACCAAAATAAGCCAAATACGCAGCTTTGTTTTAGTTGGTCCACCTGCCAGTGAGCGACTTGATTAGTTGCCCAAAAAATTAGTTGAGGGTGCATGAAAGTCGGTCTAACATACACTAAAAAAGACGAACATAAGCCAAAAAGACAGAATATTTACGCCAAATGAAACAATACTCCGTATGAAACATAGTCCCATAATTTTTTGAATAAAAATGAACATAAGCCAAAAGACAAAAATTTTGAGTTATTTTTGCCATTATTTAAAATAATTCTGAATTTTTTATCATAACTTTTTATTTTTCGAGTCCTCTTAACAAGACGACTCAAAAAATCACAAAAATTTAATGTAAAATTAATAAATTCAATTTTTTTTTTTTTTTGTCTTTCATTAGGGAATGCGAAAGAATAACTGAATAAGTGTGTATGCCTGTATGATTTGTAAAAGTTTTGCTGGTGGTTCCATTTCGTTGGCCCAAAAAAAAAAAAAGTTTGCACTACAACACGAAAGGTCTATAGCGAGGATTTAGTTTCCTCACAAAAGCACCTGATTTCCTCGCAAAATGTATTAGCGAGGAAAAATTTTGTCGCCAATTTTCCTCGCTAAAACACTGTCGCAGAAAGTATTAGCGAGGAAAATAAATTCCTCGCCTAATTTGACGTGTTGCGAGGAATTTTTTCCTCGCTAAACGTTTAAATTCCTCGCTAAAGGTTTTCCTCGCAAATACCATTTGTCATCAAATAAGCTACGAATTTATCAATTGGCGAGGAAATTTTTTCCTCGCTAAACAAAAGAATCCCAAAACAGAAGTTTTCTCCGCGCTTTTTGCAGCTCCTGGTACTCGAACCTTGGACCTCTCCCATAAGATGCGAAGAAACTACCAACCACGCTACACTGTACTTTCTGTGAAATTGGTGAAACTTTATTTATATGTTATCTCTTTCAACGCTCCAAATTAAATTTTTCAACATTAATTTTGGCCTTTCTACTTTTTGTAGTCTTATAGTGTCTAAACTTTATTTGAACAAGTTAATTTTTTGCTCGCAAAACAATTTTATCTGACAACTTTTGAAGAACTAATAATATGTGTTATTATTCTCAATTTTTTATGGGACAATCCTAACTTTTATGGAATGAGATTAATTTTGTCGTCATAAGCTTGAGATATATTTCAACGAAAAGTTATGGACAAAGAAAATTTACCTCAGAGTGCCTCGAAAAGAGCAACTAGTGGTTGAGATTCAGTTTGATGTGTGGGACCCTATATATCAAAGTGAATCTCAACCACTAATTGTTATTTTCAGAGTAAATTTTTTTTGTACTTAATACTAATATTTTAATATCAGATTATGAATAACAAGAAGTATCACCCTCATTTTCTAATTTTAGAAGGGAGTTTGACCTTCTTTTTTGCCAAATACAAAGGGTATTATAGACTTATAATTTTTTTTCATCATCGCTATAATAATATGAACAAAATTTATAAATATTCATATAAGATCACCCTAAAAGCACTAAAGACCATACTTTTTAAATTTTTTAATCTTTAATAAAATTTTTAAAATTTTAAATTGCCCCCCCCCCCCCCCCCTCTCTCTCTCTCTCTCTCACACACACACACACACAGAGACACACACACAATATGTATATGTATAAATAAAAGTATCCATGATACTTACAAAGTTGCATTTGAAATTAATACTTAACATATTTATCTGGTTATAAAGGAATGTCATTTCAATCACTTAAGTTGGTTTAAATAAAAATCAACAAACTATTTACAGGGGAAAAAAAATTACAGCATGAATGCACAATATATATGAAATAGTGTATTTTTGTGAAATAGTGCATTTTTATGTAGATGTTCTGAAAATAGAATTGTGATGATCCAACTTTTAGATATTTTAAATACAACATCAGTAATTTAAGATATTTTTAACTTTATCTCTTGTTGAGTTTTTCACTATTATGGAAAAAATCATCGATACCTACACTTCAAGATATCTTTCATTGCTAATTAGAATAAGAAAAGTGACAAATACGAGGTTTCTTCACCAATTCAATGCGATTGGTGATGAAAACTATTTGTTCCCTTTTAACACTTTTTTATTTTAATAAATTTCATAATGGTATAGTTTATTATGTCATACCGTCGTGATATTACAAAATACATAGAAATATAATTAATAATAACTTATATATATAAAAAATGAATCGATGAAATATTTTCTTATCAAAAAGTTACATTTGGCGAGGAAAAATATTTACTCGCAAAAAGGTTACATTTGGCGAGGAAAATAGATTTTCCTCGCCAAATGTAACCTTTTTGCGAGGAAAACTATTTTCCTCGCTAAAAAAGGCTTTTTGGCGAGGAAATTTGTTTCCTCGCTAAAAAAGGCGACGAAATTGAATTTCCTCGCAAATAATATACTTTTAGCAAGAAAATTCATTTTCCTCGCCATATTTCCTCGCTATAGCCCATTCGTGTTGTAGTGTTGGCTAGTAAAAGTGTGGACCCCATTTTCTAAGAAAATTTGAAAATTCCTTTCCTGTATATATAAGAAATAAAAGACCGAGAGGGAGAGTACAACAAATGCATTTCCTTTTCGTTCGTGGGCTGTATACGTGAAAAGTTTACATACAAGATGAATTCCCTTTGGGTTTTAGTTTCAACCCATATTGAACCCATTTTTAACCCACCTAAACCCATGTAAATATGGATTGATATGGGTTCAACCCATATCAACCCATTATGTAATATGAGCGGATTGGGTTGGGTTATAAGTGGGCGGATTGGGCGGGTCAAAGAAATATGGGTTAGGATTGCCACCTCTAGTGGAACTATTTTCCCATGTTTGATCTGATCTAGAAATGAAGCTTTGCTTGATGATCATAAGAGATGGGGATTAGGGCAATCCTTCCCTGTACTTTAGCACTTAGAGTTGGAGAAGAAAACTTTAGCACCAGAGAAGAATAGAGAGAGAGAGATTGGTCAGAGTTGTCAGATGTGTCACGTGACTACAATACATGAGGAATCCAAAATCCCCCAAACGACATCGTTTTGGGGGGGCTGCATTTTGCAGTTAGTAAAAGTCACGGCAGGGACGCGGGATCCCCTAATTTCTTCCCAGAGACATCCAAGGGAAGAAAAAGGTGACCAGCAGCCACCATAGTCAAGTCTAAGCGCGTGCTGATTAAAGGTCATAATTCACTTAAAGCTCCCATGCCATTTCTTCCTAAACAAAAAGTTCTACAATATCATTACATCTGGAGTCGATCGATTCATGTGGAGTGTAGAGTATGCACATCAAACGGCTCGAAACGCAGTTGCGTCTAGAATTATTTTTTAAAGTTGTGTCAGTAGAATCTGTTGAACGAAAGCAACGACCAGCGAGAATAGGATTAGGAAAACGGAAGCACAAAGCAAAGGCAAAATAGGATTAGGAAAAGGGAAGCAAAGCAAGGCAATTGTTGTAAGGCTTATCTACTTTTTAGTTCTTACAAGATAGGCTCGGTTTCAATTTCGTCCTTGTAAAATTTTTGTTTCAATTTTACCCTTATAGTTGATATCCGATTTCAATGTTGCCCTTTCCGTTAAACTTGGACGGAAAATGCCTAAGTGACTAATGGATCAGGTGATGTGGCAAAAGGATTATGAGACCCTTAATGTCTAAAATACACGGAATAAAAACCAACTCCTTATTTTCTTTTACGTATTTCATTCCCCAACCCTAAAACCTGAGAAATTTTTGTGTGCGCCATGTGGAATGCATACATGGTACCCGTAAGCCAATAGGAAAAAAAAGCTCATTTTAATGTTTCCTCTCCACATACGTCCAATAATTTCTCCCCCTCTTCAGTGTAAAACCACCCATCTCATTTTTCATCATGTCTCAACAAATCACCCCTTGAGATGTTGATCAGTAACATGATGGATGACGAGGCTGGGGGATCGTGGGAACTGCTGTTCAGAAGAGAAATGTTTGGGTGAGAGAAACAGGAGATGGACAACCAGAGACAACGACTTCTAAGTGTGACGACAAATCCATCAAAGCTTGATACGTTACTTTGGCAGTGGACGAGGGATGGTAAACTCACAGTTAAATCAGCTTATGGGCAATGGGAATTGCTACATCATTCTAGCAATGTTCTCCTGGGTTCGTTAAGGAAGAATTTGTGTCCTCCAAAGGTGTAAATTTTTGCTTGGTTGGCCGTAAAAGAAAAAGCAATAACCAGGTCAGAACTCCTTTGTAGAAATGTGATAAATGAGATTCACGTGTCCTCTATGCTCTTTGCACCTTGAATCTGATCACCAGCACTTGTTTCTTCATTGCCAATTTTCCTGAAGTGTTTGGTCTATAATCCTAGATTGGTGGAATATCAAATGGGTCTGTCCTGCTTCGGTTCCAAAATTGGCTAGTTGGTGGTTTGCAAACGGGTTCATTAAGTTCGAGAAACACATTTGGGAAGCTTGCTTCTATGCAATGTTATGATCCCTATGGTTGGTGAGGAATGACTTCATTTTCAACAACTCAACAAAACAGGCTTGGGAAGTGAGAGATGTAGTTAAAACAAGGGTCGCGATGTGGATGAAGGCAAAGTTCAACATCAACGTCGATCTACACTGTGAAGGAGTTCAAGATCTTTTTAAATGGTATCCGAAAACTAAGATTGTAAGGTAGTTTTTTGGGTGTGCCATCCAACTATTGGTTGGATGCGTGTGCAGCTTAATATCTTATGGTGTATCAAAGCTCTGTGAGCTTGGTGTTTTCCCTCGATGTAACCCCTTCGAGTATTTTATAAAAGTTTCATTTTGCCGAGAAAAAAAAAAACTCTGTCCACGTTTTCTCCCTCATTTACTCTTATTGGGGATCGATAAAGTTTTGGGATAAAAAAACGGAGGAAAAAAAACCTGAGAGATCAATCAGTGTCAATTATGCTATGTCATCCTTACTTTCTTCTTTTTCCTTTTAAAACTTTAAATCAAAATAGATTACTTTTTTTCTGTTCAAAAAAAAAAAAAGATTACTTTTGTGTTTGCATGATATTTAATTACTCTCACGATCTTAAAATTTTGAGAGTTACTTTATCCTATTTCTTTGGAGGAAAATTAATAATTTTAAAAATAAAGTTCGAAATACTTTCTTTCTTTCTTTTTGACTATTTTTCCAAATAGGAGTGCAGAGCACTGGCATCGATTTTTTTGACTATAGACTAATGTCCATTTACTCAATATTATTGTCTTACATGTTTTTAGGTAATAGTATTGGAATTATAGTAGTTGATTTTAATTGATGACTTGGACCGTTACAAATTTTTAGCACCAACGCATAACACATCTTTTATTAAGTTAGGTACATATATTGGCCATGTATTTTACTCTCACCACTGGATATCATGGGTACAACGCTGGATATTTATTAAAATAAAATATTACAAAAAACATTTATGGTTGGAAGTATTTGTTAATATTTTTTTTGTGGGTGTGTGCTGTGATTTTGTGCTTAGCACGGGTTTGATGCTAGTAATCCTTTACAAAAAAGTCAATATACCAGAGACGCCAAATAGATATGTACACAACATATATAAGTATGTGAACTTCACTTTGTATACAACAGGATTAGCAATATCATGCATTCACTTTCTATAACAAAACATCACAAATCTCATCATCTTACAAATAATATTGAAATTCATTCTAACAAAACAACGTCATCCAAATCAAACACCTAACATCCTCCATCCGGGGACGTCGGCCATATGTAACTCATCACCCTTCTCGACAGAATTTTCCCAAGCCTCTTGCAATTTCAATGAAATTTGAAGGCCACGCAACACATCGTTCATAGAAGGGCGTTGGATGCCTTTTTCAACCACGCAACTTGTGAGAGCTGTTTTCAGCTGGGCAGGGGGTGCCCCCCCCCACATCCCCCCCCCCCCCCCCCCCCCCCCCCTCTCGTCCCTCTCCCATCCTCCTTTTCTTCCCACCTATGTCTTGCTTCCAGCCTCCGATTGGTCAAAGCAAGGGTTTGATTGAGCTCCGGCGAAGGCAGCTTTCAGCGGCGGCGGCGGCGCTCGCAGTTGGCGTTTGTAGGGCTTGCTCTTTTCCGTCTCTCCACCTTGTTTTCCACCAGATCTGGTTCGCTAGGGCAGCAGCATGGTTCAATAAGGTGAGGCATGAGGCAGAGGTTTTTTTGGCTAGTTTTTTGGGCCTGTTGTGGCCTTTTCCCCCGGCTGGGTCTCCCCTAGTCCGGGTTTGTACCGGTCTGGTCTTCCAGATCCGGTGGGTGTTGGTGGTGAGCAAATAATGCTAGGTTTGCTTGCTTAGATCTGGTTTAGTGTTGCCTCCTAAGGGCCGGGGCTCGGCCCTGGAGCCAGTTTTCCAGCTTTCAGCTTTGGGGAGTACACACGCATGGGAGATTCTCAGTTATCGGCGCCGTGGACCGGCGTTTCGGAGTTTTAGACCAGGCAGATTTCTTCTTCGTTTCCCTGTGCCCGGAGCCTGCTCATGTCAGCGGGGGCTTGCCAGAGATGTCTCTCCACTGCTCTGGTTCAGGATCCAGTCGGTGCCTCCATCTATGGCGGCAGGTGGTTTTTTTCCGTGGCCGGGGTTTGGCCGGCATGCATCAGTGGTGGTTATCCATGGTGGCTGTGTTTTTTCCTTGTTAGATGTGTATTTCTGTTTCCATCGTTTGGTATTGTTTGTCTCTGATTGGGTACGTGCCTCAGGCCAGGGCGGCTAGAGGAAACGTTGAGGGCCCCTCGTGACCCGACCCTTTGAGGCGGTGAGATGTGCTAACGCCTATCCTCTAGTTTGCTCGGTTTTGCCGGTGTCCCTCTGTCACCTATTTTCATAGCTTTTCTTTTGTGATGGCTTGTTGCACGTTTAGCCCTTTCTCTGCCTTCGGATGGATTCGCTGTAATTTGCCATTTTTGGCTTTAATGAAATGTGTTTCGGATCAAAAAAAAAAAAAAAAAACCACGCAACTTAGTGCTATATTGACATAATACATAAAACATGCAGGAGCTATTTTGCCGATTAGGTATGGATCAATGACCTCATTGATAGTCCCTCTTTCGATGCATATGCGGAACCATTTAACTAACGAAACCTCATCCGTGTTTCGGTGGTGAGAAAAAGGGGTCTTGGCACACAATACTTCCAACAACACGACACCAAAAGAATAAACGTCAGTTTTCTTTGTCACTTGACTAGTACGGAGGTACTCAGGGTCTAAATATCCATGTGTGCCACACACAATTGTTTCCATGTCCTCGGTTGCCATTCTAGTTGGAATCGATTTGGCAAGTTCAAAATTGCCAATTTTCGCGACCCATTCATTGTCCAAAAAAATGTTTGATGTTTTTATGTTGCAGTGGACGAATTGTTGCTCTTCGTTTGTATGGAGGTATTCGAGACCTCGTGCAGTGCCGATGCAAATCTCAAGCCGCTTCTTCCAAATAAGTGGATCGTTATCGCTTCTGCGTATATGACTTTTCGATGTCCCATTTTCCATGTAATCACACACGAGAATCAACCCATGCTTCTCTTTACAAAATCCTATCAAAGAAACTATGTTAGGGTGACGAATCAGAGATCGTACCCCAATCTCGGCACTTTCATGCCTACTCAAGGTCTGTCTCCACTTGTACAGCTTGATATATAATAACCGCACAAGTTCCCTCCACCATACATCCCTTGTACAATCTAAACGAACTGGCTTGGCTGATCAATAGACCATCGTTGAAATCATTCGTGGCAGCGTGAATCTCAGCAAGCAAGAAACAGGGGTATAGCGATCTGGAAAGGTCATTTAAAATTGGCCCTCCACCATCATTGAAATCATTTGTGGCAGCACGAATCCCAGCAGGCGAGAAACGGTGGAATGACGATCTGATAAGATGTCCTCCGCCATCATTTGGACCGTTGCCTTTCCCTGCTCTCCACCAACGATTCAAACCTTTAGGCACAAATTTTATTCCCCGAAATGCCTTTGCGTGCAATCTTCCCCGAAATGACTCCAATGCAATTTCAAGGCTCCGCACTACTTCAGCCATTGTAGGCCTTTCCTTCGGTTTAGTATGTAAACACTTGTTGGCAAGTTCGGCAAAGTACTTAAGACTATGTGGTGTTGTTTCTCCTTTCAAAGACGGATCAATGATTTGGTCAATATTTCCCTTATTGATGTACATTTGCGCCCAATGAATTAGACTAATTTGCTCTTCCTCGAGTCTTGTATCTATCGGTGGCCGACCACACAAGACTTCCAACAACACCACGCCAAAGGCATACACATCAGATTTCTTGGTTAGTCGCTTGGTCAAGAAGTAATCTGGATCAAAATACCCAAACGTTCCTTTGACGTTTGTGGTAACATGGTTGGTTGTATAACTTGGAATGCGTTTAGATATGCCAAAATCAGAAACCTTTGCTACCCAATTCTCGTCCAACAAAATGTTTGTGCTCTTCTCATCTCGGTGTGTGATACCATGTTCAGTACCATTATGAAGGTAGTCGAGTCCGAGCGCAACGTCTAGGCAAATGTTGAGCCTTCGCTCCCATGTTAGATAAGATCTACTTGTTTTGTAAAGATGATAGGCGAGTGTCCCACGAGCTATATATTCGTAAACAAGAACCATCTCTTGATGCTCGTAGCAATAGCCGATGAGCGAAACAAGATTTGTATGCCGGAGCTTTGAAAGCAACTTTAGTTCTGTCCAAAACTCTTCTACACCTTGGTTGGACTCGGGATTTGACCGCTTTATGGCAGCAACGGTGGTTGTAGCACCATCGTCGACGATTGCTTTGTATACCTTTCCGAATCCTCCAGTTCCAATAACAAATTTTTCGTCAAAGTTATTAGTTGCTTTTAGTATTTTGGATAGTGGAATAAAAGGACAAGATTCCTCCAATTGATCCATGCCACCATCGATTGCAATCTCGCAGCTCTTTAAAGAGAGCGAGTCAGTGGACGAGGCCGCTCCCGATTGATGAAAGGAATCAGGAAATGGCAACGCATGAGGAACGTCACCCAAGTTGGTGAACGAGGCTCCCTCTTGATCAAAGGGATTAGGAAACGGTAAGGCATGAGAAATCTCACCCAATTCAGTGAACGAGGCACCTCTTGAAGAAAGGAATTCATTGGATTAGAAAACGGCAATTTGTTAGCCGAATCCACACCACCAGAAATACTAATGGCTGGCGGGCCTCGTGCAAAATTCTCCATCTCTGACGCTGAAATGGTCTGGAGAATTTCTGAGAAACACCAGACAATGGGAAATGAGAGATATGAATTAGACACGGGAGTATCGTCTCCAAGTGGCCCAAACTTTGTACTCTGGAGCAACTTCAACTAGTAAAAAAGCACCTGATCAATTGAAGAGAGAATCACAAGAAATGACTACAAAGAGAAAGAACGTTCCCTTTGGGTAAATTTTGCTGATACTTTCTTAGGTTTGTCTTAATGACAGATATCTCTCACATACATGTGGCAGTTGACTATAAACCCCATGTGGTTTTAGTATTCATTTCATACACCCAATTAACAATTGTTCGACCATACGTGTGACTAAATTGTGGGATTTCATTCGGTCTACCGTTGTTTCTACGGTTCTTGGATATCGTGCCAAGGGGGAGATTTGTTGATTTTTGACTCGATTTTGGAAGTTCGCAGCTTGGTTTAGTCCGGACCATGGCCTTGGTGGTCCGAAACAGCACTAGGTACGCGTTTCTGGGGCAATGTGTTTTTTCTGTCCGGACCAACGCATACTGTGGTCTGGACCACGGCGATGGGGCAGTGAGTGCATTCTGGAATCTCCGTTTGGACCACAATATGCGGTGGTCCAAACCAGCGAGCGCGAATCTGCACCTTTTAGCCAATTTTGGTTATATTTTGGACTTCCTAAAGATTGGTTTTGAGGTTTCCTTTTTTGGTTTCGGACTCTATATGCAAAGGAAACATAATCTAGCAAGGATTCTAACTTTAGGAAGTAATCTGTGGCTATAAATATAGTTTTGCTCTCTTATTAGGGTTTGGGCTTCTAGAGGGAATCGCTCTGAGAGTCCCCTGGGGGGTCTCATCTGTAGAACCTTAGGGTTCATCTATAGAACCTTAGGGTTCGTCTGTTCGATCTTCATCTTTTTCTAGTTGCCTCTTCTATGGTGGGTTCTGTATGCCTTTGGCCATCTGGATGATCATCTGTTTCAGTAATTCTTCATGGTTGAAACCGTAGGGTTTCATGGGAATCATTTGTTTTTGTGTGACATCCGGTCACGTCCGTGGAACTCTGTTTCGTCCGTGTCTCTTAGTTAAAAACCTTAGGTGTTTTGTGAGACTTGATCATGGGAGAGAATCTGTATTCGGTGAAAGATTCCTTTTAGATTTTTTTATTTGGTGAGAGAACCTGTATTTTGGGGTTGGTGAGAGTCTCTTTGTGAGGGCTTTATTTGTTCGTCACCATTGTAGCTCTTCGGAGCATCGTTCTCTTCACACTTAGTGGAATCATCTCTTATTCGCTTACCCGTGAAGAAGGTTTACAGCTGAACCACGTGTATCTTGGTCTCTCTTATTCGTTTTTTTTTTTTTTTTTTTTTTTTTCCGTTTGGTTTGGTTTCTCCATTAGTTTTTCGCATATGTTTGATTTGGTTATTTTTTCAATATCATGACCATCATTGATCGTTGGGTTGCGGTTGGGTCCTTTGGAGGTCTGCCTCACAACAAACTGGTATCAGAGCTTAGGTTCTGACCTAGGCATCCGTTTCATTCTGCTGCTCAATTTTTGTAGATTATTGGTGGTTTATGAAGAAGTTGGTTTCGGTGGAAAAACTTGGCGATGAAGATTCTTTGTTTGCTGTTTTAGGGGTTCATCACTAGTTTGCCGTTCAAATGAGCGGATTGGAATTTTGGGATTTGACTATGAAGATGTTCTTATGGGTACTGGCTAGGCTTATGAGATGTTGGAGATAGGAAAATCTGTCTGGAGTTGGATGATGCAACTGTGTTTGTTCGATGATTATCGGACTTAGTGGAGAATCTTACCAATTTGGAAGATAATTTGGTTTATTCATTCTGGATTTCTCTTTGGTTATTAGTTTTGAAAATTTGTATGGGATTGTGAATTTGGTGGAGATAAATCACTTGGATATGTTTTTTGGGGCTGCTTATAGTTTAGTTTTAGCGCATCGGGCGTTTTGTGGCATCCTTTCAAAGACGATTCGGTTTGGTTGTATTTGGCGTCTTGCGTTTGTTGTTCGGAAAGTTGGGTTTTAGGCGTCTTTCTAGTATCTCTCAAAGATGTCTTGAATTCTGGATTTTCTGACTGGAACTTGTCTGCCACTTTCGAATTTGGTTGCGCACTTATTTTTTGGGATTGGTTTGTATTTTGAAGTTTGCTCGATACTTCAAAATTTGGCTCTTTTAGGTAAACTGAAGTTATGTTCCAGTACTTCATAATTTGGTTAGAACTTGTTTGATCAGCAGTTAATCTGGTTTGGTTTGTGGGGAGCTTGATCGATTATGATTTTTTGGCTCACTCTCTAGCCCGCGGTGTTGGTTGGAAGCTTGGTGCGTAATTCGGTTCGCTCTCTTTTTGGGTATTTTATTTGGCTCTCTTTGAATTGTTTCCCTCGAGCTTTGGGTGAGAGAAATCTATTTGGTTGGTAGAATCTTATCTGGCTCGATATGTCTCGAGTGTTTGTCTGTTAGTGAGAGCTTGCTTGCTTCTGTATTTGAAGGTTGGTTTGGGTTGGCTCGATGTGTCTCGGGTATTAAATTTGGGTACTTGATTTTGGCTTGATATGTCTCAAGCATTCAGTTCGATTTGTGTGAATTGGTTTGTGTGACTTGGTCAGTCGGTTGTTTTGCAATTCGCTTGTATTCAGTTAATCGACTTTGTTAGAGCTTTGAGTTTCATTGTCGAGCACTTGTTTCGTGTTCGATTCATTGGTATCATTTTGGATTTACAAATATGGAAATTGAACATCTCGCCAATTTTGGGAGTTCGCAGCTTGGTTAGTCTGGACCAAGGCCTTGGTGGTCCGAACCAACACTAGGTACGTGTTTCTGGGGCAATCTATTTTTTTTGTCTGGACCAACGCATACTGTGGTCCAGACCACGGCGACGGGGCAGTGTATTCTGAAATCTCCTTTCGGACCACGATATGCGGTGGTCCAAACCAACGAGCGCGAATCTGCACGTTTTAGCCAATTTTGGTTATATTTTGGACTTCCTAAAAATTGGTTTTGGTGTTTCCTTTTTTGGACTTTACATGCAAAAGAAAGATAATCTGGCAAGGATTCTAACTTTAGAAAGTAATCTGTGGCTATAAATATAGTCTTGCTCTCTTATTAGGTTTGGACTTTTGGAGTGAATCCCTTTGAGAGGCCCCTAGGGGGTCTCATCTGTAGAACCTTAGGGTTCGTCAGTTCGATCTTCATCTGTTTCTGGTTGCCCCTTGTATGGTGGGTTCTGTAGGCCTTCCGCCATCTGGAAGATCATCTGTTTCAACAATTCTTTTTGGTTGAAACCGTAGGATTTCATGAGAATCATCTGTTTCTATGTGACATCCGGTCACGTCTCTGAAACTCTGTTCCATCCGTGTCTCTTGGTTAAAAATCCTAGGAGTTTTGTGAGACTTGATCATGTGAGAGAATCTGTATTCAGTGAGAGATTCCTTTCGGGTTTTTTATTTGGTGAGAGATCTGTATTTTGAGGTTGGTACGAGTCTCTTTGTGAGGGCTTTATTTATTCGTCACCATTGTAGCTCTTCGGAGCATCGTTCTTTTCACACATAGTGGAATCATCTCTCATTCGCTTGCCTATGGAGTAGGTTGACAACCGAACCACGTATATCTTGGTCTCTCTTATTCGTTTTTTTTTTTTTTTGGTTTGCTTTCTCCATTAGTTTTTCGCATATGTTTGATTTGGTTATTTTTTCAATATCATGACCATCAATGATCGTTGGGTTACGATTGGGTCGTTCGGGGGTACGCCGCACAACATAAATTAGTCAAAAGTGGCTTCTATTGACAAATCGAGCTATTTCAATAATAGAATAATTAATTACAAAACTCTCAATTATTAGTTTTTTGAACAGAAAGTAATAAATTTGTCCCTTATAACAACAAAAAAATTGTTCTTTTAGTAGTAAAAATTAAGTAGTTAATATATTACCTTTTGTTTTCTCAAAATAGCTTCTCCAATGGGTAAAACAAAGTCATTTTAAATTGATTCAAAATAAATGAGAGTTGATAATCTTAATATTTTTATTATTATCGAAAGAGTTAAGTTTTGGATATAAGTAACTGTTGGTTCGTTACGTCACGTGTTTGGACAATAGTTGATGATTGAGGGTGTCAATGAAACACACATAGGAATCAAATGAGTTTGTTATAATTTATATACCCTTGTTTTTAATTTTAGGGCTGGGCTATTCGCAGCCACGTATTTTCTCCCATAGTCCACTCTATTTCGGTAAGTGGTTGTTGAAAATCATAAATAACATTTCGGTAAATAGCTGTTGAAAATAAGATTATATTTCGGTAACTACATGTCGAAAATATATTCAACTTTCAGTAGACAACTGCCAAACATGCATTTTCGAGCATTTTCGGTAAATAGCTGTTGAAAAAAAATATCATATTTCGGTAATTTGATGTTGAAAATGTATCTTAATTTCGATAACTAGCTGTCGAGTCTAATTGAAAATTTTTAACGGGCTGTGGGAGAAAATACGTGTCTGCAAATAGCCGCGCCCTAATTTTAAGAGTTTTTTTTCTTTTTATCCCCTAAACTATGCGTTTTTTCTCTACTTAGTCCCTAAACTATCAATTTGATGATTTCATCCCCTCAATGATACAACCTACTTAGTCCAATAGATAACGGAAATTAAAAATTTCGATGGAAAAGATCATGTAAGGCCCTGTTTGGACCCTGTAAAACAGATACTTGATTATGAGAGCATAAGAGATTAATTATGACTTTTTAGGATAAAATGATCAGAAAAATAAAATATTCGCACCGATTCAAACAAATTAAAAATTGGAACACTTCATTTTTTTACAAGGTTCATATATTAAAATCTTACGTGGCATTTTATAAAGACTAACACATACATATTTTGTTTAAAGAAAGACTGAATTCTTTATATAGAATTTAGACTGTTTCTATATTAAAAATATGGTTGAAAATTAAGCGATCCAATTTTCAATCAATGTGAACTGGTGCAAAGATCTTATTTTTCTGATCATTTTATGCTCAAAGGTTATTGTTAATTTTTTTTCTAGAGCTCTCACAATCAAGTATCTTTTCTAAAAGGTCTCAAATAAAAAGCAGCTATTTAATTAGGATAGCCTTAGAGATAAAAATTAATCTTTTCGCACCGTTCCAAACAGATTGAAAAATAGAACACTTAATTTTTTAAGAAAATTAAGTGCTTGAATTTTCAATCTATAGAAGCCGGTGCGAAGGTATTATTTTTCTGATTATTTTATCCTAAAAGGTTATAATTAATTTTTATCTCTAAGGCTTTCATAATCAAGTATATGCTCTGCAGGGTCCCAAACAGGCCTTACATGGCATTTTCCATCCTAATTCCTAACTTCCGTTATCTGTTGGACTAAGTAGGTAACGGTATGAAAGTTGAGGGGATGAAATTATCAAATTGTTAGTTTAGGGATCAAATAGAAAAAATGTGCATAGTTTGGAGGATAAAAATTAAAAAAAAAAAACTTGAATTTTAATAGTAGTAACTAATTTGGGTGACCCGATAAATTATGCACATCTCAATTAATAAGTTTAAAATATCAATTTATAGACCAAAGATAATTTTGAAGTCGGCCAAACAAGACAAACCTACAGATGTCTCTTGTTCTATATATTTTGTCTCAAGTCCAAGGAGTTGGACTGAACGTTAGACGAGACAATCACATCAAAACTTCAATTGGAAAACCAATTTGCCCATCTGAGTAACTGAGCCTTTGGAATGTGTTTCTGTTTGAACTTGAGCATGCTGGAAAAACTCATCATATCAGTCTCAATTAAGAAATGATGACCGATTAGATGAAATTCAAACAGCATTCTTTGATTGCCCTGGAAAAACTGTGCAATCACCAACAGTTTCTTCTTCATCCATTCCGTCTTCATCATCCACCTTTACACCTACCCCAACTACTTCTACTATTTCACAACTCTCCGACCCAAATTCCAAATCACCACAGTTAATGGTCCAGCCAATTTCTAGCCCTTCCAAAAATCTAATTTCCACTCTCCTAAATACCTTAGCCACTATACCTGAAACTCCATCTCCTGAACCAACCATTGAGTTTGATTCGGATACTGAACCTACAAACTCTTTGCCACTTCCTCATGTTTTCATGATGAACCCAGAAAACCCAGAGGAACATGTTGAAGATCCTATAATTGAAGAAGGTCCTGAGTTTGATACACCTCCAGAGATTCCAACATTTGATTCCTTCTCACATTCCAATATTCATACCCAAGGTTTCTCCTTTGATACCATTCCCCCATCAAAATGGTTGGATAAACTCTATGAGATCCATGCTTGGTGCACAGCCGCTTTGCATTCTCCCAATGCTACATTAAGTATCGTTCTTACTAAGTGTACCGCAAAATTCCTTGGCCGTCTCCGTCAATGGTACTTAGCTCTTGGTGAGTACTGACAGCTGCAGCTTAAGCAACTCCTAACGCTTGATCAGTTTATCTCAGTCCTGCATACTGAGTTTCTTAGAAATCATGACAACACTAAAGAGTTTGTGCGAGAAGAATATCTCAGCATGAAGTGTGGTTCATTTAAAAGAAAAGACTTGGAGATCCACTATAACCGCATGTCTCAGAGATTTTATCTCCTTAACGGCATGGATGATGTCAACCTCAAGCAAGTTTTTCTCAATTCCCTTCCTGAACCATTGGGAAATGAGACAACAAGGCTTCTTCAGACAAAAGGATTGACGCTGACTGCAACATCCCTTGGCGGTATCTTGGTGGTATTTACAAGCATTCTTTAATTGCCCTGGAAAAACTGTGCAATCGCCAAAAATTCCTCAGAACTCTTGAAGAACAGGGAAAACTTCTTGGCAAAGCATGTGACCGTCCAGACCTCTCTATAAAGTGCAAAGACAAGAAGTGCACTTGCCGTCCTTCATACCGAAAGACCAAACACTTTCAGAAATGGAAGTTTCGATCCCTTGGCAAGTTTTCAAAGTTTCCTAAATCTGGCAAGTTCTCACGCCGGAGAAAATGGAAATTTTTCAAGAAGAAACAGTTCAGAGGGCAGCAAAAGTCTTATCGCTGCTACATATGCAGAAAGAAAGGGCACTATGCAAAACAGTGTCCCAATAAAGCAGCGAGAGCCAAAGAGACAAAATGGTGAACTCTTTGGCTCTCATCAATGATGATCTTGAAAATGCTGATGTCAATGTGGGCACACGCCCCAAAATCTCCGGATTTTGGTTGTGAAATTCATTGGGAGCGGCCCTCTTTGAAAATAGCATGGCGAAACGCTTCGATTCAGAGTCGCCACTCGGGTTTTAGCGGAGGAATACCCAAGGAACCGAACTCGAGAACGTTTGCTACGTTTGCTTTGATTTGAAAAGGGGTTTGATTTGATTAGAAAAGGCGTAGACTGGTCCGTCGTCACCTTCGATATCTGAAGCTCGGGAGCCAGGTTACGAGAGGGGAAGGGTTTTATGGCACCCCTCTCGCTCAATCCGGAGATCGGTCTCTACTCAGGCATTTTGTAAAAGCATTCGCATTTTTCTCTCTTTTGATCATTTTTTAGCCAGTTAGGGCGGGGGAACAGATAACGGGGGTTAAAACTGTAACAGCTTGCAGTTTAGATGACAAAAATGATTGTGGATGATGGTTTGCTTGCTTGAATTGATTTAAGCGTAAGAATCATAGATTGAGAACAAGCACTGTGAAAAGTTTCGATGAGATGATGTACGCTGCTTTTTCGGACACGTGAGCAGGCAGCATGCTGGCACGCAATGGCCAAGCCACTGCACGCCACCACACCCTGCGCACGCCACCCCAAAGCTGGCGTACACTAACCTGCTGATTTCTTACAGCTCTTACTCTCAACCCTCTGGGCTCTGGAATGGACCAGTGCACACCCAAGACAAACCACGTAGTTGATAAGATAGCTTAAGTACATGTACAGACATGAGAGATGGCTAAGAGCCAGGAAATCAGCAAAGCAAACCCCATAAACAGAGTGGGGAGGAACAAGAGGCCAAGAATGAAACATGATGTAAGGGCCAGGCACTGGACCCCAGCATACATGCCGTACGCCACTCTTGCGTGTTGTCCAATGTTTGGCTTTACACCATTTGGGTTCTGGAGCATGGCCAGAAATACCCCTGAGGCCTTTCAAAGCAAAAAGAAAGCAAGTATTGACATGCTACACCTATACAGTTCTAAATACAGAAAGTAATAAACTGGTTTTTAACATGCTGATGGTGATGACAGAAATAAATAAGCAGGAAATGGACACTCCATGATCCCCACGCCAACAGTGCACATACAACCAAAGATGGCGTACGGCTTGAGTAGGCTGGCGTGCGCCATGGGTTGTCCTCTTCGACTGTTTTATTTTACCAGGAAGGGACCTGGACTAGTATCAGTTACTAGCCAGAACTCTTCTGGTTCCCCTCAGGGGCTGAAAACAGAAAGCCACGCAAAGGTGGTATACCTTTGCTACAAGAGATGGAAAGATAGGATTTGAGCTTTGGAGGTTGAAGATGGAGGATGTGTGGTGACTGATCAATGATGAGGGGTGTATGGAGCTTCTCTATCTCTCAATCCTTCAATGGGAGAGCAAAGAACAAGAGAGAAGAGAGGGATGGACTTGGCTTCTTTAATGTGGTTAACCCTTGCGAATGAATGCAAGGGGTTGCATTTATAGAGGAGAGAAGGACTGAGATCAGTTGGGTTAAGGCCTGGTTTGGCTGGTTGGGTTAAGTTAGAGGGAACCTCCCATGCATTAAATGCATGGGACTTGTTGATGGGTTGTGTAGGAGAGAGAAGGGGCGTCCCCTGCAGAATGCAATGATCAGGAGGCTCTGCAATGTACTCTGGCAGTTACAAAGTTTCGAGCACGTGACAGAAAAGTGGTGATTTGACCGGCCTTGACCATGCGTACGCCACCTTGATCCTACCGTGCGCCAGGTCAAACTCAGTCAACGGTCGATGTCCGACACGTGGCAATTTCCTGGCAAGGTTCGGTTTTGCTGAGGCTTATTCGGCTCTGGATTTAAAGGGTTTGAAGGGATTTGAAATAGGTTTGAAAGAGGAGAGTCCAACACTCAAAGCTCACGACCTTCTATCGACCTCGGAGAGTTTTCGACTGTTTATCATCATTGGGGTAACAAAAAAATACCGCAAACGTGCTGATCCGGATAGTCCAGAATAGGGTGTCTACAGGAGCCCCCCTTTGACGGCACTTGGAGCACTGTTCGATCGGGTACAAGTAACGTCAAAGGTTTTCTAGACACCCTCTTGCGGATATCCGAAACAGAACGCACTTGGTCGACAGAGACATGAATCATAAAGAACTTGATTGGTGAATTCAGGCAGACAGATTTTTTTTTTTTGAGAAAGATTGCTGCTCGCGGAGGGCAAAATAGGTGGACGGGTCGCCGTTGAAATTGAAATTGGGCGGATGGATCGCCGTTGATTTGAAATTGGGCGGACGGATCGCCATTGAAATTGAAATTGGGCGGACAGATCGCCGTTGAAATTGAAATTGGGCGGATGGATCGCCGTTGATTTGAAATTGGGGATCGCCGTTGATTTGAAATTGGGCGGACGGATCGCCGTTGAAATTGAAATTGGGCGAATGGATCGCCGTTGATTTGAAATTGGGCGGATGGATCGCCGTTGAAATTGAAATTGGGCGGATGAATCGCTGTTGATTTGAAATTGGGCAGATGGATCGCCGTTGATTTGAAATTGGGCGGATGGATCGCCGTTGAGATGAAATTGGCGGAACTCTGCTTGGGGATAAGCCCACCAGGGGTATAATTAAGCGTTGGACCACCCGGGCTTCGTCTTGAGAAGGAAATTGATCCAAGAGGCGTTTGGGCCCACGGCCCAATAAAAAGGTGGCGTACGGTATGTATATCCTGGCGTACGCCGGGAATCTTTCTTGGCCCGGTCCAGATCCAAGCCCAGACCCAGCCCAATCGGTCCCCATGTCATATAAACTTCCAGTACACAAACAGAACCGCCATATTCGACAGTTTCGAACTCCAAACTTGCAAAAACTTCTCAAAACCCTTCCAAATCTTCTCTTCCCTTCCCAAACACTCTTACCCATACTCATCCATGGCTGAAATCAGCGGTAGCAGCGGTGATGCAAGCGGCAATGGCGATAATGGCGATGGTGGAGAGAGAGAAATCCAAGTGAGGGGTGAAATAGAGGCTTTAGGGCCTCAAATCGACGATCGGCCAGAAGAGACGGCTGTTTCGGGTATTGGTGCAGTGGTTTCAGGTAGCACAGGCGGCGGCAATGGCCATGCAGCAGAGACGAGTGACGGCGACGAGCGGCGTACGCCAGGGTCGACCGGCCGTACGCCATCTGTGATCGAGGCAGGGGGCCCACAAGTAAGCCGGCTGGATTTTCGGAGTGAGGTTGAAGACCTGGTGGTGATTGGCTTGGGTTCGGTCGGGGCCGGCAGCGTTGGTGGTGGTGATGATCGGTCGGAGGCGCCGAGGAGGGATCCGGCGAGGGCCAAGGATATTGTGGTGGAGGAGGAGGCTCCTACTGGGGTACCCACAGGGCCAGTAGAGTTTAGGCCTTCAGTGGGGTCCTCGGCGCACGTTCCCATTACGCGCGGAGACTTCGCAGAGTTCGTATCGGAGGAGGTGCTTGATCGGCTACTGCGTGAGAACCCAGTGGTGGTTGAAGCAGTGATATCAGCCCGGGAGGAGAGACAACAGCAGATTGCGCAGGCTCAGGAGGAGAAGCGCTTGAGCTGAGGCCGAGAGGGCCAAGGTTGCAGAGGAGGCTTTTGTACAGGAGACAGAGGTAGCCGAGCAGGCCCAGGAGGAGGGTGGCCTAGCTCGTGAGCGGGCGGTGGCGCGGGCAGAGGCAATGCGAGCTGCAGGCCGCGCGGCGTTTGAGGCAGGGGCCTATGTTCCCCCAGAGCCACACTTGTTCATACCGTCCGGGTTTGAGAGCTACATCCCCTGCCGTGATGACTACGACGTAGAGCTCGTGCTGAGAGATCCAGAGTGGCACTTGTCGGTAGACTGGGCGCAGGTATCCCACTGAACTTCGCTTTTGATTTCCTCGTAGTCCTTTATTACTGTTCTTGATAGCGTAGCGACACATGGATGCCTGATAACTTGACTTGGTAGATGGAACTTTGAGTAGAAAGCACTTGCACTTGATTGTAGACTTGCTAGAACTCTGATAAGAACTGCGTGAAAACGAACTTGAATCGACTGTAGGTTGCCTCGACTTGTTAATCATAGTAGGACTTGAATTCGACTGATAGCATACCATGCCCTTGATTCAATTGAATAATTGCCTTCTTCGAGAAGAGAATTGACTGAACAGGATACCTTACGCACGTAAAATGCCATGCTCTTGAGGTAACTTGTTTCGACTTTGCAGTAGTTGCCAATCTTGAATTGACCACAGAATGTTGAATGCACCCTCGACCACGGTTTAATTGCTTTTACTTACAATCTTTCCTTGATTCGACTGCTTGTTATGGTATGCATGCTAACGGAACTCCTGTCCATTTTGCTTTTTGTGGTGTGCAGAGGACGAGAGGTGGTACAAGAGGGCACGGTGGTCCTGCTAGTTCCCTTGAGCTGTACAGAGGGCTGCCCGAGTGGGTCAGGTCCTTGGTTGATGCTGCGGGGTTCAGGCCGTTCATTCTTACACAGACGGCTACGCTCAGCGACCATGCCTTGCTTACGGCGCTGGCTGAGAGGTGGTGGGATGCCTCCAACACTTTCCACCTTCCGATCGGGGAGATGACCGTGACTCCGGCAGACTTTGCTGCTCTGACAGGCTTGAGGGTAGGAGGAGAGCCCATCCCATTCGACACGGGGATCCACAGAGATCCGGAGGCGCTGCAGTGGTTCTTGGGTTTTGTGCCCGTAGGCATTTCAGAAACGTTCTCTCATGACCAGTCCCACTGGCATTTGAAGGACAGGGTCCCGAGCTCGGAGCAGGAGGAGGGGCAGATGGCGAGGGCCTACTTGTTGTACTTGTTTGGGGCTTCGCTGTACCCTAACAAGCGGTCCATGGTGCACTTGGCCTACTTGCCGGCCTTGTTTGATTTGCGCACAGCGGCTAGGTACGACTGGGGAGGCGCTGCTCTGGGGACGTGCTATAGCTTCATGGGGGAGTTCTCTCGACGGAAGAAGGCGATTGCCGGCCTTTGGAAGGTGTGGGAGGTAAGAAAATAAACTCGTAGCCTTTACTTTTCCGAGTACTTCCCCTTTCTTTTGAATTGTAACTGCTGTACTGATGCTTTGATTGTTTGAACTTGCAGCTATGGGCATATGAGGTGTTGAAGATGTACCCTCCGGAGAACTCGTGCCCAGACTTGAAGATGCTCCCCCGTGCTTTGATATGGGGGCCACAGTACAGGGGCAAAAAGGCGGCAAGGGGTAGCCTCCAGGCCTTTCGGGCGTAACTCGACGAGCTGTCGGGCACCCAGGTAGAACACAGCCCTCTGTTGCTTACTATCGCCTTTGAATTGCTTCAATGTTGTCGCTGATCGACTGTTTGTTGCTTGATTGTCGAATGTTTGCAGGTGGAGTGGGATCCTTGGAGGACCGCGGAGGCTGAGCCAGAGTACCTTTCCCAGAGCAGGGTGGTAGCTGCGAGCCGCGTGCTGCTGGAGTCGATCTTCGGGTGGCAGTGGTACTTGGGGGACTGAGTGACACGGCAGTCACTTGAGGCCTCAGAGTTCGTTGTGCCGGGTCCGCTTTCGCCTTGTGCTTCACACACGGACCAGTACACGCTGGCTGAGCTGCAGCGCTTCACCATCCCGGCAGGCCTTACTGCTTTCTTGAGGCCTGAGCGTGACTATGCTGTCTATCAGAGGCAGTACTTGGCGGGGCCGCTTGGGGTAGTCAAGCACGGAGCTGTAGAGGCTGAGGCTAGAGCGGCTGAAGAGGAGAGGCGCGGACAAGGCAGGACTGCCCGCTCGAGGGAAAGGAGTGAGCCTGCTAGGGCGACGGGCCTTCCTCGACTTTCTTGGACGCTGGCTGTTCGGGACGCTCAGGGAGAGGAGGCCACTGTTCAGTTCGAGCCCGCTAGGAGAGAGCCCGAGGAGATCACAAGACCGGTACGATACTATAGCATCCTTTGTACCTTCTTTACTTTGACTTGCACATATATACTTGCCTTGCAGACTGATTTGACCATTTATCGTAACACAGATGGAGTGGGTATGGGAGGCAGTGCGCCTGATGAAGGCCATGGAGAAAGAGTTTCACAGAATTGCTAGCGGCGCCCAGTTGCGGCTGCATTATCCATCTCCGGCTCCAGCTCCTACTGTGCGGCCTCAGGTATAACTCTGAAACTTTGGTAGAACATGTCCTGCTTTCACATTTCAATATATATATGCAATATGTACACAAATGCTAACAAGCTAAATGCAATGCAGGGACAGGCTAGGGCGGCTCCTAGGAGGAAGAGCGTGCGACCTCCTCCGCAGAAGAAGATAGCACCGAGCTCATCCCGACCAGCAGCGAGCACTCAGAGGGGCGTGCTGATCACTCCGGCCAGCGAGGAGCTCCAGTTCCGCCGAGAACTGAGGAAGAGACCCACGGAGAAGAGGCCTGCTGAGGGGCCTTCGCAAAAGAGGAGAAGAGAAGAGGAAGAAGAAGAAGAAGAGGAAGAGGAAGGCGTGTCCCTCAGCAGCGACTCTGACTCCGTCGACGATCCCAGGTTCCGGATGGATCCACGGGAGATGGAGGAGAGCGAAGACGACGACGACGAGGACCTGTTCGACGACTGAGGGCTATCACTGAGCCTTAGTCTACTTTGGTGTCTTTGCCTTTTGACTTTGATACAGTAGATACTTTCGAGGCCTGTGTGCCTGTTGATTTTTGGGCGAGTGTGCCTTGATACACTTTGAGTTTGCTCGGGCCGGTGTGCCACTTGATACATTCCCACCCTTTTGCCCTTTTTTTTTAGGACTCTGACATAGTAGTAATAATATCTACATTTTCTGTTTGTTGATTCCTTTAGATTATTGACTTTTAGTAAAGGAAATGAGCAAACCGTCCGCTAATATTTAACATGCATTGATGACTGCTCTGAATTGACATAGACACTCGCGCATGTGCAAAAATAGATCTAGCTCGAAGAAAAGGGGTATAGAAAAGCCCCAGGATACAAGATATATCTCAGACACGCGGAGGATACGGGAAAACAGGCGACGATAGGCCAAAATCCATAAATCTCCGAAACGAAAGGAACTGACACCTTGAATAGACTATAGAGGTATACAATGACTCGTTCAAACCATCAAAACTGGTAGAAACATCCTGGTGGAAGGAAAAATACCGAGAAAAGATAAAAATGTCGCAAAAATGGACATAAGACGCCAAAGATGACCCAATATGGTCCCGGACTGAAACTGACACCTCCCTACAGTCACACAAGTCCTGTGTAACGTGTACGGCATGACACAACTTGGCAAAAGCCCCTGAAACGAGATTTGACCCTCCGTATCCTTGATTTAAGCTTGAAACGGGCCTTTAGGGGTCCAAAATCTTCGATGGGCGCGGCTTTCAGGATCCGGCGCTCCACTGCAGTCCCAAATGATGTTTGAGACTTGTGGGAATCAAGAAACGGCCAACGCAAGCCCCAGAACTAAAAACGACCTTGCGAAGGCAGTAGCTGCTGGAAACTGGTTTCTGGTGCATCAACCTACCGTACGCCATGTTTTGGAACCCGTACGCCATGATTGTGAAAATCGTGTGTACGCCAGCTTTAGGTTGGCGTACGCCAAGATCCCAAGAGTCAGATCCACTTGACTGACCAACTGTCCTTTTTCAGGGGGGGTTTGTTTTTATCCCTACACGGTTCTCACACGGCTTCTGAGGATTCAGAGGGGCAGGGTACTTTGAAGTTATGTCCCCTTGGAGGCTAGCTACTTGGTTCCATTCCCATGTGGAATTACAACGGTAAGTTGAAGGCCTATAAAGCTGGGGTGCCCTTTTCATGGCATTCTCAGCATCAATTACCCCATTTCTTCTCCAGTATATACTCAGCTTTGCCCATGGATAATCCTCTCCCTACACTGCTCAGGCCTTGGCTAGTGTCCTTTTTAAGCGTTGATTGGCTTAACTTCCAATATCACGGGCTTTCTTCATTCCGTTTTCTTCGACAAGTGCCAATCCGCCCGGCGCTGTTGTGGGCCGCCCTGAGATTCTGGGATCCGGACGTCCATGTCTTCCACTTCGGTGATGATGAGATGTGCCCAACCGTGGAGGAATTTCAGGCGTACCTCCGCACCACGCGTCCCCGACGCTCGTCGTTCCTCCCTATCAAGTGAGCATGCCGAAACTGCTGGCCAGCTCGCTTGGCATTTCTCGGGGTCTGGCGAACACAATCCTGGAAGGTGGCCAGGTGAACATTATCAGGCTGGTTGAAATGTATAGTCCGGATGTCGATTTGGATAGCCCGGGCAGCGATGAAGTTCAAGCGCGTCGACACTTCGCCTTGGTCATTTGTCTGCTCGCGGCCTACTTGCTTGTTCCTTCTGACGGGAGGGTCAGCCCTTCCTTGGTGAGCGTGGCCGCTCAAATGGGGGACCGAAAGAATGTGATTCCCTTGGTTCTGGCTGAGACACTTCTGGGTTTGGATTTAGTGAGCACAGGCCAGTCGGCTGTGTTCAGCGGGAGCCCGCTCTTGCTTCAGGTAAACTCACTCAGCTCACCTTTTTCTGGTTTTTCACACGCTCTCATTTTACCTTGACGCTCGGCTTAGGCTGCTTCCTAGCTTCTTACTTGTCTTTTCGCTCAGGCTTTATCTGACTCCTTACTTGTTTTGTCACTCATGCAGCTGTGGTTGTCGGACAAGTTGAGTCTATTGCATCACCGGCAGCGGGCTGGAACCTGTTTCCAAAACGGGTTCATCAGAGGGAAATGCGGTATCCTGACTTGGATGTGGAGGGCTGGTACGAATTCTTGCAGGAGATGCAACCCGATGAAATTGCTTGGAGGTGTCCTTGGCTGGATCTTCCAGACATGGCCATTCGTTCTGACGGCTTTGACAGGGTGGTCATTGCGGGGCTGACCAGCTTCACGTTTTATATCCCGAGGTGGATCCTTCGCCAACTGGGCGCTTCGCAGGAGAATACCCAAATCAGTACCATGGGTTGTCCTCTTCGACTGTTTTATTTTACCAGGAAGGGACCTGGACTAGTATCAGTTACTAGCCAGAACTCTTCTAGTTCCCCTTAGGGGCTGAAAACAGAAAGCCACGCAAAGGTGGTATACCTTTGGTGCAAGAGATGGAAAGATAGGATTTGAGCTTTGGAGGTTGAAGATGGAGGATGTGTGGTGACTGATCAGTGGTGAGGGGTGTATGGAGCTTCTCTATCTCTCAATCCTTCAATGGGAGAGCAAGGAACAAGAGAGAAGAGAGGGATGGACTTGGCTTCTTTAATGTGGTTAACCCTTGCAAGTGAATGCAAGGGGTTGCATTTATAGAGGAGAGAGGGACTGAGATCAGTTGGGTTAAGGCCTGGTTTGGCTGGTTGGGTTAGGTTAGAGGGAACCTCCCATGCATTAAATGCATGGGACTTGTTGATGGGTTGTGTAGGAGAGAGAAGGGGCGTCCCCTGCAGAATGCAATGATCAGGAGGCTCTGCAATGTACTCTGGCAGTTACAAAGTTTCGAGCACGTGACAGAAAAGCGGTGATTTGACCGGTCTTGACCATGCGTACGCCACCTTGATCCTACCGTGCGCTAGGTCAAACTCAGTCAACGGTCGATGTCCGACACGTGGCAATTTCCTGGCGCACGCCAAGAAGGAGCTGGCGTAAGCAAGGTTCGGTTTTGCTGAGGCTTATTCGGCTCTGGATTTAAAGGGTTTGAAGGGATTTGAAATAGGTTTGAAAGAGGAGAGTCCAACACTCAAAGCTCACGACCTTCTATCGACCTCGGAGAGTTTTCGACTGTTTATCATCATTGGGGTAACAAAAAAAGACCGCAAACGTGCTGATTCGGATAGTCCAGAATAGGGTGTCTACAGTCGAATCTCTATTTTCCATTGATGATGAAGCAACAGATGAAGCAGTCCTTGCATTCACCTTTGATGACTCTTCCTCAGAATCCGATGATTCTTCCGATGAGCTTAACTCTTTCCCCTATGAAATCCAAACCTTTGGATTTTCAAACATCATGCTGGCTCAACCTTTAGCCAAAGTCACCATCCTGCTTGGAAAATATGAGAAACCCATACCAGTTATCGCTTTCTTTGATACTGGTGCAGCAGCCTCCATCCTCAACCCAGCAATTCTCCTCAGGTCCTACTGGCAGTCCTGTTTCAGACCCTTTACAGCAGCCAATGGAGAAACTTTTGTTATCACTTTGATCAGTAAGCCAATTACCATCCAACTCTTCCTTGGATACACCATTAAACACCAAGTTTATGGTTCTGATCCCTTAGGAAAAGATTTATTATTAGGCTTTGATATTCTCCAAAATCTTAGCAAAATCTCCTGGCTCAAAAAAGGCTTGAAATATAAAAACTACCTGCTACCCTGGACCACTCAACCCAATCTTTTTTCCATAGAAAACTTTTCCACCATCAAAGAAACTATAATCCAAATTTCTTGTGCAGAATCTCATTCCCAATTCCTTACCAAATGCTCCAACCCACTTTGGAAGAATCCAGATTTCTTCATTTCTCTTCCCTTTAAGAAGAATGAAGACATCAACCCCACTTAAGCTACCCATCATGGAATGAACCCAGAACACTACCAGCTTGCTCTACAGGAGCTCCAGCAACTTCAGTCAGAAGGTTTAATTGAGCCCACAACCTCACAGTGGGCCTGTGAAGTATTTTATGTAAACAAAAGAACAGAGCAAATAAGAGGAAAACTCCGCCTGGTTATCAATTACCAACCTCTTAATCATTTTCTGCAGGACAACAAATTCCCTCTTCCTCGGCGAAGTGTTCTTTTTGCAAACTTGCCTAAAGCTCAAATTTTTTCCAAGTTTGACTTGAAAGCAGGTTTCTGGCAACTGGGCATCCATCCAGATGATCGTCCCAAAACTGGCTTTTGTATTCTAGCCAGTGGTCAGTCATGCCTTTTGGATTGAAAACAACTCCAACCTTATTTCAAAAGGCCATGATTCGGGTATTTGCTCCTCTTTTATCCTCAGCCCTTGTATATATTGATGATATTCTACTTTTCTCCCCAGATATCAAGTCTCATGTTCTCCTACTACAATCTTTTCATTCCCTTGTCCAAACCCATGGCATAATGCTCTTAGAGAAAAAAATGCTTCTTGCTCAACCAGAAATTGATTTTTTAGGGATGCATATTTCTAAAGGTCAATATACCCTCCAGCCTCATATAGCCTCTCAACTTGACCATTTCCCAGATGAAAACCTCACAGTCAAACCACTTCAATAGTTCCTTGAAATTGTTAACTATATGGCTGATTTCATTTCCAACCTTGCCCAATACCGTACTCCTCTCTCAGCTCTACTAAAGAAAACTCCTCCTCTTTGGTCAGTCCATTGTACGAAAGCTGTCACTAACCTCAAAGCCATATCCAAAACCCTTCCTCCATTAACCATACCCTCATATGGGAAAAGAGTCATTCAGACAGATGCCTCTGATCTTTATTGGGGAGCAGTTCTTTTGGAAGAAAATTCAGAACAAAAGCGCAGAATTTGTGGATACAAGAGTGGTGCATTCTCTCCAGTAGAACTCCATTACCACTCTACTTACAAAGAAATTCTGGTAATCAAAAGGAGCATTGAAAAGTTTGAATTTCATCTAATCGGTCATCATTTCAGATGGGCAAATTGGTTTTCCAATTGGAGTTTTGATGCTGTCCACATAAAATAAAAGGAAGCTGTTAATTCCAAGGAAGGATTTGTTTGTGCCACGGGAATTAATTACACATCATCCTAACATGCCTCAATTGCCCTCCCCTTGTAATCAGTTTTGTTTTGACTTCTCTCTAGTCATTTCCTAAACTACCCACCTCGGTGACTTTCTGTATAATCCATATCCCACTTCAAATCTTTTTCATTCCTAATCCAATTTAATACTCCGCTATCACAAGATCTCAACCAAAATCCTTTCTTCTACAAAGAATAACTTCCTTAAACTCCTTCATCATTTAAAAACAACTAACATCTTGCATGTTCGATGCACGTGGACGGAAAAAAAAAAAAAGATGACTTTTTCTCTTTTGTCCTGTACATCAGTGGATCGCCGCATATGGCTCTTGGAATTTATTCACTTTTCTTGATTAAAAAAAATTAACAATAATAAAAAAAACAAAAGAAATGAAGACAATAGATAGGTTTCAATAAAGATTGTCAAGGGCTAAGTAAAGAACGCATTACAAACTTTTCCTCTTTATTTTCCCCCTCTCTCAGAACTTCATAGTACATGTTCTCGTTATTTTCTAATGCTTCTTGAAATGCATCTTTAATGGCGGACAAGAATTTTGATTTTTAATGGTTTTGGTTATGTGGTGATTTCCTGTTAACCTAGAGAGTAAAAATATAATATAATTATTATTTTATGCTTTTAATTCTTTGCAGAAGAAAGAATTTTGGTAAATATAATATTATTATTATTTTATGCTTTTAATTCTTTGCAGAAGAAAGAATTTTGGTTGGGATCTTAGGGAAGCAATGGCTATGGAGAAGTTAAAACAAAGCTGATTACTAGGGAGGACAATTAAGGTATATTAGGTTGATGTGTAATTAATTCCCGTGGCACTAATAAAACCTCCCGTGGAATTCCTCTCTGATTTTCTGTCAAAGCTCAAAAAAGAAATCAACCAGTTTTCCAAAACAAAACCATATTCTTTTGTCCCTGGTTGCTTTCCCATGATTTCCTGTTTCCGCCCAGCCAATCTTCCTATCCACCTTCAGTGTCATCTAATTGAGTTAACCCTTCTTTCCAGGTGTGTCCAATGTGTCAAAACCTTCAACATCTCTGTATTTTCAAATATGGTCTTGATGAAGGTCCCATAAAAGGTCTACCCTTCCATCCTGTCTATCCTTTTCTCACCGAATTTGAAGTGTCTTACCATAATGTATTTTATTTCAAAAAAGAAGCCTTTCTTCTCTTATGGTATTTAGTTGATGTGTATACTATAAGTATCAGTTTCAATAAATTAGCAGTCCTTGTGTATCTCGCTCGAGCAGCATTCAATCTAGTCCAACCCCCAGAAGATTTCTTTTTGAAATTTCTCTTGCTTTTTGGCAACATACCATACTGGCAACAGAAGATTAGGCAAATCTCCATTGGCCCAGACGAAGACCTCCAATTTACTTTTTGGTCAACTCGCAACAACAGATATCTTCCTAATCCAGATGGTTCTCTCAACGATTTTTAAAAGACAAACTCCGTGTACGAGACTCTCGTCATTGTTGATCAACAATTTTAAAAGGCAAATCCAGTGCATCAGACTCTCGTTATTGTAGACTCTGGAAAAGGGTTATTATACGCAGCCTCACTCGGCAAACAAAGGCTGCTTCCGCGACTCGAACCCAAAGAGAGAGGAGGGAAATCGGTGAAATGAGAAGAGGAGGACCAGATCGATGCAACGTGATCAAAATAAGGTTATTCCATGACTCGAACCTGCAACACCAGAAATGTTGATGGCAAACGGGTCTTGTGCAAAACTCTCCATCTCTTGACAAATATTTAATTGGTTTTGAATATGATAACGGTACACTTATGGCACAAATAAGGAGAACAAATTCTCTGAAATCCTAACTCTGCTGCCATAACAAATATTGAATTGGTTTTGAATACGATATATTATGTATTGGCTTCACTGACTTATATACACAAGAGTACATCAAGATCTCCTTCAATCAAGGAAATCACAATCAAATCTCTTAATCTTAGGATACAGTCAAATTTACAATTACATCTCCTAATTATTGGACACAATCAAGGAGAGATATGTGCAAGGATGGAGCCAGGGAGGGGCCAGTAGGGGCGGTCCCCTTTGCAAGAAGAAAAAAAAACACTACTATTATATGTTAAAAAAAATTCCTATGAAAGTATATAAGCTTACCCCTGTGTAGAATTTTGAAAAAAAAATATAATTGTAACATTTGAATTATAATGATACCAACATTAATTACTACTGGCTAAGGGCTAAAATATAACAAAAAATAAAACTATAGGGTTAATATTGTGAATATTCAAGTAATAAACTTCCACCTTTCGTTAGATGGGTTAGTGTTTTACAATTTTATATCTTTTTGCCCTAAAATCTCAATGGCACACCAAATCCCCTCTCTCCCTCTCTCTCTTGGCACAAAGATTCCCAATTTTTGTTCTAGACTTCTCCTAATGCTTTGTTTTTTGACTGGCAAAATCAAGTAACATGAAAACCCATGTACCAAATTTGTCTAGTTGTGATGAATGGAAAAAGAAGAATATGAATAATAAAGAAAAACAATTAACACACATACATCAAGATCAATCCCATTAGTTAAACCGATTTATGTATTTATGTTATTTTGAGTTTTAATGTATTTACGTGGTTATGCAAATGTATTTATATTTTTTTCCCGCATGCAAGATCGCCCTTGTGTGGTGAAATTCCTGACTCCGTTCCTGGATATGTGCAAGATTTATCGACAGAAATATGGTTCTTATCATCTCTAAAGCTTAAATGGTGTGTAGAATTTTTCACAAACACCGACAATGGGGAGGGATGAGAGATTGATGTAAGCCGCGTTGATGATATTGATTGCCGAAGACTTGTAAGACAGGAAAGTGGGGTTTGGTCGTCTCCAAGTGGTTTCAACTTTCCAATTTGTGGTCCGCGGTGACCAATCGAAGAGAAAGAACGTTCACATGTCGGAGTATGCCCCATCTTAATTTTTGTTTTTGTTTTAATAATTTTGGATGTTTACGCTAGTGATTAAATTATGCACCATAAAGTTTTAGTTTTGTCCTTATTTAAATTTTTTTTTTTTTTGCATTTGATAGTTTTACGCCAAATTTTTATGTAAAAAAAATATGACTTTTACACAAGTATTTGAACTTTTTCTTGGATATTTCTCTTCAATTGATCATGTTCGCTTTTTTTTTTTCGTTTCAAAATAAATAAATAAAAAAGTCATAACGAAAAAACTTAGGTGTTTTTTTGCATTTCTTTCACACTAATCAATAAGTTTCAACATTTTACTATCTCATTCACACTAACAAAAAATTGTCAACAATAACTTCTTTCACAACAGCTTTTTCACTCATATGCTCATCAATCTATATTACATTACAAAACGGTTTTGTTAAATGTCTCTCTCACAACTATCCTACATGGCACAATGGAGAGATGGGAATGAATTGTGTTATAACCTTTCATTCAATTCTAGGGTCTAGATTCTCTCCTAAAGAGTTTTGGTAGTGGCCGGAGTCCTTTGTGGCACTATTTTTGGACTAAATTGAGTGTGTTGCTAATTTACACTACAAGAAATTACACTTTTTGTGACCAAGAATTTAGTCACGGGAAGTCCATATCTAGTCACCGAAAGTATTCAGTGACTAACTTTTATCTGGTCACATCTAGTCGCGGAACCCTGGTCACTGAAAGTCTTTTGTGACTAATTACTAATTTGGTCGCTGAAACGTATGTTCGGTGACTAAACTTTAGTCTCCGTTGGTATCCAACAGCGACCAATTAAGTTTGCCACGGAAAACGTCTGGTCATTGAAGACTGTTTTTAGTGACCAGTTACTAGTCACCGATAAATTTTTTTTAATTTTTTAATCGCCTACAATTTGGTCACCAAAAGCTGTTTTCCGTGACCAAATTTGTCGTTCACCAATGGGGATCCTTTTCCTACCAGTAGGTTGGTCAGTAAAAGGTTTTCTCAGTGACCAATTTTTTTCTCTAATTTGGTCACGAAATGTGTACTTTTTCATTCAGTTTAATTTATACAGAGCTCAATAATTTTTTCTTCACATATAAAATCCCTTGTTACCTGTGCATTTATTGCAACTACTTGTTCCTCCAAATAGCACCTCCAAAATGCCCAACCATTGAAGGATGAAAATTACAATCTATGCTTTAACCATCATATATATAAAATCCAAAATCATAACCATTGCCATAATACGCAATATTCAACTATGCCTAACCATAGTGCAATAACCATCATAGTGTTATACATATACCCTCGAAATAATCTAAATCTTTGCAATATAATATATAAGGTTCTTCTCCAAATAGTCGCATTCCCAACCAAAAGCATCCACATGCCAAGAAGTATACTCCAGTTGTGAAGTTCACCGTGATCTCGTCGTCCAAACAAAAAGCATCAATGTGCCAAAAAAGTATACTCAAGCTGTGGGGAAGTTCACCATGATCCATCTGTACATAGAAAAAAAAAGAAAGAATGCAATTCAATTTCCATAAAGAAAAGCAAGTACCCCATATATATCAAGCCAGGATGAATTTTAATTTTCTATGACTTTATGATTAGTTTTTCCAGATCTCTATCCTTGGATTCAAAATAGATGTCATTAGCTCATATAAGTTTGTCTCGACAGTACTATTGAGTTCCAATGTCATCCACAGATAGTTTGGTGTTAATATTACCACTCAAACAGCCTTTCACTATCTTTTTATCATTGTAGGGTACAAAGTTGTTTTCAAGTGTCCGATAACCAGTAGAAATGGAAGAGACGGGAAAAAACTTACCAATGTGCCCTCCTACCACCGGTAGAAGTGGAAGAGATGTGCCCTCCATGATCGCTACATGGATCAAGTGCTTTTGTATTTTTCTACCATATAAGTAGAAGATCTTCCTTATTTTTCTGCACTGTCTCTCTGTCTCCTCTGTTTCTCACTCTCTCTCCTAGTAGAAGTGGAAGTGATAAAGTGCCCTCCATGATGGGTAGGTGAACTATGTGCTTGTGTCATTTCCTCCAACAGAAGTAGACGATCAGCCATCTTTTTCTGCCCTACCTCGTACTCTCTCCTCTCTTCCTCGCGTTGTCTCTTCTCTTCCTCGCGCTCCCTCCTCTCCTGCTCACGCTCCCTCCTCTCCTCCTCACGCTCTCTCTTCTCCTCCTCACGCTCCATCTCTACTTTCTCCATATTATCTTTATAGTTCTATAGTTCTTCATCTCGTGCCTGTGACGCGATATCAGTTTTCGAAGAAGTGGAAGTGGGCTTCGGGCCGACCCCAAATCCAAGTATGTACCTGTAATAACCCAGCTCCTCAAGCACTACTAATTAAAACAACCTACCCTCAAACCAATTATATCCTCAAGCAAGAAACATAACTACATTAAAAATTAGTACCAGCTCTGTGCTCACACTCATTTGTCAATGAAACATATCTACGTTAAACATACCTACAAAATGAACACTTATATTTTCATGCAAGCTAATATATTCTCATCCCAAACGACTGTCTTTACACGTATTTGCTCTATTGAACTGAAATTTAGTCAACTTACTAATAAAACACTCATTTGTCAATGAAGCATGTATACAAAATGCAGGTATTACAGTACCTCTTCCTCTTCCCAAGCACATCTCCAGACATCCCCTCGGGTGAACACTGTACACCGGACTGAGAAGATTCTTCTCGTTGGCTAAGCATCTTTGACTGCCATTGTAGATTGTAATAAAAATAATAATTATCTCAACCCGACATGAAAATGATTTATAAAAATGTGAAATATTAATTGGAAGACCTACATGGTTTGTAGCAAAAATATCATTGATCCATGTATTATCCTTCTTGGTATGCATTTTCTCATAGAATTCTGGAAATTCAAGGTTTGCATATCCATTATCCTCCGGCTGTGAAATTGAACTTGCATTAGCATAAGATCACCATTTAATAACAAAGCAATATATTGAGTGCAAAAGGTATCGATCACCGGTGTAGTCATCCCTGCAACAAATGATCGAGACCCCGAACAATGACCACCGGGACCTAGCCGTCCCCGATTTTTTATTCCGGCTGCTGACTTCCTCTATAAATAAACAAATAGAAAACGAAAAGGTAACATCAAATAATTGATACATAAGAATTTTAAGAACAAAATTTAAACTTAAATATGTAATATCTTACCTTGTGCTTGTCAGTGGCCCATACATCATCAATCAAGTGATGACCTTCATGTTCATGTCAAACGATTTGTTGCTCCACTTGCTTTGTACCTTTATATGGAGCATTTTAATAGTGAACGACAAAACAGTATATGTTTTGCATCCAGGATGCAAGGGTTTTTGAGCATCATCGAACAATCTATCAAAGTTCCACACATGCTCCCTCACGAAGCTATCGGGCAAATCATTGCTATCGTCATCCATAATTGAACCCCTGTATACCTCTTCCATCATACTAGGTAATTCATCTTCATTTTCGAGATTGTGCGTTTCCACTCCAGCTCTGATGTTTTCATTACCGAGACAAGCATCACTAATTGGTACAGGGGGCTCATGCAAGGGAACCGATTCCCCGTGTTGCACCCACGTCTTGTAAGTAGCTGATATTCCTTTTAGCATCAAATGTATCTTGACAACTTCAATGCTCTGTTTTTTATCATTCATGCAATCGACACAAGGACACCAAATATCTTCCCCTAGGCCTACATTTGCCTTTGCAAATGCAACAAAAGACTGCACCCCCTCTCTATACTCCTTACTTTTTATTCTATTTTTTATCGTCATCCAACTCTTGTCCATTTCTTTCACCTACAAAGAGCAAGTTCTTAACACCTATCAAGCATGCATATGTATACACCAATATGTTCAATGTCTTGTCGAATGAAATTGCTAAATCAAATTCCTATATGCCACAGGTACTTTTATCAAAATAATGACTTTCCCCAAAATATACCTACAAAAGTATAATACGTAATAGTCCATTGCTTTTGAAGTATGTCATTTAGCTCAATAATAAACAAACACAAATTCAGGCTCCAAAAGGTTAAGAACAAACCTAGTGAATAGCTGATGATAACTTTAGAAGTAGTCAACTAAGCATACTGAAAAATGCGCAATAATCCCTCCATCCCAAATTGCTCGTCTTTTTTGGAAACCGTGGATTTTGCACACAAAAAATAATGTACTTATGACATTTTCTAATAAAAAAAATAGCACCAATTTTTTTCTTCTCAATGAGTTCTTTAAATTTGGTGTGTAAAAATTTTGGGGAAAAACCATGTTAGTACATTATTTTTTTGCTCTCCATGAAGGGCCAAGCAATTTAGGACGGAGGGAGTACAAATGTATTGAAACCCACAATAATAAGAACTAATAAAGGTCAAATACAAAATAAAAAAAAGAAAAAGCTAAGGTGAAACATATAAAATTTCACTCGGTGGCGGTGTTTTTCAAAACTAATCAGGATAAAACACAAAAAAACATGGCCAACATAGTTAGTAAAATAAGAATCGGTGAAGCTTTTCTCCAGTAGAAGACAAGAAATAATATATTAAACAAAAGCTTAGAAAGTGATTAGTGGAAGAAAACAAAACCTCTAAGTGGAATGTCGGTGTTGTTGGCGAAGGGGGATTTCCAAACGGTGGAGATGTAGCGGGGGGGATTTCCAAATGGTGGAGATGTAGCGGGGGATTGAGGTCGGCGATGATGGAAGGTTTCGATCTCTTTGTGCAAGAGAGAGAGAAGACGTGCTCTGTGATGGAGAAATCAAGAGTCAGGACTTTATGTATCATCCCAATCTAAACTACATAGTTTTGAGGTCATTAAACTTTCAGTGACTAACAATTTGGTCCCCAAACGTTTCCAAATATTTCAAGTCCCGCGCCCAAAAGTTTTAGGGAATTATTTGGCGCAAATTTGGCCATCTTCAGTGACTAAATTTTGTTTGGTCTCTGTAAGTACACAGTCCACGACTAAAAAGTGGTCACTAAATTGTTTCCGTGACCAACGGAAATTTTAGTCACTGATAAACCAATCTATCGTGAATAAAATAAATTTAGTCACTGATGCATCAATTTTCTGTGACTAAAAAATTTTTAGTCACCGAAAGTGGTCACTGAAAGTGTATTTTCTTGTAGTGTTAGTAGGGTGAAGATTGATATCTCGGATGGAATTAATGATGGATTGAAGAATATACAATGGTGAAGAATGAATCTCTCGGTTTCCCAATTTGAGAGGATCTCTCCAATTTGAGACGATCTCTTTATTTTAGCATTTTCAAATTCAAACAAGGTTCTTCTATTATTAATTGGGTTTACCCACAAAGGACTCTCTCTCTCCCCAGAAGGAAGGAAAATGAAGTGCGAAAACTCCTCTCCTTGTTCCGAGCACGTACCGTGCAAGCGCCCATCTCCAACGGCTAGGTAGGTCATATTCCTCCTCGATGATTTTCATTTCAAACTCTCTTCTGGTCTTGGTTCATATTTCCATGGCAGTTCTTTCTCCATTAAGATTTAGTGTGGTGAATGTTGGGTGATTGAATCTCTTATTCATGTAGTGTTTGTAATTGTTACGGCCTTGAATTTTAATTTATTTTATTAATTAATTTAGCCATTATTTAATTGGGTGCTATGGTTGGGTCCTGATTAATTATTTTTGCGTGCACAACGAATACAATTTTTGTTATTATATCTACAAGGGTATGAGATTAATTAACCATAGTAATTTAGTTTTTACCTCAGTTAGAATTTTAGATATTTTGTTTAACTAGATGGCTAAAATTGTGGGTGTTCGTGATTAGTGGGTAGTTTTATAAAGTTACTTGTTAGGAGATATTTTCATGGTGCATGTAGGGTTTTTATTTGTAGAGAACGTGAGTGAAAGTCATTTAATACCAGGGTTGTTTATCTTGAGAGAGAGAAGTTGCAACAGTCGGAGTCGAGAACAGCAGTCAAGGGTATGGGAGGGGTCTTCTTTGGATTCTTTGAGGTAATTAGTTTCCATCTACTTCGTTTTCTAATCTGCTGCTTCACAAAGCCATCATGTTTCAATTGGGGTTCTAATTTCTAGTTAACTAGTGCATGCTCGTGCCTGCTCAAACGATCAGTGTACACAAATAAATTCTAGACTCATGTGCAATATATTAATCCCTGTCCAATGAATCCAATTATGCGGAAAACAAAAACTTAAGCATATTCCTTGATTTGTTTAATTTGAACAAACAATTTTTCAATCCATAGTTGCCCGTGCCTAAAGGCACAACTCAATACGTTCACAACAAATGAGCCCGTGCTTGAAAGCACTTATTAAAAAGCATTAATCTAATAACAGTTTCTTTGAAAGTCCTTACCCATGTCTATGGCACTACACACCCTGGTTGGAATTGACCTAACACTATGCAACCACAACTAACAAAAGTCGAGCAGTAAACATTATCCTCCACGATTCAGATTTGGTTACTGCTAGTATATTAGCAGATTCCCCACGACTGTAACTTACAAATAAATGGAAATTGAGCTAAAGATTTGGTCCTCCGTTATCTTATAGGAAACTGAATTTCTCCCCAAGGTATCACAATGCAGGAACTCAAAAAGTTCTGCCTACTCTTTTATTTGGATACAACAGAAAGATGACTCCTAAAAGCAAGATGGACATGTTTGGTAATGCAATTCAATTTCACTTGCGAATTTATTCAAAATTACCTCTTTGTTTTCACATATCACTGCATTCATTAGGGGAGTTTGACCTGCTCTATCCGTAGCATCAACCTCTACTCCTTCCTTAGAAGTTCACACAACTCAGAGTTTTCTGTGCTAGCAGCACGATGAAAAGGGCTGCATCCAACCTAAAGAATGAACATCAATCAATGGTTGAGGGAAGAGAAAATCCAAGAACTTTGCTTCATAGGGTTAAGGCAAAAATTCCAAACGTTTGTGAAAATCTTGAAAGGTAAAGGATTTGATCTTCAATTTCAACTTGAGCTTTGAACCAAAATTCCAACCCAAATCTGATGAAACAAAAAGTGAAGGGTTGGAATGTGCTCAAGGATCAGTTTTGTTTTTTATCAGCTTGTTGAAGTTGTTAGCTCATGCTGAACAAATTGACACAATTTCATATCCAGTGAAGGGATAATTTGCCTCAGTTGTATATGAGATAAACCTAAAAACTGCAAGATTTATAAATAAATAAAAAAACAGAGGGAAAGTCTACCATATTCATTATGTGAATTGGTTTCCTCAATCAGATATCCCTTTTGGTGTAGTTCTACCTCACCTGCAAGAAAACTAATTAACTTGAGAATGATTTTGAACTCATGTCTGCGATGTGAATGTAGATGAAAACAAATTAAATACTAATTTTCTAACTCACTGCACGCAAAACACTGATACCCATGAAACAAATTATCCTAGGAGAGATATTCCTATGTTTTGGAGAATACTGGAAAGCAAAATTCGTATTTCCGAGTTTCAAATATTTTGAGAGTGGATATAAACTTTTTACATTTGTATAGAGAAAAAGAGAGATAAACCATTCTTCACCTTTAATTTCTTCAACGAATGCTCCTTCGAAAAGGGAAATCTCTATTCCTCATGCTTGTAAAATGTGTCCGGCGCCCATGGCAGAGGCACCATTGTCGCTCTTTTTAAAGCAATGGGTTGAATTTTTCCTTTTCCTAGTAATAAATCGATGCAAAGCAATTAGTTGAATCTAAATAAATTATGGGTGATGTTTTTATATGATCCCTTCCATAGTCTTTCACATTTATTATAAAGATTTGCCAAAGTTATAGAGTAGTATTTCTAACTTTCCATATATTCTTGCTTCTACAGTTCTATAGAATAAGTGCCGAGGAATTTTTGAATAGGAATTAATTGTTTTTCAATGAGATGGTCTACATTCTATAAGTTTAGGAATAAGTCGAACTCCAATAAAATTTGAATGTTTCCAAAGTAGATTTTTTTTTTTCCTTCGATTGGAATGTTTTATGGAAGGAATCCTATTACCGTGAGATTGACTCTTTCAACATTTAAGAAATCACAATTTTGGGTTTCCTTTAATCATTCTCTCCCAAATATCTACTCTTTCCAAATTTTGCATTCTTTCCAAATTTATTGCTAGCTCTACTACCCGTTAATCTTAGCCGTTTGAAAAATTTGTATCTATCTAATGGTCAAAAATATACGGATTCAAATACTTTCCTATCATATTATTGATAGCGAATGCCCGTGCCTGAAGGCACGGTGCTGCACATTTTGAAGACAACTAAAGGTATGGGTCAAACAATGAGCAAAGGGAGGACATGTTGAAAAAATTGGGTAGGAACAAAGTAAAGTATGGTATATGCGCATGTCAAATTGAGGTGCAAAAAATATTCAAGCAAGTCAAAAATTTAAGTGGATCTTGGTTCAGGCACAGGCATTGATTTGGAGTCGTGCTTGAAGGCACGATTTGAACAATCAACACACAGAAACAAATAGTACTAAACTCACGTACAATATACAGCTCAAACAATCAGCACACGTAAATTAATACTAAACTTGCATGCAATATACCAACACTTGTCCAACAAATTCAACAAACAATAACACAACATATCTATTGATAGAGATAGCTGTATAGCTCAAGAAAAATGGTCATATGCATAAACACCCAGAATAAATATTTTTGCTTAAATATTTTTTGATTAGCCTTTCTTTGAATATCCAACCAAAATATATATGAACACCCAATTCTAATAGTTTGGAACACCTAGCCCAAAAATGAAATGAATACTTAACCTAAAATCAATTAAACATTCAGTCACAACCCAAGTACAGCTCATCAAACCACATCTTACACTGTAAGTAAAATGTTAGTCTCGATGCAATATATTTTTGTTATTGCAAAACTTTGATATGCTAATTACCTATGCCTGCAACACTCCGCAATAAAAAGTTTTATTTGTTAATCCTCTACCCAAGTGTACATCACTACCAATGATAATCACATATACCGAGTTAATCCAAATCATAAAACTCAAAAACCAATATCATGTTACATTCATAGAATCCAATTTTAACATGCATAAAAAATCTAAAAATCTATATAGAGTCAGATTTGATACACAAATGTAGGGGGGGGGGGGGGGGGGGGGGGGGGGGGGGAAGGTGTTCAACATAGGTCTTATTGTCTTGAAATGTGTCACTCCATCTGCCTCCCAAGAGTTTTTGTATCAACGCATTTCTACTTCATCCAAAAAGCACAATTAGGAACATGAATAACAGCCTAAAAAAATAAATAATGAGCAAGAATCCTTTCTTGTAAAAGTAAAATGGTGATTAATATCATTGTTATTTCTCATACACTGAAAAAAGAAAAAGAAAAATAAAGCTAATTCGTATTCTTTTTTTTTTTTTTTATTGTTCTTCATACTTTCACACTCTCCGTGCATATATAGCATGGGTTATATAAACTCATGATTAAGACTACATACTCATGATTTTAAACTTTCGATTGCATCGAGCAATGTTAGGATTAATGTTCTCACTATTCATCCTGTAAATGGGACATAATAAAACGAAGATACTTGCCGAAAACAAACAAACAAATGAAGAAGAATAGAATCGGAAGCAGTAGCATGAATAACCAACTAACCTGGAATCGGTTGAAGTAGTGGCGTTGGTGGAATATCATGTACTTTAATTTATCGGTACACCATAAGTTAAATGACCTGTATTAAGGAAAAATAAAATGTTAGAAATTGAAATGATCCATACCCTGGGACTTAGTGGACTACAGTTTGTAAGATTTACCTCTGACACTTTCACAGCATCAATCTATAGCCACGAACCCTTCGAAAACAAAAAAAGTGAACAAAATTAATACCAACAAATTGAACTTCAAAACAAAAATATAAAAATTGTATAAGAATCAGAATATTGGTAATACTTACAATGTTGTCACTCCTACGAATCGGAATATTTGCCAAAAATATTATTTGAAAATTTCATATTATATGCCGTCACTCCTATGAATCTGCAAACAGCAAATAAAAAATAAATTATTAGTAGCTCTGTGAACAAAGGAAAAACCATAGAAAGTGTAAACAACTTAATGCATAAGAGAGACCTTTTGATTTATGGAGATTTGTTAGTAAACAGTTTTTTTAATAAGCTCTTCCATTTTCTGTAAGGTAATCACGGAAAACAAAAGGATACCTTTTCAGTAATAAGGTAATCACGGTAATAAGCTTATGATCCTAGTTACCAAAAAATCGTTTAAACAAAAATCGTGGACTCCTAATGCCATGTTGAGGGAAATCACAGAATCCTAATCACAAAAAAATCACCGAATCCTTAATCACAGAATGCTGCCCATGCCACGTCGAGGATTTATGTTTCGTTTTCAGTTTACACGGGGGGAGAGAAAGAGGGCGCGGGGGGTGTTTGGAAATCAGATTTTCAAATTAGGCACGGGAACGTGTGATTGGGAATGCTAAAAAAATGTTAAGTATTTACAAAATCAAATTTAATGTAATTGAATCTTTCATTTATTTTGCAATTTGAAAAGTTTTCCTAATGAATCTTTCCTTCTTCTTTTTTGAATTGAATGTGTTGGCATTTCCTAATGAGTCTTTCCTTTTTTACAATTGGCAATTTTGAAAATCATTACATTTGGCAATCAGCATTAATTTCGGAAGTCATTACAATCCAAGTTTTTTTTCTTTTTTTTACCCTCACAACAAATCTGAATATCAGGATTTGGTAAAAGCTCAATTTATTCCTCGGTTTTCTATCATGTGATCTCAGCCGTAGGAAAAATGTGTACCGATCCTAAGGTCCAAAATATAACTTAAGAAGGTATAAGATAGCTAGTATGAAGAATAAAATCTAATAATAAACAAACATTTGATCTTTTCACTGATTTAAACAAAAAAAGTTTAAAAACCACCCTAATTTTCGGCTACCTGATTGGACTGATTTCTAAATATACCATTCAATCCTCCTATGATTTCAGATAGCTGATTTCGGGTATACTTTCCAAATATACCATTCCAAATACACACAATCTATATACCATTCCAAATATTTGGGAAATGTGGTAACATTAATTTCCAAAATCACAGGGAACCAATCTCAGCCAAAATTGTGGCCTTTTAGTAGTATTTTTTTTCCAAATTTATCCCTCAGTTTTCTACATTGTAATCTCAGCCGTCGGAAAAATGTGTACCGATCCTAGGGTCCAAAATATAGGAGACAATTTAGGTGATTCAAAAACCACCCTGTCATATTATATAGATTAACACCCAAGATTGTATAATCTTGGGGCTTAAATCCTCTAATTTGTACCTTTGATGCATTTAATTCGTCGTTTTAAGTCGATAAAGCACATAAGGTAGTTTTGTGTGATTTTCAGGTTAAACGTGCTATTAAAGGGGTTTTGAACGCCAATAGGAGTTCCGGGATGAACCAAGTGTCCAAATACCCGCCGATACTCATTTCATGGTCACCAAAGCCTAACGGTGTCACAAGAAGCCTTGAAGATTGGCCAGAGGTCAAGGTTGGCAAGGAACGTGCCAAAGTGGTTCAAGCGAGCCAAGTGCATCAAGGATGGTTTTGAGGACATCCGTGGGACCAAGGCCTTATGACACACCTCCGTCAAGTCCCGTTGATCAAGAAATCAAGTTTTGGAAGGCCGTCGGGACACCACAAGAGCTCAAGTACCAGGCTGACCCTGTTCTGCAGTTTTCACATAGAGGTACCAATACCTCATTTTTGAGGTACCGGTACCATGTCACTGAAATTGAAGACAGTTGCATTGGTACCAATACCTTGTTTTTGAGGGTACCGGTACCAATGCCCTTCGACCAGCACTTTTTGCTGAATATTTCAACCTTCCATATATGGAAAGTTTCTACTTTAGGCATGTTTTTGGGATATTTTGGGGGCCTTTTTGTCCATTGTAAGGCTGATTTTTTAAGCTCTATAAATAGACTTGTACGCCATTTATGGAAATGGGAGGCCATTAGTTAGTTTTTAGGCCTAAATTCTTCTAGTTTATGCTCTAGGTTTCTCCATTGTTGTTCTTAAGTTTTTCAAGTTATTTCCTTCATGAACTCAAGTAAGTTTAAGTGTTTTGATATTTTCTCATGTATTAATGTTGTAGCTACTTGTTAGATTTTCTTATAAATCAAGTTTATTTTCGTTTTTATCGGTGAATCATGTTTTCTATGCTTAGCTCTTTTTCTAGTCTTTTTGCTGTGTATGAGTAGTATATAGGTTTGGTCATGGGGTGAGGTTCACTCTATGGATTAGTCGTTTAAATGGTTTCTCTTAACTTTAGCTTACTTTCAAGGTTTTGAATGAATTAAACCCATGATGTCTAGTTTTGATCATGGGGTTGGTACGTGGCTTCTTTGATCAATGAAGTTTATCGCCTTGTGCTACGAGCTTGATAATCATACGCGTGTGAACAATTTTTTTTCGTCTCTCACTTGCGTTAAATGAGTTCAATTTGAATCAGAGCTTTGAATTAAGTTATTTGTAGTATTCAGCTTTTAATTTTTCAAGTGGAATCCGGACGGTTTCGGTTCACTCATCAGTTAGATGAAGGAACCATTTGACGACTAAGTCGTGGGTAAATCAATCCCTATGACTCGACCATCTGTCATCTAGTTTAAATTCCAAGTTTAAATATCATCATTCAATTCGAATACCAAAGTTGGCCGCTTGAACGCCGCAACTCTCTACACAACATCTAATCCGAATTCGCTAAAGAAGATTTCTCTGTGGGAATGATTCCGGTCTTACCGGTTATTATGCTTTCAACGACCTTGCCCTACGCTTGGGGTGTGAACCTTTTTAAGAGGTTTGGTCCAGACGAAGCAATTATATAGATGAAATTTGAAAATCTTAATTGGGATCTAAATTAAGGTAAAAGGAGTTTTTTTTGTTTTGGCTGTTACGTAAAAGGAAATTAGAAAGGTCAACTTACTCATTACTACCGTAAATGTTTTATATATTAGGTTTCATTCATTCCACAAAATGCAAATCATGCCTTAATTAAAAGGATCCCTTCAAAAATTTCCAATTTTGAGACAATTATCCCATAAATTTCTGGAATATTAGATTATCATGATTGGTTAGGATATTTCAATTCAAATGAGCTCCTTTTGTGGTCTTGAAGTTTTTAATATTTACCAAAATGCCATGTTGTAGAAAGAAGGATGAAGACCAATTTGGACCGTCGGATTTGTTTGTATGGGTAGATAAATTTTGGACATGGATAAATCTGAACCGTTGAGAAAGAATATTATGTAAGATACCCGTCCTATTTTATAATATAGAATAAGTTCTTGACTTGCAATTCGGGCACTCCACTTGATTGAATCTAAACGAAGCAACTTCGAACACCGTTTAATATTTTGACTTTGCTCTTTTTTGTATCGAATTGTCCAAATATCTACAACACAAAAATTAAGTATTAAAATGCCAAGTAATAAAATAAGACTTAACAATGATAAATTAGGGGGCGTTTATATGAAAATTTACGCGTCTATCAACTATGTGTGGGATGGGATTGGGTGGAGAAAGAGGGGTAGCGTGTTTTTAGTTTTAGGGGAGAAATGAGGGATTTAATCTCAGCCCTTAAAATAGAGGGCTGAGATTGAATGCTTCTTTAGAGGTTTTTTAAGAGGTTTCTATAACCGTGAGGAAGTTAAATAGGGGTCCTCCTCTATATAAATACTTAAGTCTTCATCCAAATGGTTTAAAAACTTATATTCTTTTCGTCCTCAAATTCAAATAAATTCTTACCTACCCTTTCTTTCTCCTAATCTTTATAATCTTTCACCATCCTTATCTTTCCTAATTTATCTCATTCTCTCTTTTATCTTTTTCTCTGCTAATCTTCTCTCTCCAATTTTCTATCACCTAAAATCTAAAAACAATATTAAAAATAAAACTAACATCTACCTACCAAACTTGAAAATGAATATGTATTTGTGTTATATTACTTGAAATCCTTCATTAATTTGTCATGAATACATATCATAAATCGTTCCCACGAAATTACATTAAGCCAAAATAATGACAAAATTTGGAGAAATCAAAACACATACTGAAATCATGACAAAGTTTGTGAAATCACCATGAAACAAAAAACATCATGAACACGTATAGCAAAATTGTGCCGACTAAACTACACTAAACCGAAATAATGACAAAATTTGGAGAAATCAAAACACACATACAAAAATCAGGACAAAATTTGTGAAATCACCATAAAACATAAAAAATCATGAACACGTATCGTAAAATTGTGCCGACAAAAGTACACTGAACTGAAATAATGACAAAATTCAAAGAAACCGAAAAACACATACCGAAATCATAAAGAAATTTGTGAAATCACCATAAAACATAAAAAATCATGATCACGTATCATAAAAATTATCCCAACTAAACTACAATAAAATAGAAATTAGAAATTATGACAAAATTTAGACATATCGAAACACATATACTGAAATCATGACAAAAAGTAGTGGTTTATCCGCCGGCCTTCGAAATGGTGGGTGTGATGCAACAACTAATTCAGCACAGGGACGGTGAGTTGGATGTGATCTCAGGAGGGGGAGTTCCCACAGACAACGGGTTGAAATACAACGACGGTAAATGCTTGCTAACGACTATGGAACCATCGCTTATTTTTCAGAACAATACATCCGTGAGAGTGTTGCTAGGACGCGACGGCCAATGGGTGGCCACGATCTGTGGCAGACGGAATTGCATCAACCTCGGTACTATGTGGGGCATCGGATGCGTGCAGATGGCAACGGAAAAGCATCCTGAGAGAGAGAAGAGATGGTGGTGGTGGTGGTGCATCAATTGTGCGGTTGGAATCACGGTTTGGAGAGAGAGAGAGAGAGAGAGAGAGAGAGAGAGAGAGAGAGAGAGAGTTTTAAGTAATTTTTCATTTTGAAGTTTTCAAAACATGGGAGGGTTTTTCAGAAAAGTGGGACCATTCAATTTTCTCTTTTCACGTTGGTAGGTGTTTGAGTCTGTTTCGGAGTCATTTCTAATAGCACAACCATTTTGTATAAACCCCTATGATTGTGGGATAAAAAGCATATGCATATTCCATATATGTATAACATATATCCCAAATATTATTATACAAATATATAGATGGGGATATAATAGGGCAAAATGACAGTGTGTGAGGATGCGAACATAAGTATTTAAAACCTTTAGGATGGACACCTAAATAAATCTAGTAAAGAGGATGCCTATTTAATTTCTTCATATATATATATATATATATATTGGTTTAATTTTTGGATTATGCTAAATTATTACGAATCAAGTAAAGTGCTTGACTGATATGTGCATAATGTATTTTACGTCAGAAATAATAATGGTGAGATATGTGGAGAATACAATATTTTGTAGGTCTTTATGTTAATTAAAATAAAAAAAAGTGAATAATGAGAATTCAAAAGGTGAAATTGGAGGAGTTGGTGATTGTTTTTCGTTCCTGTGATTGGTTTATTTATTGCTTGATGGGTTGATTAATTAAAGAATTCATTCATTGCAAATATTTATATACCTAGCTAGGCGAGCTAGGTTTTTTCCACTTCTAATCTTCTTTGTTATATTATAAATATTCAAAAAGATCTTCTGTTGTTGATCTCAAATATCTTGCTTTACAATTTTGTTTTGAACTCTCATGTATTTTAGTAGTTTTAGATACTTTCGTAAAGCAATTTTCCCTCACATAGGCTGGGCGGCCGTAACGTTTGGATTGCTGAAACTTGACTTCAAGTTTTGTTGCCTACTTATTATTATTAAGTTATAAGAAATAAAATATATATACATGTCATAAAAACAAAATCAATGTTACATTGTGCTTTTAGTTTGAAGCCTGATTTGGTTTAGTTTGGGCTCCGCTAACAATTCGGGTTTCGAATTAGACAAGGGTATTTCGGTATCTAATTCTGTAAACTCGAAGTTATAAATACTTGCTATATGCAACCAATGTAACTTGTACTCCGTTCTTCATTCGTTTTTATTTTTTATTTTTGACAAAATGATAGAAATTTCATTGATAGAGATATTATGACCATACATATTAAAAGAAGCTGCCATCCTCAAATAGAGGAGATTTCAGGTGGGTAGGCTTCCCAAGTAGAAACACCGGCCTACCCCTCCAAAACCCTTACTATATATCTAGCCACACAATGTGTTACACCATTAACTCGATGCTTCACAAAATTAAACTAACAGCTATTAAAGTTGCTTCCCAACCTTATCAATTACAAGTAGAGGTGTCAAATGGGAAAATTTGGGCCAAATTGGGTAAGTTGTAAAGTAGATTGGGTCTTTAATAGGTCATTGACCCATTTAAAACCCATTAGCTATAAGCCCAATGACCGATATCCGACCCGACCCATTTTATTTAAAAGCAAACTTGACCCGCTCATTAACCCAATTACATATATATTAAAATTTTAAAATGACTAAAATACCTATCTACACTGAAATGACTATATTACCCCTATACATCTTATCAACTAAAAAACCCATGTACACAAAAATTATCATATTATCCCTATATATCTTTTTTTTTTTTTTTTTGACAAAAGAAGAGAAGTGTTATAAATCTGAAAGGCATAAAAGCCTAAACATCAGACAGTTGGGAACCCCATGGGGGCAAAATGGAAGTCCACAGACCAGACCAACCATTCAAAAGAGCCTTTTGACCACAACAATTTGCAGCCCGATTACAATCACGTTTAACAAAATCAAACTCACAGGAAGAAAATGAATCTCTCAGAGCTAGACAATCAAAAATAATAGCGGCTATATCAATAATAGGTGGATCTAGAGAGGTAGAACATTTCCTCACTATCGCCTCCGCATCTGATTCAACAACCACAGTAGAGATATTTAAATCAATCCCCAGCTTCAAACCATCTCGAATAGCCATAGCCTCAGCAATTCTTGACGAAGTAATACCAGTGTGAATACTCAAGAAGATACCAAGGACCGTGCCATCATGACCACGAGCTATAGCTCCTATACCAATAGAATTCGAACTCCTAGAGACAGCGGCATCCACATTAATCTTGGTTACATTCATCCCAGGGCGCTGCCACACTAAGGTCCCATTATGAGAGGATCTCAACAAAGGTGATGGAACCTTAGAGTTAGCATCCTGAAACTCATAGAAATCTCTTTGTGCTCTATAGCTAACTGCTTCCGTAGCCCAACATTTACCATTAAAAATAAAATCATTTCTAGCTCGCCAAATCCACCAACAATAAAGAAGAGCCATACCTAACGAGAAGGAAGGCATATGACTTTGACTGATACGTTCTAGAATACAATCCCACCAATCTGTCATGTTTCTGCAATCAAGAAGCTCTTCAGGTCTTAAACGAAATGGAGAATGAATCCAGACTTTGATAGCAAAATCACACCGAAACAATATATGCGAGATTGATTCCTCATCCTTTCCACAACGAGAGCATACATGATCGAGTCTGACTTTGCGAGCAACAAGAGCCAAATTTGTTGCCACCGCATTATTAAAACACTTCCACATAAGCAGTTTCACCTTCGGATGGATTTGTAGACCCCACAACTTCTTCCAAACAGTAGGAACGACACCGGAAGAGCTCGTTTGACCCATGTGAATGTCCCCATGAGTATCAGTCCCCTCTCTAGCGAGTCGGTAAGCCGACTTGACAGAGAAAGAACCATTCAATGATGGGTGCCAAATGTTGCGGTCCCTACGATTCGTAAAGCTAATCGGAATTGATAGAATAAGATTGGCATCCTCGCTACTAAAAACCTCACGAACCAAGGCAGCCTTCCAAGTTTTAGAGCTAGAATCGATCAAGTCAGCCACTGTCTCTATATCATTCCTCCTCATCGTGTGCCTATCAATTTTGCAATTCGTATGTCTTGGAAGCCAAGGATCTTCCCACACACGAATCTCGTTTCCAGAATGAACTTGCCACCTCCAACCTTGGTCAATTAATTCCCGTGCCCATACAATACTCCTCCATGCCCAAGAAGACTGACCGGTAGTCTTTGCATGCCAAAAAGAAGTCTTGGGAAAGTAGCGTCCTTTAAAGACCTGCCAGAACAAAGAAGATTTGCCTGAGATAACGTCTCGATGTTCTAGATTGCTCAAATAAGATAATTGAGTTTTTTTTTTTTAATTTGATAACCCGATGTTCGAATCAGCTTGCGCGCATCTCAACTAATTTCGGAACTTGAAGTTGACGGCTGAGCAAACCTCCAATTGTCACAAAATAAGACAATTGAACTTGGTCATATATCTTACCAAGAATTGATAGGTGTACATGTTCAAGCCTGATCTCATCAATGCCATGATTGCGATATCGAATTTTTCTACATTTGCATCTTAATTTACGAACCTTTTGAAGGAGATTCTATATTTCTAGGGCCCCTATTTCTATTGCTGCTATTTTGCATAACACAAATGAGAGAGAGAGAGAGAGAGAGAGAGAGAGAGAGAGAGAGAGAGAGAGAGAGAGAGAGTGGGTGAGGGAGGGAGGAGATCGGGGATTTCGATCTGATCAATTGATGAAGGAGTTTTTTTATGGGTTATGTTCATGACTTATTGAGTACTCATTTCAGTTGACCCAATTAATAAATGGGTTAAATGGGTTTGACTCATTCTAACCCAAATAATAAATGAGCTGAGTTGGGTCTATTTTCTAGTAGGTGAATTTGTGTTCATTAATAGATTTCGGTTCAATTTGCTACCGCTAGTTACAAGGATCACCGCACTATGATGCACTACGTCCTGTTTCTTTAGCATCCTAATCAGCTTCAACAAGTCGCCCTCCAACTCCAAATCATTTATCCCCAAAATCACTCCTTCCCTCGCGGCCAAAGCTTCAGCAATCAAAGGATCAGCTGGAACTGATCTAGCTGCTACAAATCTGCGGCTTGTGTCCTTTATCACCACTCTGTTGGGGATGTAGACAACTTTCAGCAACAGAGATCCGCGACTCGCATAGAGAGTTCCGCGGTAGGTGGTTCCCAACCACCGCAACCACCTACCGCGGAGAGTTCCGCAACTGATAGGCACACGGCAGGTAGCGCGTGACCGGCAGGCTCACGGCCAAGATGGGCCGTGGGCCATGGCCCAAGTCGGTTGGAGGGGTCCAACTGTCACTTAAGATTTGCCTATAAATATAAGTTGTTGTATTCATTTATTTGTGTAGCCAGAGAGAATTTGAGAGAGAGAGTGTGCAATAGAAAACGAGTTGAGTTTTGTTCACCCTTCACTTAAGAGGGTGAACATTACCCTCTTTTCTATTGGTTGAAATGGTGTGGATTCCACTATAAAGTGATATCATACTCACCAAAAAGTGTATAGCATGATAAATATGACATCACTTTATAGTGGGATCCACATCATTTCAACCAATAAGAGGGAGGGTAATACTAACCCTCTTTTAAGGAGGGTGAACAAAATTGCACTCATGGAAAACTTTTCTCACCAAGGAATGAGAAGACTTGTAATCTTTAGTTTTCTTTGTTCATAGTGAACTGGTGTGGCTCCCGGGGACATAGGCAAGTTGTCAAACCTCGTATATCTGTGTGTTCTATTTTTTCTATTCATTTTTCTCTTCCTTGTTATCTGTTTTATTTTTTGCGACGATAGTATCTCAAGATCCTGAGTGATTTGTTCGTTGTGTGCCTGAGGGCGCGACTCCGATTTTCCAACATACTCCCAGTCCGCCGCTGTAAGTATGCACATGCAAACCTGCATCAAAATTAACCTGCGACAAACCTCTACTAGACGGCGTCCATCTTGTTGGGTCATTAATGATTCCTTCCCCCTCACCCCTCCTCCTCTCATCACGCCTCTCCCGGGCTTCCAAAAAATTAATAGAATCCTTCATAGTAATTTTTATAGCCTGCCCATAGTCACGATTTTTACTCGAAGAAACCACATCATTCCTACACTTCCAAATTCGCCATACAATTGCGTACATTAAAGATGTCAACCTTCTACGTACTTTCCTCTTCCCCTTTCCATCTAGCCAATAGTGTAGTAAACCATAGTTGAAAATTTTCCTCCCCCGGAGCCACAGCATCCAACCATAACGGAGATGATTTCCACATGAGTTGAGCCATCTTACACCAAAGAAATTGTTAGAGATTTTCAATATAAAGGAGTCGTCGTTTTAGTTTTGTAAAATTTCCTTGTTTCCTTAGAATGCTTGTTTTCCTCTTTGTGTGCTTTGTCCCACATTGGTTAGTTGAGAGATGTTGAAGTGGTATATATTAGGAAACATTCCTAATATGAATAAACAATGATCTAGTGTGGTGCAGCCCTATGGTGCATTGCCCATACCGGCAAAGCCGGTACGCACGTGCACGCGCGCGGCGTGGGCAGTGTGGCGTGGGCTGTGGTGCATTGTGGTGCATTGTGGCGCTTTAGCGGCGCACTTTGCACTTGGCGCCTTGTAGGCGCCATTTCTTATTGCGAGTTGGCGGTAAGGTGGCGCTGACGTGGCATGCCGCGTGTCGCACACGTGGCAGGTGAGTCACACGGAGCGGTTCCGATCGGGTGCAACTCGAGCCTACGGGTGCGTTGGTTCGTAGAGTTGCGATATCAACAGTCGATCGCGAACTGGCATGATCCAACGGATTGGATCAAATCCGATTGGGTGTGAGCGAAACAGTACACCTGTTCGGTGTGACTGGGTGTGACTGGTCAATCTAGACCATAGGATCTGATCCAACGGTCAGATTAGATCGGGTGCGTACTCATTCTCAATGGGTGCGTAGTGGCCTATAAATAGACCCCTACTTGTCAGAATCCAGGTTAGACACATGAAATCCGAATTTCTCCCATATCTCTCTCTATATTTTATAGCATTCATTCTGCGTTCTGTTTTGCTGCAGAAAATAGAACACAGTGGTTCTCGGTTCTTATATTCGTTCTAGCAGGTATTCTGTCCGTTTCGTTAGTGCAAACGAAAACGGAAAGAACTTCGAGTTCGGGCTTCGATTTATCTTGAAGACAGATTTGCTGTAACCATTTGCATACCAACTGGTGGGGGCAAATACTATCTTTAGGAAAGCGACACAGTCGTGACTCGAAGCGTATTACAGGTTTGGTGGAGATTTTACAAGTTTGGTGGAGATTTCGTCAACAGTAAAGATTGCAGCGGCCAATTTTTCCAACAGAAATGAGTGATCGTTTCTGGTTCTTCCCAGCATATCGAACATAATGAGTGATCGTTACGGAACAAAAAGATGAATGTATTCAACTACACAATTGGGAAGTCACATAATCCCTTTTTGTTTCGTGTTCTCTAATATTTTGTCTTAAAGGTATGTTTGTAGGTTTAACCGATTGCTGATTACCAATTATTGTTAACCCGGTACAATTATGCAAAAATGCTGATCGATAATAGCCAAATATCCAGCGCAACTAAGCAGTCCACCAGCAGATCTAAAAATAGAAAAAGAAAACAAGCAGTACTCCACCACACTAATTTATGAGGAAATTTGGAAAACTAGATGCATACAAAAATTTGCATAAGAAATTCAGCCACATTAATTATTTTAGGATTGTGTGAAAATCCCAGACCCTAAAGTGCAGAAATATTAGGTTTGGTGATTGGACGCTATTACAATTTCTACTCTCAGGATGAGGATATATGACCATGGTGAAACCAAATCTGAAATAAGATAGCTCTGTCCACCAATTGTGAACTCGCTTTCGACAGAGATGATGTCATTGTAGGATTGGGGGACATCGGCCATGTATAACTCACCACCCCTCTCGACAGAATTTTCGCAAGCCTCTTGCATTTGCAATGAAGATTGAAGGCCACACAACACATCGTTCATAGAAGGGCGTTGGATGCCCTCTTTAAGCACGCAACTTAGTGCTATACAGACATAATGCCTAAAACATTCAGGAGCTATTTTGCCGATTAGGTATGGATCAATGACTTCATCGATAGTTCCTCTTTTGATGCATTTGTGGAACCAAAAACCTATAAAACCCACAGCCCTGGTGTGAGAAAAGGGGCTCATAGCACACAATACTTCCAACAACACGAGACCGAAAGAATACACATCAGTTTTCTCTGTCACTTTGCCAGTAAGCAGGTACTCAGGGTCCAAATATCCCCCCGTGCCACACAAAGCTGTTTCCCCACCCTCCGTTGTCATGCTAGTATGAATCGGTAGGGCAAATTCCAAACCGGCAATTTTTGCGACCCATTCATTGTCCAAAAAAACGTTTGATAGTTTTGTGTCACGGTGGACGAATTGTTGCTCTACGTTCGTATGGAGGTATTCGAGACCTCGTGCACTGTCGATGCAAATCTCAAGCCGCTTTTTCCAAAGAAGTGAATTATTATATTTTTTGTGGAGATGACTTGTCAATGTCCCGTTTACCGTGTAATCATACACAATGATCAACTCATGCTTTTCATTACAAATTCCTATCAAAGAGACTATGTTAGGGTGACGGGTAAGAGAGTGTACCCGAATCTCTGCACTAAATTCTTCCAACCATTGTCTTGATTCGAACCTTCTGATCACAACATCAAGAGTTTCCCCAAACATGCATCCCTTGTACAATTTTAACGAATAGTGTTCACAAATCAAAAGACCATCATTGAAATCATTCGTGGCGGCGCGAATCTCAGCAAGATTGAAATGGGGGTATACCGATTGGGTAGGTTCGGCTAAAATTGGTTCTCTACCGTCATTTGAACTGTTACCCTTCCCTTCTCTCAACCAGCGATTCATACCCATAGGCACAAGTTTGATACCCTGAAATGCCTTCGTGATTGTTCCCCATGATCTTCTTTTACGCTCATGCAATGCCAATGCATTCTGAAGGATCTCTACTACTTCAGACATTGTAGGCCTTTCCTTCGGTTTAGTATGTAAACAATTGTTTGCAAGTTTGGCAAAGTACTTAAGACTGTGTGGTGTTGTTCCTCCATCAAGAGAGAGATCGATGATGCGGTCAAGCTTTCCCTTTTCGATGTACATTTTCGCCCAATTAATTAGACTAATTTGCTCCTCCTCGAGTCCATCATCTAACGGTGGCCGACCACACAAAACTTCTAACAACACCACAGCGAAGGCATACACATCCGATTTCCTAGTTGCTTGACCGGTTTTGAAATATTCTAGATCCCAATATCCTCGCGTTGCTTTGAGTACTTTTGTGCTAACATGGGTTGTTGTTTGGCTTGTAATGCATTTACATATCCCAAAATCAGAAACCTTTGCTAACCAATTATCGTCCAACAAAATATTTGTGCTCTTCACATCTCGGTGTATGATACGTTTTTCAGTACCTGTATGAAGATAATCGAGTCCTCGTGCAGCACCAAGGCAAATGTTGAGCCTTTGCGCCCATGTTAGATGAGATACACTTTTACTACTTTCTTCTCTACTTGATTTGTAAAGATGATTGGCAAGAGTCCCACGAGCTATATATATTCATAAACAAGAATCATCTTCTGATTCTCGTTGCAATAGCCAATGAGTGAAATGAGATTAGCATGATGGAACTTTGAAAGATACTTTACCTGTGTCCAAAATTCTTCGGCACCTTGGTTGGACTCGGCATTCAACCTCTTTATGGCAACAACGGTGGTTGTAGCACCATCGTATATGAAGCCTTTATATACCTTACCGAATCCCCCAGTTCCAACAACTAGTGCATCATCAAAGTAGTTAGTCGCTACTAGTACTTCATCCAGTGAAAAGCAACGACAAGATCCCTCGACTTGAATCACATCACCATCTATTGGATTCTTCTTCTCTATAGAGAAGCTATTGGTGGACGAGGCTTCTGTATGATCAAAGGGATTCGGAGACAGCAAGGCTTGCAAAGCCTCACCCATACTTTCCAGGAGGTGATTTTTGTGACTCGAATCCCCACCACTAGAAACATTAATGACAAGCGGGTCTTGTGCAAAATTCTCAATCTCTAGATCTGAAATGGTCTGCCCGAAAATCTTGAAGAAACACTAGACAATGAGAGATCAGACTATCAGAGATATTGGTCATGAAACCGTGTAGATGCTATTGAGGAAGATTACTACTAGAACCGGCCGGACATGGGGATGTCGTCAACTTCAAGTGGCCCCCACCGTGTGGTATGCAACCTTATTTAAAGCCTAATAAAGTCAACCCGCGACTTCGGAAAATTACATTTTGTGGGACTTGGTCAAAAGAATACCCTCAAATCAGGATATGGGAATCCTATAGCGCGCGATGTTGTTTTGTTGTCCTCATTAAAGGACTTGCAGCGCCAATATTTTCTTTCCTTGCCTCGTTATTCTAACAATTCAGTGGAATCGGTTAGGGATCCAAGAAATTATACTCCCACGCAACAAATTTGATATTGAGCAATCAATGTGAAATCATAAGAAAATTAATTCTACAATGTAAACAAAATAAATTTCTAATTAAACAGGACCAGTTTTCTAATTAAACAATCAATGTGACTGCTACGAATTGCAATTCTCCATCTCACTGTATCTAGGAAAAACCTACCTCAGATAGCTATACCACTCGTAGAATTTTAGTACACTGGTTCTAATTGATACATTCAAAAAAGGATGCATATGAACTCAACTACAAACTATTGAATAACGATTAATTATTCAGTAGTTCAGAAGCACCATTTATTTACGTGGAATACATATACTTAGTCATGGATCCTATGAAAATGTGTAGTTGTGGCGGTGCTTCCAGCGTACGGAATAATTTCGGTGCTTCCAGAGTACTGAATAATTTCACTTGAATAACAAACCCTTTTAGCTTAATCTTTGCCAGCTTGGGTCCAGTCTGCTTTCAAACTTGTTTGGTCTATTATTATAGCCAGTAAACCTATAAGCTGGCAAATTGAGAGTCCATGGGTCTACCAGTTTCTTACAGACTGGAAACCAATCGAACATACCCAACCTTAAATGTATCCACAATTGCAGATTGCTAGTAAATTATTGACACAATCATTTAAAAAACGAAGATAAAAAATAAAAACTCGGAACGAGCACAAAGACTTTGGAACTACTGAAAATTTGTCCGATTGTAAGTTTGAGAACTCTAAGATTAGTTTGATGTGCGTGCTATCAGGTTTAGATAATGCATGCAGTTACTTAAAGAAATAGAAAGCCCAATTGATTCCTTGGACTTAATCTCATAGGCACAACTTTAGCATCGTTGCGGATCTCGACGCTTAAGCCGAAAGGAACCACTACAAGAAATATTGGCTTTCCCGGCGTTTATAAAACGCCGGAAAAAGTGAAATAAACGCTGGCAAAAGTCTTCCCGGCGTTTTCCCCGACGTTTGTCGTAAACGCCGCGACTGCCGTAGTCGGGAATAGTTCCCGGCGTTTATTAAAACCCCGGTAATAGTCCTAGCGTTTTTGACATTATTTCCGGCATTTATGAAAACCCCGGAAATATCTCCATGGCCGGCAAACTTTTCCGATCCGGCGAGACATTACCGGCGTTTACAAAAACGCCGGGAAAAGTTTTCCCAGGTAAAAAAAAACCCGGGTATTTCTTTTCCTTATTTTTTTGGTCTATTAATATGGAGAATTTCTGTACAATAAAAACTTGCAATTATTGTACACCAACGATTGACAAATATTACAAAATAGGATGTCTAGAGCTTCAAAATTCATTACTAATCCATCAAAACTATGAAATACATAAATTTCTAACAATTTTTACTACATTGTATCATCCACATAAGTGGAATATTTTGTAACCAATCACAAACATAATAGGAAAAAGAAGTTCCCTTCATCACGGTAGAAAGATGTCTTCCAATGTCATCAAATAACCTGCACATAACATAGTGCCAAAAGATATGTTAACATTGTAGCAAAAAATAACACACTTATAAAAGGAAAAAACAAAAAGAACAGGGAAACACGAAATAACTCAAGCTCGAACATTGATATGCTATTTGAAAGGAAGTCTCAACTCTCAAGGGTGACCGCACAAAATAGGAACTATACGGTCGTATCACGTAAGAAGATCAACAAACTTAAAAAAATAGCAACAGTAGCTTCATTAAAAATTCAGCAATATCATTCATCCCACATAGTTCTCAACATTCTAGACTAAAGTTTCAGCAATTGAACACCTTATGCCCATTGAAGAGAACATTTTATGGTTTGGGGTAGTATTTTGTTGGTATTAACTGCAAATTTTAAACAAGAAGAAGAATAATTAACCTACACACTGATTGCACACAGTGTCGTGGAGTAGTGGTTCATGCATTTAACAAGATGGCTATATCTTCTCAAACTGAACCTACGCTAGTAGTGCTGGTATGAACACAACAATTTTGCCTAACCTGTGCATAAATTAGCCATTTGGTTCTCCAATACGCAAGCATGTAAAGGCACATAAAAAAGTATTGCGTGGAGTTAAAAGGCAGAGGCCCTTTTTGCCAATCCACCGATCATGAATGCAAAAAGTGTAACCCATTGGTCGTTTAACATTCAAGAAGCACAAATTAACCTACACATAGAGTGCATATCATAAGACGGTAGCTAGAACATTGTGCGCAATCATACACTAACACTGGGTGACAGAGACCACATATCTAAACTAAGTTTACAGCAGGTCCTACGGTTAAGTTCGAAAGCAGTAGCCCGGAAAAGTTCTACGACATACGTCACCATGGACAAGTTATGTACAAACTTCAGTCTCCAAAATACCTCCTACTAAATGCATCTATAAACGTGAAGAAAAAAAACTGCATCTATTGACACATAGAGGAGCAAAAGCCACTGAGCAACGGCTGGATGACTGGACTAAAACCAGGCATAAATCCTTTCATTATCATAGCGCCCATCAAAGACAATTACCTGAAATTCCACCGTAGGCAACATGACAACCATGATATGATTAAGAAACTGTGAATTGAGCGAAGCGGCAAATTCGTTGAATGCGTCAACATTCAGGCGAAGACCCTGAATTGGGATGGTCCAGGCACGGGCAGCCGTTCTTATCACCATTTGTTCAAGCACAAGTATCTTGAAGACATGTTTAAGGCGAGTCTTAAATTCCTACAGCAAGAAGGATGTCTGTCAGCAAAAAGCATGATGTAGGCAAAATGGTCAGAAGCATCGAAAGAAAGCAAGGGGAATACAACAGAAAGGAATAACATATATTTCATAGCTCAGGGCCATACACATGGAAATAAAGAAACTTCACTACTGCATTGTGAGTTGTCACAAGTGATGGCAAGCAAGCTGTTTGTAAACCGTATAAAAAAAAACAGGAAAACACACGTGCGTAAGTGGAATTTGACGCAAATACTAGAACAACAACAACAACACAAATGCACAAGGCCTGAGAACATACAACAAATGACACAAATGACAAAAAAAAGAAGCACGACATCACATATCTTTGATGGTGATACAAACAAAAAGATTTTACCCAAGCCACCACACAAAGTTCTCACAACTTAATCGTTGCACACCAGATGATGTACACACACATGCCAGAACAAAGCAAACACACATTCAAGAACAAACCCAAACAAGGCCAGTCCATCAAAGACCCAAGTAGGCTTTTGTTTGTTTCCTTGGCTCCATACGAATAGAACCAAAAAAAAAAAATCTGATCACATCACAATGCATGCAAGATTAACCAAAAACAGGAGGCCAAAATAAGCCCAGGAAAAAATCATCCCAAGAATGCAATTCTTCTTCCATCCAAAAACCAAAATGATCTACCTGACCAAACGGCAAACACGAATGCCCTACTAAACACAAAAATGCTCCACACAAGAAAAGCAATGAGATAGCAGCCGAGATCGGACAATTTCCAAGGAGGATGAGCTCTAGCTACGTCAAATGCCTTCCCTACCAATGCTTTCAAATTAAAATCCACACTCTCCTACATTAATACGAATTATGCATCTCCTTGTCATTTGGATGAATTTTGTATATCGGTTTGTATGTATACTTATAGATGTATCTATACATGAACAAATAAACTGAAGCAAATGGACTTACTTTCAATTGAGATTTAAATTACCAATAGGGTTAGAATCAATAACCAGACATCGCCTTCAATTTTTTTGGCAACTCTAAGTGCCTGAACAAAGCACCAAACATAAACTATCCTTGAACCATATCATTGGTTATTAATTTATCACCACCTGTATGGGACAATCTGGATGTGGAAAAAGGCATAAAATTTGCATGAGGATGAACCGATGAACTTGGGATAGTCATGACATTTTGTATGATGAACTAATTTCAGTTTAGATCTCAACTATCCCTACTGAGCATTTAAGAGTTGAGTCATATGCCAAAACATGAAAAAACTGACCCTAATTTAAATTGATGAAAGAGTGTGTCAATTTAAAATATGTAAAATACATATTGGCTCTAGTTTGCCCTAGAACATGGCAACCTATGTCATATACTCTCCGGGAAATCAAACCCATCAGCTCAACACTTCATCTACCACAGACCAAGTCTATTTTCTTGTCGACCTGAAATCACAAGTCACAATTTTTTTTGGTAACGACACAAATTGCAATACAAACACTCGAATAACAGGAATCAGGAATCAAACGTAGGCGATAATTGTCTCATTAACTAAGGGAAGTAAACCACCACAAAATATCAAACACCTAAATCACAGAATCCTCCTATATTCGTGTTCCAAAACCGAACACAGATAGAACAGTAACAATTGCCATTGTCGATGTCACGAAACCAGTTCCATACAACAAAATTCAGTTCACAACTCCACATTTTGAAAAAAACCCCAACAGTCTCACCATCAATAAGTTACATTCTGGACGGGAAAATCCCAGTCCCATAAGCTCCAATTTTCAATTTTATATTTAAACAACCAAAAACACTATTGTGAGTCAACAAAATACGATTCAATCAGAGAGTATATATATATAGCAAAACAAAGATGAATCAAAATAAGATTCAATCAGAAGAGTGTATGCAGCAAAGCAAATAGTAGCCCTAATAGTAGCCCAAAGAGAGAGAAAACTTACCACTACAATTTACAGGGCAGAACTGGTGTACGATTGAAGCTGAATCTGCAATGTTCAAAATAGGACGATTAGGAATTTAGGATCCAATCAAAGCCCTAATCTGAGACACACGCCCAGAGTGACTGATCGAGAGAGAGTAACCTCGGTGGTACAGTACGGTGGTTGATGGTCGTCGTTTGTGGTGGTCGTCGTTCGTGGTAGTCGTCGTTCGTGGTGACGGATTCCTAATCAAAGCCCTAATCTGAGACACATACACACACAACGACTAAGTGACTGAGAGAGAGAGAGAGAGAGGAACCTGGGAGGTACAGTGCGGTGGTTCATGGTGACGGTCGACGTTTGCGGCGTTGCTCGTCGTTGAGAGAACTCGACGTAGGTTGGTGGTGGTGGGTGTGGACGAACGAGAGAGTGAGGAAGGGAGTGTGCGTGAAGATGGGGAGGAGTCTGAGGAGAGGTGGCTAGATCTGGAGAGAGAGAGAGAGAGAGAGAGAGAGAGAGAGAGAGAGAATGAGAAGAAGAGCGGAGGCGTGAGGGATAACGTTTTGGGGCTAGGGCTTTTCAGAGGTAGAGAGACTGCCGCGTGTGTATTAGTAACTATTACCGGGGGTTTTGGTAAATGCCGGAATAAAAATGCTAGGAAAAGTCATTTTTCTTGTAGTGAACCTAGTTAGTGGAGATGCTAAAGTTTGTTGACGGCTAGTAGCACCGCCGCCACATACTTTGGGTTTGATTGAGCAATAGAATCCCTTTCCAAAGGGATCAAGATCAACAACTGCTATCGGGGAATCAATAACTCGTAGGCGACTAAAGGCGTCAGTGACTCTATCGTGCAGCTACTGAAGTGAGGAAAAGGGCGGAGTGACACGTGTCTTTTAAATCCATTTAAGTTCAATTCTTATAATGACTAGGATTCTTATTCCTATTCGGTTTAGGTTTTTGGGAAATGACGGTTCAGGTTTTGATAATTAATATTCGCCAAGAACAAGCTAAAACATTTGTTAATGTTGAAAATGTCCTTAACGGGTATTAATTATCAAAATACGTCTTTGGCCGTCATTTTCCCTAGGTTTATTTAGTGTTTTCCTATAAATAGGGACCTTGGGGTCCCTAGGGTTATGGTCTTTTGTTTAAGGGCTAAGATATTAAGGTTTTGTTCATCTCTTATAGTTCCACCAAGGGTTTGTATCTCCATTTTGGGTTCCACAAGAGATTTGTTCCTAAATATCTGTTTGGAGCTTCAAGTAAAGTTATGGGTATAGCCGACTCTTTATTTCTCTCCCCGTTTATAGTGAATTCTCTTGGTCATTTTCCCGTGGAGTACGTTCTTGCTTTGTGTTTGAGCAGAACCATGTATATCTTTGTGTTCTTGTTTATCGCTTGTTGATTTGTTACATTCTCAATTTCGTTTTCGGTACAACAAATTGGTATCAGAGCACCGGATTTTTAATCCGAGGGCCTTCATTTTTTGCTGCGTATTGTGCAATTGGTAATCGTTTCGAAATGTTGATCGATAATACCCAAATACCCAGCACAACCAAGCAGTCCACCAGCAGATCTGGAAAAAAAAAAAAAAAAAGCAGCAGTCCACCATACAAACTTATCAGGTGATTTGGAAAACTAGATACGTACAAATATTTGGATAAGAAATTCAGCCACATCGTTTTAGGATTGTGTGAAAATCTCAGACCCTAAAGTGCAGAAATATTAGGTTCGGTGATTGGACCCTATTACAATTTCTACTCTTTGGATGACCAGAATCCCGACGAGGATATAGGACTCGATGGTCGAACCAAATCTGAAATAAGATAACTCTGTCTACCGATTGTGAACTCGCTTTCGACAGAAATGACGTCATTGTAGGATCCAGGTATGTTGGCCATGTGTAACTCATCATCCATCTGGACAGAATTTTCCCAAGCCTCTTGCATTTCCAATGAAGATTGAAGGCCACTCAACACATCTTCCATAGAAGGGCGTCGGATCCCCTCGGAAGCCAGGCAGGTTAGTGCTAGATTGACATAGTACCCAAAACATTCAGGAGCGATTTTTCCGATAAGGTATGGATCAATGACCTCATCAATAGTTCCTCTTTCGATGCATATGCAGAACCATTCAACTAACGAATAACCATCGCTGTTGCTAGGATAAGGGGTCTTAGCACACAAAACTTCCAACAACACGACACCGAAAGAATACACGTCAGTTTTCGTTGTCACTTTACCGGTAAACCCATACTCAGGGTCCAAATATTCCCACGTGCCACACACTATTGTTTCCACGCCCTCGGTTGCCATGCTAGTTGGAATCGGTAGAGCAAGTTCAAAATCGCCAATTTTCGCGACCCATTCATTGTCCAATAGAACGTTTGATGTTTTTATGTTACGGTGGACGAATTGTTGCTCTACATTCGTATGGAGGTATGCGAGACCTTGTGCAATGCCCATGCAAATATCAAGCCGCTTTTTCCAAAGAAGTGGATCCTTGTGGGTCCCGTGGAGATGACTTCCCAATGTCCCGTTTACCATGTAATCGTACACGAGGATCAACTCATGCTTCTCTTCACAAAATCCTATCAAAGAGACTATGTTAGGGTGACGAGTCAGAGATTGTACCCCAATCTCGGCACTGACTCGTTCCCCAATCTTGGCACTTTCGTGTGTACTCAAGGCCTGTCTTGACTTGTACAGCATGATAATAACCGCACGAGTTCCCTCCACCATACATCCCTTGTACAATCTAAACCAACTGTACATGTCTAGCTCGATCAATTGACCATCATTGAAATCATTCGTGGCAGCGCGAATCTCAGCAAGCGAGAAACGGGGGTATAACGATCGGTTAAGGCCAACTAAAATTGGTCCTCCACCATCGTTTGAACCGTTGCCCTTCCCTGCTCTCCACCAACGATTCATACCTTTAGGCACAATTTTTATGCCCCGAAATGCCTTTGTGTGCAATCTTCCCCGAAATGACTCCAATGCACTGTTAAGGCTCTGCACTACTTCAGCCATTGTAGGCCTTTCCTTCGGTTTAGTATGTAAACACTTGTTGGCAAGTTCGGCAAAGTACTTAAGACTATGTGGTGTTGTTTCTCCATTCAAAGACGGATCAATGATTCGGTCAATATTTCCCTTATTGATGTCCATTTGCGCCCAATGAATTAGACTAATTTGCTCCTCCTCGAGTCTTGTATCTATCGGTGGCCGACCACACAAGACTTCCAACAACACCACGCCAAAGGCATACACATCAGATTTCTTGGTTAGTCGCTTGGTCAAGAAGTAATCTGGATCAAAATACCCAAACGTTCCTTTGACGTTTGTGGTAACATGGGTGATTGTATAACTTGGAATGCGTTTAGATATGCCAAAATCAGAAACCTTTGCTACCCAATTCTCGTCCAACAAAATGTTTGTGCTCTTCACATCTCGGTGTATGATACCTTGTTCGGTACCATTATGAAGGTAGTTGAGTCCGAGCGCAGCATCTAGGCAAATGTTGAGCCTTCGCTCCCATGTTAGATAAGATCTACTTGTATTGTAGAGATGATAGGCGAGTGTCCCACGAGCTATATATTCGTAAACAAGAACCATCTCTTTATGCTCGTTGCAATAGCCAATGAGCGAAACGAGATTTGTATGCCGGAGCTTTGAAAGCAACTTTACTTCTGTCCAAAACTCTTCTACACCTTGGTTGGACTCGGTATTTGACCGCTTTATGGCAGCAACGGAAGTTGTACCACCATCGCCGATGATTGCCTTGTATACCTTACCGAATCCCCCAGTTCCAATAACTAATGCTTCGTCAAAGTCATTAGTTGCTTTTAATATTTCGGATAGTGGAATAAAAGGACAAAATTGATCCACGCCACCATCAAGTGCAATCTCCCAGCTCTTTAAAGAGAGCGAGTCAGTGGAGGAGGCCTCTCCCGCTTGATCAAAGGGATTAGGAAACTGCAAGGCATGCGGAACCTCACCCAAGTCGGTGAACGAGGCTCCCGCTTGATCAAAGGGATTAGGAAACGGCAAGGCATGCAGAATCTCACCCAAATCAGTGGACGAGATTCCCGCTTGATCAAAGGGATTCCTTGGATTAGGAAACGGCAATTTTTTACCTGAATCTGCACCACCAGAAATATTTATGGCTAGCGGGCCTTGCGCAAAATTGCCCATCTCTGAAGCTGAAATGGTTGGAGGATTTCTGAGAAACACTAGACAGTGGAGAATGAGAGATATTGATGAAACCACGTGGATGATAGTTGAGGAACACAACTAGCTAGAACAGGACATGGGAGTGTCGTCGTCTCCAAGTGGCCCACACTTTGTACTCTGCAGCAACTTCAACTACTAGTAAAAAAGCAACCGATCAATTGAAGAGAAAGAAAAAAATTGAAGAGAAAGAACGTTCACAAGAAATGACTACAAAGAGAAGGAACGTTCTCTTTGGGTAAACTTCGCTGACACTCTTCGAGATTTGTCTTAATGACAGATACCATCTCGTGTGAGAATTGAATATTTATATTATCCTGTGGCTTCAATATTCATTATTTCACCGACAATCAACCAACAACTACTCTTGATGAAATTAGTCAAAAGTGGCTTATATTGACAAATTCAGTAATGCAGATATTTTGGCACTTTCCGGAGTTGTTCACAACCTCTTTTGGTGTCTTTGTTATATCAACTTCATTTGATTGTAATGGGTAGGTTAATTAGGGAGTAGTTTCTTGCTCGATACTCCTCTCATTATCTGCGCCAAGTTAACCGCTGTAAAATCGATCCAATTGCATGAGAGGTAATAGCGTTATCACATCATGCATATTATTTTTGAGATTCGAAAAATTTACCTTTCCTATGAAACTCTCCGAAAAATACGTTTTCCATATTAACATCATTATCATTATGAGATTTCCTTTGAAATTTTACTTTCCACACTTGCATTGGTAAAAGATTTTCGGTCGAGAGATAACAGAAGTATAAAAAAAAAGGGTTGTTCATTCATAGGGATGTAGCCAACCAGAGAGTTTTTTTTTTGGCAGCAATCAACCCCTTGTTTTGTTTCATTCTTGCATGATCGTTTTGTTTTTGGTGGAGGCGAGAGAGTTTTTATTTCTAAACGAAGAAAGAAAGGGGTGCACGATAAGGGATCATTACGCACTGTTCTTTTCTTGCACCAAGTGTTTTTGCTTCGAATAGCTTTTGGGTTGTTTAAATCACATTCACATCATATCATTCACCCATTCACTTTTCCATGGTTCTTTGTGTCATTTGCTGCTGTGGCCGAATCTTTTGGAGATTGATTTGGAGCCGGTTGAATCTGGAGATCGGGCGTGAAGTCTATGGTGCATCTATTGGATCTTGAAGAAGCTCTGGAAGCATCAGAGATTGGCTAGAATAGGTAAGGCTTGGTGCTATTTTGCAATCGGTACTTCTTTACGATTAATAGAATAAAGCAGTAGCATTAAGCCGTGGTTTTGGCTTAAGGTTATTTAGGACCTCAAGTGTTTCCACATAAATCGTGCGTTTCTTGTTACAATTTTTATTCTACTGCAGTACTTTATTATTGGTTTGGATTAATTGAGATAATCAACCGGTTTATCTTTATTAATTTTTAAATCTGAAAATTGGCAATTTTTTTTTTATTAAAACTCCTATTCACCCCCCTCTAGGAGTATATTGAACGCTTCCGCATAATTTCACAGTAATAACTAATAAAAAGCTCTCAATTATCAGTTTTTGGAATAGAAAGTAATAAATTTACAACAAAAAATGGTTCAGTTGAGGGCAAATGCTATGGTGTCCCCTACCCAAAAGGGGACACTGGTTAAGCCTCCCAAAGGTTTTTGTTATGCCTCCGAGTGGTTATATTATGCCATTTTAAAAAGTGTTATGCTTTCGAGTGATTTGTTATGTCATTTTTGAAAAAGTGTTTTGACCTAATTTAGGCCTAATTTAATAATAAGAATAAGAATAATAATAAAGAATAAGAATAATAATAAATGTTATGCCATTTTAAAAAAATGATCCACAAAATAGCATAACATGTTATGTCAATTTGTGGTTTGTTATACCGTTTATAACCGGTGTCCCCATTTGGGTAGAGGACACGCATTATCCCATTTGAGTAGTAAAAATTAAGGGATGATGTTAGGATGATGCTATGGTGTCCCCGGTCATTTTGGGGACACCGTAATTTTTGGCATAACTGTACCATTATGAGTATAACTAAAACTCATTACAAACATAACAGAACTCAAATAAGGCATAACCAAGGAATATCCAAAAAACCAATCAATCTATAACCAAATCCAACCAAGGCATAACTAAAGTTATGCCTTGTTATGGTTCTGTTATACGTGTAATAGATTTTGGTTATACTCATAATAGTTTTCTTATGCCAAAAGTTACGGTGTCCCCAAAATAGCCGGGGACACCGAAGTCATTTCCAAAATTAAGTAGTGGATGATGCTATGGTGTCCTCAGTTATTTTGGGGACACCGTAATTTTTGGCATAATTTTATCATTATGAGCACAACTAAAACTCATTACAAGCATAATAAAATCCAAACAAGACATAACCAAGGAATATCCAAAAAACCAACCAAGGCATAACCAAACTCAACCAAGGCATAACTATGATTTTGTCATGCTTGTAATTCCAAAAGTTATGATGTCCCTAAAATGACCGGTATAGTTGTTAATCAATTTTACCCTCTCTCTTTATTCAAAATAGCTTCTCCCACGGGTAAAAAAAAGTCATTTTTATTCAAAACAACGGGGAGTTGATGGTTTCTTACTTTTTATTATTCGAAAGGGTTAATTTTCGGAAACTTTTGGATCGTTACATCCCGTGTTTGGACAACTTACGACGATTGGAGGTGTCGGTGAAATACACATAGAAATCAAATTAGTTTGTTGTAATTTTAATAACTAATTATGGTAACCAGATAAGTTATGCACATCTCCATTAGCAAGTTTAGAAGATCAATTTATAGACTGGAGATAATAATTTTGAAGTCAGCTAAACAAGATAAACTTGTAGATGTTACTTGTTCTACATATTTGGACCATATATCGGTACAATCAATCGAAGGAAAGAAACAAAAACAGTAAAAGTTACCTTGTAAGATTCCGGAAGTTGATCGACGACTTTCTCCCGCTAAAGGGTAAAAAGTCAACGTGAAAAGAAGGTTATTCCATGACTCGAACCTGCAACATCGGAAATGTTAATGGCAAGCTGGTCTTGTGCAAAATTCTCCATCTCTAAAGCTGAAATGGTCTGTAGAATTTTTCATAAACACTTGACAATGGGGGATGAGAGATAATATTGATGAAACCGCATTGATGATATTGATTGCCGAAGACTTGTAAAACAGGACAAGGGGGTTTACACCGCCAGTATAAATATTTATTTCTTCCAAATCAATTAAATTGCGCCAAGTCGTCACGTTCTATTAATTGGGATCATTGTTTTGACGATATGGCGCAATGTAATTGATTTGGAGAAAATAAAATATTTACACCGTCCGCATATACAATTTATTTTTACTAACCAAAACAGGATGACACCATCGGTATATACAATTTATTCTCTAACCAGAACAGAACACGGGGATGTGGTCAACTTCAAGTGGCCCCCGCCGTGTGGTATGCAACCTTTTTTAAAGCTTGATAGAATCAACCCTTGACGTGGGGAAATTACCGTTTGGGACTTAATTGGCCAAAATAATATTAACTAGTCTCTAATTACAAATCCCTCCAGTCGATCAGGATCCGGGAATCCTAGAGGGCACTGTTGATATTGTTTTGTTGCCCACATTATAAAGGATTTGCCACGCCAACATCTTTCCCCCTCGCCTCACTAGATCTAAACAATTCAGTAAGTTAGGGATCCAGAAAATTATACTCCCGTGCATCAAAATTTTTAATTAAACAATCAATGTGAAATCATAAGAAAATTAGTTCTACAAAGTAAACAAAATAACTTTCTAATTAAACAGAAGTAGTTTGTATGCTGTAGGAGAAACCTACCTCAGATAGCTATAAACCAATTGTGGAATTTCAGTATATATAGCCTCATCGTATATACTAGACTGGTTATAATTGATACATTCATAAAAAGATTCATATGAACTCAACTACAAACTATTGAAAAACGAGTAATTATTCAGTAGTTCAGAAGCACGACGTGAGCTCCGCCACTTGGTGCTCAGGACTGTTTCAAAACCATATATTTATGTGAAATATATACATTAGTCATGATCCTATGAGAATCTATGATTGTGGCGGTTCTTCTGGACTACTGAATAATTTCACTTGAATAACAAACCCTTTTTTGCCTAATATTTGCCAGCTTGGGTCCAGTCAGTTTTCAAATTTTCAAACTTGTCTGGTTGCAAGTTTGAGAATTCTAAGATTAGTTTGAGGTGCATGCATGTTATCTGGTTTGGATAATGCAGTTACTTAAAGAATTAGAAACCCCAATTGTTTCCTTGGACTTTTATAAGGCTACGTTCTTTTAAACTTATAGTTTGGAATTTATTTTGCTATTTTTTATTTTTTATAACTTTTTGTTTAACTTTTTGACGTAATTTTAGGGTTAATTGTTATTCTAGACGAGACGAATCGGAAAAGTATAAAAATATGGGCCGATGAAAAAATTTAAATAAGACAGCGGTTTGATAATTTTTTCGATTTTAGTGAACTTTTTTTTTTTGGTCATAAACTTATACTTTTAGACTCCTTTCTTCGAGATGGATGATTAATCTTAAAAAAATCGCACGAATCTAACAAAAATTTCAGAAAAGACGAACAAAACACACAAAATGAAAAAAAAAAGAGTTAAGTTTAGAAGAAATAAGACTTATCTCGTTGGCACAACTTTAGCACATAACACGAATGGTGGACTGAAATTCCCAAAAGTGCTACCAAGTCCCAGAGGGGGTGAATGGATCTGCAATTTAAAAAATTAAATTAAATTGTAATTTAGCAATTAATCAGGCTCCATCTCAATCATCACAATAAGATGAACGAAACTAAAGCAATTAATCAACAGAGACAAGACAAAGCGATATATGTTGAAACTACTTGGGGTCTAAACACCCCAAGCATAAAACCACGGATAATACATACCAATTATTATTATTTATTTAAAGAGGGCTACAAGAGATATACCGAACTAAGAATTACCTACGACACGTACCCTTCGTGACACCTAATTCCACCCCTTGTAGTAGAGTACCTGGTCCTCCTCTTGAATTCAACGGACTCCACAAGAATCACCATTTTTGTCTCCGACCTACATCGACACCGAACTCATTTGGCTCATGTAGGAATTAAGGACCAACTTATGATGTATGCAATTATTATGTTTTTATGAAATTTAACGGAATCAAACTAGACGATGTACAAACACTAAGTTTAAATTATCTGTAATGCACCAAATCGCATGAAAATAAAAATGGAATGGTTTTTCGCTCTGAAAAAGGCTGGTGAAAAGTTATACCCGAAATGGGAGAATATGATATAGGAGTAGTTATATGCGCAAGTATGATGACCTAAGCCCAACCGATCAGAAGGCTAGAAAGACAGAGCGCTCGCTCGCTCTGGGGGCGCTAGCTATCAGACGCATGTTAGTGCTCTCACACTTAGTGAGCGCCATGCGACCACCGCTACTCATTCGGAAAATTAAAATTAATTAGAAAATCAAGAACACTTTGAATGATGCCTCTAGAGCACTCGCTCAACTTGCGGGCGCGTGTCCAAGCGCACCCTCCCTTAATTAGGAAGCACACAACGAGCGCTGACATTCTGATCTCTCCTTGCCTAAAAAAAATTTCATACAAAAATTCTCAACACCAGGTGCTCCATGCCTTAAACCAACACTACTACAATAATCCTAAAAGATGACGCCTAAAAAAGTGAAAAGATGTCGCTTTTTAAAAAAACTGTAATTAAAAAGATTAGAATAAGTAAATAATGTCAGTCATCCAAAAAACTGTGATCTAATATATTTATAATGTCACTTTCTAAAAAACTGACATAACTATTATTTCTTTTTAATATCAGTTTCTCCTAAAGTGTGATCTAATATATTTATGATGCCACTTTCTAAAAAATTGACATAACTATTATTTCTTTTTAATGTCAGTTTCTCCTAAAGTGTGATCTAATATATTTATGATGTCACTTTCTAAAAAACTAACATAATTGTTCTTTCATTTTAATGTCAGTTTCTTCTTATAAGTGACATTAAAAAAGGAAAATTTGTTTTTAGGAGACGGCGCCTTATGAGGAGCTCGGTACCTCAACCTAATTAATCCCGCCCAAATTAATACCTCAATCTAATTAATCCCGCCCAAAATAAACCCGCGCGATAAAACCTCTTCGCATCCACGATATCTCTCTCTCTCTCTCTCTCTCCGATCTGGTACTAGCTTGCTCTCAATCTAAACCTCCTTATCAGAACAGATCCCATTACTTCTGCAAGCAAGGCCGATATCTTTCGTAGTAGTCAAGGAGGTGTTTGACATCGTGTGGTGGCGGCTGTGATATTTGCCGTTGATTGATCTTGGTCACCGGCTACTTGCTCCGCCATTGCTTTGGTCACCGATTGACTCGAATCAAACAGGTATACAGACCCATGCCATGCCTTTGTTTAGACAATTAACACAACTTTTTGTCTAATTTTTTCATTGTAGAATGTATGGGTGCTATTTACACGGTTCACAATTTGTTTCAGTGTTGATTGAGTCTTTTTTTTTTTTTGGGAGTGTTGATTGAGTTACTCGCAGAGGTCTCGTCTTGATTGTCAAGATCAATCATCTAGGTGAGCATCCATTCGCATTGTAGGTGTTTGATAATATGCTCGTGTCAATATATGTTCTGTACAATCATATATCTGAGTATCCATTTGCATTACCGGTGTTTGATAATATGCTTGTGTCAATCTATGCTCTGTAATTGAGCCATAGATTGACACAAAAGGCCACTCTTTTCTGGTCGCTACTCGACACCCCCCAACTTCACATTCCAGATAATGAAATTTTCTTTGCCAGATAAAATAAAACTTCAACTTCGTGAGGATATATAGAGAGAAAATGAATACTAGTTAGTTGGCTCTACTATAGTTGCACGTACACGTAAAAGACAAGGCATCTTGCAAAATCATCTCAGAAACAAAAGAGATAATGGTGTAAATCACCGTAGTGAATAGAGTTGACGATAGGGAAAGCTTGTACTAATTCCTATCTAGAGTTGAGGACAGAAAGAGTAATGGCCTTTATCAACCCACAAAGTCGTGAATTCTTGATTCAAATTTCATGAACGGGGTTGAAGTTGTATGCCCACTAATATATTAATCTCTCTGTTTTGCTTGAACCAAGTTAACCGATTCAACTTTAATTTTCCTGTAAGTAGCGATTAGTGAATAACTTTTTTCTGTCTTTGTTGTGTTAGTTGGAAGAGAAATCCAGGTGCTCACTACTGTTGAAGAGCTCCATTTGATCCAAATACACTTCTTGGGTAAGCACAACTATTTTTTTTTGTTATTTTTGCCTAACTTGCTGTTTTTTTTGCATACCTTTTCAAATGTATTCGTACTTGAGTGGTGACATTGTGTCTTTCAAGACTTGTTCAGAAATATAACATGACTAGCGGATTGGTCATGTCTAAAGACACTCCCAATATTAATTTGCCACCTTATGCCTCTAAAATTTTCCTACCAGTGATGCGTGAGAATTAAGAAGTGAAAGAATGGTCCCGGTAATTCATAAAGATTGGCATCGCGTACCAGATGATTTGAAGGACAAATTGTGAAATTCTGTGTAGGTACCTTGACTTGTGCCTTGACTTTTGATATTTCATTTGATCAGTCGACTGATTCACTACTTTTACAACTTATTTTTAAATTTTTCAAACGGCATTTGATGTGGATCTGAACAGTAAAAAGCAAGTTTTATCTTTGATCTCGGTAAAATGGAGGACATTCAAGCAAACCCTGACGAAGCACATGTGTATATACAAGTCAGATCCTGACCTTATTTCAAAGCCACCGGGAATCTATTCTTTCCTAGAACAAAATCACTGGGACTCATTTGTCAAAAAGAGAAATTGCAGAGAATTTGAGGTAACTGTGGTCTCACATCTATTAGAACAATGGAGACGGCTAACTACTCGAATCTTTCTCTATCATTTTGTGTAGGTAAAGAATTATCTTTCTCTTTATTTTTTTGAAGGCAACAAGTAATGTTCAACGAGAGAGCAGGAGTGCCAATAAATGTAAACAACTGAAAGATGTAGAATGCGGGTTCTACGTAATGATGTTCATGCGAGACTTGATTAGAGATCGGGGCATCTTAAGCAAAAATAATGTGAGATATATTTTTAGCTTTCTATTTTGCTTTCTATTGCTTTTTGAGACCAACTTTTATATGCGTAACTCATAATGATATGTTATGAAGTTCAATGGAAGGAACACATATACGAAAGCTGAAATTGATGAAGTGCGAGTCGAGTGGATAAACTTCGTCATGACAAAATATGAGCAGCAATTCTTTTAAGCTACATGGAGTACCCCTTATTATTACATGAAAGTTAAATTTCTTCTCTCAAAGTGTTTTCAAGCATCATATACATTCTTGTTTTCCTATTTAGTTGGTGTATCTGGCAATATGCACACTCACACGTGAATTGAAAAACATTACACGAATTACTATAGAAGTACACTCTTATATATAGCATATAGTCTTTGTATCAAGAAGCAGCTTTGAGAATTGGTTGCAAATATGGTGCAGCATATGATGAGGATTAAAAAGCTTGGTTAATATTATCTGCCCTACTGAGGGTGTGTGTGTGTGTGTGTTTTTTTTTTTTTTGGTAAGTTAAAACTTTATTAAGCAAACAAACCATAATCCCAGGAGAGTGTGCAGCTCTCACTTACAAACAGAAACAAACCTAGCAAGCTAGGACAGGAAAGCCAAAGTAAGCAACAATTACAATGAACTAAAGGTCCTAGAACAAAAATGTTCCAGGAAGCAACAAAAAGCCTATTTGCATCACTCCACATTGACATTTCTCTACGAACAAGAGGGTGTGTGTGTTGATGGAGTGTTCAACTTACGATGTGGATTATGGGCTAAATTCTGTTACCCGTGTGCGCTAGTTTCTGCACTTATTATGATGGGGGCAATATACTTGATCTTTTTGGCAATATTCATCTTAGTTAAACAAGGTATATCTTGGTTAATGCAAAAGGAACATCTGCTGCTATATTAGTTCATTGTTATCTTTCTATTCTCATTTGCTCGTTCTTCATGGGGTCGTGCTCGCGATCCTTTGTCTTTGTAATGTTTTTTTGTAATCTATCAATTAAGTTTTTTTTCCCTTTTAGATCTTGTGTTTTACGAGTTGTATATCGTATTTAATACAGGATACACAGTGAACAACACAACTTTTTGGAGTGAAGAATACCGACGAGCTGATTCATTTGAATGTACACTAGCTAGCAAGTCATTATTTATTTGTATTCCGTACATTTTTAATTAGCAATTCACTTTTGAAAGATGACTGGGAGCTTTGTGTACCAGAGAATGATTTTATGTTTTAATTATTAATATATAGACTTTTTTCTGTTAGTGGATGATTTTATTTTTTGACTGTCTTAACATGATATTGTCTTGGAACAAGAATGAATCGAATGATTGATTCTCTCATTTTCATATCTTTTAGATAATACAGAAAAGTGGCATCTCCTAAAAAAAAAAATGAAGAGATGACAGCTAATAAGTGTGATGTTAGGATATAAAAGATGACAGTTTTAGACCACTTTTAATTAGGGTTTGTAAATGTAATATTACGCATTTCATGACGCTTTATAACTGTCATCTTTTACTTTTTAATTACACTTAAACAATGTCATCTTTTCAAAAAAAATGACAGTTTTAAAGCACTTTAATGACATTTCAAAATTGTCATCTTTTACTTTCAATTACATTTAAAAAGCATCATCTTTATAGATATTGATGACAGTTCCAAACTGTCATTTTAAACTTCAGACTTTTAATGACAGCTCCAGAGATGACAGTTTCAAAACTGTCATCTTTCGCGTTTAATGACACTTTTAAACTGTCATCTTTTACGATTATTGTAGTAGTGCAATAATAGCACACTTTAAACTGATGCCCAGATTTTACAAAATCAAAGTTTCAAGGACTAATACCTAAGGTTCTTCATAAACAGATTTCAACGACTAGTACCTGAGACACTTAAGCACAGATATTCAAGATAATCTAGGGCAATAAGATCTATGTGGAGCATAAAAATAGTAGACTAGATGGTACAATGACATGTTACTGCATACACTTTTTTTTCCACAAACTACATGAAAAATGCATGATTATAACTCTTGATATCGAATTTGATAGCGTATGGCACCGAGTGAGATGCTCTTCTCCAAGTCACAGCTTCAAACAAGAGGTGGAAAAACTAGACATACCTAGCCACTCTATCACCAAAAAACCCATACAGAAAAATACATGAATGTGAAATGATTACAGGCACAAATGATTTTTCGGTATCCAGAAAATGCCAACCAAGCAGCCCACCAGCGAATCCAAAAAAAAAAAAGCAGTCCACATACTAATTTATCAGGTAATTTGGAAAAACCAGATAGATGCACATATACCAAAGAAATTCAACCACAATATTTTAGGATTGTGTACAAATCCCAGACCCTAAAGTGCAGAAATATTAGGTTTAAGGATTGGACCCTAAAACAATTTCTACTCTGACAATGACGAGTATCACGACGAGGATATAGCACTCCGTCGTCGAACCAAATTTGAAATAAGATAGCTCCGTCCACCAATTGTGAACTCACTTTCGACAAAGATGACGTCGTTGTAGGATCGGGGGACATCGGCCATATGTAACTCATCACCCATCTGGACGGAATTTTCCCAAGCCTCTTGCATTTGCAATGAAGATTGAAGGCCACGCAACACATCATCCATAGAAGGGCGTCGGATGCTCTCTTCAACCAGGCAACTTAGTGTTATATTGACATAATGCCTAAAACATTCAGGAGCTATTTTGCCGATTAGGTGTCGATCAATGACCTCATCGATAGTTCCTCTTTCGATGCATATGTGGAACCATTTAGGTAAGTGAAACTCATCCGTGTTTCGGTTGGATGAAAAAGGGATCTTAGCACACAATACTTCCAACAACACGACACCGAATGCATACACGTCACTTTCCTTGGTCACTTTATTAGTAAGGAAGTACTCAGGATCCACATATCCCAACGTGAGAATCATTCTTTTTTCCATGCCCACAGTTGCCATGCTAGTGGGAATCGGAACGGATTGTTCAAAATCAGCAACTTTTGCGACAAATTTATCATCTAAAAGTATTTTTGATGGATTTAGATCACCATGGACGAATTGTTGGTTTACATTCGTATGGAGGTAATCGACGCCTCGGGCAATGTCAATACAAATTTCAAGTCGCTTTTTCCAAAGAATTGGTTCCTTATCAGTTTCATGGAGATGACTTTTCAATGTCCTGTTTACCATGTAATTATGGTAGACGAGGATCAACTCATGCTTTTCATTACAAAATCCTATCAAAGAGACTATGTTAGGGTGGCGGATAAGAGAGTGTACCCGAATCTCCGCACTATATTCTTCCAAGCATTCTCTCGATGCAAACCGTTTAATCGCAATCACAAGAGTTCCCCCCACCACATGTCCCTTGTACAGTCTGTACCTACTGTCTTGGCTAATCAAGAGATCCTTATTGAAATCATTTGTGGCATCACGAATCTCACCAAGCGAGAAATGAGGGTATACCCATTTTTGTGACTCGAAAATTGGTTCCGGAAACGACTGCTTCAACAGTCCTCCACCGTCGTTTGAACTGTTGCCCTTCCCTTCTCTCCACCAGCGATTCATACCCACAGGCACAAGTTTTATACCCTGAAGAGCCTTTGTGATTGTTCCCCATGATCTTCCAATATGCTCATGCGACGCCAATGCGTTCTGAAGGATCTCCACTACTTCAGACATTGTCGGCCTTTCCTTTGGTTTAGTATGCAAACAAATGTTCGCAAGTTTGGCAAAGTCCTTAAGACTTTGTGGTGTTGTTTCTCCATTCAGAGAGGGATCAATGATTCGGTCAAGCTTTCCATTTTCGATATGCTCTTTCGCCCAAAGAATTAGACTACTTTGCTCCTCCTCGAGTCTATCATCTAGCGGTGGCCGACCACACAACACTTCCAACAAAACCACCCCAAAGCCATACACATCAGATTTCCTAGTTACTCGGCCAGTTATGAAATATTCTGGATCCCAATATCCTCGCGTTGCTTTGACTTTTGTGCTAACATGGGTTGTTGTTTGGCTTGTAATGAGTTTACATATCCCGAAATCAGAAACCTTTGCTACCAAATTCTCATCCAATAAAATATTTGTGGTCTTCACGTCTCGGTGTATTATACGTTGTTTGGTACCATTATGAAGATAGTCGAGTCCTCGTGCAGCACCAAGGCAAATGTTGAGCCTTTGAGCCCATTTTAGATGAGATATACTTTTACTGCTTTCTTCTCTACGTGATTTGTAAAGATGACTGGCGAGAGTCCCATAAGCTATGTATTCGTAAACAAGGATCATCTCATGTTTCTCGTTGCAATAGCCGATGAGCAAAACGAGATTTGTATGACGAAACTTTGAAAGCAACTTTACCTCTGTCCAAAATTCTTCAGCACCTTGGTTGGATTCGGCATTCAACCTCTTTATGGCAACAATGGTCGTTCTAGCACCATCGTTAATGAAGCCTTTATAAACCTTACCGAATCCCCCAGTTCCAACAACTAATGCATCATCAAAGTCGTCAGTCGCTTTTTTTACTACGTCCAGTGAAAAGCAACGACAAGATCCCTCCACTTGAATCACACTGCCATCAATTGCGTTCTCCCTCTCTAAAGAGTTAGAGTAGCCTCCCCCTTGGTCAACGGATTTTGGAGACGACAAGGCATGTGCAATCTCACCCAATTTAGTGGACAAGACTCCAGCTTGATCAAAGGGATTTGGAGGCAGCAAGGCATGCACAATCTCATCCAATCCAGTGGGCGAGACTCCCATTCTAGCAAAGGTATATAGAGGCGAAAATGTATGCACAATCTCACCCAATCCAGTGGACGAGACTCCCGCTTGATCAAAGGGATTCGGAGACGGCAAGGCATGCAAAACCTCACCCATATTTTCCAGGAGGTGATTTTTGTGACTTGAATCTGCACCACTAGAAACGTTAATGGCAAGTTCTTGTGCAAAATTCTCCATCGCTAAATCTGAAATGGTCCAGAAAATCTCAAACCGCGTTGATGATATTGATGGAGATAAGTAAAACAGGATATGGGGATGTGGTCAACTTTAAGTGGCCCCCACCGTGTGGTATGCCACTTTATTTATAGCTTGGTAAATTCAACCCACGACTTGGGAAAATTATCGTCTGTGGGACATGGTGAAAAAATACCCTCAAATCAGGATCCAGGAATCCTATAGAGCGCTGTCAATGTTGTTTTGTTGCCCATACTAAAGGTCTTGCCGCGCCAACATCTTTCTTCCTTGCTTCGCTATTCTAAAGAATTCAGTGGAAGAAGTTAGGGATCCAAGAAATTATGCTCCCGTGCATCAAAATTTGTAATTAAACGATCTAAGTGAAATCATAAGAAAATTAATTCTACAACGTAAACACAACCAATGTGAGTGCTACAAATTGCAATTCCCCCTCTAGTATCCGAATCCGTTCTCACTGTATTTAGGTTAAACCTACCACACGTAGCTATAAACCACTTGTGGAATTTCAGTATCACCTCATTGTATATAATACCCTGGTTCTAACTGCTACATTCATATAATGTTGCGGATAACTTTATCTCAATAAGTTACAGATGGAGTTGTTGGCTTGTTGCCAAGTAATTTGACAGGGTTCAAATTAACCTCACTAACTACATCTAACAATGCTGATTGTCCTCGAGCAAAAAAATAAAAAGGGAAAAAAAAAAACTTAACCTTTATAAGTTGCTGTAAACGTGGGGTCCCTTTAGCTCATTGAGCCCAAAAAACTCAGGGATGACCCTGTGCTTTCACCAATCCCATTTGTGTCCATATCGACAGAGTTTTGAGAGAACAACACTTTGGAATGCTGGAATGTGATTTATTACGACTAAGTGGATGTCTGGTTCGTTGCCATATTTCAAGACTTATTTGAATGCAAGTAGAAACTTCCCAATCAGGTATGAAACGATACATTTAGGGTTGCTTCCAAACAGGATCGATGTTTTGTTGTCCAATGGGCTGGTAACCTGGTAGCTAGCTAGTGACTTAAGAATGACTCATGGTAACACAGTTCTTCCAACAACATAGTAATTACACAAACGTAGAAAGATCGGTACATATTGGGGTTCTCGTGTCACTTGATCCTTTTGGCCACGTTAATCCTACCTGTCATTATCTCGTCGAGTAGAATCTTGGATGACTGGATTCTAATACCAAAGTAAATAATAAAAAAATTCAACTGTCAATTTTTTAACCAAATTAACAAGTCCTCTTTGAATAAAAATTAAAATGGTTCTTTCAAGTGGTAAAAAATAAGTAGTTATTCATAAATTTTGTCCTTTTATATCAAAAAATTCTCGTCTGGTGGTAAAAAAAAAGAAGGTCCTTTTGATTTAAAATATGTGAGAATCGATAATTTGTTCTCTGCGCCCGATTTGTCAACAGCCACTACGGTTATAATTGTTGGGTTCCCTCGTTATGTTAATTTTTGTGGAGCCCCAATACTAACTTAATTTTTAGCCCCATAACATTTTGTTCGGCCCAAAAAATTTATTTTGGTTTTTTGGGTAGCCTTTGGTGGAATGTTCTACACATCCCTGGCACATTTCTGGCACATATTTTCTTAGCTTCTCTTGGAAGCCAGATAAGGTTGTCTCTTGGGAGTTGGGAGCAAATATTACTGGAACTTGGAGGAAATAAAAAAACGTGAGTGTGCATCAAGGGACAAGAGTGCTCCTGTGTTTCGGTTTTATAAGAAGCTTCAAGTGCAGCCTCCTAAATCTTCCAATTTTGGATATTTCAGTCAGCTCTGTTCTCTGTTTCAGACTCCATTTCCAGCTGCTATTGGAGAGCTTTGTTCATGTACATTTTGGTGAGGTCTTTTCCCTTCGTATTGGAATTGGTTGGATGCACCTAAGGGTGTTTGTGAAATTCTTAAATCGATCTCTTTGTAAACCCATTTGTTACACCTTCCCGTGAATGTACCTCTAGTTTGAGCGAACCATGTAAAATCCATGTGTTCGTTTTGCTCATGGTTTGCAAATTTAAATTTGTTATTCACTGCACTTTTTTTTTTTTACTTCCTTAGTGATTTTCATGTCGAAAATTCCACATATTTTTTTCAAACAATAATTAGGTACAACTATTCAAAAAGGTTGTTAATAGCCAAATCACCAAAACAAACAAGTCCACCATACAAATTTATTTGACAATTTGGAAAACTAGATGGATGCACATATTTGCATCAGAAATTCAGCCACGTTATTTAAAGGTTTGTGTAAAAATGCCAGACCCTTAACGTGCAGAAATCTTAGGGTTTTCTTTTTATTAGGAAAAAAAATTCATTCAGAAAAGCATTGAGAGAACCTTGGGGAGTGCACAAAATTTTTCTACTAGGGAGAGAGAGAGAGGAGATGGTTAGACTTATCGTTCTAGATGGTCCTCTATGCCTTTTCAACTACCTATGGCCATCACGTTATAACTTTGGCACATAAAAGGCATGTAAGTTCCAATTAAACTATTCAAATCACCAAAACCAACTAGTCCACCATACAAATTTATCAGGTAATTTGGAAAACTAGATGGATTGTGTAAAAATGACAGACCCTTAATGCACAGATATCTTAGAGTTTTTCTTATTGGAAAATAAAAAAGAAAAGTTTTCATTCTGAAAAATATTGAGAGAGGCTCGGAGAGGGCACAAAATCCTCCTGTATGAGAGAGAGAGAGAGAGAGAGAGAGAGAGAGAGAGAGAAACACGGTTAGACTTACCGTTTTAGATGGTCGTCTATGCCTTTTCAACTACCGATGGCCATCACATTATAACTTTGACACATAAAAAGCATGTAAGTTCCCATTAAACTGACATGGTGAGAAGTAGTGTCTATAAAATGCATATATGTAAGTTCAATTTCAATTCAATATGTTTTTCCAAAATCTACATCGCGTGCAGATAAATAGATTTTTCCAATTAAAGCTTTAAAGCTAATGAAGTAGGTGGTTTATAATTTGTTGATTCTTGGCTAATGTTAAAGCTTTACAATGAGCAAGTGCATAGGGATGCAGAATCTGACCCTGGGAAACAGACTGGAATATCCGCCGAGAATAAAAAATGTTGTGCCAGTTTATTTTTATTTTTTTGATCCGCGTTGTGGCAGTTGTAAGTTGTTAAAAGCTTGCTGTTTTGGCTAATTGCATTTTAGGTATATATAATGCAGAATGATGCTATGGTGTCTCTGGTCATTTTGGGGACACCGTAATTTTTGACATAATTTCACCATTATGAGCATAATTAAAACCTATTACAAGTATAACCGAATCCAAACAAGGTTGCCATTAGCATCTCTATTATAGTTGTCTTCTATTTATATAATTACTGCTTTTCACCTTTTTACAGAACGAAAAAACTATAGGACAGCTGACGTAAGGAAATCGTACCGACGGCCGCGCCGGGTTATCTCCGGCCACCGACGATCGATTCGAACCGTCTAAAAATTCTAAAAAAAAAATGAGGGGACTCTCGCGTGAATCAATGGCATCCGATGTGTGTATGGTGCTTGATCTAAACACCCTATTTTTCGTTTATATATACTTATAGCACTGCTCTTTACAAAACTAACGATGGTTTATACAGAACCTGTGATACAAGCTAAAACAATTCGAAAGATTTTAATAAAAAGATAACCAACACAACCAACCAGTCCACCATATACAGAAAACAAGAAAACTACTAACAGATTACAGACCTCTATATATACGAGATTATAATCTAGATACAGTAGTTGAGCACATACGTGTTACAACTCCCAGTATTGAACCGGTGGACGAACCATATTTGAAACAAGATAGCTTTGTTCCCCGATTGTGAACTCGCTTTCGACAGAGATGACGTCGTCATAGGATTCGGGGACATCGGCCACATGTAGCTCATCACCCATCCGGACCGAATTTTCCCAAGCCTCTTGCATTTGCAATGAAAATTGAAGGCCGCACAACACATCATTCATAGAAGGGCGTCGGATCCCCGGGCTAACCAGGCAACTCAGTGCTATATTGACATAATGCCTCAAACATTCAGGAGCTACTTTACCGATTAGGTATGGATCAATGACCTCGTCGATATTTCCTATTTCGATGCAAAAGCGGAACCAATCAAGCAATAAAAGCTCATCCCCGTTGCGGTTTTGGAAACAAGGGGTCTTGGCACACAATACCTCCAACAACACGACACCGAAGGCATACACGTCGGTTTTCTTTGTCACTTTACCAGTGTGCAGGTACTCAAGGTCCAAATATCCCATTGTGCCAAAATATCCCATCGTGTCAATAATATTTGTTTCCACTCCCTCGGTTGCCATCCTAGTGCGAATGGGCACGGAATGTTCAAAATCGGCAACTTTCGCGACACATTTATCATCCAAAAGTATGTTTGATGGGTTTAGGTGACAGTGGACGAATTGTTGCTGTACATTCGTATGGAGGTAATCGAGACCTTGTGCGGTGTCGATGCAAATCTCAAGCCGCTTTCTCCAAAGAAGTGGATCATAATCACTTTCGTGGAGATGACTTTTCAATGTCCTGTTTACCATGTACTCGTACACGATGATCAACTCATCTTTTTCATTACAAAATCCAATCAAAGAGACTATGTTAGGGTGACAGCTAAGAGATTGTACCTTAATCTCGGCACTATATTCCTTCAAGCTTTGTCTCGACGTCGGTATGAACCTTTTGATCGCAACATCAAGATTTCCCCCCGCCAGACATCCCTTGAACAAGCTAAAAAAATCGTATTGGCTAATCAAAAGACCGTCATTGAAATCATTTGTGGCAGCACAAATCTCAACAAGAGAGAAACGACGGTATACGGATTGGGTAAGGTCGCCTATAATTGGTCCTCCACCGTCATTTGAACCGTTGCCCTTCCCTGGTCTCAACCAACGATTCATACCATTAGGCACAAGCTTTATGCCCTGAAACGGCTTTGCAATAGTTCCATGCGATCTTCCCTTGCGCTGATCATGCGACATCAATGCAATCTCAAGGCTCTCCACTACTTCAGACATTGTAGGCCTTTCCTTTGGATTAGTATGCAAACAATTGTTCGCAAGTTTTGCAAAGTACTTAAGACTACGTGGAGTTGTTTCTCCACTGAGAGAGGGATCGATGATTCGGTCAAGCATTCCCTTTCCGATGTACATTTTTGCCCAAAGAATTAGACTATTTTGCTCCTCCCCGAGTCTATCGTCTAACGGTGGCCGACCACACAAGACTTCTAACAACACCACGCCAAAGGCATACACATCAGATTTCCTCGTTACTCGACCGGTGATTAAATATTCTGGATCCCAATATCCGCGCGTTGCTTTGACTTTTGTGCTAACATGGGTTGTTGTTTGGCTTGTAATGCATTTACATATCCCGAAATCAGAAACCTTCGCTATCCAATTCTCGTCCAACAAAATGTTTGTGCTCTTCACATCTCGGTGTATAATAAGTTGTTTGGTACCAATATGAAGATAGTCGAGTCCTCGTGCAGCACCAAGGCAAATGTTGAGCCTTTGAGCCCATGTTAGATGAGATATACTTTTACCATATTCTTCTCTACTTGACTTGTAAAGATGATTGGCGAGAGTTCCACGAACTATGTATTCGTAAACAAGAATCATCTCTTGATTCTCGTTGCCATAGCCGATGAGTGAAACGAGATTAGTATGATGGAACTTTGAAAGCAACTTTACCTCTGTCCAAAATTCTTCAGCACCTTGGTTGGACTGGGCATTCAACCTCTTTATGGCAACCATCGTAGCACCATCGTCGATGAACCCCTTATATACCTTGCCGAATCCCCCGATCCCGATAACTAATGCATCATCAAAATTGTTAGTCGCTATTTTTACCTCGTCCAGTGAAAAGCAACGACAAGTGCCCTCCGATTGAATCACATCACCGTCGATTGGATTCTGACTCTTTGAAATGGGTAACCGATTGGATGAGGCTCCGGGCAGAGCATGTTCTGGAGAGGGTAACAAGTCAAAAAGATCAGTAACATTGGTGGGAAGCCCAACTGGCTGACTAATTTGGTCTTCTTCAAAATTCTGGCTCTTTAGAGATGACATGTTCCGGAGAATATTTTTGGAACACTGGCAGCTACTGTTAAGAATGGGGAATTCGGAGATAAAGATGTCACTGGTGACGAGGGGGAAGAGAGAGAGACGAATCAATAATTCTCCATTTGTAAATCTGAAATGTTCCGGAGAGATATTGGTCATGAAACCGCGTAGATGATATTGACGGAGATATTGGTCAAAAGAATACCCTCTAATCAGATAGGGGAATCCTATAGCGCATTGTCGACTTGATGCGGCAACATCTTTCTTCCTTGCCTCGCTATTCTAAACAATTCAGTGGAAGAAGTTAGGGATTCAAGAAATTATACTCCCGTGCATCAAATTTGTAATCAAACCAATCAATGTGAAATCGTAAGAAAATTAATTCTACAAAGTACACAATCAAAAGGTTCATAGCTGTTATGGGCAGGGCCATGCTCCATAGCTCTTTTAGCTCTTCTATTACCTAAACAGAGAGAAACAGAGCACATAATACATACATACAAATATGTACATACAAACACAAACACGGGCGGTGTCATGATTTAAAATCGTAAGAATATTTATTTGCTTTAAAGAGTACATGTTCTAAAGTTAATTAGTACTCCATCCGTCCCTTTTTAAGTGTCATGCTTCGTAACTCCAACTTATTAAAAATACATCATTATTATACCTTTCACATTAACTTTTTCATCCACTTTCCATACTTACCCATCATCATTATACTTTTACTCACTTACTTTTCAAAATGGAATTTACTTTTAGCGACAAAATAAATAATTCACCAACTTTTACCCACTAACTTTACAAAATGGACAATTATTATGGGACAACCCAAAATGGAATACTGGACTATAAATAAGGGCGGAGGGAGTACATATTTTCATAGTCTAATCATCGATCAACATAGAAAAAATAGAATAACACTCTATTAAGCTGGAACTCGATGTTTTTCATTTCCGGAAATCGTTCATTACCAATTGCCTCCGCCTGTTACATACATACATACATAAAAACATGTATTTACAAATTTATATAGGCAGGGCCATTCCTCATAGCTCTTTCAGCTCCTCGATCTATTACCTAGACAGATAAGAAACAGAGCACATCTACATGCATACATTGGCAGAGCCAGGATTTAACATCAGAGGTGGCATCCGAGGGAAAAAAAAAAAGAGAGTACAATATTCTAAAGTTAAGTGTTCGTAATATCCAAAAATTTATACATTCTGATAGTTTAATTCCCCTTCTAGTATCCTAATCCGATCTTACTGTATTTAGGAGAAACCTACCTCAGATAGCTATAAACCACTTGTGGAATTTCAGTATAACCTCATTTTGTATACGGTACACTGGTTCTAATTGATACATTCATATATATCATATTGCCAAGTAGGGGCACCATGAAATCCTATGCATTTGATAGAGTTCAAATCAATCTCACTAACTACAACTAGTGGCATAGCCAGGAATTTAGCTCGATGTGGTACCATTAATTACCATGGTCTCAGAATTTTTTATTATTTTTCATGGTAAAAAACATTAATATAAAAGAAATGAACTTAGATCATAAACTTTGCTATAGTGTACAGATGGATAACGGGCCTTTATGAAAACAAACGTATTTTGGGGAATTGGATAAAGATTTTAGGAGATGTAAGTGTTACAAAAGGGAAAATATAACTTTCTTATACAAATTATCATGGCCTTTATAATTTGGGGGTAAAGTTAATATTACTAAAAATTACAGTGGGGCCCATGCTCCCACTGGTCTCCATGTGGTTCCACCACTACCTACAACTAATAATGCTTACTTTGGCCGTGACAAGAAAGGAAAAAAAAAAAAAAAAAACTTGTATCTCTACAAGTTGCTGTAAACATAGGGTCCGTTAAGCTCACTGAGCCTAGAAAACTAAGGGATGGCCCTGTGCTTTCACCAATCCCGTTTGTACAAATGCCAATATGTGATAATAAGTTGTACTGGTGTTGACCTAAAATGTTCCTCAATCGAAATCAACGGAGTTTTGAGAAAACAACACTAATGTTTGATATGATTTCTAAGTGTATTAGATTTGTAAGAAAAAAAAAAGTGTGCAACATTGAATTGCAATCCATTTGACACAATTTGAAAAAAAGTGTACTGTTTTTTTTTTTTTTGTTATAACAACAAAAAATGGTTCTTTTTTATTAGTAAAAATTCAGTAGTTGTACGTTGATAAAGAATTTTTCGTTTTGTTTTTTAAAAATAGCTTCTCCAACGGGTAAAACAAAGTCATTTTGATTCAAAATAAAAGGAGAGTTGATCATTTCTATTACTTTTTTATTATTCAAAAGGGTTAATTTTTGGATTTAAGTAACTTTTGGATCTTTGTTTCGACAATAGTTGTTGACTGGACGTGTCGGTAAAACGCATATAGAAATCAAATGAATTTATTTTAATTTATCCTTGTTGTAACTGCAATAGTATTCACTAATTAGGGTGACCAGTTAAGTTATGCACATCTCCTCGATTAATAAGTTTAGAAGATCAATTCATAGACCAGAGATAATTTTGAAGTCCCAATCTAAATGATTAAATCTAAACCATATATGGGTGCAATTAATCGACGAAAAGAAACAAAAATAGAAGTTACCTTTTCCAGAAGTTGATTGATCAGTTTCCCACGCCAAAAAGTCAATTTGCCTCACTCTTTTTTCATCAATGCTTCGATAACCTCTAGTGGAGAGAGAGAGAGAGAGAGAGAGAGAGAGAGAGAGAGAGAAATCGATGAAATGAAAAGAGGGGACGAAATGACTAAATCTAAACCATATATGGGTGCAATTAATCAACGAAAAGAAATAAAAATAGAAGTTACCTTGTAAGATTCCAGAAGTTGATTGATTAGTTTCCCACGCCAAAAAGTCAACTTGCCTCACTCTTTTTCCGTCAATGCTTCAATACCTATAGGGTGGAGAGAGAGATGAAATGGTCTGTAGAATTTTTTATAAACACTGTACAATGGCCGGTACGGTATTGACAACTCAACTTGAGAGAGATTGAAGTAACCACGTTGATGATATTGCCGAAGACTTTTAAAACAGGACATGGGTTCGGTCGTCTCCAAGTGGTCTGCAACAGCTCTAACTAGGAAAAAGTAAAAGAGATTTGTCTTTTTTTCGGACTGTGCAGTAAATATTGTTTACTGCACCAATCAATCTCAACTGTTTATTCGCACAATTAATGACCGAGATTCATTTTCAATTATGACTGGTCCCAATTAACTTTTTCTCGAAAAAGTTTTATTAAAATCTAGACCGTTCACAACACTTTTGGACGGTCATAATTCAGTGTTGTAAGCACTTATTTACAACACAACCGGAAACAAATTTTTCTCAAACTAAAAGAGAAAAAGCCACTTGACCAATTGAAGAGAGAGAATGTTCATATGTTGGAGTATGCCCCTCTCAATTTTTGTTCTTCTTTTCAGTATTAACTTTTAGTGTGTCATGATAAATTATGCACATCTTGATTAAATTTTAGAATATCACTTTGTAGGCTAAACGGAACTTGGGATCTTGTAAAGAGCAAACTTCTAAGTCAGACTTGACAAGATTAACTTGCAGTTGTTTCTTGTTCTAGACATTTTCGTATTGTTTATTTCTATGTTTATAATTTGCTTGCCAGTTGTTACTTAAGGGGGAGTGTTTCGACGAAATGAATTATTATTTTAGATAATGATTAAACCGTTAGTGAACTTTTTTAGCATTTGCTTTTTAAATTTGTCTTCACGAGAGAAATTAAAGAATTTTTAAGAATATGGATTAGAATTGAAATACAACGGAATAAAACAACAAACAAGATTTAAAAACTGTATGTTGTGGATTATATTCAGTTTTAGTGAAGTTTTGTTTGCTCATAGGAGTACTTATTTTTTCACTTTTAAAAAATGCGTCTAGTCAAGAGGGATCGAAAAAAATGTAAAAAAAAAAAAAAAAGAGGAAAAAGTGATTTGAGGAGAAATTTTTGGGTGCTGGGTGGGTATATCCCATGTGGTGCCCGCTCGGCCCTCCCAAGCCTTCCGATACACTTTTGGACGGCTCGGACTAAAACATTCTCTCTCCCCTCACCCCTCCTCTTTCTCTCTCCTTCTTCTCTCTCAAAATTTGAACAGCCTAAACGTACATCGGAAGGCTTGGATGTGCTGAGCGAGCACCACGTGATACCCATCCGACACTGAAAAAGTTCTCGGATTTGAGAGACGATTAAAGAGAAAGAACTTGTGGTTGATTTGACACTTTGCTTAATTGACTACCAAAGAGAATGATTGATAGAGTACAAGTTTAATTTGGTTCACCCTCAGGAAATGAGGGTGAAGTTGCCTCTACTTTTACTAGTACTTTGTTGTTCGATACACGGGACGGGAAAAAATATGAGTCAAAACTTTTTTTCTATTTTTGTATGCATTAGTAAATTAACATGTATGGCTCTTAAAATTGTGAAAGCACATCATAGAGCAATTTAAAATGCACCCACGACATAAATCCAAGCGCTATCAATGTTGTTTTGTTGCCCATACTAAAGGTCTTGCCGCGCCAACATCTTTCTTCCTTGCCTCGCTATTCTAAACTATTCAGTGGAAGAGGTTAGGTATCCAAGAAATTATGCTCCCGTGCATCAAAATTTGTAATTTTAAACAATCTAAGTGAAATCACAAGAATATTAATTCTACAACGTAAACAGAACCAATGTGAGTGCTACTAATTTGGTCCTCTTCAAAATTCTGGCTCTTTAGAGATGACATGTTCCGGAGAATATTTTTGGAACACTGGCAGCTATTGTTAAGAATGGGGAATTCGGAGATATAGATCTCACTGGTGACGAGAGAGAGAGAGAGAGAGAGAGAGAGAGAGAGAGAGATATAGATCTCACTGGTGACGAGAGAGAGAGAGAGAGAGAGAGAGAGAGGGTAAAGGGGTGAGAGAGAAACACATGGTAATGGGAACCTCTTGGAAATTACTGGGAAAATGTTTTCCAAATGTCAAAAAGTGGCCCCATACTCGGCGGCTCCTCCTACTCCACACGGTTTGCGTCTCTAGTACCCGAGGATTTGTGCCTTTTTTATCGTTTATATCTTTCAATTTATAAATAATTTCATGATTTTGCGAATTTTAGATTCTAGAACTAATTGAAATTTATCAAACAATATTCATTTTGTAAATTTTTTTAGATCCATATGGAAAGATTTAAGCGATTAAAAATGGCACACCAAATAAGTACTTACTTCTTAAGAATACTTAGTGGAACAAGAATTCTTAATTATTTTTCTTTCCAAAGTTGCAAAATAAGTACTCCATCCTTCTCCTTTTTAGAGTTCAGTATTTTATTTTGAGATATTCCTTAATAAGTGTCCATTTTATAAAATTAGTGGGTAAAAGTTGGTATATTTTTCATTTAATTTGCCCATAAAAATAGATTTTATTTTGAAAAGTTGTACTGTGTTTTGATGAGTTTTTGAGAAATTTTTAAAATTTTTTGTGAGGTTATGAGTGGCAAGAGAAATTAAAGTAATTATTGGAAGTAGGAGTAATAATTGGAGAGAGATAGAGAGAGAAATGAGAATAATAATTGAAAATAAGTGTGAAAATAATGATTGAAAGTATGAGTAATAAGTATTTTTTCAGTTAAGAATTTGTTTCCAAATCACAATCCAAACAAGGCATTAGTGATTAAAAAAGTAATGATGATGTCCCATAGAGGGTATGTAAGAAAAGTTGAGGTAAAAGCTGATGTGAAAGATAAAATGATAATATCTCCTTAATAAGTTAAAGTTACGAAATGAATACTTAAAATGGACGAAGTGCGTATTAATTTTTTGAGAAGGCTTAGCGGTTTAATAGAACGAGACATGCATGGGGGTGTGGTCTGCACCGTTAATTAAAGCTTTTGATAGGGTCCACTCTCAATTTACTTGCACCAGAGTGTGTCCAAGTCAGTTTATTTACTGTAATTCGGGTAGTTGACTTATCAGCACTTAACTAACTAATGAGAGATTACTGTATATAGACTAAACCCACATGAATTAATATACAACACTTAAGAGGTTTCGAACTTGAGATATAAGAGTAATCAAGCCCCCAAATCTTAAACTCTTGATTAAATAAATAAAGGGAAAATGACAGTTCAGGACGTATTTTGACCATTAATATCTGCCAAGGACATGCTAAGAGCATTCGTTAATGTTGAAAATGCCCTTAGTGGGTATTAATTATCAAAACACATCATTGTCCATCATTTTCCCTTAAATAAACTTGTCTCTTGCTCTATACATTTCCATGTGTGTGTCTATGTGTTTATTACTGTAATTTTTTGCTTCCTAGTTGTAATAACTTAATTAAGGGGGAGGTTTTAGACTGCATCATTTGCATTTTAAGATAATGAATTCTTTTTCACCATGGAAACTAAAAAGAACAAATGAGACTTGGAAACTCTGTTCATTTTGAGCAAACTTTTGTTCGCTCATACTTATTTTTACTTTTAAAATTCCTCCAGTCAAAAAGAGAAACCAAAAATAAAATAAAAAAATACCCACAAATGACTTATGAGTATCAAAAATTCAGAAAACTCAAAAAATGCAAATCACAAATGGGGCCTTCATTGGACTGGAAGAACATGTTTTGATGTACGTGATTGTTGCTGAATTTCATTAGCTCACACGACAAAGAGATGGAAGGATTTCAGAAATAATCACGCCAAATAACATGGCGTATACCGTAGAAGCTTGACACTACAAGCTAGTATTGTAGCCATGATGGTTCGTCCAAAAATGCTAGGTACAGATACGCAAATGCACGGGCACACGACAGACACACTCACACCGGCCAAGGAATCGACCGTGTCCGTGTGATGGGAGAAAAGAGAGTGATAACCGGTTATTAATTGCCCAAGTAAAGATGGAGAAAGATTGAGCAAAGTAGAGAAGGATAACATGGACAAGATTTGGGGAAGAGAATAAGAGAACTCGTGCTATATTTTACGTCCACTGTAGTTTTGGGCCTTGTTTGGCCCTCAGGTGTTCTTGAACTTAATTTCATTGTATATTCTAGGTATTATAGACCCATAGGTGTTTGGGCTTTGTCCCAATTTGGCTATATTTCGATGTTTGATTGGTTCTAATTGATGCATTCACAAAAAGAATCATATGAATTTTAAATACAAACTATTTGATAACAAGTAATTATTCAGGAGCCTGGAAGCACCACGTGATAGAATGGGAAAAAAATAAAGAGAAATTCGGAAAATACAAATTGCGAAATTAACACTAGTAGACTGGATTTGGAGGGTCATTTCCTGCCGCCCATCCACTTGGATTGTCTTCAGAGTGACACACTTGGGAACTTGCAAGAGCCATGACCTACTCAAGAAAATTTACAAGAAGGAAATATCAATCAGTACAAGGATAGAAACCGTACTCAAAACAATACAGTATACACATATTACTAGCATTTGTTAAGCTAATTTACTACACGAGCCTGTTTATTTGACCGGGTATGATTTACCAAATTGAACTATACAATGTGACCACATGTCCTATTAAATGTTTACCGGCCTCGACAAATCATCCATTGGATATATAATCTCACGAAGTATACTACGAGGGGTATGGTATTATATATAGTCCAATCACTATAATTACTTCAACGGTACAATCGATCCTGTGAGATAATATATCCCTTCGCTGTTAGTCCCGGCAAACAAACGGTTAGAGTGACTAAAAGGACTATTCCTAATTTGCAAAAACTCAAGCCATTTCATTAGGGTTTTTTTTTTTTCAATTGCTGTCCTAGCTCTGACTCTCTCTCTCCCAAATGACAAAAATGGAACTTACTTGGATCCCTTGTGGTTTCAACAGCAAGTCCATTGAAATAGCAAGTTGAACCAGCATTCCGAAATTTCGCCCAATACGAACTAAAAGCATAACTCGCGTGCGAAATCACCGAAATCGGCTCATAACACTCCCTCCCGCGCTCAATCGCAGCGCAAGTCCTGTTCCCACGACCACAGACATCCCCTAATGCCGACTCTAGCTCTGTCGAATTCACCCCCTTTGCCGCCACACACCATATGTTTCCCCGGTATGGCCTATTATTTGTCGCCTCTGGCAATGGTGAAGCGTACTTGGATTCTGACCGTCTCCCGGTCAGGTCCAACTCATAGACGGGCCTTCCGTTAGGGTAAAACAAGCCCCAATGTCGCTCCGTCCCTGGCCCGGGCTTCTGGTTCTCATTATACAAGGAAAAAATAAAAGTCGGTATTATCAACCCTGGCCTAGCCGGTGTCCCTATTGGTGGTTTGGCAGTCATCTTTTGTACTAGGTTGCGGTTGTAAGTGGCTGCGTTGTATATATTTGCACCATATTGTTCAATGTCACCGTCGTTAGGCCAACCGGTCTCTGCTATCGCTAACTTGATATTTTGATGCCCTAATTTGGTCATGGCAAAGATGATCGAGTCTAGCATTTGGTCCAAAAGGTTGTTGTACTCTAACCCGGTGACAGGGTCCGTGTAGATTAAGTTTTGGGTTCTACATAGCGCGAAATCAAGGTTTATGTTGGTAGGATCTTCAGACCATGGAAAGTACGGGTAAACATCGATGAAGAAAAATGACCTGGTCCTCCCCAAAAAATCTAACAACGGAACCATGATTCGCTCCGATATATCAAACCTAAACCTTCCAGAAGAAGGTGGATAGCTCGATTCCAACACGTCCATGGCGAGTGGAGTCCCGACTTTTATGTTTCTGATGTTATGCCATTTGAGCGCGATCTGGATTCTTGTCATGGCAGGGACCAGGTCGTGCCACAATCGTTGATCTTGGCTGCCGTTGTAGCTCAGGATTTCGTTCCCGACAAGTATGAACCGGATCATGGTCTCCGGGTAGTACGGGAGGACATTTTCGCGTACCCAAAGGTCCGCTTCGGCTCTGTTCGAAGCGATTTTTGGAATCAGGTCATTTGGGACCATTATAGAGACATGCATATTAGTTCCTGATAATTGCCTGAGGATTTCTGGGTTAGCATCGTATATCTTCACTAGACCGGCATTCATGCTTTCGAGGAGCTGAACTGATTGGGAGGGGGGTGGTAAATCGTTGCCTAGCTGCCCATAGTTAACTCCAATCCTGTTTGAATTTGTTGCACCTGCCAAAGGGAGTGAGAGAAAGGTTAGCGGAAGCCAGAGTAAGAGAGAGAAGAATCGCGTACGACGAATTAAAAGGACGTACGAAATCATCCACGGGCGGATATGGACATTGGAATTTCACTACGAAAGAGGAGAGAATATTTTGCTAAAACGCTAGAGCTTCGAAATTCCTGTTATGTTCCAAGAGTATCGCACATAACGAAATGTCAAAATACCCAAAGGAAAACTCAGGTCAAAAAATTAACCGGGTTCGTGCAAGTCGTGAACGAATCATAACCCGAACTCGAGATGCCAGTGACAACAAGAAAGAACATTTGTTACATGAAAGAGACTTACATGAGAAAGCAAGGGGACAGAAGAAAAGCAGGGCAAGAAGTGCCGTCTCTCTCATTTTGTGTTTGTCCATTTCAAAATTCCTCCAAAGTCATGAGCAAGCAAGTGGAGAGAGAGAGAGAGAGAGAGAGAGAGAGAGAGAGAGAGAGAGAGAGTGCAGAAAATGGAGTAAAGGATGAGTTGTATATGTAGTGAAGTGAGTGTTAATTAAAAGAACTCGTGGAACAGTTGAACAACCAGAAATGTGAAACGTACTTAAGCGAGAATGTGATAGTTTTTAGGCTGGGTGATCTTTGCGAGATCACTCACAAGGAAAGTGAGTTCCTATTGTTTTAGTTTCATTTGGTTCTTGTTAAAACGAATTCAAACAAGAATGTGAATATGTAAATTAGAGCGATGTCAACAAATTTCAAGCCTCAATTACTTGGAAATTTGGAAGGTATATATAACAAAGCAAAATAGAATGATATAGATCATTGAATACTGAACGAGATTATATTGTTTACACCGCCGGTATAAAAATTTGTTTCATTCAAATCAATTACATTCCGCCACGTTGCCGCATGAATAAACTCGTGCGTCAGAGGCAACATGAGATTCCTTCAACTCGGGTTTGAGGAAAGCCTCGTCAAAAAGTGGTACATATGAAAAGCATTTCGGTTAAATTGGTACGTATGAAAAGCAATGTGGATGTGCCAAACGAAAATGGTTTGTGAACTCCTAGCATGCCACTATCTGTGGGTAGCTAATTCAGAGTTTTTTTTTTGTGTGCGCGCTAAAAATAAAACTACAGGTATAGTACTCTGTCACTCTCATCTGAAAGTATTTCTCCTTCATACTATACTACAATCTGTTAGGGACTCTGCGCATTCATATCGGAACTGATGCTAAGGTCCCACAACGTAAGCTAATTCAGAGTTGACATGTGACTTAAGGACCCAGATATCGAACCATCTTTCCCACATGATTTCTTATTGCAAATCATAAAACCATTAAGAATTGGGCTTGGGAGCTAAGCCCATGGGCTAGACTAAGCTTCTTGTAATGGGCCTTTAGAAAACCCAATAGACACAACAGTTCAAAGGTACATCAAGAATTGAGAAACCCTCAAATAAACAAAGAAAATTGGCATGCGGCCTGCTATAGTGCTATGGATTGGGAAGTTGAAAATTACAGTACATATTTGCTCAAAAGCCATCAAATAAGCAAAGAAATTGGTAAAAAAAAATTAAACCGGCAAACTCATTCCACAGAATGTGCTAACTCTAATTGTAACACTCTACTAACCCTTACTGATTTATATCGCCTGACAAAAAAAGAAAGGTGGGACTATGGAGGTAATCCTCACTGGTTGCGATGCCACGATTCGAGGTTTACTAAGTGCCAATTTGCAAAAAATTGTAAAAGCAAATTATAGAATTCTAGCTTCTAAAAGTTCACAATGGATTGTTTGCTGCATAATCAAGAAGCGGTTCTTTAAAAATCACAAGCTTTTTTTAAGCTATTTTATTGCCCGAAAGTTGATTTTTTAGAAGCTACAATTTGGATGCTTTTACAGATTCTGAAAAAAGACTACCCCGGTGAAGGACAAAATAGACTAAAATTCACAGCAAAAAGCTTATTTTGCAGTTTTTATAGCATACACTACTCTTTAGCTTCGGTAATATTTTATCTACCATTCAAATTAAGTTGCAGCAAACACTCTTCATAACTTTCTCCAGAATAAAAATTAAGAATATGAAGTAGAATCAATAATTTAGAATAAAAATACAAGAAAAAGCTATTGCAAATTTGCAATATACTCCAGTACTATATATATGAGTTTCCATTGTCTCAGTTCCTAATTTTTTAGGTAGAATTGTCGTAATTAACTTTAGATCATCACAAGGATATTTAAGGTTTATTGACGTGAGTTGCTACTGTCGTTGTTGCTGCTTCTTCTTCTTCTTTTTAAACAAGTGCTTATACAATCAAAACATAATAAACTTGTTAATTTCCTTGAAATCGACTTATTTATATAGGTGCTCTCTTTTTTTTAAGTGGCAAAGAAATTTTATTGTACAGGTACTCGTAAAGATTGCTTTAGAAATCATTGAAAAACATAAAAATATTTTCTACTTAAACTAGCTTTTCACTAACCTTTTTTTATTCCCCATAATGATCGCCTATTCGTGCCATGCACGACCCCATACTTAATAAGATTATATTTCACTACTGCTTAATTATTAATTCAGAATTGCTCAGCCGACCATTGTTATTAGATTCGTCCTTTCTGTGACTCATACAATAGAAAAATGTTAGAACTTCATGCATCTGTAATTACAGAAAAATATCTAAAAAAATATCTAGAAAAATGTTCTGGAAATATAGCGGTTCCAGGGACATCTACAAAAATATCTAAAAAAATATCTCATAATTTCCAATCAAATTTTAATGATCCGAGCCGCTCAATATGATCAGAACGTGATTTTAAGGGTATCCCCAAGAAATCAGCAAAAGAAGTTATCAGGAAGGGCTTGATCCGAACAGTTCCGAATAGCTTTTTATTGAACGATTCAAATAAAAACTGCTCAAATCAAGCCTTTTCCGGTCATTTTTTTTTTTGCTAATTTCTCTCAAACACCCTAAAAATCACATTCTGCACATATTGAACGGTTCGGATCATAAAAATTTGGTTGCGAATTATGAGATTGATATTTGAGATATTTTTTTAGATGTTTTTATAAATATTCCCAGAACCGCCCCATATATATATATATATATATATATATATATATATATATATGAACTGAACTGATTGATCCTAGCTTTATGGTAGACTGCTTAAAATAAATTTGATTTTTTGTCTCACTTGTGATTTGCCTGTCAGCACAACATGCAAATAATTGTTTGGCAACGCCAACTTGGCCGGTCAAGAAGTGGTGTTAAGATTGACTTGTTCAAGTTATACTTGGCCCCAGTGGCAGCTTCGAGAATTTTTAATGGGGTGATCAGAATTTACCTTAATTTATTAAACAACATTATATATATATATATATTACAAAACTTCATATCTTAGTACGAATAGTGCAATTAGAAAACATCAAAATGCATAGGAGTTTGCAATTGTTCTTGATAAAACTTTACATTTTGAGCCAAGTAAGCAAGATTATTTGGTGCACAGATCTACTAACATTTTTTTAGGGAAAATTGTGGCGAATATATAGGTTGGCATGCACAGATCTTTTTAGATATATTTTCTTCTTTTTGGAGATAAAGTGTCAACTGTCGTTCGAAAGGAAGTCCGAGTATGATAGCTATACCAATAGATCATACTCTCTCTCTCTCCCTCTCTCTCTCTCTCTCATTTTTGTAATTTTGAACACCTACCTTGTTTTGGCTTATTGTATAATTAGGTGTTCTCAAATTCTATTTTGAAGGGCAAAAGATGAAATTTTATATTAATCTTTGAACTGAGGAATTACAAAGACTAAAAAGGAGCAAGTATAAGATGGCATCACAATCATAGGTACCTGAATTGATTAATATTCATAATAAGGCCGAGTGTCAAATAAACCTAAAATACCATTACTACTTATAAAATTCGAAAAATATATATATATTGTGCGGTGTTCACTCCCAACCCAAAGTATTCAAATGAACTTTCCAAATTAATCCGATTACATCGCTTAAAAATTAGCACTCCAAATTTTCAAATGCCCATTCCTATTCAAAGTTGCCAGCATGAAAACACAACCACAGAGTGCTCTGTCACTATCCATCGAGGAGACAAAATGCAAACGCGTTTATGTGCCCCTAAATTATGGCACTTCTTGTGGTACACACACTAGTTCTTTTCTGGCAGTATTTATTAAACAAATAAATAGTTGAGTTAGGTATAGTAGTCGCTGTTGGAAGGGAAAATTGCTTAAGCAACGAATCATATCTACTAGATAGACCTTAATTTGTTCATGTTTGAACATGGAAAGTGCCCCACATGAGGCGTTGGGCAAGACTTTACTAGTACTTTCTTTAGGCCCAAGAAATTTTTCGGTGCCGGGTGGGTATATTTCACGTGGTATCCGCAGAGCACATTCAGATCGTCCAATACACTTTTGGACAGCTCGGATTGAAACCCTCTCTCTCCTCTCACCCCAACACTCTCTCTTATTTTTCTCTCTCCAAATCCGAGCCATCAAAAAACGCAAGGGACAGCTCGGATGCATCAAGCGAACACCACGTGGTACCCACCCGGCACTAAAAGTACATATTTTTTGAATTAAAGACAATGTATTGTGAGAGAATGACATATCTTGTAAAACAACAAATAAGTAATTAAAAAATAATAACTTTAGCAAAACATGGGCTAACTAAGCACATTCTGTCTTTCCAGTGGCAAAATTTTAAAGTACTAACAAATCTTTTCCAATAAACTAAGTTCATAAAACAAAAAAAACAAAAAAACAAAACAAAACAAAAAGGAAGAAAAGGAATAAAAAGAGCAGATGGTTTCATTTGGTTAGAATTTATGACATTGATAATTTAATATGAGATGTGGGCCTTGCATGATTGTGCAGTTGGTAAGGATATGGGAGGTTTTTTTTTTTTTTTTGGTACACTGGAAATGAGGATATCGGATATGATGCTTGAAACCACGACAAGCCTTGCAATCACAATTCTCAACCAAATCAACCACCCCAAATTGTCAAAATTAGGTTTGTGAAGTTTGATTCGGTGTTGCTTGCACTTCGTTGACTATTTGGGATTGATCTGCTAGTAAAAAAATTAAGGAACAGTGCCCATATCGGAGGTTCGATGGCAGTGTCTTCAGAATCTAGATAGGGGTATTACGTTAATTGCTAATGTAGAGCTTAAGTGTTAAATACTTGAATTATCTTCATCCACCGTGTAGTGAAAATTGGTGTGAATTGTTAATGTACTCATTTACACAAGAGACCTGCTACACACACAGCAATCTATGCACAAATTGTGCACAGATTTTGTTGTGGGGCCCACCACGGGTCCCACACAAATCATCCGAGCCGTTCATTAAATGTAAAACGTTTTTTCAAGGGTCGCCGTAAAAAATAAACTCAATCCAGTACCTATATGTGCTTCATCCAACCATCTAACTTTTCATTCAGATTTCCGGATAATAAAAAGTTATATGATTGGATCAAGTACTTGTAAGTATCGGATTGAGATTATTTTTTAAAGGAACCCTTGAAAAAATGTTTTACATTTAACGAATGGCTCGGATGATTTGTGTGGGACCCGTGGTGGGCCCCACATTGAAATCTGTGCACAATCTGTGCACAGATTGTATGTGTGTGTAGACTTTCTGTTTACACAATTAGGAACGACATAAAGATATTTGTTTTTTTCTATTTGTATTACATATACTTGATTGTTCTTTGTGCATTGTGTGTAATGTGATTTTGCCGATTTCTCAACAGTCGAAAGTACAAACACCATCAATCAGATGTCACATAGCTAGTCAGGGGTGCGTGCAAAAAGCTGAACCGAACACCTTTTACATCACTAAATATAACAAGGATATATCGATGTCACTTAATTAACCAATTTGGTATATGCTAGAAATTCACTACCTGGTCATGCCAACTTAATTCTTGGTTAGAAAGAAAAATAATAATCAAGCTCCGCCCAAACCTGCACGATCCAAGCATCTTGACTTGGACTGCTCTTTTTCTAATGGTGAAAACGTGCCGCAAACAATCAATTCCACAAACAAAAAAAATAACCCAAAAAATATTCGAGACAAAAGTACCCACAGGCCACATCATGTGCACAAACATGCAACACCGAAAGTCTTCTTCAAATAACAATCACCGAAACAATACTCCCCTGTATCTGCCTTCTAAGATCCCATGTGACAATTTGACTTTAAACTTCATACCCACCAAAATCATAAAAGGATTCATCGGAACTCAAATACAAACTAATAACGAGTGATTATTCAGTAGTCCGGGAACAACATGTGAGCATCACATATTTATGTGGGTTACATACACTTAGCCGTGGACCCTATGAGAATGTGTGGTTGTGGCAGCGCTTCTAGACTACTGAATAATGTCACTTGAATGACAAGCCCTTCTTGCTTAATCTTTGCCAGCTTGGGTCCATCCGGTTTCAAATTTTCAAACTTGTTTGGTCTATTATAGCCAGTGAACCTAGCTGGCATATTGATAGTCCATGGGTCTACCAGTTTTATACAGACTGGAAACCAATCGAACATACCCAACCTTAAATGTATCCACAATTGCAGATTGCAAGAAAATTATGGACACAATCATAAGAAAAAACCAAAGAGTAACCAAGAAATTAACCTCAAAAATACGTATACCATTATCAAAATGTCAACGAATTCGATACAACTGGTTAACTCTTTGTTCTTTTATTTGCTCATTTACGCTGTGCTAATTCTAACCCCTCAAAAGTAAACAACAAAAGATAATATGAGTAGCATTACAAAAAGAATACATACATGATTTTCTGTCATCTCTTTCCCTTTCATACGGTTGCAGCACCGTCATCTCCTTTTTTTCAAACCCATTTGATCTTTGGATTTTTCGTCTATCGACAGTCGGTTGAATCAAACGAGTCCGCAAACCCGAAAGGCTTTGACGGGATGCTTGATTGCGTTTGGCTGTATGAAGAATCACTAACCATTGTTGAAGTGCCTTCATTTGCTTGCCATCTTTGAAGGGCCTGAGGAAGACTCATGTGGAAGTCAATACCGGAATCTTCTTCCTCTTCCTTGCCAGAAGGTTTCCACTCCTCCACAAGAGGGCCCAAGACGTTAACAGCATGGCCCATATCGGGTCTTTGAAAAGGCTCGCGAGCTGTACAGTGGCCTGCCAGCTCAGCAACCTTAGATATGCTCTCGTAAGTGTCTTCGTCGGCGTCTAGGGTTTGATCGATGGCCTTTTGAAGGTTGTCCTTGTTGATTAGGACCCTCCGGAACCAAGTGACCAAGTGACACCTCTCCTCTGGCATTGACTCGTCTAGTGATTTTCTTCCGGTGATTATCTCCATCAGAACGACTCCAAAGGCGTAAACATCCACTTTTGTAGTCACTCTTCCCGTAGCTGTTTGATACCAAAGTTTATTCAGTATATTACATAACTAACTTAACTTAATACATGTGTGAAAAAAAGTAGTTTCAATACCAGTTAAAATTCAGGATAACAACCAACGAACCAAACTCACCAATGGTCGAAAAACAACACAAAATATAGAAGAAAAAGAGCTTGTGCACAATTTCAGAAAAGGGCCGAAGGTTAGTCAAGTTTAGATTATCAGAGACAGTAGACATACCAACACAATTGCAAGCGGAACAGAAAAACAAGTGATATCAACAATAGATTTCAAAATCGCCAGGATAAGGCAACAGATCTTTGGAAATTTTGGAAAGAAAATCTACTACAAGAAGTAAGGGCAGGAGAGAAAGAATTAATGACTGATCAAACCGAAGCTACGAACTAATTGCTGACGTGAACAATTAGACAAAGGTGTTGCTAACAGCATGTCATTGTCTTTGTGGCAGCTTATAAGAAACTACCAGGGCTTCGGAAATTGCCTCAGAAATAGCATCATCTCAAGACTATAGATCCTAGTCCCAGCCCTAATTCATCATCACAAGACTACAAGAAATTGCTGTATGGCTCTTACATCTTGCCCTTACTTTTCAACAGTGTAAAAATACTGAGACTGGGTACTTCATCCTAATTCATATTTAAAAAATTCAAACACAGCCTTACATAGGCAGCAGCAAAAATTCTAATCATATGAGGAATATCCATGAAAGAAGGTAATTGTGTATAGAGCAGATGATACGTGCAAAAAGGAACACTAGAGGTTTTCAGTTTCAAATTGTCGTCATCTTAAAATCATATGCAAATTCAGTGAAGCTTTGTAATAAAAGAGTTAAAGGAGACAATATAATTACCAGCATACTCAGGAGCAAGATAACCGAAAGTTCCAGCCAATCGTGTCTCCAGAGAATACTTCCCATCAGGTGCATTTTTGACTAAACCGAAATCCGCAACCTTAGCTCTCATGTCGTCCCCAAGAAGTATATTGGAAGGTTTCAAATCTCTATGAATGAAACTCTGCTGCGCTAAGCCGTGCAGATACTCAATCCCTCTGGCCACATCCAAGGCAATTGTCACCCTCTGCTTCCAAGTAAGAGGAGAGTTCCCAAGTTCCCGCCACTCGAACAAATGCTGTGATAAAGTCCCCTGTGGCATGTACTCATATACCAAAAGCCTCTCATTCCCATTGATACAGTAACCCAAAAGGGCAACCAAATGCCTATGCCTAACTTTTGTTAAAACTGCGATTTCTGCTTGGAATTCGTTCATTCCCTTTGTACCCATTGCCCCGGATTCCATCCTCTTCACAGCAATCTTAGTCCCATCGTGTAATTCCCCCTTGTAAACAATTCCAAAACCTCCTCTACCCAATATATTTGCTTCATTGAAATTGTTTGTCACTTCTCGAAGCATTTGGATCGAAATCGACACGTTACCCGCCTTCATAAACGGGCATATCTCTACGATCACTACTACTATGACTCTGTAATTCACTTTGGGCACCACCGTTCCAATTTGCACCACTCGCTACAGCACTCTTTTTAGCCATTCCTGCACTCTTATTAGCCATTTCTGAACCTTTCTCAGACCCCACAACCCTCACTAGCCTCTGATGTCGCTTCTTGGCATAACACTTGTAAGAAACAAACAGAACAACACCAACAAAAACCACAACAGAAATCACAAGACCAGCAATCATACCTGCTGAAGTAGAAGACCCGTTCGACGTTCCCGCCGGACTTCCACTGGTCGAGGTGGAGTTCGTGCCTCCTCCCGGTGGTGCTCCAGTGGTAACGTTGGTCCCAAGAAAAAGATTACCAGTGGTAGTAAACTTCACCGAAGACCCGAAAACGGGTATCGGGCCGCTCAGATTATTATTCGACACGTCGAGAACTTGAAGCTGAGACAAACTAGTCAAAATCTCCGGAATAGAACCAGTCAGGTTATTGTCATTCAGAAACAAGCTTCGCAACGAGGTGAGATTCGCGAATGCGGGCGAAATAGTACCCAAGAAATGCTGCTTGCCCAAATTCACAACCGTGACATTCGCACCCGTCGAATCACAACTAACAAAACTCCAACTAGAACAAGCGTTGTTCTCTTGCCAAGACTCGGCCAGAGTGATTGGATAACCGAGTGCACCCGCAACCGAAATAAGCGCAGTCACTTGGGGATCACAAGGCCCAGGAGTAGTCCTGCAGAAGCTATTAGTACTCCCGAGAGTAACAGTAACCCCGCTGCCGAACACAGGCATAGGACCCTGCAACTTGTTGTTCTGCAACGAGACGTTGGCCAATTTCGGAAGACCCGTCAGAGAGGCCGGCACGATTCCAGTGAGCTGATTGCCCCTCAGCTGCAAATCAAACAAATCAGTGCATCCCGACAGATCCGGAATCGAACCCGTGAACAAGTTCTGGTGGATCCAGACCTGGTGCAACTGGGTCATCGAGCTCAATACATCAATTGTTCCAGATAACCCAACGAGCTGATTGTTGAGCCACAGGTTTACGATACTGGAGCCACCGAAAGACGGCGGCAAGGATCCGGTGAGGTTGTTGTACGACAGCCGTAGGTTCTGCAAATTGGGGAAAGAAGAGAAGAAGTCTGGAACGGACCCCACGATGCCGGCGCTGCTCGCGGACAGAGTTGTCAAGCTGCTGGATTGGGTCAACTCGTCGGGAATCGTCCAGGGGGAGAGGCCGGCGTTCTGGCTGAGGCTGAGAGTTTGGAGGCTGGTGAGGCCGGCGAGGAAGTCGGACGGGACGGAGATGAAGTTGTTGTTGTCGAGGAAGACTTGCTGGAGGGAGGTGAGGTTGGAGAGAGAAGGGAGGGGGCCGGAGAGGAGGTTGTTCTGGAGAGAGAGGGAGGTGAGGTGGGAGAGCTGGTTGAGGGTGGAGGGGAGGGAGCCGGAGATCGATTTGGAGGCGATGTTGATGGAGGTGACCCGGGCGGAGGAATCGCAGGAGACGCCGGTCCAGGTGCAGGGGTTGTTGCCGGTCCAGCCGGAGGGGGCGGGGGAGAGGAGGGAGAGGAGGGCGGTCATGGTGGCGGCGTCGGGGGAGGAGGCGGAGGAGGAGAGGGGGAGGGAGAGGAGGAGGAGGATGGAGGAGAGAGAGAGGAGGGTGGTAGGGGTTAGCATTGTGTGGGGTTTTCTTGGGAGGTGGTGGTGGGAAGGAGACGGAAGAGGAATTTGTATGAGAGAGAGGAGAGAGAGTATTTGGATGTGTTCCGCTTTCCCCCTCGAGAGGAATGCTAGGCTGGCGCCTGCTAGGGTTTACACTATCACCAACTAGAAGACTACTGTATTTGTGATGGGTAAGTTAAAGATTGAATACGAGGTGACGAGACGGGAATATATATCTACAATGTTACTCACACAATAATTCAAACACAATAATTTACACAATCTCTTACATATATGTGGGGATCCACATATAGTAATGTGTGTGGAGCCCACATATATGTAAGAGATTGTGTTTAGTATTGTGTTTGAATTGTTATGTGAGTATCATTTTTAAATATAGTATAATAGAACAATGATACTCCGATCGGGTAACGTATATATACACAAATTGGTGTTGTGTTTAGAAGTATTACATTTTCCGAGCCGAAAATTGCTCATCTTTTCATAAGGAACGAGCAATTTGAGACGAAGGAAAATTAAAATTGTTCATCTTTTTTGGTATCGGGAGGGAGCTCATCCTTACAAAATTTACTATTTGTTTGGTTTGATCCCAAGCTCATAAAAAAATATTCAAATTGTTCACCTTTTAGGTCTCATATTAAATAGCACGGGTAGAAAAATTAATTTGAGCGAACAGTTTAGTTATACGAACAAACGTACTGATGTTGGATCAATTATCAAGCTATTTCGTCTCAAAAATTCTAACTTCACACCCATTCACACACCCAATTACATACTCCCACAAACAATAGAGGTAGGGCCCACACACATTGGGTGTGTAGTGTGTGCGGACTCCACCTCTATCGTGAATGAAAATGTATAAATGGGTGTGTGTTTGGGTGTGGAGGTAGAATGATTGATTTCGTATTCACATGTTCCTCAGTGTGACCGCCAACAGATGAAGGGTTTAGATCTTTTGTGTGTATCACGAGATTAGAGCAAAAAGTGTGATTTTTCTTTTAATCATCAGAAAGTGCGAGTTTGGTGGGGTATAAAGCATGGGGAATGACTTCGGTGTCCCCGGTCATTTTGGGGACACCGTAACTTTTGGCATAACAAAATCATTATAAGCATAACCAAATTCATTACAAGCATAACCAAAACCATTATAAGTATAACCAAAACCATAACAAGACATAACTTGGTTAGTTATGCCTTAGTTGATTTTTGGTTATAACTTGATTGATTTTTGGTTATGTCTTGGTTATGCCATGTTATGGTTCTATTATACTTGTAATGATTTTTGTTATGCTTGTAAGGGTTATGCCAAAAATTACGGTGTCCCCAAAATGACCGGGGACACCATAGCATCATCCGCATGCATAAGGTAGGGGAGCTGAACTCACTTTACACAAGTACGGACAATACATTTTTATTAAATAATTCTTGGAATACAATTTTTGTGCCTAACAGCAGGGGCGACTGTTTGATTTCAACTAAATGGTGACAAAAATCTTTAATACATTACACTATATAAAATAAAGAAATTTATCTTGGTTAAAAATTCCTCAGGTTTAGTTTATTTTATTACTTTATCTACTCCCACTCACAAATTTAAGTGACCTTTCATTTATTTTAACTTCGTACGAATGATCTAAGCAGGCAATATTGTATGTAACAAAATGCAAAATTTTAGTATATTATTTTGAATCTAGAGGGTTCACTTAAGCCCTAAAACCGGAGGCGGGGCAGCAACGTATTGTCCCGACCAAGTGGGACCCGCTTTGATAATCAGAAACATTCATTTTGTAGAGCTCATTGAGTAGAAAAAGTGTACCAAAAATCAGCTCGATCAGTTATTGTTAAGTGTCTGATCAGAATGCATAAATTGACAATAATGGGTTCTAGTGGATTTGATCTAGTGTTTTGGATCCATTCTTTTCAAGATAAAAATGATCTGTTCAGGCACTTAATGATATTTGATCAAGTTAATTTTTAATACACTTGTTCTACTCGACAAACTCTACGAAGTGAACGTTTTCGGTTATCAAAGCGAGACCAGGACGGGTTCTGCTTGGCCGGAACAGCACGCTGCTGCCCCTTGAAGGGAAAGCAGCGCCCCCGCCTGCCCAAAAACTATGGTGGAGCTGCCCAAGGGCCTAACAGAAATCTTCCACTTTTTAGGGAGCCCATCGAGAATTAATTTTGTCAAAAATTATTTTGAATCTTATCTTCCTTGACGAATCACAAATACATTTATATTAAGATAAAAGGATTTGTATCTTCAAAATAAATGTCTAGTACAAATCATGAGCAAGGAAACTCACAGCAATTATGTCAAGGTCGAAGTCAAGTATACGTACTTAATGTTTCGTGTTCAATTCATGGGCTTAAATTCCCGTTAAACCATCTTCCACAATTTCTACATTTAAAACTAAACTATTGACCAGCTTCACTCAACAATCCATCATCGGTTCCAATTTGTGTACATTCATGTGGCGGTGTATCAAAACCTTCCCATAATTTTTCTCTGTTTGGACAACTGGCAATGCCATTTCACTATCATCCCAATTGAAGTACCAAAAGGCCCACAAGCATAGATCCCCTTGCTAAATGAATTGATGCCTTGGGTCTTTTCGTATTTCGCCTAACTTATCGTATGCCTTCATTAGGCCAATTTTATGTTGTTTTTGTAGGGCCGCATTGGTCCAAGATGATCTACAATGTCATATACTTGTATTTGGACTATGTTATCTTATTTCTAGTTGGGCCGTGCAGAAAACCCACTTGAAATGTGAGTGTCAACTATTTTTATTTTGGGTACCAGAGTGTCAACTTATTGTTTGGCGTAATCAGCGTAATCTTGTCCCCTTGCCTTAATCGATCATCCATTGAAGAAATACAGAGTCCTGTTATGCCTTCATCTGCATCGATCGAAGTTTGGGTTTGTCTGTGTTAAGGACTAGATTTGTGGAGTTGTCCGTCGTGTTCTGGATTTGTGTATGTCGAATACAAAGTTTGGGTTTGTCTGTGGGGGAAAAATTCAAAAAAACCCCTGAACTTTGAACCCAATGTCAAATAGGCACCTGAACTTAAATAAATTTCAATTGAACACCTGAACTTTCACTCCGTTATTCAATTTACCCCCTTCCGTCTCAAACCGTGACTTTCCTAACGGCAACCGGTGAGCTGGACACTAACAGACAAAACAAAACGTTAGAGGGAGAAATAGGAGGGAAACAATAGTGATTTGGCACCTTTTTAAGGCCCTGTTCGGCTAAATAAGCCTATTTGTTTTTTTTTTTGTCCTTATTCAATTTTTTTAATTTGGTCATTTTTTTTGGAGAGTATTGCATCGTCATGAAAAGAGGAATCTAAAAAGTGACAAATTACGATCGAAATCTAATTTTTTTGAATAAAGACAAAAATAAGTCAATAAGCCAATTTTTTTTTCTTTATTAAAAAATGGATTTCAATCATAATTTTTTACTTTTTAGATTCCTCTCGTTATGATGATGCAATAATCTCCAAAATATTGACAAAAACTAACAAATATAAAAAAAAGTTGAATAAAGACAAAAATAAAGCAAATAGGCTTATTTAGCCAAACGGGGCCTTAAAAATGTGCCAGATTACTGTTGTTTCCCTCCAATTTCTCCCTCTAACATTTTGATCTATTTGTTAGTGTCCAGCTCAGCGGTTGCCATTAGGAAAGTCACGGATTGAGAAGGCAGGGGGTAAATTGAATAACAGAGTGAAAGTTCAGGTATTCAATTGAAGTTTATTTAAGTTCAGGTGCCTATTTGACATTGGGTTCAAAGTTCAGGGGTTTTCTTGAATTTTTCCCTTGTCTGTGTTAAGGACTAGATTTGTGTTGTCCGTCGTGTTCTGGATTTGTGTATGTCGAATACAAAGTATGAGAGAGAGAGAGAGAGAAAGAGTTGTTTTGTGCGTGGATTGATGTGGAATGGCAGTTGTGCCCTCTGAGTTGTGGGAAATAGGGCATGTGCTACCCACTTTTTTTTTTTTCCGTTTGATTTGTTAACAGAAGTTAGCAATTTGACTTAATTGATTCAATGTAATAGTTGAAGGATGAAGTAAACGATTTTGATAGTTTAAGGACAAAGTAGAAAAACTGGTCTCCAATTTGAAAGATCCAAACGAAAAAAACTCAATATTATTTTGCTTATCAAGTTTCATTTTTAAATTTGAACCGCTATTCCTCAACTGTAATAAGAAAAAATGTGGTGTACCAAAACAAAAAAGTGGTAAATCTTAGCTAAAGCATATGCAACAATTTGGGCTGAACGAACCACAAGGGTTTCGGCCTGTCACACTAGGTATGGGCCCATGCAAGAATGTGATATGTGGCAAATTTTTCTTATGGTCTACATAAATGGGGGCTTCGCAACCGAACCGATCCTTCCGGATACAAATTGGTACGGTTGCGGTTCGATATAGCTCAAGCTGACTGAACCGGTTCGGTGCTCAAAAAATGTCAAAAGCCACTCTTTCACTACATACACTTGCACACATACAGAAAAATGTACTCTTTCCGTCCCTTTTTAAGTGTTCCGTTTTGTAATTCTAACTTATTAATAAAATATCATCATTACATATTTCACATCATTTTTTACCTCCACTTTCCCTACTTACACTCTATGGAGATATCATCATTACACTTTTACTTATTAATTTTTCAAAATAGAATATATTTTTAGGGGTAAAATAAAAAATGTACCAATTTTTATCCAATAATTTTATAAAATAAACACTTATTAAAAAATAACCTAAAATAAAATACTAAACTTTAAAAAAGGAACGAAGGTAGCATGAAAAACAAGACAAATACAAGCCACACAGTTCAAACTACTTCCCAACTGCCTTCTTCAATACTCCACCAAACAAAGCAACTCCCCCTCTTTACAGTAATTACTAGCTTGGACCCCACTCACATGCTGGAGCTCTCTCGCTCTAGCCCTTTTTCTTGCATGCTCACTCATGACCCCTAATAATTAAGTTTAGTACTCCAAGATAAAGCTCAGGAATGACTTCGGTATCTCTCCCCTAAAAAAGGAGACACAATAATTTTTCGCATAATAAAACCGGTATCATTAGAAATATAATCAAAATTATTACAAGTATAATCAGAATCATAATAATGCATAACTTTGTTAGTTATGTCTTAGTTGATTTTTGGTTATACCTTGTAATGGTTTGAATATGTCAAAAGTTATGGTATCTCTAAAAAGAGGGAAGACACTGTAGTCGTTCCCTAAAGCTCATACTAAGCCTAAAATATTGGGAAAAACTAGGTGTCTCCCACCCAAAAGAGGACACTGTTATGCCTTACAAAGGTTTAGTGTTATGCTTTCGAATAGTTATCTTATGCCATTTTTAAAAAGTTTTATGTCTTCGAGTAGTTGTGTTATATTTTTTGAGTGATTATGTTATGCTATTTTAAAAAGTGATCCACACAATGGCATAACAAGTTATGTCATTTTGTGATTTGTTATACCGGTGTCTCCAAAAAACAGGCAGGGACATCGTAGCATTATTCTAAAATATTGGTTTCTTTTTCCTGCTATTTTTCTATTTGCACTTTCTTTTCCTCTATTTTATTATGTTTGGCTTGCCTAAACAATACTCCAACAGAAAGACATTAATTAGACACCAAATTAGACATTTGATGTAATTTCTACCAGACTATACTCACAAAATAGCTAGTCAAGTTCTGATACTGTCAAGTTCAACGAGGTGAGTTATCCGGTGATCTACTCGTAAAATTGGACTTTTTAAGTTAAGTCCGTATACAATTTCTGAGTTTCCCACACTGTTAATTATCTGTGCAAGGTACCCTAGTATTTAAAGGATAATGCAATGAAAGAAAGGGCAAGAGAGCTGCCCCCATTTCTCCTGTTTTCTTCCTGTTTCTGGTGCTGTGCTACTGCCTGAAATGGACAGCTTTGGTTTTGGCCTTTTTTTTTTTTTTTGTTATTCGTTAATCCTAATCTATTCTATCCTAGATGACTTAGGGAGGGGAACAAGTGTTTTTTGGAATCGAACCTTGCCCATAGTTTTGCCCTTTTTTTTTGTTGATTTTCTTCCACTAAAATTAAAGAAGAGGTTAGGGTAAAGCCAACAAGAAGTAACAGCTGCACCAGAATAATGCACAATTCATAACACACATCTAATGAACAAAATTAAAGTAAAATCAACAAACTAAATGAAGAAACGCGAAAAGACGAAGTTCGTCTAGTAGTCACCTCCAACCTCCTCCACAAAAGCCTTGAGATTAACATCCGAAGATCCACCTTCCTTCCCAGCTTCTCTAGCCAAATCCTTCCATTTCTTAGCATTTCTCCTCATTTCTTCCCCTCTCTCCTCACTGCTCATGACCATCTCTATGCACCTCTTAACCTCGTCACTCGTAACTATTCCTTCTTCGTTTGCCCTGACTCTCACGCCAATCTTCCACACATCCGCCATCATCTTCGCATTCGTCCCTTGATCTGACAAATGAGGAAACGCCACGACTGGAATCCCAGAAGCCAAGCTCTCCAACGTAGAGCTCCACCCGCAATGCGTCAGGAAACATCCCAAGGAAGGGTGTGGTAGGATTTCTAGTTGGGAACACCAAGGGACTATCTTCCCTTGTTGTTCTAGCTCTTCCATGCAACTTAGCCTATCTTCTTCCCTTTCTTCTTCTCCATTTTCTTTCACTCTTACCACCCACAAAAATGGCCGACGGGTTTCCAGCAAACCGCGGGCAATCTCCTCCATTTGTGGCTTTGGAAGAGTCACAAGGCTTCCAAACGACACGTAAACCACTGATGATTCAGGTTTCGCGTTTAACCATTCGGTATAGTCATTTGCTTTCTGAAAAAGGTGACATACAAATGAAGCGTCTAAGGGATCTCTTATGTCCAAGAAAGCTGATGGAATTAACGGTCCGATCGCAATCAAATTATAGTATTTCTCAACGACAATCAGGGCCTCGGGCTCTAATGCGTCGAATGTGTTTACAAGGATTTGCGGCGTAGTCTCTGAATCATCGAGTGTCTGTATCAGCTCTTCGAATAGTGGCAGTATTGAGTTGAAGTGGCTGTTGGTTGAAGGAAATAACAAAGATGGAAGGTCACGACCATTGAGCAGTGGCAATCCCGGTAATTCGGTAGATCGTGAGGGGTCCTTGTATGTTTGCATAATGACCTCCTCATAACCATGAAAATTATAGTAGTAGATATCCAACACCGTGGCTGGTTGAATCCACAGAACCGATGACCGGACGCGACAATCACGCGCCACCTTTGCTGCCCAAGGGAAGAGGGGATTGTAGACCACGCAGGTGATTGGACAACCTTCTACACTGCTAGTCACGATGATCTCCCTAAGCCTTTCGGAGCTGTTACTTCTCGTTTCGGAAAAAAAAGCGATTCAAATCGTCTCCGGGTTTGATTCCCTCATCGTCGTAGCCGTCAGAATAGGTGGCGAACTTCAAGCCATCGGGGGTTTGAAAGCCGTATCTAGATATTCGACGTTCGCCGTACACGCTGATAACAAAGGTGACTTGCACGCCTATTTGAATGAGGCGCTTGGCGAGTTGAAGGCATGGGTTAAGGTGGCCTTGCGCTGCTAAAGTCGCGATTAGGAAGTGGCGGTTCACCATAATTGGCGGTGGCGCGTGGGGAGGTTTTTGAGTGATGTTCTTCAAACTCTGCTATACAACTAATACAAGGACAAGGATTTTCGCACTATGACGTTTGAAGTGATCAAGAATTGGAAGAAAAACTAGTGTTGTTCAAGTGGGCTGATATTTTCTGTATGAGGATTACTTGAACTTTGAGTCATGACAATAACACTTGACTAACTTGAGTATTGTTCATGTGCACCATGGGTTGTTAAAATGACATTGTGTGGATGGAATCATTTCCTCTCCATCTCCTACTCTTGAGCTAACACCGAGAATCAGAATTGTTCATGTAGCAGAACTCGCAATTAGCTACATCAGGGAAAAAAATCAGATTCATTGGGCATTTATAAATGTAGGGCAAATCCTATTCTATCTCACGTAATGAAAAGCAATGGGACGATAAACTTAAACTGCCCAATATTTGAAACAAAATGTGATTTGTTTACACGTTCATAAATGTTCGATGAATTTGATTTTTTTTTTCCCGGGACGTAGCTGATTGCGAATTTCTATGAAATGAACAGTTCTGATTCTTGGAGTTGGCTCGGGAGTGCGAGCCATAAGGAGAGTGTGGAGGGGTATAGAGATGGACTTGATCCCTAATAGACTTAACCCCAAATTATTTGTGCTTGCGGAATCTCTCACATGTTAATTACATGGTAGCTGGGAAAACGTTTTCTTTCAATTTCCAATCTGTGAACCAGTGTAGTCTAGTATATACAATATATTAATGCCAATATGACGTTCGACATGACGAATTGGGATAAAAAAAAAAAATCGACGTGTTCTTGAAATAATTAATTTTTAATGCTTGTATATTCAAGTGGACATGTGAGTCATGTGACAAGTTAGAAGAATACTATAATATCTAATGCATTCGTGCCCATTTACAAAGTTTGAAACTTATTTCGATATTTCTAACTTTTTGTTTAGCTTTTCTTTCGTTATAATCGTTCATCTGGACAAGACGAATTGGAAAAGTATATAAATATAGATCGACGTTGAAAATTTTCAAATAAGATGGCACGTTAGACAAATAAGATAATTGTTTAATATTGTAGTTTAGTCTTTAGTGAACTTTTTTTTTGCACTTTTGTTTTGTTTTCCGTCATAATTTTGTACTTTTTAGATTCTTCTGGTTGAGACGAATGATTAATCTAAAAAATATGACGCGAATTGAACAAAACATACGAAACGAATGAAGATGAAAAATAAGTTTACAAGAATAGAGGCATACTTGGACAAAAATGCACGCCCAATAAGAAAAACCATGCATGAGTATAGTTCAATAACGGGGAGTGCTCTGTTTCATTAAACTCATGCAGCATTCATATATACCTTTGATATTGGTTTGGACACCTGGTTATGTAAAAAAAAAAAAAAAACAATCATTTGTAATTGATTAAGTAGTAGTGTTACAACAAATTCTAGTTCTTGCTACAAAATTCTTTTTGACAAAATTAATTTTGTCACAATAAGTTCACTTCTTGTGACGAAATATAATTTTGTAGTATCAAGTCGCCGACAGTGGAGTTGTTGTGACAAAATCAATTTTGTTACGATATTTTGTCACAGCAAAATGGCAGGACAGTTTCCCGCTGGCCAGAATTGGATGTTGTCACAAAATAATTTTGTCACGAGAAGTTTGTCACAATAAAGGCATGTTTCGGATATACCATGACAAAAACGTTTGTCACAACATTAAATTATTATTACTACAGTCTACAATTCGTTTTGTTGCAAAAGATTTGGGATTGTACATATAGTGACAAAAAAAATTTCCTTGCTATTGCTGTAGGTACTTGCAACAAAATTATTTGTCACAAGAGATTTAATAGTTGTGACAAAATTTCATGTGTGGCAACAAAGACACAAGGGAGAGCTATGGTGACGACATTGATTTCGTCACGATAGCTGGTCGCAATAGTTTTAGTCTTGCTACCAAATATTTTTGTCACCATAAATTTGTGGCAATAAAATTTATTTAGATTAAGGTTGCAAAATAATTGGTCACAACAATGAATTACTATTACTGCAAAATATTTTGTAACAAAATTGTCATGATTGGACATATTTAGGTTTATATCCTTGACAAAAAAGTGAGATGGATGAAACTCAAAGAAAGCATTATTGTCTTTACAAAATTGATGAACAGATAATACTGATTTAGTAAAAGAAGGAACATGTAGAACATTTGTAAGTTGAAAAGAAGAGTTAGGAGAACGGAGAATAGATGAACCAACATGAGAAATGGGTATACCAATTCCATTACCAACTTGGAGCTGTGAATTTCCACGATAATCGTCAAAGGCCGAGAGACTAGTAAGATTCGGAGTGACATGATGGGTGGCACCCATATCCGGGAACCAGTCAACGGTAGTGTAATGAGCATTAGGAGAATTCACACGCTGATTAAAGCGATCATAGCATTGAGCGGCAGTGTGATTGGTGCGACCACAAATTTGGCAACGAATGCGGGTAGCGTTAGGTGGGAGAGAAAGAATCCCAGTGGCAGATGATGAACCAGTAGCATGTGGTGGGTGGCGATTCCCAGAGGAGTTATGGTAGCCCCGACCGCGACCGCGGTTGTGGAACCCACGACCGCGACCGCAGTTGTGGAACCCACGACCACGACCAGTCTAAGTGAAATGCGCCTGAGGAGATTCAACGGGCGACGAGATCTGAAGAGAGGAGAAGGTATCATTATGCAGAAACTCATGACTGGGCAACAAGCTATGAAGTTCAGAAAAGGACACATGATCTGGTCGGGAAGCAAGTGTGGTGACCAAGTCTTTGAAGTTTGAATGAAGTCTTTGAAAATATAAAGATTGAACTTAGCCTGAGAGAGAGGTTTTCCAGCAGCACTGAGTTCATAAGCCAATGTTTTGGCTTCATGAAGAAATGCAGTAACAGAGCGGTCCTTTTGCCATGGATTGAAGACAAGCACTCGGGTTTGCGAAGCAGAGGCAAGAGACTTTTCTAGAGTGTCCCAAATCTCATGAGAGGTTGTGAAACCGACAATAATGGGGAGAATTTCTTCAAAGAGAGATGAAATTAAAAAAACTCATGAGAAGTTGGTCTTGTTGAGTCCATGCTAATTGATTTGGACTAGGGGAATCACCAGTGGATGGAGGGCACGAGAAAGAACCATCAACATAGGCCATAAGATTTTGGCCACAAAGATAAGGAACCATTTGAGTTTTCCAGTAGAGGTAATTTTTGGTGGGTAGTTTGAGGGAAATAAAATGACGGGCATTATTGAAAGTGATAGGTTGAGAAGAGAAATCGGACAGGGACAATTGGGTGGAAGAAGAAGAGGTTGATTTGGGAGGGGAAGCCATAGCTCTGATACCAAGTTGAATTTGCATTTGGGAAATAAAATGTTCCCTCACACAATTTGTGCTTGAGAGTGTTGTATTTATATTAGAGAATTTGCTACAATGGATACACATGGAAGTACATTTGAATTTGAATATCTAACAATCATTATCTCAACACTAAATAATTATCTCAACAATCATTATCTCAACAATAGGCAATACATCGTTATAGTCAGGCCCAGCCTGAGAGGCTTAGGCCCAGGGCCTCAAATTTTGGCCCCTAAAGAGGGTCTTCGTTAAAAAAAGTTATAAATATTACTTGTTTGCAATACAAATTGTATAAGCTTCCTCGGTTCAATGGTAAATTGAGGATTGATTAAATGCTTTGGTTGGGTTTGATTCCCACCCTAGACAGTTCTTTTAAGTTTTTATTTGTCAAAAAATTAGGTTTGAGGAAAAATTAGTGGCTATTGGGATTTGAACTTGTGTCTAATAGATCACAATGCAAGCAAACACCCAAACAACTGAACCAAAGCATGTTACTTGTGAAATGTTTTCCAGTATATTTATATATAGACACTTGATTGAAAAGAAAATATGATTTTATTTATAAATTTGAATCCTGATGAAGGAGTTTTCTAAACCCAATCGAGTTAAAAATTTACGTAAATGATTTAATCGACAAGCATAAAGAAATCAACGGTATCGATCCTCATGGTTGTGTTACAGTCGCGTGGCTAGTACACATTCAATTACAACACATGACTTAGTATACTACCAAGTAATTGAACGTATAGATTCCAAAGGTCATTGATGAGTCTATTCTTATAATTGGCGATCTAAACCGTTAGAATTTCATATCTTACTAATTTCATCAGTGTCACCCTAATTGAAGATCAACGGACATCGGCAACCATGTGATCAGATAACATTAATTTAATGCGTACGGTGGTATTAAAGTCTTATAATGTACCACTTGATCACTGCTTGAGGTATTTCTTTGTAATCGGAACCGTCTATCTTTTGAATCTTGTTGAGGAGATCATATATACCCAAGAATAAAGTTTATCGGACACCCGTAACTACCTTATTGGAATAGTTTAGTTGTGCAAATGATTAGACTCGTATTTTTTTCTCTATAAAAGTGTTTCAATGAGGTGATTGCGAGTGTATGATCAATTTGAAATTTTGCGTGGAGATTCAATTTGATGAATCCTACAAGATGAATGATACGAATAATATAAAAAATAAAAAAATTATGTTAATATTAATGAACAATTTAAAACCCTAAAATGGATCTCACACAATAATTAGTACATATTCAGTACTCATACATACTATAGGTACTGACTGGGTTGCGCGGCCCACCTTAAGGTTTTGCGCAATTGATCCAAATCGTTCAATATTTTTAAGAGTAAATTACACTAAACCCCCCTCAACTAACCCGCATTTTCACTAAACCCCTTCAAACTACAAAATTCAACATTATGCACCCTCTAACTATCCAGAGTTGACACTTAACACCTTTCTGTTAGGTCTCCATTGGAAAAATGCACCGACGGCTGTCTCCGGCCACCAGACGGCCTATCCGAGCAGTCCAAAAAAAATTTTAAAAAAAACCGAGTGGGCTTACGCGGGAATCAACAGCATCCGACGTGCGTAGGTGCTCGATCCAAACACCCCAAGAATTTAAATGGGGTGTTTGGATCGAGCACCTACGCACGTCGGATGTCGTTGATTTCCGCGTTAGCCCACTCGGTTTTTTTTTATACAATTTTTGGACAGCTCGGATCGGCCGTACGGTGGCCGAAGACGGCCGTCGGTGCAATTTTCCTACGGAGACCTAACAAAAGGGTGTTAAGTGTCAACTCTAGATAGTTAGAGGATGCACAATGTCAAATTTTGTAATTTGAGGGGGTTAAGTGAAAATGTAGGTTAGTTGAGGGGGGTTTAGTGTGATTTACTCTATTTTAAAAATATTTTTTCAATTGGACCGGTGAAAATTTACTCATTAGGATAACCGTAAGTGCTTGGAAATATACCACGTTTTTATTTATAATAAGAATCCAAGGTTTGGAATGAAAAAGTTGTAATTCGGATCAAGTATTTGTAATTAGAACTCTTCTATGGAAACAGACCATGAGTACCGACCATGGGAATTGACGGGCACGTGGGGCCCACTCTGGACCCCTCACAGATAATCCAAGTCGTTCAATAATTTTAAAATAAAAATTGAGAGGACTTGTGAAAAATCAGCTCCATTCGATATGTATAGGTGCTCGATTCAATCTTTCATTTTTCCCATTCCTATTCCGGATTCATAAAAAAAAAAATGAAAAATTGGATCAAGTACTTACACATGTCGGAATGAGCTGATTTTTCATGGGTCTGCTCGATTTTTTATTTTAAAATTATTGAATGGCTCGGATCATCTGTGCGGGATCCGAAGTGGGCCGTGCATGCCTGTTGGTACTTATTGTCAGTTTCCACAACTTTCTCGATTTTAGATTTTCCCCACAAAAAAATGAACGCTAGAAACTACCTTAAGAATTTTCGCTACTAAGGAATTTTGGTTCTGTCGGTTCTCCTATCACCCACTAAAAATGTTCGCGATAAAGGAGTTACCGATTTTTGCTCTGTCGATCTCCTATCACCCACGACTCCCTTAAATTCGATTCTTAACACACGTCTTCACTCTAGGGTTGTGAAGCTTCGGCATATTTCAGAGGAAAAAGTTTTGCTTGAGAGGAGTTTCATCTCAAGGTAATCATATTCTCCATATTCTTCACATCGAAGGGACATATTTGCTCCTATTTATGGGTTTGAGTGGCTCAATAACAGAATCTGTGTTTCCTTTTCTTTCTTTATTTGTGCCTAAATAACTGAACTCATATTTGTTTCCTACTTGGTTTGCTTTGTTCAATCCATTAGGCATTATAGTTTGGTCTTGGCTTGTGGAAGTAGTGGAATTGTATTGTTCGGTGCAGTGGTCAAATTTGGGGCTTTTTCTAATTATCTATTCTTTTCCTCAGTAACAAAATGGTGCCTTATGGAAAGAATGACCAAGGCCCATCTAATATAAGCAACACCCTACACTAACCTGGACTAGGTCACTTTTAGAACTTCAATTCAACAACGGGGTTGAATGTGCAGAGGTGAAAGCCACTTGTTCGATATAATGCCTGTTTGATTTCTCTATAAATATGCAAAAAACTTACATATGCAATGCATGTGTGATGAGCACCCAATATTGTAGATATTTGGTGCGACTAGTCCCATTTTATTTTGTTTTAACTTATGTTTATTTAGCAATTAGTCGATATTACTCGTAAGGTAGTTTGTTTAGTGTTTTTAGGTAAACTATGTAAATAAGGCGCATTTCGACGCCATGGATGGCCCAAGTGCTTCCAAGTACTCGAAGATCCTGTCGGCCCCTGAAAATCTGTCTAAGTATGAAAAAATGACTTTCTGAAAAAGTATCGATTTTCGAGATAAAAAATGACGGTAATTGATCCTTGAATTTTTCTAAGAGTAACTACAAAGTTGCAAGGTATCATTTGAAGAGTAATGTCATGTTTTGAGCCATTTTCGCTTGAGAAAAACGTGCAGTTTTCCATTTTACACTAAAAGTGGGGGGTTGACATTTTGATTTAATTAGAATCTTGAAATTCTGGTAATGCCATTGTTTCCAAATGGGGGGTACTTTTTTATTTTCATTAAATAAATTAAAGTAAAGGAAAGATAAAAGAAATGTTTAAAATGTAGCCTTTACTTAAGTTTAGAGAATGAAAATAAGGTGCTGTGGAGCTGTGGAAGTTGCTGGGAGCCGTCGGGTGCTGAGTTTTGGAGGCTGACCTGAAGTCTGGAGATAAGCTCCCCGTATCGATACAGCCTTAATCTGTATCGATACGCATTAGCTTCGTGGGAAGGCAGAGGATATTGTATCGATACGGCCTTAATCCGTATCGATACGGGAACGCTACGAGGAGAATGACCTTTTCAGCTTAGCAGCGTGGTATCGATACTTTGCTTAATCTGTATCGATACCATGAGCCTTCGGCCAGATATTTGCTGCTTTTTGGACCTTCCATTTATGGAATAGTTGCTACTTATAGTATGTTTTTAGGATATTTGTTGGGAGAGAAGATGAGTTGTATAAATACTCTTCTCTCTCACTTTAGTTTAAAAAAATCTACTTTATGCTCTAGGTTAGCTTTCTCTTTAGTTTTTCTTCATTGTTGTTCTTAGTTTCAACCTTCAATACTTGTAAGTTTAATTCCTAGTTTGATATTTTCTCGTTTATTAATATTGTAGCTACGGACTAGATTTTCCTTAATATCAAGTTTGTTTTCGGTTTCATCGGTTAAAAATCATGCCTCATTTTTATGCTTTATTTTGTGCTTTAGTTATGTGTGAGTAGTTTCTTGACTAAGTCTTGGGTTAATCTTTCCCGATAACTTAGGTGGTTATTTGGTTCTCAAACATTTGGGCTTAAAATCATGGTTTTCGGAATCAAACTAACTTAGCCATTTTGGTCTAAGCGAGGGGTGTTAACTCCTTGATATGTAGTTTAGTCAAGCGGTCTTGACAAGTGGCATATCGAGGGCTCGTGGCCTCCTACGTGTTAGATACATTAGCAAAAATAGGTTGTTTTAGTTCCGTTTAATCACATCTTTTGATAAATGAAATCGTTAAAGCTAAACTTTCCGGGCGTGAGTACGTGGTCGTGACTTTTGCTTGAGTTATATTGAGAAACAATAATGGCCTTTGTTAAGGGTTAGACGAGCCCTAGACTTGCCTCTTTTAGTTTATAAACTCATTTCTAGCCTTTTCATTATCATTTTCACCGTTAAATGCAAAACCAAGTTGGCCGTTTTGAACGCCGTATTCTACCATTTTAACCTACAATTCAAACTAGCTATATTTCGATTCTCTGTGGGTACGATCCCGGACTTTCCGGTTATTATGCTATCGACGACCTAGCCCTGCGCTTGGGGTGTTTCAACCTTATTGGAAGGCAAGGTTCGGAAGCTAAGCATTTTTAGCGCCGTTGCCGGGAATCTTAATATAGCTTATTTGGAGGTTCGAAAAACCACTGTAAGTACTCCATTTTTTTTCCCTTTGTGTAATTTGAACTTGACTTAGTGGATACCTTTAATCGAGCCAGCAATTCGACTTGAGGTGTAACAAAGCTAAATTGAGTATCAATTGTCTTTTCTTTTATTGTTTATATAACGTGGCGGTGGCATAACCCCACAAAACTGTTTTGAGAAAAGAGGTGGCGGCATAGCCCCTTTAGCCTGTTTACTTTCTTATCTATCTAATAGAATGGCAGCGGCCAATTGGGGAACACCTCATAAAACTTTGGGGGAATACCTTTGTCCTAGTCAAATTATAACGCGCCATAAGACTCTGCGGGATTACCTTTGTCCCAATCAAACTTTCACACCCCCTTGCATAGCCACTCATGATACCAATGTTTTTAAAAGGCATATGACCATTACCAATTGGTTTGATCTTAAGAATTAAATTCAAACTTTTGCCAAAAGAGAGAATGAGTCATTTTATGCATGTTGGGGAAGATACAAGAATTTGCTCATTGCGGTCCCAAATCATGGCTATGATAATTTTCAAATTGCTAACTATTTTTATGATGGACTTTATCAAAAGAGTCAACAATTCTTAGACATTATGTGCGATGGCAAACTTTTTGAAAAAGAACCCGCTCAAGCCTTAGATTTCTTTGATCGTTTGGCCGCAATTTTACAATCTCGGGTTTATGCTCCACATTGTCGAGAGTCCAACTCAAATGCCATGGAAGAGGAAATTGAGCCGCCTATCTTTGTTGAAGATGATAGTTTAGCTTTTGACAGCTCCGCAAAGTCTGAATAGAGTGATGAGCCTAATGATGAACCTGTTGTCCAGTGTTCTCCTCCTGTGGATCTCTTTCTATGTGATGATTTGGGAGAGAAATTTCTCACTGCTAAAGAGATGGACGCAGAGATAGATTATTTGTACTCTTTGTTAGAAGAGCAAGACAAAGTGTACGAGACCACGAATGGGTCTCCTACCCTTGAGGATACAAATTTTGATGTGAGGGAAAATGAGCAAATAGAGCCGTTTGTCGTTAGTGATAACTATCTGCCTTTTAAGGAGTCATTGCCAATAGTTGCACTAAACAATCCAACCGTCTCGACTCTAGACGATGTCACCCCTCCTACTGATTCTCCACTTTTGTAAGCGTTGTTAAAAGTTGAAATGATTGATTTTGTAGGTGTTGAATTTGATTTGGTTTACCATCCTTGTATTGTGGATTTTGTCAACTCGTTGAAAATCAATCTAGTTTGGAATGCGCACTTGGTTGAACTTAACTATCTGAAACAAATTCGGCAAATGTGCTACTCAAAGTATCTATTTTTATGGCATGGTCGGATTCAATTTTTGAAGCTAAGTGTGGAGTGGAGTGCTATGTTTATTTTATTAGCTCTTGTTGGCATGTTAAATAGTCGGAGCCCGCGTTTGGCTGACCGTACATAAACTCTTTCTTTCTCTTTTTTTTTTCCTCTTTAATTTGATGGTCTGGTATAGCCACCTGTTTCTCGCTTGAAAAATGGAGAGAAAAGTATTACCCGTGTAATCGCGTGAAGATTTGGTTGTGTTTTACTTTTGGTTCCTTTTGAGCCCAGATACCACGAGCCTGGCGGTACTAATGTCATTTGCTTCTTCGTAGGTAGTTGGTTCTTAAGTCTTTTGCAAGGTAAGCATGCTACCACACCAGCCTTGGTGGTTTAGGTCTAAAAGCTAGGGTGAGTGAGGCATTCAGGAGCCCTAAGCATGGATGCGATTACGTGTCGCGGTTGTAAAACCAAGAAAGCCCCGGCTATGACCTTGTGTGACTAGCCGTGGTTCCGCTGGAGGAGCCGAAGGAGTTGGCCTTGGAAGCAGTTCCAATGACGAAGGGAAGCAATGACAAGAAAGCCTCCAACTTGGTCGAGGTATACGGGGGTTGACATTCCCTCGGAGGTATAATCTCTTGTTCTTTCCTCTCAATACTTTTGTCTTCATGCTATGAGGACATAGTATCATTTAAGTTGGGGGGAGGGATATATATGTTATATATATGTTCATGAGACTTGTCTCATTTTTCTGCTTTTGGTGAAATTTTTAAATTTTTTGTGCAGTTTTCCCTTGTTAGTAGTGATTTCGTATGCTAGATACTTTAATTATACTCAATTGTGTCAATATGGCAAGAGTCGTGTATCCCCTCGAATTCGGTTGTGTGTTTGAATCCATGTCGCATGCATATACATGAACATTGATGAACAAGTTGAGCCTAAAAGTCAAGTCAAGTTGTGTGCATCATTAAAGTTGAGATTCGTTTCTTAAGCATCCCATGCCTTTTGTTCTCATTTCCGCACTTGCGTAAATAATATCTTTTGTTCATGCTCGAGTAGTGTATAAATCTTTCATGCATCTTATTGGAGTTGTTGGCGTACTTAGGAAATGATTCAATGCATTTTTGCTTGATTAAACCACCATAAGAGTCACTTCGTCCTTATTTTGAACCATAGTCCGAGTCTCTTCCGTTGTTCAAACCTAGGTAACCGAATGTTTGGAGGGTTGTGTGTCAATATTTTTCAATATTTCAAGGAGGTTTAGGGGTGGTGTGAATGTGATAGAAGTGGTTGGGATGTAAAAAGGTGAATAATTGATACATGAGTCCATATCTCTCATCTCCCACTACAAATGTTAAAGCCCAAATTTTCATCACCCTCTCTAAAGCTTTCAAAATTGGCCCCCCATTCTCTCTCGCTACAAGTCTCAATTCAAATGACTCTATTCCTCAAAGAAAATTCAAAGAAATGGTATGAAAGAGCAAAATCATATTCGAAAGAGGGTTGAATACTATGATGAGAGGATTAGTTTGACCTCCGGGCTAGCATACATTTCGGATGAGAAGGGGGAGCTCGATGCTCAATACCGTGAGGAAACGGATGAGTATGGCTACTATGTATGGTTGAGTCGGTGGTAGTAGTTTTAGTAGGACTTATCTAGTAGTTTTTCTTTCTTCTTTGTAACTTTGTTTGGTGTTTGGCCGATATGTGGCCATGCCTTGGGTAGTTTAGGGTTGGTAGTGGCCAAGGGTAGATGAACCGTGCAAGCATATGGCCACTACATTTTTGTAGTCCCTTTCCCTTTGTATCCAAGGTCGTTATAAGCTAATAAAGTCCTCCGTTGATCTTTTGTACGCTAATTAACTCCGTTTGATGCATGATTGATATCTATTACTTTTTGAGTATGATTTGTCCATTGTCGTGCATAGTTGTAAATAATTAGCTTTCCGTTCTTTCTTAGTGCTCTTTTGATAGCATGCGTAGCTTTTTGTCTCTAGCTATTGCATTTACTTGCTAGCGCTGGTCATGGGATGTATATTGTGCCTCATTGTGTAAAAAGTCGAATAAGAGCGTATCTTTATGAGTTTTGGAGTCGAAATTCGTTGTGGTGCACACATGCTTGACTATTCTAATATGGCATAATTTGTTCGTCCTAGTTCATGGCATGTTTGTGTGTGGATTGCATATGCTCAGATTTGAAGGGGTGTTTTTGGACTCTTGCCAAGTTGTAGTTATTGAGCATAACTTTTGTATTTTCGTTTTGGGGGATTGCATAGCTTAGTTAAATACATTTTGTTTTAGTTTGCTAGGGACTAGCAAAATTCAAGTTGGGGGGCGTGATAAGCACCCAATATTGTAGATATTTGGTGCGATTAGTCCCATTTTATTTTGTTTTAACTTATGTTTATTTAGCAATTATTCGATATTACTCGTAAGGTAATTTGTTTAGTGTTTTCAGGTAAACTATGTAAATAAGGCGCATTTCGACGCCATGGATGGCCCAAGTGCTTCCAAGCACCCGAAGACCCTGTCGGCCCCTGAAAATCTAAGTATGGAAAAATGACTTTCTGAAAAAGTATCGATTTTTGAGATAAAAAATGGCGGCAATTGATCCTTGAATTTTTCTAAGAGTAACTACAAAGTCGCAAGGTATCATTTGAAGAGCAATGTCATGTTTTGAGCCATTTTCCCTTGAGAAAAACGTGCAGTTTTCCATTTTACACTAAAAGTGGGGGGTTGACATTTTGATTTAATTAGAATCTTAAAATTCTGGTAATGCCATTGTTTCCAAATGGGGGGTACTTTTTTATTTTCATTAAATAAATTAAAGTAAAGGAAAGATAAAAGAAATGTTTAAAATGTAGCCTTTACTTAAGTTTAGAGAATGAAAATAAGGTGCTGTGGAGCTGTGGAAGTTGCTGGGAGCCGTCGGGTGCTGAGTTTTGGAGGCTGACCTGAAGTCTGGAGATAAGCTCCCCGTATCGATACAGCCTTAATCTGTATCGATACGCATTAGCTTCGTGGGAAGGCAGAGGATATTGTATCGATACGGCCTTAATCCGTATCGATACGGGAACGCTACGAGGAGAATGACCTTTTCAGCTTAGCAGCGTGGTATCGATACTTTGCTTAATCTGTATCGATACCATGAGCCTTCGGCCATATATTTGCTGCTTTTTGGACCTTCCATTTATGGAATAGTTGCTACTTATAGTATGTTTTTAGGATATTTGTTGGGAGAGAAGATGAGTTGTATAAATACTCTTCTCTCTCACTTTAGTTTAAAAAAATCTACTTTATGCTCTAGGTTAGCTTTCTCTTTAGTTTTTCTCCATCGTTGTTCTTAGTTTCAACCTTCAATACTTGTAAGTTTAATTCCTAGTTTGATATTTTCTCGTTTATTAATATTGTAGCTACGGACTAGATTTTCCTTAACATCAAGTTTGTTTTCGGTTTCATCGGTTAAAAATCATGCCTCATTTTTATGCTTTATTTTGTGCTTTAGTTATGTGTGAGTAGTTTCTTGGCTAAGTCTTGGGCTAATCTTTCCCGATGACTTAGGTGGTTATTTGGTTCTCAAACCTTTGGGCTTAAAATCATGGTTTTCGAAATCAAACTAACTTAGCCATTTTGGTCTAAGCGAGGGGTGTTAACTCCTTGATATGTAGTTTAGTCAAGCGGTCTTGGCAAGTGGCATATCGAGGGCTCATGGCCTCCTACGTGTTAGATACATTAGCAAAAATAGGTTGTTTTAGTTCCGTTTAATCACATCTTTTGATAAATGAAATCGTTAAAGCTAAACTTTCTGGGCGTGAGCACGCGGTCGTGACTTTTGCTTGAGTTATATTGAGAACCAATAACGGCCTTTGTTAAGGGTTAGACGAGCCCTAGACTTGCCTCTTTTAGTTTATAAAACTCGTTTCTAGCATTTTCATTATCATTTTCACCGTTAAATGCAAAACCAAGTTGGTCGTCTTGAATGCTGTATTCTACCATTTTAACCTACAATCCAAACTAACTATATTTCGATTCTCTGTGAGTACGATCCCGGACTTTCTGGTTATTATGCTATCGACGACCTAGCCCTACGCTTGGGGTGTTTCAACCTTATTGGAAGGCGAGGTTCGGAGGCTAAGCAATGTGCAAGTTGAATCTTCACAAAATATGAACCAATAACTTACCCCCTATTGTTTATTTGATCGAATTTTAAAAAAATGCAAAATTAAACTTGCTCACGCCTTGCATATGCTTAAGCCTTTAGTATTACCCTATTGCATAGACGTAGTGTCTCCGGCCCTTAGAAAACCTTGATCGGCTTCTCCAACAACAAAATATAGTTGGCGAACTAAATTTTTTTGTCACAAATTGTGTCTGGACAAATATTTTTGTGACAAAATTGTGCTTTTGGTGATGAAATTAATAATGATGTTGTGACGAAATAATTGTCACCATTGTTTTATTTTTGTGACGAATGAGTCTTTTCTCACCACAAGCTTATGATGACAAAATTACCTTACAAATCATAACAATTTTTTTTTGCCTCAACAACTTTCTAATGACAAAGTTTGAGTTTTTGCAACAAAATTGTTTGTCATCATAAGATTTTTATACCCTACAGAAATAACTTATTGTCACAAATGTCCGCGTAATGGTGATGAAAGAATTTCATATTACGACAAAATATTTTGTCACTACTACTAAAACTTTTTGTGACAAACTCTTGTGGTCACCATAACTTTTGGTTTCTTGTGACGGGTTGGAAAGTTTATCTTAACAAACTTATTACTACGGGCTTGTTGTGACAAAATGGCAACAAAAATATTTTGTCACTGCAACAATGTTGTGACAAAAAACTAACAAGTAGTGACAAAATATTTTGTAGCAAAATCTAGAATTTGTTGTAGCTAGGCAGCTAGCAGGTGACCCATTTGAGCAACTTTTGGTATTATTTTTTTAACATATTTGGGCTACCTTGGAATATATGATTTAAGAATCGAAAATGATATATACACCTACCGTGTGTAGGGAAATCATACCGACCGGCCGCGCCGGGCTTTCTCCGGCCACCGGACGGCCGATCCGAGCCGTCCAAAAATTCTAGAAAAAAAAACCGAGGGGCCATTCCGGGAATCAACGGCATCCGATGCGTTTATGGTGCTTGATCTAAACACCCTTAAAATCACGTTCTGATCACATTGAGCGGCTCGGATCATTAAAATTTGATCGGGAACTATGAGGTGTTTTTTTAGGTGTCTAAATAGTTGTCCATAGAACCGTCCCGATATATATATTGGAAAAGTTTTAAATGAGTGGCTCTTAAAATGCGGACTCTTCTTTTCCGATCGAATTTAAATGATTCGGACCACTCAATGTGTTCAAAACATAATTTTAAAAGTATCTGCGAGAAATAATGACATATAGAATATCACTATTCCAAGTTCATGAATGAAGAATTTTTCTTCCCAGCCTTTAATTCCACACATGTAAACAAAGTCAATCTTGGCTGCTAACTTGTCTTCAAAAGCTGATCAAGGTACTTTTCTTTAATCCAAATCCAAGTTTCTGCCATCCTCCTCTATCTTTTTTCATTAGCTAGCTAGGAATCAAGCTTACCATATTTCAACAATCTACAAGTGGGATTGGACTGTACATCAAGGCATATAGTACGCATTTTAATTTTTAAAATTTTCCGACACTAAGATAATTAATTAATGAGAGCTGCTACAGGCACAGCATAGGCTGCACAGCAGCATTGCACAGATCACTTTTGCGCCCGTCTCGGGTCTCGCAAAGATGATCGGAGCCGCTCATTTTGTTCAAAATACGTCGTTTAGGGTCCCTATAAAAAATCACCTCAATCCGATATCGGGAAGGATATTTATGAATCATCCAACTTTGCTTCAAAATTTAGCGAGACCCGAGACAGGCGCAAAAGTGATATGTGCACTGCTGCTGTGCAGCAAGTGCTGTGCGGGTAGCTTTTTTGTTAATTAATTGTTTCCCATTTCTGAAAAATATGCGCCTCATTTTTATTTCAAAATGTGAATTTTAATTCTCTCATATGCTTCTTAAAATTGCATTTTGATCATACAATATTTTATGAAATTGTGTGATCAACAAAATCACTTTTCTCTACCTAATAGGTTATAGCTTAACTGGGATAGACAAAACAATGCACAATTCATAAATATTCGTACTCATCCATGGAATACAATCTTGAAACTCTTAACCGGAAAAAGGGTTGAAAGTTAAATTATTAACAAGCTAAGAAACAAAGACAAAAGTTCCTCGATCTAATTGTCTCCTCCAACCTCCCCAACAAAAGCTTTGAGATTTTCATCGGAAGATCCACCTTCCTTCCCAGCTTCTTTAGCCAAATCCTTCCATTTCTTAGCATTTCTCCTCATTTCTTCCCCTCTCTCCTCACCCCTCATGACCATCTCTATACACCTCTTAACCTCATCACTCCTAACTATTCCTTCATCATCTGCCCTGACTCTCAAACCAATCTTCCACAAATCCGCCATCATCTTCGCATTCGTCATTTGATCCGAAAAGAGAGGAAACGCCACGACTGGAATCCCAGAAGCCAAGCTCTCTAAGGTAGAGCTCCACCCACAGTGCGTCACGAAACATCCCAAGGAAGGGTGTGACAGTATTTCCAATTGGGAACACCAAGGCACTATCTTCCCTTGTTGCTCTAGCTCTTCCATGCAACTTAGCCTATCTTCTTCCTTTTCTTCTTCTTCGTTTTCTTTAGCTCTTATCACCCATAAAAATGGCTGATGGGTTTCCAACAAACCGCGGGCAATCTCTTCCATTTGTGGTTTTGGAAGATTCAAAAGGCTTCCAAACGACACGTAAACCACTGACGATTTGGGTTTCTCGTCTAGCCATTCGGTATAGTCCTTTGTTTTCTGAAAGAGGTCACATACCAATGAAGTGTCTAACGGATCTTTTCCGCCCAAGAAAGCTGATGGAATTAATGGTCCAATTGCAATACAGTTATACTTCTCTATGACTTTCAAGGCCTTGGGCTCTAATGCATCGAATGTGTTAACAAGGATTTGAGCCTTTGAATCATTTAGTTCCTCTATCAGCTCTTCGAATAATGCCAACGCGCCATGGTAGGCGCCGTTAGAGGTTGAAGGAAATAACAAAGAGGGTAGGTCACAAGCATGAAGCAGTGGCAACCCAGGTAATTCTATAGACCATGAAAGGTCGTTGTAATTTTCCATTATGACATCCTTATAACCATTGAAATAATAGTGGTAGATGTCCAATACCATAGCTGGTTGAATGCATAAAACTGATGAACAGATGTGACAATCACGCGCCACCTTTGCTGCCCAAGGGAGGAAAAAATTGTAGATCAAGCACGTGACTGGACAACCTTCTTCACTGCTAGTCGCGATGATCTCTCTTAGCCTTTGGGAGCTGTTACTTCTAGTTACGGAAAAGAAGTGATTCATATCGTATCCGGGTTTACGCCCCTCATCGTAGCCATCTGAATAGGTGGCGAACTTGAAGCCATCGGGAGTTTGAAAGTTGTTTCTTGAAATTTGACGTTGAGCACGGATGCTGATAACAAAGGTAACTTGCACATGCATCCGAATGAGACGCTTGGCGAGTTGAAGACATGGGTTAAGATGGCCTTGGGTGGAAAGAGTCACGATTATGAAGTGGGGGTTCACCATGACTCACGGCGGTGCGTGGAGAGGTTTTGAGTGAGTTTTCCTACTCGATCTACTATTGAAGAAATGAAAGTGGACACAATTTGTCTTTGTGGGTATAGTTTTGTATATAAGGACAAGGATGTTGGCACAATGACGTTTGAACTGACGAATTGGAAGAAAAACTAGTCTTGTTTCACAAAGAAACTTATTCCGGGTTCCGTTTCGACAATCAATAGTTCTGATTTAAAAAAATATTTTTTAAAATTATATAAAGACTGTTCAAAACACTTTTTTGAGCGCCGTAAATTTTGTTTACAGATTGCTACATAAAGACTTTTTTCTCCTTGTCCATTAGGCTTGTCGTTGTGTTCAAGTGGGCATTTCGTGTGTGTGAAAGTTGGAGGAATTCTAGAATATCCAAGTATTTATGAAAATGAATCATAATTTGGCGGAATTGTTTATGCACACCATGAGTTGTTAAAACATGACATGATTATGTGGATAGACTTGTAGAGGAAAAGCTTTTGGCACCACACGTTTTGGTTTATTATACAGCATATACTGCCAATTCATTAAACGATCCTCCATAAACTCCCATAGACTTGTAGAGGAAAAGCTTTTGGCACCACACGTTTTGGGTTATTATACAGAATATACTGCCAATTCATTGAACGATCCTCCATAAACTCCCAAAAAAAAAATTTCATCGGACATTTATAAATTCATATTTTGTTATGAAAAATAGAAAGCTACGAGACGACGAACTTACAACTGTCAAATGTTAGGAAAAAATGTGATTGTTCTACAAATTTATGAATGATAGATGAATTTAATTTTTTCCCTCCGGACATAGCTAACTGCGAATTCTATAAGATGAACAGTTTTGATTCTTGATGTCAGCTTGGGAGTGCGAGTTATAAGGAGAATATGGGGAGGGGTATAGAGAGATGTAGTATCTAGTATATATGGAGAGGACTTGATCCCTTATAGACTAAACCCCAAATTATTTGTGCTTGCGGAATCTCTCACAATATGTTATGGTAGCTGGGAAAACGTTTTCTTCAATTTCCAATCTGTAGTGAAGTATGGGATAAAAAAAATTTTGAATTTTTTTTTTAATGCTTGTCATTGTCATTATATTCAAGTGGACATGCGACAAGTTAGAGGAATACGTCATCATCTACGTAATCACGACAATAACTTCTTTCCCTCAATGTACTCCTTTTGAGTTAATAAAATCGTTTCGTTTGCCAAGAAAAAAAAAATCACGACATTAACTCCAAATTTGATACCTGGACAATAATGCATGCCCAATTTGAAAAAATTAGGCATAAGGATAGTAAAATAGTTTTCATTTAGGGGAATGATGTCAGCAAAATTATTTTCAGTAGAGATCATTTAACTTTTTGAGTTTTTTAGTCATAAAGCCAAAACATGTTTAAACACTTTTATAGGGTTTAATTTAGAATGCACTTTCCTATTATTGGGGTTTTAGTGGTTTAGGTATTTTTATATGGTATCCTAGGGTTTAAGATATTTTCATATATAGGGTATATCTTAGGGTTTTATACACTTTCATAGGGTACCCTAAAATTTTAGACACCGTCGTAGACACATTTATTTTTATGTTTGATTGCAAAAGGTGCTTGCTCTTGAGGTTAAAAAATTTAAATATGAAATTTTTTTGGTTTGAGTCTCCCAATAAGAAATGCATGCAGCATAGTTCACCTGAAGTGAGTACTTTTGTTTAATACTATATTAAACTCAAGCGGCATGCATATATACCTTTTGAAATTAGCCCGTACACCTGATTTTATATATATATATATATATATATATATATATAATCTTTTTTATTTGATTAACTAGTGTTAGCTAGCAGGTGAGGATGACCAATTTGGGCAAACCTTTAGTTTTTTAAATATATATTTGGGCTACCTTGGAAGATACTTCACATAGTGCAAGGTTTTTTTGATTAACTAGTGTTAGCTAGCAGGCGATGACCCACCTGATTAGAATAAGGTTTCTGAGTGATAATTCCAAAATTATTTTTGTTGGTGTCAAAATTACAATACATAAAAGTCTTATATACTACACATGGTACAAGTCTTTTGTGCACTTGAATTTTCGCACTAACAAAAATATTTATGGCATTATCATTTTTCGGTAGTGATAATGCCAAAACTGTTACATACTACAAGCTTTTTTGTTTAGAGTTTTAAAACCAACAAAGGTGAGTCTAAGAGGGTCTTTTTTCAGATGGATCCAAGTAAGAAATGTGTGACATAACCCATTTGTCCATTCTGGTGTTTAATTTTTATTTTTATCCAACCTTCGATTGGATTTTCTGGCCTCCTCTTGTTTTCAACTTGGTATACCCTTTTGTCAAATTTTCCTAAATAAATATATTGCTGTTAAAAGAAAAACATATAACGCATTTGTCCACTGGTTTTAGTATATGATCTATGTGGTTTGATCCTCGCTAGAGGAGCTGTTTGCTTTTTTTTGTCTTACTTTATTTTTGTTTTTAAAATTTTTCTCTTCATACTTCTCTTTCCTCTTTCTTACATGAGTTTGACTTACCAAGACAAGAAAACAGAAAGTCACCAAATTAATGAACGAGAGACACTTTAATAAGTATTTTCTACCAAATTATACTCATCAGTCAAATTTTGATACTGTCAAGTTCTACAAGGTGAATTATCTGGTGACTGTTGAAGGCGGAAGCAACATGAACTCACTTACTAAACAAACTCTTAACTATTGATTTACAATAAAACACAAATACATAGCTTATGGGGGACGGGAGAACTCCCGTCTGGGGGTTGCTCCCATGCCCTCAGTACTCTCTCTTTTGCTACTTTTTTTTTTTTTTTTCTCTATATCTAATTATCTATACATTGCCAAACCATATGATGATTTGAGCCGCTTAATGTGTTCAGAACATTAGTATCCGTGAGAAATAACCAATTATAGGCATATAGAATATCACTATTCCAAGTTCATGAATGGAGACTTTTTCTTCCCCGCCTTTAATTCCACACATGCAAACAAAGTCAATCTTGTAACGCCCCGATTTTTGGGAATATTAATTTAATAAATTTCTGACATTTATACAATAGAAAATGAATATAAGTTCATTACAAACTCCAAAAATCCATAAAATTCAAATTACATCTATTTAACAGATAGAGGTGGGCACTAAGGAAATCTACTTTTTGTATCCTTCTTCCTTCTCAGCAAGTCTCTGATCAGCATCGTACTCTTCTGACGGATACTACTACACCTGTACATCTCTAAACTCTGGCATAAGATGCCAGGGCCACAAAAAGTAATACCGTGAGCAATTAAGCTCAATAGCAAACTCCTACCCCTATGTCCCATACTTTAGCAAAAATAATATATAACTTTGCAAAGAAAAACTTAGAGATTTAACAGTTCAACATATAAATAATAATTCAACAAAAGTGTCAATGTCTTTTCAGAGTGAACACAGCGTATCATAATTCGTGTCATCATTTTATCAATATCAATTTCACTTTTTATTTTATTTTCTCGAGTATTGATTCCGCTAACCGTCTTTCAGATTCCATCGGGCTCCAAGGCTAGTTTGTTCCACCCAAAAGCATTGATTTTGCTAACCGTCTCTTCCAGATTCCATTGAGTTCTCAGTCTTATTCATTTCATTAGCTCTTTCACCATTTTCACACAACACTAGTGTCGCTAACTATCATTTCAGATTTCATCGGGCTCCTAGGTCACACACATCCGAGTCATGATTCCGCTTACCATTTTAGATTCCATCGGGCTCTCATGCTCGCACACACACACTCGAGCCATGACTCCGTTAACCATTCATTCAGATTCTATCGGGCTCTCATGCTCACAGACGCACATCTGAGCCATGATTCCGCCAACCAGCTTTACTGATCCCATCGGGCTCTCATGCTCACACAATCATTAATCTTTTTCACACTTCAGTTTCTCGTCTCTTTTCGTCTCATTTTTTGTGTCTCGTAAACATGCATCATTTTCTCCCATGCATTTACATTATACTTTCAAAGCTTGCTAAAACATGCAATAATAAATAATAAATCCAAATTTCCATGCTTCTCCATTTTTTTTTACCATTCAAAAATTACTATAACAGGTAACATAAATATTTCTACCACGTTAGAGGTAAACACCCCTTGCAGTCATCACGTGACAACAGTCAAATTTCAAATTTCCATTTTCTTAACCTCTAATTCATGCTTTTCCTAAGCTAAGAATAACTAACAGTGGCAGCAACATTTCCAGTAGTCTAACAGTAATACTATTTCCAAGTTTCCAGGTAATTGTTACATTTTTTTTATACAGTTGCGTGGTAGCCGATTTTCGATAACTAAGCAAAATTTTTAACGACAACATATAAATTTTAAAATGCGGTATCTAACATATCTAATTTCAATATTTAAGCATATATCACATCAACATTGTACTTAGGTGAGTAGATAAGAGGTTTCTACCATTTTTTTTTGAGGTAGTGGGTTACAGATTCGTCGGATTGAAAAATGAACAGTGTGACGTCGTCTCGGTTGAAATTTGATAAGAAAAAAATAGTTTTCTTTTTATTACAAGCCCGAACAACTTTTAGAATTTTGGAATTGAAAGATTGAACGGTGGTTTTGAGCGGTGGAGGAAAGGTGATAATATGGGGTGGGCTTGAAGTCAATTCTTTTTCCCTTTTTTTTTCCAGCCCAATTTACCTTCTCTGTTTCTTTCTCTCAAGAACCATGGGATAAAGATGAGATGTGATGAAATGGTTGGTGGTGTTGGTATTTATAGGCAAGGGTGGTATCCCTTCCTCTCTCCTGCCGGTTTTCCTCTTTCTCACTCTCTTTGATTTTTCTTGCTCACCACTCTTACTCATAACTTCCGACCGGGGAAGTGTGCTGCGTAGCGTGCTACACGGCCTCCGGTGCCGCCTTGCCGGCATCGGTCCAACGATCAGAGATGTCCACTGCGTAGAGCTCGTCGAATACTACAAGTGTACCAAAAATCAACCCGATCAAATATCGTTAAGTGTCTCATCGGAACACATATAATTCAAAAAGAATGGATTCAATGGCTTTGATCCAGTGTTTTGTATCCATTAGGATTCAATTTTTTTCAAGCTATATGTATTCCGATGAAGTACTTAACGATATTTGATCGGGTTGATTTTTGGTACACTTATAATATTCGACGAGCTCTACGCAGTGGACGTCTCCGATCGTCGAACCAATACCGGCAAGGTGGCACCGGAGGCCACGAAACACGCTGCATAACATGGAGCTGCGCAACACACTCTCTCTGCCCCATAACTTCCCTAGGTGAATATATATGTCATGATGAGGGTGAATGATGGTCATTCCTCACCACTCTCTCGGCAATCTCTCTCTCTCGTGCTCTCCACACGTCTAGGCACATGGGTACATGATGGCGAGAAGGGTAGTGTAGGATGATAACGATGATTGAATCAATATACATCTGTTTCCACTATCTCTTACTAGTAGGCTTGCAGGGCTAGAACGATAGGATAGGATGACATAGGCATGTGATGAGTTTGGGTGCAAGACACTCCACCTCTTCTCTTCCTTTCTCTAGCCGATAGCTCTCTCTCTTTCCCTACATTTATTTCTCCCTCCTCTGCCAAAAACTTTAAAAACAATGGGGAGATTGGTTTTAGTTTAAGATTATAATTAATAAAATATTTCAATAAAATATTTAATTTAAAAAAAAATTGGGTCAAAAATCCGGATCGTTACAAATCTTGGCGGCTAAATTATCTTCAAAAGCTGATCAAGGCACTTTTCTTTAATCCAATTCCAAATTTCAGCCATCCTCCACTCTCTTTTTTCCTTAGCTAGCTACGGATCAAGCTTACCATATTTCAACAATCTACAAGCGGGATTGGACTGTACATCAAGGCAAATAGTACACATTTTTTAAAATTTTCCGAGACTAAGATAATTAATTAATTGTTTCCCATTTCTGAAAAATATGCGCCTCATTTTTATTTTGAAATGTGAACTTTAATTCTCTCGTATGCTTCGTAAAATTGCATTTTGATCATACAATATCTTGTGAAATTGCGTGATCAACAAAATCACTTTTCTCTACCTAATAGGTTATAGCTTAACTGGGATTGACAAAATAATACACAATTCATAAATACTCGTACTCATCTAGTGAAATGAGATACAACCTTGAAACTCTTAACCGGAAAAAAATTGGAAGTTAAATTATTAACAAGCCAAAGAAACAAGAAGACAAAAGTATATACCTTTATCTAAATGTCTCCTCCAATCTCCCCAACAAAAGCTTTGAGATTCTCATCGGAAGATCCACCTTCCTTCCCAGCTTCTCTAGCCAAAATTTTCCACTTCTTAGCATTTTTCCTCATTTCTTCCCCTCTCTCCTCACCCCTCATGACCATCTCTACACACCTTTTAACCTCATCACTCCTAACTATTCCTTCTTCGTCAGCCTTGACTCTCACACCAATCTTCCACACATCCGCCATCATCTTCGCATTTGTTGTTTGATCCGATAAGTGAGGAAACGCCACGACGGGAATCCCAGAAGCTAAGCTCTCTAAGGTAGAGCTCCACCCACAGTGCGTCACAAAACATCCCAAGGAAGGGTGTGACAGGATTTCCAATTGGGAACACCAAGGCACTATCTTCCCTTGTTGCTCTAGCTCTTCCGTGCAACTTAGCCTATCTTCTTCCTTTTCTTCTTCTTCGTTTTCTTTAGCTCTTATCACCCATAAAAATGGCTGATGGGTTTCCAACAAACCGCGGGCAATCTCTTCCATTTGTGGTTTTGGAAGATTCAAAAGGCTTCCAAACGACACGTAAACCACTGACGATTTGGGTTTCTCGTCTAGCCATTCGGTATAGTCCTTTGTTTTCTGAAAGAGGTCACATACCAATGAAGTGTCTAACGGATCTTTTCCGCCCAAGAAAGCTGATGGAATTAAGGGTCCAATTGCAATACAGTTATACTTCTCTATGACTTTCAAGGCCTTGGGCTCTAATGCATCGAATGTGTTAACAAGGATTTGAGCCTTTGAATCATTTAGTTCCTCTATCAGCTCTTCGAATATTGCCAATGCGCTATGGTAGGCGCCGTTAGAGGTTGAAGGAAATAACAAAGAGGGTAGGTCACAAGCATGGAGCTGTGGCAACCCAGGTAATTCTATAGACCACGAAGGGTCTTTGTAATTTTCCATTATGACATCCTCATAACCATTGAAATAATAGTGGTAGATATCCAATACCATAGCTGGTTGAATCCATAGAGCGGACGAGCAGACGTGACAATCACGTGCCACCTTTGCTGCCCATGGGAGGAGGAAATTGTAGATCAAGCACGTAGCTGGACAACCTTCTTCACTGCTAGTCGCGATGATCTCTCTTAGCCTTCGGGAGCTGCAACTTCTAGTTTCGGAAAAGAAGTGATTCCTATCGAATCCGGGTTTAAACCCCTCATCGTAGCCATCAGAATAGGTGGCGAACTTGAAGCCATCAGGAGTTTGAAAGTTGTTTCTTGAAATTCGACGTTGAGCATGCACGCTGATAACAAAGGTAACTTGCACGTCCATCCGAATGAGACGCTTGGCGAGTTGAAGACAGGGGTTGAGGTGGCCTTGCGCGGGAAGAGTCACGATTATGAAGTGGGGCTTTGCCATCACTGACGGCGGCGCGTGCAGAGGTTTTGAGTGGAGTTTTTTGTGGGTAAAGGTTTGTATATGAGGAGGACAAGGATTTTGGCACTATGACCTTTGAAGTGATGAATTGGAAGATAGACTAGCTAGTCTTGTTTCATTATGCTTGTCGTTGTGTTCAAGTGGGCATTTCGTGTGTGTGAAGTTGGTGGAATTCTAGAACATCCAAGCATTAATGAAAATGACTCCTAATTTAGCAGAATTGTTTATGCACACCATGACTTGTTAAAATGACATGATTGTGTGGATATACTTGTAGAAGAAAAGCTTTTGGCACTACACGTTTTGGTTTATTAATGTCATGTTTGGAACACTTTTTAAAAACTATTTTTTAATAGATTCCCCCTAAATTCCTCGTACTTTCAATCGTTTCTCTCTATCTCTCCGGGGGACAACTACCAAAACCATGTTTGAGTGTCGAGCAGCTTGAGCCTGCCGACGGTTTCGTAACAGATCATTGTCTTTGGGTGGAGTGGTGCGGAAGGTCACAACTGTTTACTCTATAAATATGTATGCACAGTTGTTTTTAGTTATCAGACCGATTCGTCGAAGGGGCATCAATTAACAGTTTTCAAGCAAAAGGGGCAGATCCTGAAGGAATTAAAAGGGATAGGGGTATTTTTGGAATTGAAAAGTAGATCGACAAACATCTGAGTCTTTTACAAGGAGTTATTATTATTATTACTGTATTATAGATAGTTGCAAGTGCTGGGTTGTAATGTGTCGGTTCGGAAGAGGTGTAGGATAAGACTGGTATTAGTTACAAGTTTTAGAGGCATTTGTGGAAAGCAAAAAGGAGGAAACATCTTTTTAAAAGTAGTATATAGATTATACTCTATATACTGCCAATTCATTAAACGATTCTCCATAAACTCCCAAAAAAAAAAAAAGATTCATTGAAAATTTATAAATTCATATTTTGTTAAGCAAAATAAAAAGCTATGAGACAATGAACTTACAACTGTCAAATGTTAGGAAAAAATGTGATTTGTTTACAAATTTATTAATGATAGATGAATTTGATTTTTTTTTCTCTGGACATAGCTAACAGCAAATTCCATGAAATGAACAGTTCCGATTCTCAATGTCGGCTTGGGAGTGCAAGTTATAAGGAGAATATGGAGGGGTATAGAGAGATGTAGTAGCTAGTATGAAGAGGACTTGATCCCTGATAGACTAAACCCCAAATTACGGGCGTGTTTCTTTTCTTTTTTCTTTTCGGATAATTGGATGTCCTGGTCAGTTTGAGCGCACCCTGACTAATTTTGGAAACCTAAAGTTAACGACCGTGCAAGTCTCTAATGGCTCCAAAGTTTGAAATATTCAGATTTTGTGGAATTCGAACTTACGACTTCTTGCCGGACAAGCCCTTTAATTGTTTTGTAATGGGGTTTTACTTTAAAGAATAAACAAGCGCGACCCATGTGGGCGATGGTGATGGATATGGAATTATAATGGTCATCTTTTAACTTGCTTAACCACTCTCTATTAATAGTTGAAGTCAAACAATCGATCTGTTTTCCAAAACTTACTCTAGATCCCACCTTCCTCATCTATTACCTTTAATTAAGTTGTCTTCTAACATTAGGAGGCATTTGCGTGAGGTATATATATTCAGGGTTATTCTCTGTTTCTATACCTATTTGACGGATATTTAAAAGTACGTTTGTTGGGCACCGGAAGAGACGGTTGTAATCGCGAAGGATATGGTGTACGTAATTCAACCATTGACCGATCCAATTCTTACGAAACTATGCATTCAAAATGATCGGCTTCTGATGTGAGTGCTAGAGTTTCTAGGTTTTCACATCTCAAGCCTGTCCAAATGACATCGATTGTTGGTTGATTTGGAAGGATCGACGAATAATGGGGAAGAGTAGATGTCATACTTATATGATCGATGCTCCAAATGGACGTGCCTCATCAGAGCTGCCGCGAAAGCTGGTTGAAAAATATTTAAATATGAGACGGCGTCGATAACATTAGCATGGTAACGTATATTTGACATATCATGCTAACGTTGAATTCATTGACATGGCTGCTTCGTGGTAATTAGTCGATTACATGAAGAAAAAAAAAAGGTGAATTATCTGGTGACTGTTGAAAGCAGAAGCAACACAAACTCGCTTAATAAACAAACTCTTAACTATTAATTTAAAACAAAACACAAATACATAGCTTATGGGGGATGGGAGAACTCCCGTCTGGGGGTTACTCCCACGTCCTCACTCTCTCTTTTGCTACTCTTTTTCTCTATCCACTGCCAAAGTATGTATATATATAGGTTCCAGAGATACCTAAAAAATATATTTAAAAAAGCATTCCAAACCTTAATCTCATAATTTTCGATCAAATTTTATGATTCGAACCGTTCAATGTGTACAGAATGTGATTTTAAGATTGCCTGAGATAAATTAGTAAAACATATGACCGGGAAGTGCTTATTTTAATCAGTTTTTCATTGAACTGTTCAAATAAAATTTGATGAGATCAAGCCATTCTCGATCATTTTTTTGCTCAATTCTCGCGAGTACTCTTAAAATTACGTTTTGATCACATTGAGCGGCTCGGATCATTAAAATTTGATCAGGAATTATAAGATGATTTTTTAGACATTTTTATAGGTGTCCCCGGAATCGCTCCTATACATATATATATATATATATATATATATATATATATATTGTACACATTTGTTAAAATTTTCTGACACTAAGATAATTAATTAATTGTTTCCCATTTCTGAAAAATATGTGCCTCATTTTTATTTCGAAATGTGAACTTTAATTCTCTCGAATGCTTCTTAAAATTGCATTTTGATCATACAATATCTTGTGAAATTTTGTGATCAACAAAATCACTTTTCTCTACCTAAAAGTAGGGCTGCAAACGAGCCGAGTCGAGCCGAGTTTTGCCTTGCTCGAGCTCGGCTCGCCTTAGTTTTCCCCAGCTCGAGCTCGGCTCGAGCTCGAATCGAGCTGAAATATGTGAGCTCGAACTCGGCTCGAATATATATTCAAAAGCTCGAGCTCGGCTCGGCTCGGCTCGAATGACTCGTTCGGTACATGTATGGGTATTGGTATAAGTATGTATATATATATATATGTATGTATATGTAAGCTCGAGCTCGGCTCGAATGGCTCGTTTGGTATATGTATGTACTGTACATGGCAGCTCGCGAGCTCAACGAGCCGAGCATCAAGTGGCTCGAGCTCGGCTCGTTTATGAAACGAGCTGAAAATGGTGGCTCGAGCTCGTTCGTTTACTTGATGAACCGAGCTCGAACGAGCCGTTAGCGAGACGAGTCACGAGCCGCTCGCGAGCGGCTCGGTTCGTTTGCAGCCCTACCTAAAAGGTTATAGCTTAACTGGAATAGACAAAATAATGCACAATTCATAAATACTCGTAATCATCTAGTGAAATGGGATACATCCTTGAAACTCTTACCCGGAAAACAAGTTGAAAGTTAATTTATTAACAAGCCAAAGAAACAAGAAGACAAAAGTACCTCGATCTAATTGTCTCCTCCAACCTCCCCAACAAAAGCTTTGAGATTCTCATCTGAAGATCCACCTTCCTTTCCAGCTTCTCTAGCTAAATCCATCAATTTTTTAGCATTTCTTCTCATTTCTTCCCCTCTCTCCTCACCCCTCATGACCATCTCTATACACCTTTTAACCTCATCACTCCTAACTATTCCTTCTTCGTCTGCCCTGACTCTCACGCCAATCTTCCACACATCCGCCATCATCTTCGCATTCGTCGTTTGATCCGACAAGTGAGGAAACGCCACGACTGGAATTCCAGAAGCTAAGCTCTCTAAGGTAGAGCTCCACCCACAGTGCGTCACGAAACATCCCAATTAAGGAAGGGTGTGACAGAATTTCCAATTGGGAACACCAAGGCACTATCTTCCCTTGTTGCTCTAGCTCTTCCATGCAACTTAGCCTATCTTCTTCTTTTTCTTCTTCTTCGTTTTCTCTAGCTCTTATCACCCATAAAAATGGCTGATGGGTTTCCAACAAACCGCGGGCAATCTCTTCCATTTGTGGTTTTGGAAGATTCAAAAGGCTTCCAAAGGACACGTAAACCACTGACGATTTGGGTTTCTCGTCTAGCCATTCGGTATAGTCCTTTGTTTTCTGAAAGAGGTCACATACCAATGAAGTGTCTAACGGATCTTTTCCGCCCAAGAAAGCTGATGGAATTAAGGGTCCAATTGCAATACAGTTATACTTCTCTATGACTTTCAAGGCCTTGGGCTCTAATGCATCGAATGTGTTAACAAGGATTTGAGCCTTTGAATCATTTAGTTCCTCTATCAGCTCTTCGAATAATGCCAACGCGCTATGGTAGGCGCCGTTAGAGGTTGAAGGAAATAACAAAGAGGGTAGGTCACAAGCATGGAGCAGTGGCAACCCTGGCAATTCTATAGACCATGAAGGGTCCTTGTAATTTTCTATTATGACATCCTTATAACCGTTGAAATAATAGTGGTAGATATCCAATACCATAGCTGGTTGAATCCATAGAACGGACGAGCAGACGTGACAATCACGTGCCACCTTTGCTGCCCAAGGGAGGAGGAAATTGTAGATCAAGCACGTGACTGGACAACCTTCTTCACTGCTAGTCGCGATTATCTCTCTTAGCCTTCGGGAGCTGCAACTTCTAGTTTCGGAAAAGAAGTGATTCCTATCGAATCCGGGTTTACGCCCCTCATCGTAGCCATCGGAATAGGTGGCGAATTTGAAGCCGTCAGGGATTTGAAAGTCGTTTCTCGATATTCGACGTTCACCATAGACGCTGATAACAAAGGTGACTCGCACGTCCATCTGAATGAGACGCTTGGCGAGTTGAAAACAGGGGTTGAGGTGGCCTTGCGCGGGAAGAGTCACGATTACGAGGTGGGGCTTTGCCATCACTGACGGCGGCGCGTCGGGGAGGTTTTGAGTGGAGTTTTCTTACTGTCGATCTAGTAGAGTATTGAAAGTGGGCATAGTTTGTCTTTGTGGGTAAAGGTTTGCATATGAGGAGGACAAGGATTTTGGCACTATGACGTTTGAAGTGACGAATTGGAAGAAAGACTAGCTAGCTAGTCTTGTTTCATTATGCTTGTCGTCGTGTTCAAGAGGGCATTTCGTGTGTGTGACTCCTAATTTAGCAGAATTGTTCATGCACACCTGGACCTGTTAAAATGACATGATTGTGGGCATAAACTTGTGGAAGAAAAGCTTTTGGCACTACACGTTTTGGTTTATTATGCATTGTTTGGAATATTTTTTAAAAGTATTTTTTAAAAGATTCTTCCTATATTCCTCTTACTTTTAATAATTTCTCTCTCTCTATATATCTCTCTACTTATTACCTCTATTACTTTTCAAAAAAAATTCAAAAAGTGTTCCAAACACAGCTTAATTGAATGAAAATACTAAATTACGAAAAAACTTCACCGAACAACTCTTTGTGCACATTCATGTCCACTTTTTGGTAATAATATAACGTGTGAAGAAGTTTACTCGTACACCAATTATTCTTGGTGATCGACTAACCTCACAATCCGCTAGTGGAGGCTCAATTAAAATCAGAAGAAATACCCTTTTGGACCCATAATATGCATGTAATATTTGGGCCATTTGTTTTTATTTTTATTATTTTATGTTTTTAGATGGGCCTTGTAGGCTCAAGATGAATATTGTTACGCCTCGTACAGAGGAGTCCTACAGCGTCAAACAATATTGTTTGGTTCTCTCACATGCAATTAGCCGCCACCATATGCTAGCATTATTTTCAAACGAGAATAAATTTTTTACACTGGTGGTGTTTTTATTTGTTTTTTTAAAATTAATTGCATTGTCCCACATTGTCAAAACAGTGTTCACGTCGTAAAGTAATTGATTTGGAAGAAACAAATACTCCCTCCGTCCCATAATCTTTGTTCAGTCCGCAAACCGGAGACGTAAAAAAATATTACTATTTTTGTAAGAAAAGTTGGGAAAAAGTTCAACATCTTACTAGATCTCGACAAGTTCTTTTAACTTATGAAAAAATTTTAATTTTTTTTTGAAAAAAATTCATTTTATTTTGTAGTTCTCGTTTCGTGAATCGGACAAAGATTATAGAACGGAGGGAGTATTTACACTTGGTAATGTAAATAATTTAATCTCTTTTCAAACGTATCTAGAACCCACTACACTATCCAATTCCAAAGCATATATGATGACCAACATTATGTATATTCGTACCACATTCTTGATACCAATTTTATTTTTTACGTTTTTCTACAGACATTCACCATAGATGATGATGATCATTTGCATTTTGCTAATTGATCGATGATAAAGTGTAACATTTCATCGAACATTAGTCTCACCCGATGCATGTCGATTTCAAACGTCATATAAAACACATCTGTGTATCTAAACATAAATATCTCGATTAATTTCTACAATCAAATTCGATACCCTCGATTTTCTCTAGATTCACTCTAACCTTTCCAAAAACTGTTCCAAATTTTTGTGCGAAGAACCACCCTCCACAACAGTACCCTTTCCCAGCCCTTTCCACTCCAAACACCTCCTCCTAATCTCCTCCCGTCTCTCCCCTCCCCCCATCACCACCTCCAAACACCTCCCCACCTCCTCTCCCTCCACCACCCCTTCCCCGTTCACCACCGCCCTCACCCCATTCCCCCACACCTCCTCCACCATCTTTGCATTCGTCATCTGATCCGAAAACTGCGGACACCCCACCACCGGCACCCCTGCCACTAAACTCTCCAGCACTGAGTTCCACCCACAGTGCGTCAAGAAACACCCAACCGACCCGTTCCTCAGCACCTCCAACTGCGAACACCACGGCACGATCAACCCATCATTTTCCTTCAGCTCTGCTTCAATCAAACCCCTTGTTTCCCCCTCATACTCTGTTTTTCGAATGACCCACAAAAACGGCCGTTGACTTTTCACTAACCCGTGAAAAATCTCTTCAATCTGCTTCTTTTGCAACACTGCCATGCTACCAAACGATACGTAAACCACTGATTTCTCTGTTTTTGAATCCAACCACTGGGTATAATCGGTGGCCTGCTCAAACAGATTGATCTGACATGGGTTATGATCGGATGGGACTAACGGCCCGATGGGAATCACGGTCATGTGATCGACGGCCCTGATCGAGTCTCGTTCTAGTTCATCAAACGTGTTTACGAGGATTAATGGGTTAGGGTCTGTTTCTAGGGTTTGTATGTGTTCTTGGAAAGTGGGTACCACAGAAGCGAACGGACTGTCTGGTAAGAGAAAGGAAGGTATTTCATTGGGTGAAAACAGTGGCAATCCAGGTAATTTGATGGGAATCAGAGGGGTGATTTTGTCAGGGTAGAGGCCGTCATGGGTGTTGAAGTACCTGTGGTATATGGCAAACGTGGTTGCGGACTGGATCGACAGAAAAGCTGAGGGGAGGTGGAACTCACGCGCCACCGTGGCGGCCCAGGGTAAGAGGACGGCGTAGATGAGGAAGGTCACGGGGCGGCCTTCGGCGGAGAGGGAGGTGAGGAGTTGGGCGAGGGTTTGGGACCCCGCGCGCTTCAATTCGGACATTGCGACGGCGAGGTCGGCGGCGGGGTCGGGCCCGTCGTCGTAGCCGTCGGAGAAGGCGGCGTAGGAGAGGTTGTCGATGGCGGGGAGGGTGGTGGTGCCGCGGAGGAAGCGGACGGAGGTGGCTAGGGTGACGTGTGCGCCGGCGCGTGTGAGTTTCTTGGCTAGTTCTAGAGTGGGGTTGAGGTGGCCTTGGCCGGGGCAGCAGAGGAGGAGGAAGTGGTGGTGGTTGCTCATGGTTGGTGGGTTTTGTAATTTATGGGAGGTGGAAGATGGATACTGAAAGATTTATAAAAAGATTTAGAAAGTGATTATTTTAAAAAAAATTAAAAGATTTTCATATTTTTGTTAAGTGGTGTAACATACACATTTGTATTCGGACATAGATGAGTTCATGTACCTTTGATAGATGGGATGTCTATAAGGTGTACGTGGAACCCACACAGTAGACGTGAGACTTATATGACTGCAAAACATTCAAAATCAATTATTGCAAAATATTTTTGTGTCTAGATATATAGCGGGATATCTATGTTCAAATCGTATCCATTCTTTTTTTTTTTTATCTCAATCGAATGCAAGTTTATATGTAATAATTTTAAATAAAAAAAAAGAAGAAGAATAAAAAGAATGATGTGAAAATTACATTTCAATTTGGGGTCATCGAGAATTTATTTTGACGATTTATTTTTTAAAGAATTTTCCTTTTATTTTTGTTCGTTAAAAAAATAATTTTTTACTAATCCTGAAGAATAGAATGTAAGAGCAAAAAGTTGTAATTTTATTTGAAGTAATGAAGCTCATTTGAATAAAAGTGCGTGTTAAAATTAATTTCCACATTGTTTATATGATCTAGATTTTAGGGAAAAGAAAAACCTTATCCATAACACGTGGCCGTCACCTTTGACTTGTGGTCCAATTATTGGGTTTTGTTCTTCGATAAAAAATCTCTGCTAGTCGTGAGCTGTGATCGTGGTAGATTGACTACAATGGCAGAACACAGTAAAATAAGGGAAATGGTTTTGCCATTTTCTTTTTTATTAACGCTATTTTTCTGTAAGTGTATTTTTGTATCAAAAATACATTTGTAGGAAAATGATGTTAACAAAAAAAAAAGTGGCAAAGTCAGCAGTCTAAAATAAATGACATAGATGGCATTATTAGGTTATTTATAGTGGTATAATCAAAAGTCAATTAATTTTAAAGTTAATAATATTGGTTTAAAAGATGGCTCACAATGATATAATCAAACTTAGGAATATCCTTAGAAATAATCAAATTTTGAGTTTTGGATAACCAAAACTATCAACCTTTTCAATAATCAAAATTTGTGGATCCCACACCACATAAGTGAACTAGTTTTAAAATTTGTAACCATGCATGTTTCGTCTACTCTATATCTTCTTCAATTCACCCACAAATTATTTCTCTTTTTTTTCCCCATAAAGTGAAACTCTCGATCATCTACAATTCAACCCATCGTCGTCGAATTAAGGCATTTCACTCTTCTTTCTCATTTCTATTTTCTCCCCTCCCCCCCCCCACCCCCCCCCCCCCCCAAAAAAAAAAAGTCATAATAGGAGAGAAAAAAGTCATTGTTTTTTGGGAAAAATTCAAAAAAAACCCCTGAACTTAAATAAACTTCAGTTGAACACTTGAACTTTTACTCCGTTATTCAATTTACCCCCTGTTGTCTCAATCCGTGACTTTCCTAATGGCAACCGCTGAGCTGGACACTAAAAGATAGAACAAAATGCTAGAGGGAGAAATTGGAGGGAAACAACTATGATCTGGGACCTTTTTAAGGCCCCGTTTGGCTAAATAAGCCTACTGGCTTATTTTTTGTCCTTATTTAACTCTTTTTTTTTTTTTCATATTTGTTAGTTTTTCGTCAATTTTTTGGGGATTATTGCATCGTCATAACGAGAGGAATCTAAAAAGTAAAAAATTATGATCGAAATCCATTCTTTTAACAAAGACGAAAAAATTGGCTTATTGGCTTATTTTGTCTTTATTCAAAAAAATTAGGTTTCGATTGTAATTTGTTACTTTTTAGATTGCTCTTGTCATGACTATGCAATAATCTCAAAAAAAAAATAATGAAAAGCTGCTATGTTTGGATTGGTGTTTGAAATTTTTTTTGAAAAATAGTAGAGATAATAAGTGGAGAGAGATAGAGAGAGAAAAGTTGAAAGTATGGAGAATCAAGGGGAAATTTTTTGAAAAATTCTTTTTGAATTGTAAAGAGAACAAGGCAAAAATACCAAAAAAAAAAATTTTGAATAAGGACAAAAAATAAGCCAGTAGGCTTATTTAGCCGAACGGGGCCTTAAATAGGTGCCAGATCACTGTTGTTTCCCCTCCAATTTCTCACTCTAACGTTTTGTTTTGTCTATTAGTATCCAGCTCAACAGTTGCCGTTAGGAAAGTCACGGATTGAGACGGAATGAGGTAAATTGAATAACTGAGTGAAAGTTCAGGTGTTTAATTGAAGTTTATTTAAGTTTAGGTGCCTATTTGACATTAGGTTCAAAATTCAGGAGTTTTTTTGAATTTTTCCCTTTTTTTTTCCCCAAAATTAAGAGAAATAATTGATATATTTTGCCCAAACTAAACGTAAATAGAGGGAAGTGAATGACGGGAAACAGATGGAGAGAGAGAGAGAGAGAGAGAGAGAAATTGTAGTGGATCCTTATTTTGGTTATGGACTAAAAATGACAATTGTGAAACTCAACATTATTAAGTTTAACACATCAGTAACATTACAATTTACTAAAAACTACCATTTCAATTCAAACACGACTCTTCTCGCACTTTTAGCTACATTGTATTAATTAAAAATCCATAATCAAGTTTTACTACCATAGACAACAAACAATTTAGGCATCGTCCTACTAAGATTTTAATTTTTTAAGTATTTATTTCCGTTTACGAAATATAAATGTCATTTTTTCATAATACATAACCTATAACCTTTAATTTATCTGATGGCATGGGTTGACCTGATTAAGGTACATTTTTTTAACGTTAATTTTGAGAAAATTCTTAAACAATCCATGCATTTAGAAAACAACTATCCTTTGCCTTTAAGTAAGTGAGCATATGAAATGATGACGATATCTACCAAGTTATAAGATGCTGACCATCTTTATTTCAATCGTGAGCTTGCCATTATGCTTGAACAAGAAACTCTGTGCTGCCTAGAGCTGACTCTGACTGTTCAGGAGCTTAGAGCAAAAATTAAAAATAAGGCCATTTTCTTGGATTATTATAAAGGGTAACAAAAGTAGGAGAGCCCATAAAATTCAAAAGATCTTGGAGGCCTATAACGATTGCAACACAAGTACATTTTAGCTCAGGACTTTGTATACTGCCTTGCTACGGACGAGCTACTGCCATACAATGATATGCTGATTCATCAGGATGCATGTATTTTCCCATGTGCTTTCTTTTTAGACATTCAAGATCACTGTATTTTGGTTCTCTTTAATTTTGTTGTAGGTTGATCAATTTTCATCCTCAACCACCTAGGCTCAGGTGGCAAATGGTTGTCGCGGGATTTAGGTGGCAACCTCATTGAGATTGTTTTTCCCGAGTTGTGATATGCTTTCGCTCTTTCCTTATAATCTATTGTACGTAATCCTTGCAATCGATTAATATAATCTTTCTCGCCGTTCAAAAAAATAAAAAAGTGCTCTCTTTTGTGTGCATTAGAACTTTATTATTGTTATTGTAAATTGCAGCTATTAATATTTTTTTTGCCACTGCCGAAAGAAGTGCATCTGTCTTTTGAGATGAATTCCCGTTAAAAAGTTGAAAAAGTCTTCAATACACACATATCATGAACAAAGATACAAAAGATTTTTGACAAATATAGATATTACGACAAAATAAAATGATAGATGCACCAGATCCTAAAATTAACCCAATTACAAGAAATTATGGGAAATAAATGATCACCCTCTACTAAAATTAGCTCCAGAACACCAAATGCATCTGGTGAACAAAGATGCATCTTGAGAGATTCTTAACCCAATTACAAGAAATTAAGGGAAACAAATGATCGAACACCAAGTTCTTTAAAAAAGAAAAGAAAAAAAAGAGAGACAAAGTTACCTCGCCTTTACCAATATCCTCCAACCTCCTCCACAAAAGCCTTGAGATTGTTATCCGAAGATCCACCTTCCTTCACAGCTTCCCTAGCCAAATCCTTCCATTTCTTAGCATTTCTTCTCATTTCTTCCCCTCCCTCCTCAGCCCCCATGACCTTCTCTATACACCTCTTAACCTCATCACTCTCAACTATTCCTTCTTCATTTTTCCTAACTCTCACACCAATCTTCCACACATCCACCATCATTGTTGCATTGGTCCCTTGGTCGGACCAATGAGGAAACGCCACCACTGGAACCCCGGATGCCAAGCTCTCCAGAGTAGAATTCCACCCACAATGTGTGACGAAACATCCCAATGAAGGGTGTGAAAGAACATCTAGTTGAGAACACCAAGGCACTATATTCCCTTGTTGTTCTAGCTCTTCCATGCAACGTAGCCAATCTTCTTCTTTTTCTTCATCTTTGTTTTCTTTTTCTCTTATAACCCACAAAAATGGCCGACGGGTTTCTAATAAACCGCGTGCTATCTCTTTCATTTGTGACTTTGGAAAATTCAATAGGGTTCCAAACGATATGTAAATAACCGATGACTCAGGTTTTGAGTTTAGCCACCGGGTGTAATCCTTTGTTTTTTGAAATAGGTCACCTCCAAATGAAGTATCGAATGGATCTCTTCCATCCAAGAAAGCCGATGGAATTAAAGGTCCGATTGCAGTCAAATCATACTTTTCGAGGACTGTCAAGGCCTCAGGTTCTAATGCATCAAAAGTGTTTACAAGGATTTTAAGGTTACTTTCGGAATCATCAAGTGTTTGCATTAGCTCTTTCAATAAGCACAGTATCGAATTGAATTTAGAGGTTGAAGGAAACGTAGCAAAGGGAAGATCACGACCGTTGAGCAGTGGCAGTCCCGGCAATTTAATGGACCAAGAGGGGTCATTATGGTTCTTCAACATGACATCCTCATCATAACCACTGAAATAATAGTAGTAAATATCCAAAACCGCTGCTGGTTGAATCCAAAGAAGCGTTGATGGGACGTGACAATCACGCGCCACCCTTGCAGCCCAAGGGAGGAGGAGATTGTAGACCACGCACGTGACCGGACGACCTTCATCACTACTTGTCGCAATGATCTCTCTAAGTCTTTGAGAGCCGTTACTTCGAATTTCGGAAAAGAAGTGACTCGTATCATCTCCAAATTCAAACCCCTCATTATCGTATCCATCGGAAAAGGCATCAGCAAACTTCAACCCATCAAGGGTCCCAGTGTTTCTAGAAATCGAACGTTGAGCCGTCACGGTAGTAACAAATGTCACATGCACCCCTATTCGAATGAGACGCTTGCCGAGTTGAAGACATGGGTTAATATGGCCTTGCGCGGGAAAAGTCATGAGGAGGAAGTGGTGGTGCACCATATCTACGGCGGCCCGTGGGGCAGAGTGGGGTGGAAAGGGGGTGAGGTTTTCTACACTTCTTTGCAAGAAATGATGATGAGCATTATTGGTGCTTGTGGAAAGGGGGTGAGGTTTTCTACACTTCTTTATAGGATTTTGATCGACAATGTGACGTTTGAGGTGACGAATTCGGATAAATAATACTTTTTTAAAATTTTCTCATTCTTGTATTTTATTCAAGTGGACATTACGAGTGTGACAAGTTAGACGAATACTGTACCATCTATTAAATTATGAAAATAAAGTCAATAACTCCAAATTTGATGATATTGCTCCTGTATACCATGAGTTGTTAAAGACACATCACTTGGACAATAATGCCCACTAAAAAACCATTCAAGCAGTACTATGATTCAATCAAGGGTTGTACTTTCTTTTATTTAACTCATGCGCGCAGCACACATACCTTTTGAAATTGGAAGTAGAGTGTTAGGTGACAATTTTGGTTTGATAACTTAGGCGTTCGGACCAGTTTACGCAAACCTCAACTAATCTAAGAGGAGCAATACCATAGTCTACTCGAAGGAATGCCAATTAAAGTCAGAGTAAGTTTCGTATGGATTGACCCTTAAGGAGTTATTTTACTCGAGTTATTTTGAACCTAGATGTACCTCAGGAGGGAGAAAACCCTTGGCTAAGAAAATGTAAATTATAGGTCGAATAACGTTTTTGATTCTTTTTACGTAAATAAAGGTGAGATTTATTTGTTGAAATGGATCCACGTGGAACTGTGTTGTTAGAAATATACTTGTTAGAATTTCTGTAAACTCAAATGATAGGAGATACCAATCACAGGGGTATATTAAGATAATTATTTAGACAAAAAGGCAGGATTGTAGGGAAAAAAAACTTATGAGTCGAGTCACGTGCAAAGTGCTGTCCTTAGAGCAAAAACGTCCCCTCTAGCATGACCGTAATATTTTTATTTTTATTTTGAGAGAATGCACCACTCTAACCTAAATTTACCTACTGAGTAGACTATTCAATGCTTGAGGCACCATGCTGCGGCCTCTTTTCCACCGCACATTATGATAGGATCAATACAGCTTATCTTTGACCCAACTCTTTTAACGTCCTCACAATGCATGTATGGTGGAAAAAGCCTGGAACACCGCCATGACGTTTGAGATGACGCGGGGAGATTTTGAAAGATGCATGTAATTTGTAAGATGCATGCATCTTGTCGTAATTAGATGCATGCATGTTTGATCCTGGATTTTGAGTGAGTACTTTTCCTGGTACTCTTGGATGCAATGTATAATGGGAACGATGGTGAAGTGTGTGTTTGTCCATATATATGACGTTTGAGATCGAGATGACGAATTGGCAGAAAACCAAGCTAGACCTTGTTTTTCCAAAGGAGAAGGAATTAATTGTGTTCAAGTGGAGGAATACTAAACATCTAAGGCCGGCCAAGACTGATATTAATCCAATCCCAAAGCCTAACACTGTCGGAAAAAACAAACATGGGTTTTGAGTTACAAAGAATATTAGCAATCCCTTGTCGATCATCAATGGTGAATTCTATCCTAATCCCATCACCTTATAGAACTCATCCTTTTTAGCCGGGTTATCAAATGGGGCCTGAGTATATGTGACAATAAGTACTCTTTCTATTGTGAATCCTATCGATCCTACTTTCATCACCTTGCGAGACCCATCATTTTTAGTCGGGTTATCAAACGGGGGCCCAAGCATGTAACGATTCGCGCCAGCTAATCTGCATAACCTTTAGACCTAGCACGTGGCTAAAAAAGTAAACCTAGATTTGGGTTTTAGTAGGTGGTGGGTCTTTTCCTATATATATCATATTCTTCCTTTCAACTTCCAATATGGGACATTACAATCTCCCCACCTTGGCTCAACGTCCTTAATGCATTGACCCAACAACCTTCCCCTAGTGGCCACGAGGTGACACTTAGCTCTATACAGCATAGTCAGTGTACTCGTACCAGATTCCACAGGTGGCCTCTACCATGTAGACCAAGGTTATGCTCTGATACCAACTGTAACAACCCGCGTCAGCTGACCTACTTAATCCTTAGCCTCAACACGTGGCTCAAAAGGTTAACCTCAGGTTTATAGTAGCTGGTGGGTCTTTCCTATATACATCATATTCTTCCTTTCAACTGCCAATGTGGGACATTACAGAGTATACGTGACAATAACTCATTCTATTGTGAATCCTATCCTAATCCTATCACCTTACGAAACCCATCTTTTTTAGCCGGGTTATCAAACGAGGGCTTAAGTATATGTTGCAATGACTCATTCTATCAAACATACACACATATTCAGATATAGATGGGTTCACATATATTCGGATATAGATGAGTTCAGACACGTTTAATAAATGCGAGATCCATAAGGTGTACATGGAACTCACACAATGGACGTGAGACACACACAAATCGTGATTGTAATGCATTTTTGTGTCCAGATCAGTGATAGGTGCTTAAATGTTCACATTAGCGCCTTTTAATTTATCATTGCTAAGTCTTTTTATTTTATTATTTAGTATTTTAATGCTTAATTTTTGTGTTGTGAGTATTTGAAGAATTTGATAAAAGAATAGGCAACATGGAAATATTAAACGGTGTTTAAAGCTAGTCCATTTGGAGGTCAATATGGAGTGAGGAGTTTAGCACTTAACTTAAGTACCCTGGTACATGGGCATGAGTACAGGCGAACATAACTTGCAAATCAAGTGGGTAGGCCCAATGTTTATTGCTCCTATTGACTAAGTGGTGAGGCCCAGTGAAGGAATGAGGGAAGCCAATTCTCGGCAGCCGTATGGCCCACGGCTCTGAAGGATAGGGTTTTATTTAAAAAGGGGGCTGCGGCATTTTTTTGGATATAGTAGGTTTTGGGACGAAAAACATGAAACGAAGAAGGCATCCACTTTTGTTCGGAGAGTTTTCTTTTGAGTTTGCTTTTCCTTCAAGTTTTGAAGCTTTGTTCAATTACTTATACTTCGGTAACTCGTTTTAATTTCAGTTCTTTATAAAAGTTATTCGTTTGTGTTTTCTTAGTGTTAATTTCTTGTTTATTTTTCTTTTCTTTAGTATTAGAAGCATGATTCAAATTAGAGTTTTATTCCTTTTACTTTTATTAATGAGTGAGTAGTTTTTTCTGAGGTTTGGTCGCTAGGTAAAGGCGCGTCGTGACCCAATTAGGATTTGTCTTGCAATTTTTTTTCGTACCTTAATTAATTAAATAAATTTAGTTGGTGAAAACTACATCCGTTGGATGAATCCGAGGCGTTGCCGGGACTCATGTGAACGGGAATGGGGGACCAAAACCTGTTCGCTGTCGTGTACGGGACCAACAACCTTAGGATTCGCATCTTTCGGAGCTTCTAATCCTCCCTAAATTTAACCATTTCTAGAAACCTTGAAAAGCGAGCGGTTTCTGATTGGGTAGCGAGCGCTAGATTCCCTACGACCGTGCCTCTCTTTTTAATCATTTCAGCAAGTTATCTGTTAGTGTTAGTTAATTAATCAACCATGAGACAAGGGGTGGCTACGTACCTAAGAGCTAAGTTTAATACTACATCCCTGGGTTCCACAACATACACTTCACTGTCCTTAGTGGATTCGACTCCGGTCTTATCGGATATTGTGCTGCGTCAGTCTCCGCTCTACGCTTGGGACAACCCATTATTTTACGACTAGGAATCCGTCAAGCAATCAGTATTGGTATATCTACGTTTAAATCATATGTATTCTTTTCTTGTATGCAAACATTAATTCTTTGTTTTCTCTATTGATGTAAGATTATTTTTTTTCGGCAAAACGAAGATTTTATAAACTTGAAAGGGGTACATCGAGGGAAACCCACTAAGCGGTAACACTTAGATGATACAGAAAAACAGAAAATTGATGTAAGATTATACTCCCTCCGTCCCAAATTGATTGTCCAGTCCGCAAAACGGAGTGTTAAAAATAATGCAAATTTTTCAAGAAAAAATTCAAACTTTTTTCACAAATTAAAACTACTCATTGATATCTAGTAAGTTGTTAAAAACTTTTGATTTTTTCTTGTAAAAATTGTATTATTTTTAACACTCCGTTTTGCGGACCGGACAATCAATTTGGGACGGAGGGAGTAATATTATATTATTCCTTCAAAAGATAATGTACCAATTTACATGAATAAAAAAAAAAGACAGATAAAAACAAGGATGCGAAAATCAATTCCAGTTTGGGGTGATCGACAATTGATTTGATCACTTCCTATCGTAAAGAAATTCTTTTGATTTTTGCTCGTTTAAAAATATAAAAATTATCTTTTTACATCCTGAAGAAAAGAATGCTGGAATAAGTTACATTTTACTACTCCTATGTGAAGGAAAAAAAAATGAAATGCATTTGAATAAAAATGGTTGTTAACATTAATTAATTTCCACATTTTTTAACCTAATCAAGATTTTAGAAAGAAAAATACACCTTATCCACAAAAACGTGGCCGTCACATTTGACTTTTGGTGCTATTATTTGTTTTCTTTAACAACAAATCTCTGTTAGTCGCGTTTGGGATCTTGGTAAATTGACTGTAATGACAGAAAAAACAAGAACATAAATTGCGAAGATGGCATTATTAATTACCATATATTTTGAAAGATGTCAATTTACTACTCCTTCTTCCAATGTTCAAAAAATCTGTCTCTTCTGCAAAACAAATACTTAAAAAAATTACATTTTTGTCAAGAAAAATTCAAACAACTGTGGTAAATGTGTTGACGGTCTGTTCTCCTCGTCCCGAATGGTAGCTATGGCTTGAACCGGACATTTTATTGGCGGGTAGGCAGTCTCTATAGTCACGCCCAAGGAGAATTGCTACGCTAGTTGCCCCCTTCCACCATTTTCTGTTTAAAAAAAAAACTTATGAATGAATTCGTTTCTTGTAATTTGCCTATTAACTGTTTGATACAATGTTCCTATGACAATTAGGAAAACTCCATCACAAACCAACGCAGCAATTTACTTTATGACAATTGCTTTTGAACGCTCTAATTCATGGACATTTGTACTTGACAAATTTTTGTAGGGGCGAGTCACTAGACAAGAGCCTAATTCCGTTATCCTTGTCAATTTATTTCCCCCTTTTTCATGTCCCTTTTGTTCATTGCCTTTTTAACATTCTAATCAATTTAGAATTTCAATTCCTCTGAGGCAATTGCATTTGCCAAGGCATAACACACATATGATGAACAAAGATACAATCTGGAGGTTTTTAACCCAATCACGAAAATGAAAATTTAAACTTAACTCCAGAAAACCAAATACAAAATAGAATAAAATGACAAGGTTACCCTCTACTAGTCTCCCAAGGCATAATACATGCACATCTGGCGAACAAAGATGCATCTTGTGAGATTTTTAACCCAATTACAATATATGATAACCAAATCAACACCAAATGCCAAAAAAGAAAAAAAAAAAAAAACAAAAAAAGAGAGACAAAATGACCCTTTACCATTATCATCCAACCTCCTCCACAAAAGCCTTGAGATTCTTATCCGAAGATCCACCTTCCTTCGCAGCTTCTCTAGCAAAATCCTTCCATTTCTTGGCATTTCTTCTCATTTCTTCCCCTCCCTCCTCAGCCCCCATGACCTTCTCTATACACCTCCTAACCTCATCACTTTCAACTACTCCTTCTTCATTTCCTGACTCTCACACCAGTCTTCCACACATCGACTATCATTGTTGCATTCGTCCCTTGGTCGGACCAATGAGGAAATGCCACCACTGGAACCCCAGATGCCAAGCTCTCCAAAGTAGAATTCCACCCACAATGCGTGACGAAACATCCCAATGAAGGGTGTGAAAGAACATCTAGTTGAGAACACCAAGGCACTATATTCCCTTGTTGTTCTAGCTCTTCCATGCAACGTAGCCAATCTTCTTCTTCTTCAAAATCTTTGTTTTCTTTTTCTCTTATAACCCACAAAAATGGCAGCATTGGAATTCACTAATTACAAGGGAAAATTGCACAAAAAATTTTAAAAAATTCTATGCAAAAACGAAAACGCAAACTATAAATAATCTATCCCCCCCCAACTTGAAATGAGCAGCGCCCTCGATGCACAAAGACGGAAAATAAGGGAAGGGAGAACAAAAATGTACCGACGGGGTGGAATGTCAACCACCCGATACCTCGACCAAGTTGGAGGATTTTGTGTCATTGCCACCGTTCGTCATCGGGACCGCTTCCAAGGCCCACTCTTTCGGCCCCGCCGTCGGAACCATAGCTAGTCGCACAAGGCCATCGCCGGAGCTTTCTTGGGCTTACAACCGCGATACGTAGTCGCACCCATGCTTAGGGCTTTTGGAAAATTCAATATGGTTCCAAACGATATGTAAATAACCGATGACTCAGGTTTTGAGTTTAGCCACCGTGTGTAATCCTTTGTTTTCTGAAATAGGTCACCTCCAAATGAAGTATCTAATGGATCTCTTCCATCCAAGAAAGCCGATGGGATTAACGGTCCGATTGCAGTCAAATTATACTTTTCGATGACTTTCAAGGCCTCAGGCTCTATTGCATCGAAAGTGTTTACAAGGATTTTTTGGTTACTTTCCGAATCATCAAGTGTTTGCATAAGCTCTTTGAATATACACAGTATCCAACTGGAACTGTTAGGGGTTGAAGGAAACATAGCAAAGGGAAGATCACGACCATTGAGCAGGGGCAATCCCGGTAATTTAATGGACCATGAGGGGTCATTAGAGTTCTTCAACATGACATCCTCATAACCATTGAAGAAATAGTAGTAAATATCCAATACCGCGGCTGGTTGAATCCAAAGAAGCGCTGATGGGACGTGACAATCACGCGCCACTTTTGCAGCCCAAGGGAGGACGAGATTGTAGACCAAGCAAGTGACTGGACAACCTTCTTCTCTACTCATTGCGATGATCTCTCTAAGCCTTTCAGAGCCGTTAATTCTAATTTCGGAAAAAAAGTGACTCATATCATCCCCAAATTTAAACCCCTCATCGTAGCCATCGGAAAAGGCGTTAGCAAACTTCAAGCCGTCAAGGGTTCCGTTATTTCTCGAAATCGAACGTTGAGCAGACACGCTAGTGACAAATGTCACATGCACCCCCACTCGAACGAGACGCTTGCCTAGTTGAAGACATGGGTTAATATGGCCTTGCGCGGGGAAGGTCAAGAGGAGGAAGTGGCGGTGCACCATATCTGCGGCGGCCCCGTGGGTCGGAGTGGGGTGGAAAGGGGGTGAGGTTTTCTACTCTTCTTTGCAAGAAATGATGAGGAACATTATTTGTGCTTGTGGAATTTGTAGGCTATATAGTTGGTATTGGGAACCTTTCAGATGTTTATGGTAGCTGGGGAAAAAAACGTTTTCCTTGGTTACCGGCCTTTCAATCCGCAGACATGGACGTTTGAGGTGAATAATTGGCGACAAATAATAGAGAATTTTCATTTCTCATTCTTGTCATTACATTCGATTGGACATTACGTTTGTGACAAGTTAGACGAATACAGCTTGAACATCTTAAGTAATTAGGACAATAATTCGATAACTCCAAATTTGAGTTGTTAAAGCCGCGTCACTTGGACAATAATGCCCACTAAAAAACCACGCAAGCACTACTATCATTCAATAATCAAGGGGAGTACTACTTTGTTTTATTTAATAATTATGCAGCGTACATATGGACTATGTTAGGCGACAATATATTTTTTGTTGAGTTAGGTGTTCGAACCAGTTTATGCACATTCCAAATAATATTGGAGGAACAATCCCACGGTCTACTTGCAGAGATCCCAATTTTTCTTTTTGCTTGGCAAACAAAACATTTTATTAAAACTCAAAAGGGTATATCGAGGGAAAAAGAAAAAAAACATACAAAATTAGCCCATCCAACACAAAGTTGGACCGACTCAACCCCTCAACATGAATTACAACTGAGCTTACGAATGCCATCAAGAAACACCTTGAACTCCTCCACCGAATAAATCTTGATCGCAAACTTGGTCTTCATCCACATATGCCACCATTCCATAATTAATGACCAGGTATTCCAAGAATATTCCTACGGAGATCCCAATTTAAGTCAGAGGAAAGCTCTGTATGAATTGATCATAAATGAGTTATTTTACCTGATTGATTTTTGAACTCGAGGCCATTTCAACCGAATCATGATGCCTCTATGTGGGAGTAAACCCCTAAGAGCATCCGTAATGGGAATAATCAAAATCAATAACCAAAATGTACCACGTCAGCATTTGATTATCGATTTAGTTCATAATCAAACTTAACAACCTCTACTTCTACATTGATTATTTTTACATCCCTAACAAAAAAAAAAAAAACTCACAATACACAATGCACCTATATCCAAACACAGATGAGTTCCAATCACGCATCCGACCAAACCAAATTATTCGTCTCGATGAGACGATTCCAATGTAGGGTGTTTTTGAGTTATTGAGTTTTAAATTTGGTTATTGGGTTTGGTTATTGGTTTTGGTTATTGGTAAAAATTGTTAAGTTTGGTTATGGAATGAGTGAAATTTGGTTATTTGCTAAAAGAATTGTAATTTTGCTTATTACAATGTGATGTGTTTTTTGAGCATTATTGTTAAGTTTACTTATCCACTCCCATTTGCTTATTACAATGGAGATGCTCTAAGAAAATATTAACTTTAGGTCGAACAAGGTTTTTGATTCTTTTAATTTATACTAAAATTAAGGTGAGATTCATTTCTTCAAATGGATCCACGCAGAACTGTGGTGTGTTAGAAATCTTTGATAGAATTTCTGTGAACTCAAATAGTACGAGACAACACCAATCACAAGAAAGGGCTGAAGTTGCAGTTTCTCGGCAGTCATTTATGGGATCCGGGATCGTTTTGGGGCTCACGTGGGCATTTGGCCCTTTTGTCGGTGTCTGGTGGTTTTGGGATCGCGTTCCAGACTGGTTTTCTCCGGTGGTGGTGTGCTATTGCTTGGGGTGGTGGGCGGCGACCGATGTTGGCAGCGGTGCTTTTGGTTTTGTTGAGAGTTAGGGTAGGTTTTGGGTTATGGGCTTAAAGGTTTGATCTGGGCGATATAAGGCTCACAGGTGCTTCAGCTAGGCCGTTTTGCATTGGACCTCTATGGGTCTTTTGGGCTTTGCCCTCGGGTGCTGCGGGTTTTGGCCCTTTAGCTGTTTTTCTTTTACTAAATTTTTAGTTGGATCTCCTCTCCCAACGTGATATATTTATTGTTAAATTTTTCCTAATAAATTTTTCGTCGTTTCAACAAAAAAAAAAAAAAAAACACCAATCACAAGGATATATTAAGATAATTATTTAAACAAATCGAGGAGTGTAGGAAAAAAAAACTTATGTGTCGAGATACGTGCAAAACACTCTCAGAGCAAAAACGTCCCCTCTAGCACCAAGTTGCATGATAATCCTCTTCAAAGATACAACAATCTTTTTGGAAGCTTTGCGTGAAGCTGGACCTATACATTTCAAAACTATTTCATAGGTTTGTCTCTTTTTCAGGTCTTCGACAGATCGAGTCTCTGAATAAATGACTTGAGTAATGGAGTTGTTGTCCAAACAAGGATTGATATTATTTAACGTGTTTTTGTACGTGAAATTGATCATATCACTCAACGGCTATCATACTTGTAAATCAATCAAGTTTTGATACTGATCTACTAATCTTCATGTTCTTAACCAAAAACAAAAAATAAAAAGGAAAAAAAGAGGAGATTAATGCAAAATGACAATTGCAAACGTTGAAAGTACTCCAAAGTAACCCTCAACTAGTCTCCTCCAAACCCCTCCAGAAAAGCCTTGAGATTCTCATCTGAAGATCCACCTTCCTTCACAGCTTTTGTAGTTGAATCCTTCCATTTCTTAGCATTTCTCCTCATTTCCTCCCCTATCTCCTCACCCCCCATGACAATCTCTATACACCTCTTAACCTCACCACTCGTAACTATTCCTTCTTCATTTTGCGTCACTCTCACACCAATCCTCCACATGTCCGCCATCATCCTCGCGTTCGTCCCTTGATCCGACCAATGAGGAAATGCCACCACTGGTACCCCGGATGCCAAGCTCTCCAGTGTAGAATTCCATCCACAATGCGTCACAAAACATCCCAAAGAAGGGTGCGATAGAACTTCTAATTGAGAACACCAAGGCACTATCTTCCCTTGCTGTTCTAGCTCTTCCATGCAACTTAGCCTGTCTTCTTCCTTTTCTTCTTCTCCATTCTCTTTTGCTCTTATCACCCACAAAAATGGACGACCGGTTCCCAACAAACCGCGGGCTACCTCTTCCATTTGCTCCTTTTGAACATTCAACATGCTTCCGAATGATACGTAGACAACCGATGATTCAGGTTTTGAGTTCAGCCATTCGGTATAGTCCTTCGTTTTCTGAAAGAGGTCTCCTCTGAACGAATTATCTAAAGGATCTCTTCCGCCCAAGAAAGCCGACGGAATTAATGGCCCAATGGCAATCAGATTGTACTTTTCAATGACTTTCAAAGCCTCCGGCTCTAACGCATTGAAGGTGTTTACAAGGATTGTAGGGGCAGTTTCGGAATCATCGAGCGCTTCTATAAGCTCTTTGAATATCTGCAGTACGATATTTGAGGCGCGGTCAGAGGTTGAAGAAACCATAAAAGTGGGAAGGTCACGGGCATGGAGTGGTGGCAATCCTGGCAATTCAACGGACCATGAGGGGTCATCGCTCCTTTCGGCGATGGCCTCCTCATAGCCATTGAAGTAGTAGTAGTAGATACCCAAAACTGCGGCTGGTTGAATCCAAAGAAGCGACGAGGGGACGCGACAGTCACGCGCCACCTTTGCCGCCCAAGGGAAGAGAAAATTGTAGACCAAGCACGTAACCGGACAACCTTCTTCGGCACTTGTCGTGATGATATCTCTGAGCCTTTGAGAGCTGTTACTTCTGGTTTCGGAAAACAAGTTGCTCCCATCGTCTCCCGACTTCCGCCCCCCATCGCAACCATCGGAATAGGGGGCAAACTTCAGCCCGTCGGGGGTTTCCATACCGTTCGTAGAAATGCGACTTTGAGCGGACACGCTGGTGACGAAAGTAACCTGCACGCCGCGTTGAACGAGCTGCTTGGCGAATTGAAGACACGGGTTGATGTGTCCTTGTGCCGGATAAGACACGAGGAGGAAGTGGTGCGCCATAGCTATACGGCGGCGAATGGGGCGGATTCAGGTGGTTTTATCTACTCTTTGATGCAACAGAAGATGATAATGAGAATTGTGCTTGTGAATATTCGTAGGCGAGTGTATAGATATATAGTATTTGCAATCTGTAGCACATGCTATGGTAGCTGCGCAAATCTCTAGGCTAGTGGCAAGAATTTTGTTAAATGACGTGCGAGGTGACGAATTGGGAGAAAAACTAGACTTTTCTTCTTCTTCTTCTTCTTTTTTTTTTTTTGTTTTCCTCATGTTTGTTGTGAATTATATTCAAGTGGAAATTACGGGGGGGACAAGTAGGAGGAAAACCAGTTGAAATCGCAAGATGTGTGCACGTATACCTTACAAAATAATAGTAAGAGTTTGATCACTTAATATCTGATGGTTACAGGCACATCTGTACATGGTTATGTGCGGTGACTGACTTCCTGAGATTGAGTGGCGCGTTGATAATTTGTCTTAAATGGCACCCTATGAACATGGAATAACTTAATTAGATTCTCTTGTCTTTGCTAACACATCCAAAATCTGTCTCTTTCCATATTGGATTTACGTGCATATTTTAACCCATCCCTCCAAAGTATTCCCGTTCTGTGTTCCTATGCACTGTCATTGGTTTTTGGCTGTATCGGATGACAGTACTATGGCAACTCGATCTTTTAATAGAGGAAAAATACTACTGTACATCTTATGTTTGAGTGTGTATGATACGCATATTTTTGGATTGTCTTGAACTCGTAATATTTTGCTTAAAGTTTTTGAAAAATCAGTATTGAATTCATATTTTTTCATTAATATTTGTACTTAAATTCATAAGATTGTCTTTCAAGTCGAATCCCGTCGTAATCGATCTGCAAAATAACGATTGAACCGAATGAAGCTTTCCAAAACCCTACAATAGAAACTTAAAAAAAAAAAAAAAGGGGGTTGTGGATATCGCGATTAATTAACACTCTGTTAAAATTGTTGACTTTTGCTCTGATAAATGAGAGAGTTGTGAGTTAGACTTGAGGAGGGAACTCAGCAGCCATGGAAGACCGGCCGGCAGCCTTTGATGACTTTTCCCATACGTTTTCTTGCTTCCCATCTGTCTATATATCAATAATGATAGGGGCACAATAACGTGCTACAACACTAACTACATCAGTTTACGTGACACTGCATGATTGGTAATGAGAAAACAACTACTTTGCAACCACCAATCATGCAGTGTTACATAGGCAGATGTAACTTGTGTTGTGGCCCTTGCATTATTGGTGTATATTTATACGTGTATAGGCAATAGGTAGGTTAGAGAGTACGGATCGGAACATCAGAGTGCTGTGGGAATTGGGATAGATCGACTAAAAGTGAGAGGGAGAGAGAGAGAGGTGTTTAATTTTCATGATTGTGTATATTGTGGTTAAAAATATTGGAGTTTTGCGCTCGTATATGCGTGTGTGATGCCCGGAGCACAAACGAAAATATGCGAGACACTGAAATAGTAGAAGTTGCGCTCGAACAGCTATCGCAAATTAGCGGCCGGGACGGGCTCTACGATGACGTTTTCAGTTTATGTTTGTTGCTTGTCACAAAATTGTTCATGGCATCTATGTTCACACATATGTTGGACAAAAGAAATATCCAATCAAAAACAAACATGAATTGTCGCTTAGGCAGCTGCTAATTATCTAGACATTACACCTGGAAGGCTGGAATACACAAATACCCAATAACGGAGAAAAAACTAATGCATGACCCTAATCTTTCTCTGCGGTGCAACCTTTGGTAACCGTTCATTTTCACCGCTCTTTCAATTTCACTGTCCGTTTTGACAATCAATGATTCGAATTTTTTTTTAAAAACTTTTCCAAGTCTGGAAGAGTATTTTAAAATCCGAATTATCGAAAATCCTTTTGGACGACCGATGACATTGAGTATGGTAGAAGAAGGGGGTGAAAAATAGCGGTAGGTAGGCGTAGACTTTCCGAATCTTTTTAGTTTTATTTTGCGAGAATGCATGACTCTAACCTAATGAGTAACTATTCAATGCCAATGGCACCGTGCCCCAGCATCTTTTTGACCACACATTATGGTAGGGTCAATACATCTTGTCTCTGACCCAGCTATATTTACCTCATCACAATGTACGTATGTTTGATCCTGGCTTTTGTATATATGCCCGTGGGGAGGTTTTGAGTGACTACTTTTGTTTCCTGGTTCTCTTCTATGAAATGTGTACAGAAAAGCTACGTGCACAGCAAGCTGTGCGCAGCAGCTGTGCACAAATCCCGTTTTCTCCCGCCTCGGATTGCACAAAGATGATCAGAGTTGTTCATTAAAATATGTTGTTTAAGATCTCTGTAAAAAATGAGTTTCGTTCGATATCGTTAGAGGCCTAAATTCTGAAGTGATTTTGGGTGTTTTGTTAACGCTTCTAACGATATCGAGCGAAGCTCATTTTTTACAGAGACCTTAAACGACATATTTTGAACAAAATGAGCGGCTCCGATCATCTTTGTGCGACCCGAGGCAGGAGAAAATCGGATTTGTGCATAGCTGTTGTGCACAATTTGCTGTGCACGTAGCACAGCTCCAATGTGTATGGGTACGATGGTGAAGTGTGTCTTTGTCCACTTGACGTTTGAGATGACGATTTGGAAGAAAACCTAGACCTTGTTTTCTACGAAAACGTTACAATACATGAAATCGTCCACGGTTCACATTAACGATGATGTGAATATGAACCATTCACTTGCCTTTCATGGTGTTAGATTTCTTTTAGGGTTCTAAATTAAAGCCAATCGGCGATAGGTGGAGTAGCCTCTAAATTTTATTAATCAAGTTTGGGTGCCTTAAATAAGAAATATGAGGATAACGTCAAACACTCTCCGTTACGTGCAGCCTGGATGCACGTGGATGTACGAATTGAGGAATTCTGATACCATGTTAGATTTCTTTTAGGGTTCCAACGAAAAATCAATTGGCAATAAGTGGAGTAGCCTTTAAATTTTATTAACCAAGCTTGGGTGGCTTAGATGAACAATATGAGATAAAGTCGAAAGGAAAAAAAATTATGTAACATGGTATAAGTGCTATAAGATCTAGGCCTTATAAAATTTTCGCTCTCGACGGGAGGCCTAAATTTCGTTGCCGTCTGCCGGACACTCGTAGTAATATGTAACTGGCTCTCTCATTCGGATTCACCTCAAATCTCTTCTGTCATGCCTTTTCTCGCTCATGGTTGTTCTTTGGCTCTTTTGGTTTCTCTTGGCTTAGCGTGGTTGCTCCTAGTTTTCTTTGCTTGGATGTTCCTAATTTCTCTTGACTGTTTCAAACTCAAGTTAGTAGACTTACTTGAGTAACTTGAGTTTGAGAGGGATGTTAAGAAAATATTAATTGCCTTGTTCGTTTAACATTTTGAAAAGTTTTTTTTCAAAAAATACTCATACCTTCCAATCATTACTCTCCACTCATTACCCCTACTTTCAATCATTACTTTCATAAAAAATTTCTCAAAATTTCATCCAAACATGGCAATTATGTTACCATATTTTCTAGGTTCCAATATTATATATTTCTTTTCTTTTTTGGTGAATAGAGATTTTATTACCAAAAGAGACAAGAAACAAGGGGCATACCCCAAAAAAAGTCCAGCTACCTACTCAAAACAAGACAGGAACACCAAACTAAAACAAGAGCCTAAACTACAGCTAATTACAAAATATGTTTTGAAATGTTCCAAGCTCTACACAAAGCTCTATTAACAGTGCTACGACTATAATTCCACCAAGAAGATTCCCTATCCCGCACATCCTTGACAATAATATCATAAATGGCATCCGAAGTGTGCTGCTTGTTGCAAAAAATAATGTCATTCCTCGCCTTCCAAATATAGTACACTGTACCTGCCATTGCTAACTTGTAGAGGGCAGATAAAAGATATTTCTTCCTGCCCCTATTCTCTTGGACTTCTATAACTGCTAAACATATGAAGAACTTTACCCCAAATGCATGCTGAGAAAGAACAATAAAAAAAGATGCTTATGGGACTCATGCACATTAGAACATAGGACACATAGGGGATCCACCATCATTCCCCAAGAGAAAAGTCTATCCTTTGTCGAAAGTCGCCCCCAACAAACAAGCCACATAATAAAAGCCCATTTAGAAATACCTTGCTTGAACCAAACAACCGGAGCCCACAGAACTTTAGGGCAAGGAGTTCTAAGAGTCTCCCAAGCAGTTTTAACTGAGAATGTATCATTTGAGGTAGGAATCCAGATCACGGAATCATCGACACTTATGTTAGGCCTGAGGATTGAAGGGGTACCCCTCATAAGTTGCATAATGACCCTATTTCTTTGTCTAAGCCAACACCACTCTCCATTTTGAATTATAGATGAAACCTTGGCCAGAGGAGAGCTGCCCACATTATTAACTATGCCTTCACCAAATTCTTTATAGAGAGGTCCTACATCATGTCAGTAATCTAGCCAAAGAAAAGTAGTGTTCCCATTTTCAATCACATACTTGATGAGAGGCTGCACTACCTCTCTAAGCTTAAAAAGTTTTCTGATGGTTCAAGAAGATTCTTGAGGCGAACACATCTGCCAATTAGACACTTACTTTTTATGATATATGAATGAACCCATCTAACCCATAAAGAGTCACATTTCTTGCTCAAAGCTAGCAACCAAACAATCGGGGCCCACAAAACTTTAGGGAGACAAGTACTAAGAGTCTCCCAAGTAGTTTTAACGGAGAACGTACCATGTGAGGCAGGAATCCAGATTATAGAATCATCGACACCTATGTAAGGCTTGAGGATTGAAGGGGCAGTCCTCATAAGTTGCATAATGGCCCTATTTCTTTGTCTAGGCCAGCACTACTCTCCATTTTGAATTGTAGATGAAACCTTGGCCAGAGGAGAGCTGTCCACATTATTAAGCTACCCACATTATTAACTATGCCTTCACCAAATACTTTATAGAGAGGTCCTACATCATGCCAGTAATCTAGCCAAAGAAAAGTAGTGTTCCCATTTCCAATCACATACTTGATGGGGGGCTGCACTACCTCTCTAAGCTTAAAAAGTTTTCTGATGGTCCAAGAAGAGTCTTGAGGCAAACACATTTGCCAAAGACACTTCCTTTTTATGATATATGAATGAATCCATCTAACCCATAAAGAGTCAGATTTCTTGCTCAATGCCCTCAAGTGCCTAATCATGGTTGCTTTTTTTCTTATTTAGGCTAGGTTAAAATTTATGTTTCCTTGTTATTCATGTTTCCTTCTTTTTTAGTTTCTTAGTCACCAAGTCCTGAAGTTATATAAAGGCATATTAGGGTTATGGTTTGCATACAATCAATAATACATTGTTCGCTTTTTCTTCATATTTAACATAGTATCAGACTATAAGAGCCAATTGGTTTTAAGTTGAAACTCTACAAGAAATCTAACACGTGGATGAAGACTTTTCATATGCCGTATCAATGTGAATCTGAACCATTCACTTGTCTTTCACGAAACTTTTCATATACCATATCAACCCTCTGTTTGCTAAAGGAGAAGGAATTAATTATATGTTCAAGTGGAGGAATACTAAACATCAAAGGCCAGGACTGATAATCCAATCCCAAATTAAGCCTATCACTGTCGGAAACAAACATGGGTTTTGAGTTACACAGGATATATATTAGTAATATTCCCTTGTCATTGTGAATCCTATGATAATTCCATCGCGTTATAGCGTAATCCATCATTCTTAGTCGGGGTATCAAACGGGACCGAGTATACGGACAATAACTCATTCTATCTAGAACTGTGCTACTGGTACAACAAGAGCTGTACAGACAGCGTGTACAGCAGGCTTTTGAACTCGTCTCGGATCCAACAAAGATAATCGAAACCACTCATTTAGTTCAAATATTTTTTTAAGGTCCCTGTAAAAACTAGCTTCATCCGATGTCGTGAAGGGCGTTTATAAAATGTCCATATTTGCTAAATTGCTAGCCTAAATTTTGAAGCAAAATTGGACGTTTCGTAAACGCCCTTAATGATATCGGATGGAGCTGATTTTTTACGGAGACCCCAAAAAGAATAATTTAAACAAAATGAGCGGCTCCGATTATCTATATTGGACCTGTCTCGGGTCCAGAAGCGCGTTGTACGCGCTGTCTATACAGCCCTTGATGTACCAATAACATTTCTGTTCTATCCATTCCCTACCCATGTATGCGTTGTAACTCCTTTCTAAAAATATTCACAAAATCGACATCTGATTTAGGGGTTGTTCTTCTAAAAAAACCAATGGCTTTTCCGCAAAAAATGAGCCAAATAAAGCCACAAAAAAATAAAAATAAGCCAATAAGCCAATTGTTTCGTCTTTATTCAAAAAAAATTGGATTTCGGTCAAAAAATTTTACTTTTTAGATTCCTCTTATCATGAGGATGCAATAATTCCCAAAAAATTGACAATAAGCGAAGTGGTACGAAAAAAAATAAAAAATAAGCCACTTTAGTTTATTTATCCGAACACCCCCTTACCGTCTCAATTGATGGAGCAGTAATAGAAAAGTGAAAAAGCGTGCCAAGTTATCGGACTGAAAAGTAACCAAGGATAGGAAAGGTACGTCGATCTGTCATTCTATCTATTCCAATTCTCAGACCACAAATGTCAAAGTCAGGGCTCCCAAGCTATCCACGTACCATATGCTTTTAAACCTCTGGAAAAACAAAACCTGAAGAACAATTTCTAGCTATTTGTTTCTTTTGTTAGTAAATTTTCCTCAGAAGGGAAAAAATTATGGACGATGAGCGTGTTCGACTCCTCCTGGTAACCTTTCCGGCGCAGGGGCATATCAACCCCTCCCTCCAGTTCGCTAGGCGCCTCGCGAGAATGGACATCGACGTCACTCTTTTGACAGCCCTTTCCGCCATCAACCGCATTACAAAAACCGCCACCAGTAGTACTCCACAAGGCGTAACCTTTTTTGGCTTCTCCGATGGCTACGATGACGGCTTGAAAGTCGACACTGATTTCGAAGTCTACATGGCTGACCTAAGGAGACGTGGTTCGGAGGCAATAGCCAAACTCGTCACTTCTAGTGGTGAAAATGGAAAACCCTTTGTGCATGTGGTGTACACCATCCTTCTTTCTTGGGTGAGCCAAGTTACACGTGCCCTAAACGTACCATCCACTTTCCTTTGGATTCAACCAGCGGCCATCTTGGATATTTATTACTATTCCTTCTATGGTTATGGAGATGTCATTAGGAACAATGTCAATGACCCCTCATGGTCAGTAGAATTACCCGGATTGCCGCGGCTCACTGGTCGTGACCTTCCCTCTTTTTTATGTGCTCCAAACCAGAATAAATTTGCGCTTTCGCTGTTTAAAGATCATATAGATACTCTGGGTGAAGAAACAAATCCGAAAGTACTCGTAAACTCTTTCGAAGCATTAGAATCTGAGGCCCTACGGGCTATTAAGAACTTAAATTTTGTAGCTGTTGGACCATTAATTCCGTCGGTTTTCTTAGACAGGAAGGATCCATCTGACAATTCTTTTGGAGGAGACCTGCTTCAAAAATCAAACGACCATATCGAATGGTTGGATTCAAAGCCAAGAGGATCTGTTATTTACGTGGCATTTGGAAGCATCTCTGAATTAGCGAAGCAACAAACAGAGGAGGTCGCACGTGGTCTGCTTGATTGTGAAAGGCCCTTTTTTTGGGTGATGAGAGGAAAGGGAAATGATGAAAAAGAAGAAGATAAGGTACGTTACAAAGAGGAATTGGAGCGACAAGGTATGATTGTGCCGTGGTGTTCTCAAGTGGAGGTTTTGTCACATTCATCCGTGGGTTGTTTTGTGAGTCACTGTGGGTGGAATTCTTCGTTGGAGAGCTTAGTTTCTGGGGTTCCGGTGGTGGCTTTTCCACAATGGTCAGATCAAGCAACGAATGGCAAACTTATTGAAGATGTTTGGAAGACGGGGGTTCGATTGATGAAAAATGGAGAAGGAATTGTTGAGGGTGGTGAGGTTAAGAGGTGCATTGAAATGGTAATGGGGGGAGACAGAGGGGAGGAAATGAGAAATAATGCTAATAAGTGGAAGGATTTGGCAAGAGAAGCTACTGTGGAAGGTGGATCGTCGGACAAGAATCTCAATGCTTTTGTTGATGAGGTTAGAGCTCATTAGAGCTTGTTTTAATTTAGTCTATTTGAACCTCAATTTCCAGCCCATAAATAAGTACATCAACTTTTTCTTTTGTTATGTATAATCTTGTTAGGACTGTTGGTTTGGATTGTCTTCTGTGACCACTGCCATTAGCAAAGTTGTATCTTAAGAACCCAGAATCATTGTGGCCCTAACAATTTTAAAAATAAGAAAAAGGAAATAAACAGAAAAGAAAAAGAGGAAGAAGTACTAGAAGGTAATAGTAGAAAGTGTCTAGTTGGACGATTAATTAGTTCTTTTTTTTTTTCCCGATCAATAAAAAGTGTGTCTAGCTAGATGTTTAAGTTTTTTGCACTTAATTAATCGAATCTTAGGTCTCCCAATATTAGTTGAAATGTATGTAAACTAGTTTAGAAACCTGAATTATCATAAAGAGAAATGGTTTACCAATTCATGAAGATGTTTTTTTAGTCTGCAGGCATTGTTTTATCGTTTTGTCCCAATTGTAATGTAGCAAATCAGATCCACTTCAATATTAATAGCTCGGGAAAGGAAATTCAATCAAAAGTTGGAACCGAACAGCAAAAGGGGCAAGTCCCGTACAACCTGAGGGCCTATAGTCCTCAGATAAAATAGTGGAAAACATAAAACAACCCAAAAGGCCTAAAAAGCTCAAATATATCAATAAAATTCGGCCCGAGAAAACCCAAAACCTACCCTAATAGAACCGAGACACCGCCGCCCACCGTTGCAAACAGGACTGTGAGCACGTCCCAAAAATTGAATGAGTTCGCCTCCTTTTTAAAGAGCGCGACGAAACGCTCAATTTAAAATCGTGACTTGAACTCGAAGGAAAAAAACATATGCATTCATCGACACCTAATTTTTATAATTAATTATACACGTGACTATATGCTTTTGATGTCCTTCGTGCGTCGGCAATTATTCATACGTATGCACCTACTTCACTTTAAATTAGTATTAACCTGCTTGAAAATCCTCACTGGAGTGTGGACAAAATACAGTAATTTCAACACACCATTAAGTGCACGTGCACTGAATTTGGCTATATTAAGATTCCATTGTCATGATTACTCAAAGGGAATTTAAAGTGTCTGGGAGCTTCTTTTTTTCTTTTCATTTTCACCCATTTACCTTTTTGGCTTTTTCCAATTTTGATCAGAATGTAGGGGAACTTAGAGCATGTACACCAATAAAAGGCATTTTACCTACACAATAATCCACTTTTTTCATTTTACCTACTCAAATCTCTCTCAACTCCACACCAATTCTCTTTATTATACCTCCTTATCCTTATTAAATATTAAAAAAAAGAGAGAGACAGAGAGACTGGTAGAGAGAGAATGAGGGAGTAGTAAGAAGGAGAGAGAAGAAGAATAATATTTTAAGGTTTTGCTCATGAATAGTAGCTCGGTAGAAATGGAGAGCATTTTTGCAAAAGGGAAAATACCTTCTAGTTCCCCGAGGCTGCTGCAACCTGTTTTAGGGGCTTGACCTAGGTAAAATGGCGCAAAAGGTGGCTTTTGCTAGCCTGGTGTACTTGCCCTTAAGTGGCAACAGAAATTAGCAGTAAGTCCGAGCATCTCGCAATTGAAACTTGGCAACTTCTTGTGACCAAGAAGCAGGAGATAAATCTCTTGGGAATCCATTAGTTCTGACGAGGATGGTTTATTTTGACAAGATTGGGAAGAAAAATAGTCGAAATGCGCGTAATCTTCCTGGACAACCTGTCGAGCCAAAAACTAAAAACAAAGAATATTCTATGTCACGTGAGTAACGTTTGATGAACAAATAATTGAAAGTCGAGCCTAATAATTGTGTACATAGTATAAGGATAAGAATGGCTGAACGTCCTATCCAATAAAAACTTTTCACCACAAATGTCCAAGTCAGAGCTCCCATATATCCATATATGCTTGTAAACCTCTCTGGAATAGCTTTTTCTTTTAGTATACCCCCAAATCCACCCAAGAACAATAGGGAAAAAACCCAGAATAAGAACTGATTCGGAGTGAATTTTTGTTGTATTCCTAGCTCTAAGCACTGATTTAGGGATACTTCCACCCTCTATTTGTTCCTTTGTTAATAAAATTATGGATGAGAGTGTTCAAATCCTCCTAGTAATCTTTCCGGCTCAAGGGCACATCAACCCCTCGCTCCAATTCGCTAAGCGCCTCGTGAAAATGGGCATCCGTGTCACTTTCTTAACGACGTTTTCCGCCGTCAACCGGATAACCAAAAGCACTGATGCTGCGCCACGAGGTGTAACTTTTCTCGGCTTCTCCGATGGGTACGACGATGGCTTCAGAGCTGACATGGATTTCGAAGTCTACATGGCTGACCTAAGGAGACGCGGTTCGGAAGCAGTGGCAAAAGCCATCACTTCTAGTGCTGACAATGGAAAGCCCATTGGGCATGTGGTCTACACCACCCTTCTCCCTTGGGTAAGCCAGGCCTCGCGTGACTTTCACGTGCCGTCCACTTTCCTTTGGATTCAACCAGCCACCATCTTGGATATTTTCTACTATTCCTTCTATGGTTATGGAGATTTACTCAATCAGAGCAAAATATCTGACCCTTCATGGTCAATTGAATTACCGGGATTGCCACGGCTCACTGGCCGTGACCTTCCCTCTTTTCTACTAGCTCCAAATGCGTATAAATTTGCGCTGCCTTTGTTTAAAGAGCATATAGATACTCTAGATGAAGAAACTAATCCGAAAATACTCGTAAATTCTTTCGATGCATTGGAATCAGAGGCTCTACGGGCTATTAAGAAGTTAAATTTTGTTGATATTGGACCACTAATTCCGTCAGCTTTCTTGGACGGAAAGGATCCATCTGACAATTCCTTTGGAGGAGATCTCCTTCCAAAATCAAACGACTATATCGAATGGTTGGATTCGAAACCGAGAGGATCTGTTATTTACGTGGCATTTGGAAGCATCTCTGATTTAGCAAAGCAGCAAACTGAAGAGGTCGCACGCGGTCTTCTTGATTGCGGAAGGCCGTTTTTGTGGGTGATGAGAGGAAAGGGGAATGGTGAAAAAGAAGAAGTGGATAAGGCGAGTTACGAAAAAGAATTGGAGCAACAAGGGATGATAGTATCGTGGTGTTCTCAAGTGGAGGTCTTGTCACACTTCTCCGTGGGTTGTTTTGTGAGTCATTGCGGGTGGAATTCTTCATTGGAGAGCTTAGTTTCTGGAGTTCCGGTTGTGGCTTTTTCACAATGGGCAGACCAAGCGACAAATGCCAAGCTTATTGAAGATGTTTGGAAGACGGGGGTTCGATTGGCTAAAAATGGAGAGGGAATTGTTGAGCGTGGTGAGGTTAAGAGGTGCGTTGAAATGGTGATGGAAGGTGGGAGCAGAGGGGAGAAAATGAGAAACAATGCTAAGAAGTGGAAGGATTTGGCAAGAAAAGCTACTGTGGAAGGTGGATCATCGGACAAGAATTTCAGGGCTTTTGTTGATGAGGTTAGAGCTCGTTAAAGCTTGTTTTAGACTATGATCTTGATAGGAATTGAACCACAACTTCACCGCACTTAAATGCATCTGCACAATCGTTAAGTACCGTTCCGATTTGTAATGAATAATCTTGTTTGAACTCGTTGGTTTCGATTGTTTTTTGTGACCACTGCCATTGGTAAAGTGGTATCTTCAAAACCCAAAATCATTGTGGCCACATCAATCAAGCAAAAAAGAAAAGTGAATAAAAAGGAGGATGAAGAATAAGGTAGTTATATTGTGAAATTGTTTACTCTATTACTTCATTGGAAGGGAGACATTGTTCTGTTCCTCTTACTTTGTCAAGACAGAGTGAAATGGTTAACTCTCTGCCTTTAATCGGGACTCCAGCAAATGGCTGGTGCAATTGACCCTTGAAGATTAATCGAGGTGTGCGTAGGTTGGTCCGGACAGTGGAGCTATCAACAAGAAAATGGGTTTACCATTAAAGATGCTTTTTTACCCTTTCCCGAGAAGGCATTCTGGTGTTTGGTCCGAATAAATTGTTTGTAGGAATTCAGATTGGCAGCTATTATAAAGGAATATATAACCAGTATTGGCTTTAAATTAAAATTTCGTAGTGCAATATAACTCTTTAACCAAAAGTTGCGACAAAATATTAGCTTAATTTCTCATCTTTTTTTATGGTACAAGTATCTAATAATTGATATAGCTATAGTGACAGTTTGTAATGTGACGCACATGCCATGGCAAAGAGTAAACCTAATAATTGATATCTCAAGCATTTTAAGTCTAGGATGGCAAAATTGTAATTACGTGATTGTGGAATTATGTGACTGGCCAACGTAGGTTTGATCCGAAACGGCCCAACGGTCAAGACTCATCGCTTTGCCATGGCCTATGGTGTTTTCCGGGCGTTCGTTGCTGTTTAATACTCTTCCGAAAGTCCAAATTTAATTTGCCATTTAAAGAAATATTTGACTTACTAATAACTTGGGCTAGGAAAACCGAATTAAGCCATTCTTTTGGGGGAAGTGTTAGAATTTTCTCTATTTTCTTGTTTTGCTATTATTCTGAAATTTTCCATTTTTGGTAATTTTTGTTATTAATTGATTAGGCTTCCGTTTTGGCAAACCAATTAGGCCGGGTTAGGGTTTTCTACGTATTTAATAAGTTGTAAGCCTTCGAGGCAAGACAATTATTGATGATTATTGAATGAAAAAGAGTCTAGAGAGCGTTTCTCTAAACCTATATCGTTTGTGACTTGCTTGTTGCCCACGTTCGTTTCTGTAATTCATACGTCTCCCTGCATCATAATGTGTTTTGGAAAACGATTGGGAGATAGATGTTCAATGGATGTATTTCGAAACATATGACGTGATCGAAGGTTGTTGGGTCGTTTGTGAAGCTTAATTCGGCATAGGTTTCGCTTCGCTAAACATTTTGGACAGTGCCCCAACTATTGATGTAACTGGCTATAATGTAACTTGTACTCTATTCATTTGATTCCATGGTGAAAACTGATATAAGCTACAGATGTACTCCATTAGACATTTGCAAAACCACACAAAAATCTTTTGGTGTTGGTTTGGCCGATTTCTCAACATAAGCCTCAAATATATTTGCAGGGTCTATACACGTTAGAGCACTCCAAACAAATCTGTATTAGGATATGTAGTCACACATAAGAGTATGGACCCTTCCGAGGCAACGTGTATATCGATATGTAGCGACAGTTCGTACTATGTATTGGAAAGCGATTGAGAGATAGATGTTTGGATTAAGTTGTACGTCTTTGGACTCATATTTGTAGAATCTTTCTAAGACAAATATATTGATTAATAAAATACCAGAAGCGTGAAATAAAACAATATAACATTTAGAGCCGACTAATTGAAAGAAAACGTACGCATTCACCCATCAAGCATCACACATCACTATGGCCCACTACCCACTGCCATCACCAAATCAAATGCATTTTCAATATAAAAATATGAGAAAGCGTATTACATTACCAAATTCGAAACAACACGTCACCAAATAAATTAAGCACACAACAATCGTAGGGTGTCTTCACTTGCGGCGTCCTGAAATGGTCAAAAATATTTCATGTAAGAATTACAATGTAATACAGATGTTAAATAACATGGGAGTAATGACTTATTCAAACATGCTCTCTTCGTCTCTTTTTTAGAGTCCGGTATTCTATTTTGGATTGTCCCTGAATAAGTATCTATTTTGTAAAGTTAGTAGGTAAAAATTGGTTCATTGTCTATTTTGTCCCTAAAAGTAGATTCTATTTTGAAAAGTTAGTGAGTAAAAGTGTAATGATGATGGGTAAATGGAAAAGTGGAGGAAAAAGTTGATGTGAAAGGTATATTGATGATATCTTTTTAATAAGTTAGAATTATGAAACAGGACTCTTAAAAAATGATAGAGGGAGTAGTAATTTCTAAACAGATATTTATCAGTAGTAAAGCATAAATTTTCATACTCGAAATTGCAAACCACAATACCTCGATAATGGTAATGCAAGTTTCCAGACTCAAGATGTACTATACTAAGAATATTTTCAATGAGCGATGTCAAAGCTGAGGTAGACTATCAAATGGCTAGTTTTGGTATTAAGTCACCATCCAATTAAGCACACAACAATTGTATCGTCTGGCGTCTTTACTTGCAGTGTCCTGAAATGGTCAAAAACATTTCATGTAAGAATTACGATGTAATATAGATGTTAAATACTTAACATGGGAATAATGACTTATTCAAACATCGTAATTTCTAAACAGAAATTTATCAGTTGTAAAGCACAAATTTTCATAATCGAAATTGCAAACCACAATACCTCAATAGTAGTATTGCAAGTTTTCAGACTCAAAGATGTAAATACTAATACCTTGAATCATGATAAAATCATTCTGATGATGATATATAACCCTGAGTATGTACACGCGTATTGAGCTAAACACTCGGAATGAGTAGAAACCGAAAATTATACATCCAGGGAGGTACGTTTTTTCTTTGAGGAAATGATATTAAGTCCCAAGAATACTCGATTGCATCCTATCCCTAATATTATATTTAATACTATGAAATAAGCAATTCAGTACTTTCAAAATGATCCTATGAAATAGATTATTAGTAGTGTATATTAGGAATATATTTTGTTTCCGCTGGATGTTCGTGGATATTAGGAATATATTATGTTTCCATATACTTCTCTTATTTTTATATTTTAGATCCTGGTCTCCACTCCAATCTAGGCCTATATAAGTAAAGGCTGTGATTGTATAGTTTTGAATTACTCTATTTTCATTTTTATGAAAACTATATTTCTCCTCAACCATACTCCGCAAATTAAGACTGTACATATTCATTTAGGAATTCAATAATAAGAATAAAATGGGATATTCGTACAAGAGAAAATTAAATCGTCATCCTGTTTTCATTTTTTTTTTTGAAAGGCAAGTCTTTCATTAGAGATCCAACCGAATCAAAGAGCAAAGCTCACCCGGGAGATTACAAGGGGAACAGGGAAAAACAACACCTATTCTGCTAGCAGAAGCTATCCAATTAGCACATCTATTAGCTTTCCGATTACACCAATTGAAAACAACATTAGAGTGAACCGACAAGGAAGAGATATCGTCTAATAGAGCTTGAATAGTCCAATTCTTCAGTTTTGCATTTGGTTGGAGTATATCAATCAGAGGTTGACAGTCTGATTCAATAATACCATCCCTTTTACCCCATACCATGATCATCGACACCGCTACCCGAATAGCCCAAGCTTTAGCAGCCAGTGCAGAAGAAACCTTGATCCTCCCATGGTTGATCTCCACCAAAGACCCATTTTCATCTCTAACTAAGACAGCATACGCAGCAGATTTGTCCATGGGGTTAAAAGCCCCGTCACAGTTAAATTTCCAACGGTCGTTGAGGGGACGTTGCCACTTAGGAACATTACTATCCCCATGATTACGAGCTGGGACATCTACCGGCGAACAAACTACTACTAAAAACTCCCCATAGAATTCCAGGGCCTTTGCGAGGGTCCTCTTCGCATTCGGTTTGTGCTGGGAAAAGACCTAGTCATTCCTTTGCTTCCAAATTGCCCAACAAATCTGAGCAATAGCTCCCATCTTTTCAGAAAAACGATCTCCCAAATCCTCAATGAGGCTCACCATCCATCTTTTAATAGACACCACCCTATTTACCGGAGATGGGAACATAAAGCCACTGTTAGCCCAGACTTCCGCTGTCCATTCACATCTGAAGAGCACATGTTCAATCGATTCAATCTCAGCGCCACACAGACCACATATCGGGCTTCTTGCACATTTCCTTGCAAACAGATTTTCTTTAGTGGCAATAGCATTTCTGATAATTCTCCACAGAATATGTTTCAGCCTTGGGGGAACTTTCAGGTGCCAAATTTTCTTCCATAAAAGAGAGCAGAGGTCAGTGGCTAAGCTATCTTGTCCCCTATTCTTCCTCTGGGTTAGTTGGAAAGCAAGATGGTATCCTGACTTTACTGAGTACAATCCCGAAGAGGTATGCCCCCACACTTGAGCGTCCTCTCTTCCAGTCCAAGAGATGGGCATCATTCTAATGGCAGACCCCACTTCTCTAGAAAATAAATCCTCAATCTTGTCCTCATCCCAATATCTAACCCCTTCTTGAATTACTTATCTCATTTCCCCACCCTAGTTGGTTTGAATTTGTAAGTTGACAACGTAACTTTCAAATAGTCCCTAAACTAACATCCCATTTATTACCCCTACTTACGTCTCATTTTTTATGCCCCATTTACTACTTTACCGGTCAATTTTCGAATAAGATAAAATTATATACTTTTACTTTGCAGTTACGGTAAATTATTGTAGGCTACAATTGTTAGCTAATATGATAAATTTCTTTGTCGTGCATTCATGGTAAATTTCTTTGTACAATAAATTAACCATAGATCGAAATAAAAATATAACGAATTTATCAAAGTCGAAAATTGATCGGTAAAGTAATAAACGAGGCGTAATAAATACTCCAAGGTAAGGGAGATGTTAGTTTAGGCTTGGTTATTTGATAGTAAATTAGAATGTCAACTTAAAGATTCAAACCAATTAGGATGGGCGTTTCAATAGCAATAGATTTCGGACCAATATTCAAGTTAACTTAACCCCATGATGATATTACGAATGAAAACTTAAGTGGAAGCGGTATGTATAAACTATTTAGAACTACGATTTTTATTTATTCAAGATACAAACATGGCCAATTAATGTATATGTCAGTGATCATCTCATGTGTAGAAAAAAAAATTAATGGTTTCGAGGGCTTACCGAGCATATAATATAATATTCCGAGTGCGACATCATGATCAAGGTTTGCAATTAGGGAGAAACCTGAGAATATGAAACAAAAACTTTGGTAACTGGCCCTGCAAATACGGGAACTTGGGAAACTGGATGTTCTGGGGTAATTCTAGGTGCAATGTTTGCAATTATGGAGTATCCTGTTTGAGTAAGAGTGAAGGTATGGCAGCCCAAGTCGAAGCTGCATTTCTGGTTAACCCTAACCGAAATGGTGTTACGCGTGCAGGGTGGATTCGGGCCGTTTGCAGTAGAATTGCAAACTATACTGTAGATTCTGCCTCAAGCTGCTCCATTGTCCCATATATCATCGCTTACTGAAGCAATGAAGACTTCATTCGGTCCATACGACATAGGAGCGCATGAAGATAGATTATCTGAGAACAAAGAGAAAGTTTTACAAGTTAATTATTTACGTTTTTTTTTTTTCATGGTCAAACGGAAATATTATGGAGCTACTAGCGAATCCGAGTCATACTACAAATTACCATATTACAAACCATCCTATAATAGGATAACCAAGAACCAAACTTGGTTTCGTTATTTTAGCGAATAATAAGAATATATAGAAGCTGCAATCATCGACCGTCTGATCAATATTTCATGTCATTTATAGCTGTTTGATCAAGAGAATTAATCCTTCAAAACATAAACCTTCTAACCCTTATGACTGGTCATTGACCAACGCTTGGGTCTCGATCGGGTAGCTTTTAAAATTAAGTAATTTTCATTTGTCCTTGTTTTTTTAATTTTTGTAATTTTTCAACTCAAAGTTTAATAAAAAAGTTTGCTTATAAGAAAAAAAAAAAAAAACCAGCTCCAGCCAATTGCTCACAAAACACCAACATGACCAACGTGAGGACACAATCATCAATCATTTTAATTAATTAATCATACAGATTTATCAATAGTTTTGTCTCCTTTATATCAAAATGCACAATGAATAAAAAATAAAAAATAAAAAAATAAAATAAAATAAAAAAGCCCCTGTTCTAAGCTCTGCTGCCGCCGCCGCCTGGGGGGGAGGTGCCCTCCTCCCTCCTCCCCCCGGGCTTCCTCCTTCTCTCTCTCTCTCTCTCTCTCTCTCTCTCTCTCTCTCTCTCTCTCTCTTCTCTTCCCTCCTTTCTCTTTTCTCCCCAATCCCAGGCCGATTTCACTTTCTCTCACCGATTTCCTTGCCGCCGTTTTGACTTCCCTACCTCACCTCTCCTGCTTGCTGTTCTGGTTCCCGCCGATCACCACATCTGGGGGTTTCGGTTGTCCTAACGGCTAGGGTCCGACAGAGGCCGGAGGTTTGAGGTAGAATGGATCCCACCACTTCCGTTGTTGGACGGGCGTGGATTTTGCTTAACGGCTCTGTGGGTCCTTTCGGCCGGAGGTTGGCCGTGGAAGTTTGGGGGTCGTGGTGGTCGGATGACTTGACACAGCGGTGGTTTCGGTGTCGATGTATGGAAGTGCTCAACTTCTGGTTTCCCAAATCGTTTGTGAGGACCGAATCGCCGGCTCCTCGACGGTTATTCTCGGGTTCCAGTTGTTCGCGGGGTTCGCATCTGCGTCAGATTATTGCTTGTCGTCTGTTTGGTGGATGGTGGTGGCTGTAGGCTGCGGGTAAAGGTGGAGGCGGCTGGTGTTGGTTTCGGCAGGCGGCTGGTGTGGGTGGAGGCAGTTGTGTGTTTTGAGGGGCTGCTGAAGATTTTTGCTGCTGGGGTTTGTTTTGGCTTTTCGCAGATGGAGGTGGTGGTCGCGGCGGTGTGGGCGGTTGGGTCGTGGTCTGGGTGTGTGGCTGTGGTGGTAGCGGCGGGTTTGGCGGCGTTCCTGGGGCTGTCTGAGTTTAGGGGCGTTCGGGTTTGAGCTGGTCCTTCTGGGCCAGGCTGTGGTTTTGGGCTGATTTGTAAATCCGGGCTTTTGGCTTTTTGGGTTTTGAGCTTTATTGTTTAATCTGGACATCGTGAGGTCCATAAGGTGTTCTGGGCTTTGTCCCAATAGGTGTTTTCTTCCAACTTTTTGTTGGATCCCCCCCCCCCCCCCCCCCCCCATCTCCCAACTTGATGTACCCCTTGTCAAGTTTCTTAATAAAACTTTATTGCCTATCCAAAAAAAAAATGCACAATGAATTTGGACAACAAAAACGTCGAAATGATTATCCATTTGGGGACAAAAAATGAGAAGTATTCTTACAAGACGGCTTTGAGCATCTACAACCAAGGAAAGCGCATACCTCCTAAATGAAGAATGCGTGCTCTCCAACCATTCTTTATTTGCTTTTCTTCATACTGAAGTATACATTTTTAATGGTTCTTCAAGATCCTGTAATCTGAAAAAAAAGTAGAAGATTGGATCGAGCACTTATAGATTCTATTGGATCGAGTATCCGATATGCAATTGAGAAGTATTCTTACAAGACAGCTTTGAGCATCTACAACCAAGGAGAGCGCATATCTCCTAAATGAAGAATGCGTGCTCTCCAACCATTCTTTATTTCCTTTTTTTCATATTGAAGTATACATTTTTAATGGTTCTTCAAGATCCTGTAATCTGAATGAAAAAGTAGAAGCACATTCTATTGGATCGAGTACCTACACATATCGGATTGAGCTGATTTTTCACAAGATCCACTCGATTTTTTATTTAAAAAAATTATTAAATGGCTGGGATTATCAATACAAGACCTGGAATGAGCCCCACATATCCATCGGTACTCTATTGGTCTGTACCAATAGCAAGACTCTTGCAGATAATACTCTTAATGGTAAAAGTCTATACAAAGACGCAATAAACATGAAATATGGATGGATTACTTAAAATTACAAGATTACCCTGCACCCACATATTGGTTTTTGAAAAGTATAGTGCATGATTAATAAATGCAGAAAGACTATTATTCGTTCCAACTATTCATCATTTTCCCATTTTGTAGCTCTACTCCACAATTCATGAATTCGATATCAACACATTTACATACATAATTAACAATTTTGAATCTAGCACTTACGAGTAAGTAGGTCATAATCGACGTATCCAACAGTCCCCGAATCTGTATATGCCATTGGGATAAAACATTTTGAGATTGAGATGCCCATAATTATTGAAACTAGCATACTGGCACCCATTCCTCTCTTTTTTTCCTTCCTTGCAAACACCTCTGCAAAAAAATACACACTTTGTTCAATGCATTAAGTTTAGAGAATGGATGACCCTTTTATAGCTAAAGAACTAATTAGTTAAGAAACCGTCAATGGAATTACTGTATGGCCTACGGTAGTTAGGTAGATCGCTCTCCACGAGATGTTGTAAAAATTGGCCGCTGCAATTTGTACTGCTGACGAAATCTCCACAAAACCTGTAATACGCTTCGAGTCACGACTATGTTGCTTTCCTAAAGACAGTATTTGCCCCCACCAATTGGTATGCAAAGGGTTACAACAAATCTGCCTTCAAGATAAATCGAAGCCCGAACTCGAAGTTCTTTCCGTTTTCGTTTGCACTAACAAAACGGACAGAATACCTGCTTGAACGAAAACAAGAACTGAGAATCATTGTGTTCTATTTTCTGCAGCAAAACAGAACGCAAAATGAATGCTAGAAAAACATAGAGAGAGATGTGGGAGAAATTCGGATTATATGTGTGTGTCGATTCTGACAAGTAGTGGTCTATTTATAGGCCACTACGCACCCATTGAGAATAGGTACGCACCCAATCTAATCTGACCGTTGGATCAGATCCTATGGTCTAGATCGACCAGTCACACCCAGTCACACAGAACAGGTGTACTGTTCCGCTCACACCCAATCGGATTTGATCCAATCCGTTGGATCGTGCCCGTTCGCGATCGATGGCTGAGATCGCAACTCTACGAACCAACGCACCCGTAGGCTCGAGTTGCACCCGATTGGAACCACTCCGTGTGACTCACCTGCCACATGTGCGACACGCGGCATGCCACGTCAGCGCCACCTTACCGCCAACTCGCAATAAGAAATGGTGCCTACAAGGTGCCTAGCGCTGACGTGCTAAGTGCAAAGTGCGCCGCTAAAGCGCCACAATGCACCATAGCCCACGCCACACTGCCACGCCGCGCGCGCGTGTGTGTATGCGTACCGGCTTTGCCGGTATGCGAAGCACCGTAGGGCTGCACCACACTAGATCATTGTTTATTCATATTAGGAATGTTTCCTAATATATACCACTCCAACATCTCTCAACTAACCAATGTGAGACAAAGCACACAAAGAGGAAAAACAAGCATTCTAAGGAAACAAGGAAATTTTCCAAAACCAAAAACGACGACACTTTATTTTGAAAATCTCTAACAATCCCCCACCATTTTCGAAATACAGATGAAATATTCTCAGTTCTTACTACAAGGTTTATGCATACATAAATAGTGTCTTGCGACTTCAACTACTCACTTAGTGAAAACATATCAAAGCTGGTCAGGGCAGCATAGTAGACGTGTCTTTGAACTAGTTGTCCTCTGTTGACCAACCGGACGTGTCTCACACATAATCCTCCAAATAACGCAGATATCCTAATCGGTTGACCCGTGAACTGGCCTTGGGTCTTTATCTTAAATTCATGAACGCTCTAAGGTCTAGCCCCTGTGACCTATAGGAAGCGGCACCACCTCCACATTCACATAGGTAGATCGCTATCCATGCTCCTATAACATCAGCACAAACAATCTATTAAGAACTAAGTAGTTCAACCTCCTTTGTATTCACATTATAGGTACAAAACACTTTACTTTGGAATGTGTAAAATAACTTTAAAGTGTTTCCAATCACGACATGTGGTGTAGTTTCTCATTGAACTCAAGAGATTGAGAGTATCAACCGGTTAAGTTGAGTTTCCACCTGGAGGGATTAAACTAATTGGGCAAGAGTCCCATTCCCCTTGATGTTTTTAACACCAAATCCCTTGCAAGGCCTTTCGTAAAAGGATCCGCCAAGTTTTGACTTGACTTAACAAAATCAATGGTTATCACCCCATCAACAATCAATTGTCTTACATAGCTATGCCTTAGTCCTATATGCCTGGACTTTCCATTATACACTTGGTTATACGCTCGTGACAACGTAGCTTGACTATCACAATGCAGCGATACAGGTGGCATAGGCTTAGGCCACACTGGAATTTCCAGCAATAGATTTCTTAGCCATTCTGCCTCTTTACTACCAGAAGGTAATGCTACAAACTCGGCTGCCATGGTCGAGTCTGTTATCAATGTTTGCTTCTTAGATCCCCAGGAGATTGACCCTCCTCCAAATGTAAAAACCCAACCACTCGTTGACGAGTGATCATTCCGCTCAGTAATCCAACTAGCGTCAGTGTATCCTTCTAGAACCGAAGGATACCCACTATAGACTATTCCATAATCTATATTACCTTTGAGGTATCGCAGTACTCTATGTACTGCGTGCCAATGTACATGCCCAGGATTATTAGTATACCTACTAAGCCTCCCCACCGCATATGCAATATCCGGTCTCGTGCTTGTCATGGCGTACATTAAACTGCCAATCACTCTAGAATACTCTAGTTGTGACACCGTTCTCCCCTCTATGATCCAATGGCGATTGAGAGTCATACGGAGTAGACACAGGTTTGCTTTCAATGTGATTAAACTTCTTTAAAATTTTCTCAATGTAATGTTCCTGGGATAGAATTAAATTACCACCATTCCTTTTAATTCTTATACCCAATATTACATCAGCAACACCCATATCTTTCATACTAAAGTTAGCAGAAAGAAAATCTTTTGTACTCTGAACGCTTTCTTGGTCTGTACCAAAAATGAGCATATCGTCTACGTACAAACAGATAACGACTCCTCGTTTGCCATTAAACTTACTATACACGCATTTATCAGCTTAGTGTATTGTAAAACCATTTGACACAATCACTTTGTCAAACTTCTCGTGCCATTGCTTAGGCGCTTGCTTAAGTCCGTAAAGAGACTTTATAAGCTTGCAAACTTTGTGCTCATAACCTTGCACAACGAACCCCTCTGGTTGCTGCATATAGATTTCCTCATCTAACTCACCATTAAGGAATGCAGTCTTGACATCCATTTGGTGTGTCTCAAACTTGTATATAGAAGCAAGAGCAATTAAAACTCTAATTGTTGAGATTCTAGCAACCGGGGCATAGGTATCAAAGTAATCAATACCTTCTTTCTGGGTAAAACCTTTGGCAACGAGTCTGGCTTTGAACTTATCAATAGTTCCATCAATTTTCATTTTCTTTTTGAAAATCCATTTACAAGCAATTGGTTTAGAACCAGGTGGTAAATCCGCCAAAACCCATGTATTATTACCCATAATAGAGTCCATCTCATCTTGGATAGCCTCTTTCCAGAAAGCCACGTCTTGCGATTTCATTGCTTCCTCAAATGTCAAAGGATCATTTTCCACATGAAGTGAAAATACATTGTGAGCACATGAAGTCTCTCTAGTGCCTTCAACTAGAAAAACTATGAAATCAGGACCAAACGTTTTCTCTGTCCGAACTCGTTTGCTCCTCCTCAATTCAACTTGTTCCTTAGGTTCATTTCTTTCAACTGGAACCTCGAAAGGCTCATTGTCCTCTTCGGACACCAAAGGAAACTCTTCCGAATCTTTATTAGATTCCAAATCCTTACTGGATTTTAACCTTGGAATTCTGTCAAATCTGTTTTCATAAAACACTGCATCTCGAGATTCAATGATGGTGTTGATAGACACAACATCATTATGCTCAGCCACTAGAAACCTATATGCTTTACTATGCAAAGCATATCCAAAGAATACACACTCGATTCCTTTTGGACCTAGTTTCTTCCTTTTAGGTCCAGGCAATCTCACAATCGCCCTACACCCCCAAGTCTTAAAATAACTTAGGTTTGGTTTCCTTTTTGACCAGAGCTCATATGGAGTAATGTTAGACTTTTTGAGAGGAACTCGATTCAAGATATAAGCAGCGGTAAGTATGGTTTCGCCCCACAAACCTTTACTTAATCCTGCATTGCTTACTATAGCAACCACCATCTCACACAAAGTTCTATTATTCCTTTCGGCCACTCCATTCTGTTGTGGTGTATAAGGTGCAGTTACTTTATGAATTATCCCTACTGATTCACAATAATCAGGAAAGTGGTATTCACCACCCCTGTCAGACCTAAGACGTTTTATTTTCAAACCACATTGATTTTCAACTTCTGTCTTATATGCAACAAACTTATCAAGCACTTCATCTTTGGAATGAATCAAATAGACATAACAAAATTTTGAATAATCATCTATGAACGTTGCCATATAAAGTTTCCCGCCTCTAGTTGGAGTGCTATGAAAATCACATACATCACTATGAATCAATTCAAGTAATGAAGAAGTCCGCACGATTTTAGGAAAAAGCAATCTGGTTATCTTAGATTCCAAACAAATCTTGCATTTATCAACCATATCATTATCAGATTTAGGAATTAATCCAGATTTAATTATGCAATCCATTTTCCTTGTACTGATATGTCCTAAACGAGTATGCCATAAAGAAAAAGAATCAAGTATATAAGCAGAAATAACTGTGTTATTGATATTAAGCTTAAACATCCCTTCGGTTACATAGCCTTTGACAACAAACACACCACCCTTGGACACAACAATTTTGCCAGACTCAAATACAACTTTAAAGCCATACTTATTAAGTAGACTTGCAGACATGAGATTCTTCCTAACTTCCGGAACATGATACACATCAGTAAGAGTCAGCGTCTTGCCAGAAGTGAACTCCAAATCCACTTTGCCCTTACCCTTAACGGGTGCAGTTGATGCATTTTCCATGAACAGAACGGTACCATCTGCAACTGGTTTATACTCAGTAAAAAACCTTTTGTCATTGCAGACATGCTTTGTCGCACCAGAATCAAACCACCAATCTCCAGCATCTTCGAGGATATTCACCTCGGAAACAAAGCAATGAATTTGGAATTCTTTGCCCCAGATGCTCTTGGATTTCCACCAGAGTTCTTCCTTTTCAAGGATTTGCAATCTTTCTTAAGATGCCCAGGTTTGCCGCAATGCCTGCAACCAGTATCGGTAGGATCCAATTTCTGTTTCTTCCATTTACCAGAAGACTTATCACCGCCCTTGTTCTTGCGTTTCTTGTTGGAACTTTCTTCCACCACATGAACCTTAGAAGTAGAATTATCCTTACCCTCCTTACCCTCTTGGCGCCGTGTCTCTTCCTCCACCCGAAGGTGTTGGGCCAACTGATCAAGGGTATATTCCTCGGTTTTGTGTTTGAGTTCCTTTTTGTAGTCTTTCCAAGATGCAGGCAATTTGTCAATAACAAAGGAGACAATAATAGATTCATCCATATGCATATTCTTAACCTTAAACTGACTGAGAATATACTGAATCTCATGCAACTGATCAATCACCGGCCTAGTATCAACCATGCAATAATTCATAAACTGACTAACAAGAAACTTCTTACTTGTAGCGTTATCAGAAAGATACTTATCATTGAGTGCATCCCAAAGTTCCTTTGCCGTCATTGAATTCTGATAGACATCGAATAGTGCATCCGACAGTGCATTGAGAATGTGTCCTCTACAGGTGTAGTCATCATTCTCCCATTTGCCCCTTTCACGGGTCTGCTCCATAGTTTCATCATCTGGATTCTCCGGTATCTCCGGACTCGGAGTAGTCAAAACATAAACCACCTTCAAGGTAGTCAACAAGAAGTGCATCTTCTTCTGCCAACGCCTGAAATTCCCGCCTTCAAACCACTCCAACTTCAGAAAGTCCTGAGTCATCTTTTGTAGAGACATCGCCATCGCAAAATACTGTCTTTAGATTGTTGTAAAAATTGGCCGCTGCAATTTGTATTGTTGACGAAATCTCCACAAAACTTGTAATACGCTTCGAGTCACGACTATGTTGCTTTCCTAAAGACAGTATTTGCCCCCACCAATTGGTATGCAAAGGGTTACAACAAATCTGTCTTCAAGATAAATCGAACCCCGAACTCGAAGTTCTTTCCGTTTTCGTTTGCACTAACGAAACGGACAGAATACCTGCTTGAACGAAAACAAGAACCGAGAATCACTGTGTTCTATTTTCTGCAGCAAAACAGAACACAGAATGAATGCTAGAAAAACATAGAGAGAGATGTGGGAGAAATTCGGATTATATGTGTGTGTCGATTCTGACAAGTAGTGGTCTATTTATAGGCCACTACGCACCCATTGAGAATAGGTACGCACCCGATCTAATCTGACCGTTGGATCAGATCCTACGGTCTAGATCGACCAGTCACACCCAATCACACCGAACAGGTGTACTGTTCTGCTCACACCCAATCGGATTTGATCCAATCCGTTGGATCGTGCCCGTTCGCGATCGACGACTGAGATCGCAACTCTATGAACCAACGCACCCGTAGGCTCGAGTTGCACCCGATCGGAACCGCTCCGTGTGACTCACCTGCCACGTGTGCGACACGCGGCATGCCACGTCAGCGCCACCTTACCGCCAACTCGCAATAAGAAATGGCGCCTACAAGGCGCCTAGCGCTGACGTGCAAAGTGCGCCGCTAAAGCGCCACAATGCACCCCAGCCCACTCCGCGCGCGCGTGCGCGTGCGTGTGCGTACCGGCTTTGCCGGTATGCGAAGCACCGTAGGGCTGCACCACACTAGATCATTGTTTATTCATATTAGGAATGTTTCCTAATATATACCACTTCAACATCTCTCAACTAACCAATGTGGGACAAAGCACACAAAGAGGAAAAACAAGCATTCTAAGGAAACAAGGAAATTTTCCAAAACCAAAAACGACGACACTTTATTTTAAAAATCTCTAACACGAGATTCATGAATTTCCAGACTATGTATAAAATCTATGCAAGTAATAGGCATTTTTCAATTGTGGTTGAGGTTATAGGTCAACCATTTATGGTAATGATTGAGCAATGGATGGCAGTAATCTTTGATAGAATTAAGAAATGGATTAATTCAAGCATAGCTCTTTAAGTTTTGGGGTAGTTCAGGAATATTACTAGTTCTATAGACTCGTGCTGTTTTACACCAAAGGGTTGGTCGGGTGGTAAAAGGCCTGTGATTTATAGATTTGACTTTCCTAAGAGCATCCACAATGTAATAATCAAAATAAAAAATTGTTAAAGTTAATAATGTGTGCTTAAAAAAGTACTCACAATGTACTAATCAAAGTTAGCAACCTCCTAACCAATAATTAAATTTGAGCATTTGAATAATCAAAAGTAATAATGTGGGAAGCTTGTTTCTACGCAACTTTATGGTCCCTATGGTTGGTGAGGAATGATTACATTTTCAACAACTCAACAAAACAGGCTTGGGAAGTGGGAGATGCCGTTAAAACAAGGGTTGCGATGTGGATGAAGGCAAAGTTTGACATCAAGGTCTATAGTGTAGAGAGTTCAAGATCTGTTTAGATGAAATTCGAAAATTGAGATTGTAATCTAGCTTTCAGGTTTGCTATCCAACTATCGGTTGGATGCGCTTGTATTTTTGGTGCTTAGAAGCTCTGTGAGCTTTGTTGTTTTTCCCTCGATGTACCCTTGTCGAGCTTTATAAAATGTTTTGTTTACCGAGCAAAAAAAAAATAATAATGTGGGACTTCGTATTACTAACTTTATCAACACTCTAAATGAATAATCAAAAGCTCACGTAACAAGTTTTGATTATTCATTTTTTATTATTACATTGCGGATGCTCTAAGGTCGTTTATATATAAGTATGAAATCTTAAGAATACATCAATTCTTATGAGGCTAGTGCATATGAGGTTTTGCTCCAGCTTTAATTTCTTCTAATTGGTGATTTGTTTATAGGATTTGTCGAAGTGTGCATAAACCGGCCAAGATCTGACTAACAAATAAATAATTTCGTACTATTTCCGGAAAACAATTGAGATTTGGCATTTTAATAGATGCATTAATTCAGGAATACTAGTCATAAGACTAAAAGGCTTTGGCATTTTAACTAAGAATAATTTTGTTCGCCCCATGTGGGGCTCCGATCACGATGGTTTGCCTCTTTGGATGTGGGGTTTGAGATTTGCTCCCGATCTTTTCCTCATCCTGCAAAATGAAGCACGACTACAGACCACACCGGAGGTTCTCCGGAATGGCCCTCTGGTGCAAGAGTCAGTAAACTTGCTTAGAAGAAGAGAAGACCAAGAGCTCAAATTTTAGGGTTATCAGATCATACCTCTTCCAAGAAGGCATAATGGGATATTTATAGAGAGCTCCTAACTTGGCCTTCAAGAATGCATATGAGCTCGACACACGTTGGCTGACATCACCCGCGTGTCACACTAGGATTTTATAACCATTTGTAGGATTAGCTGGCACCTTCACGGTTGTTGTTCCCATGTGGGTGAGCTGGAACCTCGGCCCCCGTGTTCATTCAAATCCGAGAGGGGCGCTGAGGATCGATATGCTGAAGGAATTAATCCAATTTGACTGAGACAGGAACTTCAATATTAGACCGTCAGCTTGTCGAGCCACAACGAGGGATTGGCTCGGCCTGGGCTCGATTAAAAAGGAATGACTCGGTACATCGTCCGGCACGGCACGTGCTATCTCACTCAACCAGCTGCTACACCCTCCTTTAAAGAGGGTGAGCATTACTATTTCTGTGATTGGAGGAAATTGATCCGCGGAATGAATACTCTTTTTGTTAGGAATGCCTTGTATTCCTTAGTTGTTCCCGTTTTTGTAACCTATTATAAATAGGGCCTTTGGGGAACTTCTAAAGTATCTTTTGGGCTTTCATATTTGTGGCCTTTCTAGAGTTACGGATTACAGCCGGCTCTTTGTATCTCTTCTTCACGTTGGTTAGTGAATCCTCTCTCTCCTCTCCCGTGGACGTACCCATCTTGGGGAACCACGTATATCTTGTGTCTTTGTGATTTCTTGTTTAGTTTTCAATTTCTTGTTTTTAGCTTGCATTCATAGCGTTCGTTACAACAAACTGGTATCAGAGCTCTAGGTTACAAAACTAGGGTTTCGTTTCCGATTGTGGCTATGGCGGCTAAATTCGAGATTGCGAAGTTTGATGGGCAGAGCAGCAGTTTCAGTCTTTGGAGAGTAAAGATGAAGGCTCTGTTAACCCAACAAGGATTGCACAAGGCTTTGTTAGGCAAGACTAGTTCTGGAATCAAAGAGGAAGATTGGGATGATACAGATGCCAAAGCTCTGAGTTCTATTCAGTTGAGTTTGGCAGATGACGTTCTTCGCGAGGTGGAAGAAGAAACTTCAGCAGCAGGAATTTGGCTGAAGTTGGAAGGCATATATATGACGAAGTCGCTCACCAACAGGTTATATCTTAAACAACGTCTTTATACGTTTCGTATGCGAGAAGGTATACCTGTTAAAGATCATTTGGATGAGTTCAATCGTATTATTATGGATCTGAAAAATATTGATAGTAAAATTGAGGATGAAGACCAAGCCCTAATTTTGTTATGTTCTTTACCACTTTCGTATGAGCACTTTGTTACAACCCTATTGTATGGCAAAGACACGATATCTATGGAGGATGTTAAAGCCAGCCTATATTCGAAAGAATTGAGGAAAAAAGTGTCAGGTGAGGGTGATGCACATGCGGAGGGTTTGTTTGTTAGGGGAAGAACAACAGAAAGGGTTGAGTCGAGTAATAGGGGAAGATCCAGATCATCAGGTAAGAAGAAGGGAAAGTGCAATTATTGCAAGAAACCCGGGCACTGGAAAAGTGACTGTTTAAAACTCAAGGAGAAGGAAAAAGAAGACCAGAAAGGGGGTAAAGTAATTGCTGGAATTGCTGAAAGTTCAGATGAGTCAGATAATGTGTTATCAGTTACAGAGGGCGATTCTCGCTCTAATACCGAGTGGGTTCTAGATTCTGGATGTTCATACCACATGTGTCCGCATAGAGAGTGGTTTTCTACTTATGAGGCGGTCAATGGTGGTACAGTTTTGATGGGCAACAACATGGCCTGTAAGACTGTTGGTTCAGGAACGATTCAGCTTAGGATGCATGATGGTATTATTAGGACTTTATCTGAGGTTCGACATGTTCCAGATTTGAAGAAAAACCTTATATCCCTGGGTGCTCTTGATTCTCATGGTTGTAAATTCCTCGGTGAAGGTGGAGTTTTGAAAGTCTCAAAGGGTGCATTGGTACTGATGAAGGGTCAGAAGCGTGGTAACCTCTATACACTCCAGGGCAGTACAGTTTTAGGTGCTGCAGCAACGGTTGCTTCATCCAAGGTTTCAGATTCAGACTTGACTCGTTTGTGGCATATGCGCCTTGGGCATATGAGCGAGAGAGGGATGACAGTTTTGAGCAAACAGGGTTTGCTATGTGGCCAGAAAACTGAGAAGCTGGATTTCTGTGAGCATTGTGTCTACGGCAAGCAGTGCAGGGTAAAATTCAGTACAGCTGTTCATTGCACCAAAGGCACGGTGGATTATTTTCACTCGGATCTTTGGGGTCCCGCAGAGGTAACTTCTAAAGGTGGTTTTCGTTATTTTATGAGTATTATCGATGATTTCTCTCGTAAGGTTTGGGTGTATATGTTGAAACATAAGAGTGACGCCTTTAATACATTCAAACAGTTTAAAACTTTGATTGAGAATCAGACTGGTAAGAAAATAAATCGTTTAAGAACTGACAATGGTATGGAGTTTTGTCTTGGCGAGTTTGATAGGTTTTGCAGTGATGAGGGCATTGTGAGGCATCACACAGTGAGAAAAACCCCTCAGCAGAATGGTGTGGCTGAACGAATGAACAGGACTCTTTTGGAGAAGGCACGTTGTATGTTGTCCAATTCCGGATTGGGCAAAGAATTTTGGGCCGAAGCCGTTTCCACGACATGCTATTTGGTGAACAGGTCTCCGTCGACTGCTATTGAGTGTAAGACTCCTTTTGAGGTATGGTCAGGTCATCAAGCTGATTACTCTATGCTGCGTGTGTTTGGGTGTCCAGCTTACGCTCATGTGAATGAGGGTAAGTTAGAGCCACGGGCCAAGAAGTGTATTTTCTTGGGTTATCAGGCAGGTGTGAAAGGGTACAGATTGTGGTGTTCTGAAGATTCAAAGTTTTTGATCAGTAGAGATGTTACTTTTGATGAAAACTCTATGATTAAGGTGTCTAAGCAGGTTGATGATACAGTTCAGGAACAGAGTGTTCCAAAGCAGGTGGAGTTTTTGAGTGCATCTTCCGACTCAGGGAAGAAGCACATTGAGAAGCCAATTGAAGAGGAGTTCAAGAGTTCAGACACAGAGGTTGATGTGTTAGTTGAGCAACCACGCACTATTGCTAAAGATAGGCCAAGGAGGGAGATTCGGCCTCCTGAAAGGTATTCGGCTTATTCTGAGATGGTGGCCTATGCTTTATCAGTTGCTGAGACAGTTGAGTATGAGGAGCCTTCAAGCTATACAGAAGCTGTTTCGAGCATTGAGTCTGCACAGTGGTCTGTTGCTATGAATGAAGAGATTGAGTCTCTTCAGAAGAATCAGACATGGGAGTTAGTAGAACCGCTGAAAGGGAAGAGGATTGTTGGGTGCAAGTGGTTCTTCAAGCGCAAACCAGGTATTCCAGGGGTAGAAGATGCTCGGTTCAAAGCTCGGCTAGTGGCGAAAGGATACAGCCAGAAGGAAGGTGTTGATTACAATGAGGTATTTTCACCAGTTGTAAAACATAGTTCCATTCGCACTTTACTTGCTATTGTTGCATGTTATGATCTTGAGTTAGAGCAACTTGATGTCAAAACTGCATTTTTGCATGGCGAGCTTGAGGAACAGATTTATATGCGTCAGCCTGAGGGATTTGTTGTTTCTGGTAAGGAGGATCACGTTTGTTTACTTCGTAAATCTTTGTATGGCCCCAAACAATCCCCTAGGCAGTGGTATAAGCGGTTTGATACTTTTATGATAAGCCAGTCATATTCTAGGAGTGAGTATGACAGTTGTGTGTATTTTCGAAAACTTCCAGATGGTTCATTTGTTTATCTACTGTTGTATGTTGATGATATGCTTATTGCTGCCAAGAGTGTATCAGAAATCAACAGGTTGAAACAACAGTTAAGTGGTGAATTTGAGATGAAAGATTTGGGTGCGGCAAAACGTATTTTGAGTATGGAGATTTGCAGAGATCGAGTAGCTGGCAAATTATTTTTGAATCAGAAGTCTTATGTTCTTAAAGTGCTTGAGCGCTTTGCCATGCAGAACTCGAAGCCAGTCAGTACCCCTTTGGCAGCACACTTTCGACTTTCAGCTGAGTTGTCACCACAGTCGGAGGATGAGGAGAAGTATATGTCTCAGGTTCCATATTCGTGCGCAGTTGGGAGCCTTATGTACGCCATGGTATGTACTCGTCCTGATATTTCACATGCAGTTAGTGTCGTTAGTCGTTATATGGGGCGTCCAGGAAAGGCACATTGGGAGGCTGTGAAATGGATACTACGGTATTTGTGCGGAACTGCAGGTGTTGGTTTATTATTTGGGGTTGCCAATTCTGGTGATCATGCTGTTGGTTATGTTGATTTGGATTTTGCCGGTGACCACGATAAGAGGAGGTCTCTGACAGGTTATGTTTTTACTCTGTCCGGAAGTGCCATTAGTTGGAAAGCTACTTTACAGGCTACAATCGCACTGTCTACAACAGAAGCGGAGTATATGGCCATTGCTGAAGCTGTGAAGGAGGCATTGTGGATGAGAGGTTTGCTTTGTGAGCTTGGTCTTGCACAGGGTGTGAGTTCAGTATTTTGTGATTCGCAGAGTGCTATACATTTGACTAAAAATATGATGTATCATGAGAGAACCAAGCATATCGATGTCAGGTATCACTTCGTTCGAGATATCATCTCACAGAAGCAAGTTGAGGTGAAGAAAGTGGGTACGGCAGATAACCCAGCAGATATGTTGACTAAACCGGTTCCGATTGCCAAGTTCAAGCATTGCTTGGTATTTGCAGTTGATCGCCCCTCGGGGGCATTTGGCGAGTGAGAGGTTAGAAGGGGAGAACTATATTTGGTGATTTGGTTCAGTGGAATTCAAGTCAAGGTGGAGAATTGTTAGGAATGCCTTGTATTCCTTAGTCCCACATTGGTTAATTATGTTGTTCCCGTTTTTGTAGCCTATTATAAATAGGGCCTTTGGGGAACTTCTAAAGTATCTTTTGGGCTTTCATATTTGTGGCCTTTCTAGAGTTACGGATTACAGCCGGCTCTTTGTATCTCTTCTTCACGTTGGTTAGTGAATCCTCTCTCTCCTCGCCCGTGGACGTACCCATCTTGGGGAACCACGTATATCTTGTGTCTTTGTGATTTCTTGTTTAGTTTTCAATTTCTTGTTTTTAGCTTGCATTCATAGCATTCGTTACAACACTTTTTAGTACATATTAATAATGAAGTTAGTTTGTGCTGAAATCCACACTATTTTCACCAATCACATAGAGGATAATATTCACTCTCATCATTTGCCGATCAGATGTCTTTGCATTCTTGACTTTTCGTTATTTATGTTTGGGTTAGTTGTTACCATATTATCTTTCACTAATCATCCATCATCGTCATCTCTCTCTCGTTAGATTCTTGACCCAAAAAAACACTTATAAGTTAGATTTTTCGATTAACATTTCTTGATGATTTTCTTAAAATGCTTAATATAAGGTGCAAACATGTTTTTAACAGCTTACTATAACCTTCAAAAATAATTTCAAACGATTTAGACAAGCATAAGATATTGTTGAATAGCTTGTTATATAATCAATGTTTAATTGTCCTTCATTGTTGGTCCCGTTTGCTAACACTTGTAATCCAACTTATTTGGCTAATTTGCTTGAAAAGCTAATGAAGGGTGTTTGTTATGTACCGATTAAGTTTTGTTACCTATTAAGTTACCGATTATGAATTATCACTTGTATGGCTTTGCTAGCTTATTTAACTGAAAAACTAGATTATTACGCTCTAATTTGAAGTTTTTTTTGCTTGTTTTAAGCTGGTAAAACATGAATGGACAAAAGAATCGTGAAGTTAATAAGTGATGTAGGACAAGAATTTAGAAGATTTCAATTTTATGGAAACTTTATTCTAGAAATTATTCGTTTCAGAAATTTCCCTTTTAATGCCACTTGTTTAGGCATATTCTTATTATTCTTTTAATTTTGTTAGTCTTTGTTTCCAAGTATTGTTTTGCTTGGTCTCCGTTCTAAGTAGTTACCTATTGTTAGGACTCCTATTAATATAAATAGGGGTGTAAGTTATTCAATTATTAAAACTTTTCAATTTTTATCAATAATATTATAGAGATTTTCTCTTTATTTCTTGTGCCCAAGATTTATATTAATAGGAGTCCTAACAATAAGGTAACTAATTACTTAGAACAGGACTGTGGGCACACGCCCACCGTTGCAAATAGGATTGTGGGCACACGCCTCAAAAATCTAATGAGTGTCACTCCCTTTTAAAAAATCGTGGCGAAATGCTTAATTCAAAATCGCCTCTTGAATTTCAAGGAAAAAAAACATATTCATTCGTCGACATCCAATTTTTATAATTAATTATACACGTGACTAGATGCTTTTGAGGACCTTCATGCGTCGACAAATATTCATACGTATGCACCTCCCTCACTTTAAATTAGTGTGAAAATCCTCACTAGAGAGTGGACAAAATACAGTAATTTCAACACACTATATTAAGTGCATGTGCACTGAATCTGGCTATATTAAGATTCCATTGTCATGATTAATCAAGGGAATTTAAGGTATTTGGGAGTTGACTTTTTTTCTTTTCATTTTCATCCATTTAGCTTTTTGGCTTTTTCCAATTTTGATCAGAATGTAGGGGAACTTAAGTGGCAACAAAAAAATAGCGGTAAGTTCAAGCATCTCGCAATTGAAACTTGGCAAACTTTTTGTGACCAGGCGGCAAGAAAGAAATCTTTTGTAAATCTATTAGTGTTGACGTGGCCGGTCTATCTTCGACCAGATCGGGAGAAAAATAGTTGAGGTGCGTGTAATCTATCCGGACAACCCGTCAAGCCAAAAAACTGAAAAACAAAGAATATTCCTTGTCACGTGAGTAACGTCTGATGAACTAATAATAGAAAGCCGAGCCAAATAATTGACTGAAAAGTAAGGATAAGAATAGCTGAACGTAATGAAACTTTCCATCACAAATGTCCCAGTCAGAGCTCCCCTATACCATATGCTTGTAAACCTCTGGAGAAGCCAATACCAAGTACAAAACACTTTCTTTTTCTTTGAGTCTACCCCTAAATCCACCCAAGAACAAGATAAAAAAATCCCAAAATAAGAGCTGATTCGGAGTGAATTTTTGTTGTATTCCTAGCTCTAAGCACTGATTAAGGGATACTAAAGGAAAGCACAACAGTGCACAATTGGCATACATTGGGAAACTTCTTAATCTGAGGGACACTGTCCGGCCTTGGATTAAGTATATTGTAGGGGATGGTTTGTCTACCTATCTGTGGGCTGACAATTGGCATACATTGGGGCCTCTTTACCAGAAGTTTAAGGAGTATGTGGGTTATAATATAGGTAGAGCTCAGAATGCCAAGGTAGCTTCTATCATTCAAAATGGAGTCTGGGTTTGGCCTAACCCAAGATGCGCTATAACTAGACAGATTGTTGCTAGTACTGAACTTTCTCTAATGCCTAACCCTCTTGTTCCTGATTCTGTGAGATGGTTACTTCATAAATCTGGGGTGTATATGACTAAATCAGCTTGGAATGCTCTACGTGCTAAATTTCCAGTGGTTCCTTGGTCTAAGTGTGTTTGGTTTCCAAGTCATGTTCCTCGTTGGTCTTTTATCGAGTGGCTTGCTATTCTGGGAAGGTTGTCTACTAAGGATAGACTTAACAGTTGGGGATTACCAGTTGATGGGATGTGCTTGTTATGTCAAGATGTGGAGGAGTCTCATGAACATCTATTTTTTGAGTGCTCATATTCGCAGATGGTTTGGCAGATGCTACTTCGCAAAAACAACATTCAACGCCCTAGTTTTGGTTTTGTTGGTGAACTGAACTGGATGTGCACTCACAGATCTTCTAATTCCTGCCCACATCGTGTCTATAAACTCTCCATTGCTGCCTCAATTTATTGGATTTGGAGGGAGCGTAATCGACGGCAATTTCAAGGGGTTAGTGTGCCTGCTCAAACTTTGGGGTCCCAAATTATCGAGGAAGTCCGAGGCCGCTTATGCTCATGGAAGAATGTTCAACACAGCAATGCAAACCAGTTTCTTGTTACATCCTGGAGCCTTAGTTCTAGGATATTCGGTCCTATGTAATTGCTTTTTCATGTTTTTTACTTTTCCTAGCTTGGTAGGTTTGCACCGATTGTTCTGAGGTTTTGACCTCTAGCTGGTTTTGGTTGGTTTGCTTTATAAAAGTTTCAACTTACCCAAAAAAAAACAGTGCACAACAGTTAGAAGTTAGAACAAATTCATTTGAAATTCAGTTTGATTGTATTTCATTTGTGCTTTCTCTGTGAGTTTAGTTGACATGTAAGTTTGGATTGCTAGCTCATCAATCCAAGCAGTGTACTTGTGGTCCAATAGGAGCTGTTTCATTGCGAGAGATAAATAGGGGTTTCTCTTCTCTGTAAAGACAGAAAAACAGTTGAGGAAAGGGCAAATTTCACTCAGACCCCCTGAGGTATCTGACAATGACAGAAAGTACCCCTCAGTTTTCAAAAATGACAGAAACCTCCCTTATTTTACAGTTTGGGTTTCATTCCATTAGTTTCCGTTAGTTCCGTTAGTTAAATGGACGGAAAATCTACAGAAATGCATGGAAAATGAAATTTTCAATTTTATTTAGTTCTACACCTATCTTAGGGCTCTTATTAAAAGTCCTAGAGTTAAAAATTAATTATGATCATTTAGGATAAAATAATTAAAAAAATAAAATCTTCGCACCGATTCAAACGGATTAAAAATTGGAGCACTTAAGTACCTCTCTTCATTTGGTTCTATGGTTTTTTTAAAGCTCTCATTGAAAATCCTAAAGCGAAAAATTAATTATGACCCTTTAGGATAAAATAATCAGAAAAATACGATTTTCACACAAATTCAAACGGATTGAAAATTTGAGCACTTAAGTATCTCCTCTTCGTTTAGTTTTACGGCTATCTTAGGGCTCTCATTGAAAATCTGAAAACCAAAAATTAATTATTACACTTTAAGATAAAATAATAAAAAAAATAAAATCTTTGCGCCGATTCAAATATATTGAAAATTGGAGCACTTAAGTATTTGCTCTTCATTAAAAGCTCTAAAATCAAGTGAAAAGCAAAATTTTTAAATGCTCCAAATTTAATCCCGTTTGAATCAGTGCGAAGATTTCATTTTTTTAATCATTTTATCCTAAATGATCATAATTAATTTTTAAAATAAAATTGAAGATTTCATTTTCCGTACATTTCCATACATTTTCCGTCCATTTAACTAACGGAAACTAACGGAATGAAACCCAAACTATAAAATAAGGGAGGTTTCTGTCATTTTTGAAAACTGAGGGGTACTTTCTGTCATTATCAAATACCTTAGGGGGTCTGAGTGAAATTTGCCCTTGAGGAAATAATAGAACAAGATTCTCTTTTTCTCTCTCTCTCTAACTTCTATTTCAATTTACTGATTTTGTCAGATACTTCCACCCTCTATTTGTTCTTTTGTTAATAAAATTATGGATGAGAGTGTTCAAATCCTCCTAGTAATTTTTCCGGCTCAAGGGCAGATCAACCCCTCCCTTCAATTCGTCAAGCGCCTCGTGAAAAAGGGCGTCCGTGTCATACTCTTAACGGCTTTTTCTGTCGTCAACCGCATAACAAAAAGCGTCGATCCTGCGCCACGAGGTGTAACCTTTCTTGGATTCTCCGATGGGTACGATGACGGCTTCAGAGCTGGCATGGATTTCGATGTCTATATGGCTGACCTAAGGAGACGCGGTTCGGAAGCAGTGGCAACAGCCATCACTTCTAGCGCTGACAATGGAAAGCCCATTGGGCATGTGGTCTACACCACCCTTCTCCCTTGGGTAAGCCAGGCCACGCGTGACCTTCACGTGCCGTCCACTTTACTTTGGATTCAACCAGCCACCATCCTGGATATTTTCTACTATTCCTTCTATGGTTATGGAGATTTACTCAATGAGAGAAAAATATCTGACCCTTCATGGTCAATTGAATTACCGGGATTGCCACGGCTCACTGGCCGTGACCTTCCCTCTTTTCTACTAGCTCCAAATGCATTTAAATTTGCGCTGCCTTTATTTAAAGAGCATATAGATACTCTAGATGAAGAAACAAATCCGAAAATACTCGTAAATTCTTTCGATGCATTGGAATCGGAGGCTCTACGGGCTATTAAGAAGTTAAATTTTGTTGCTATTGGACCACTAATTCCGTCAGCTTTCTTGGACGGAAAGGATCCATCTGACAATTCCTTTGGAGGAGATCTCCTTCCAAAATCAAACGACTATATCGAATGGTTGGATTCAAAACCGAGAGGATCTGTTATTTATGTGGCATTTGGAAGCATCTCTAAATTAGCGAAGCAGCAAACTGAGGAGGTCGCACGCGGTCTGCTTGATTGCGGAAGGCCGTTTTTGTGGGTGATGAGAGGAAAGGGGAATGATGAAAAAGAAGAAGTGGATAAGGCGAGTTACGAAAAAGAATTGGAGCAACAAGGGATGATAGTGTCGTGGTGTTCTCAAGTGGAGGTTTTGTCACACTCCTCCGTGGGTTGTTTTGTGAGTCATTGCGGGTGGAATTCTTCATTGGAGAGCTTAGTTTCTGGAGTTCCGGTGGTGGCTTTTTCACAATGGGCAGACCAAGTGACAAATGCCAAGCTTATTGAAGATGTTTGGAAGACGGGAGTTCGATTGACTAAAAATGGAGAGGGAATTGTTGAGGGTGGTGAGGTTAAGAGGTGCATTGAAATGGTGATGGGAGGTGGGAGCAGAGGGGAGGAAATGAGAAACAATGTTACGAAGTGGAAGGATTTGGCAAGAAAAGCTACCGTGGAAGGTGGTTCGTCGGACAAGAATTTCAGTGCTTTTGTTGATGAGGTTAGAGCTCGTTAATGCTTGTTTTAGACTATGATCTTGTTAGGAATTGAACCACAACTTCACTGCACTTAAATTCATCTACACAATCGTTAAGTACCGTTCGGATTTGTAACGAATAATCTTGTTTGGACTCGTTGGTTTCGATTGTTTTTTGTGACGACTGCCATTAGTAAAGTGGTATCTTCAAAACCCAAAATCATTGTGGCCACATCAATCAAGCAAAAAAGAAAAGTGAACAAAAAGGAGGACGAAGAATAAGGTAGTTATAGTGTGAAATTGTTTACTCTATTACTTCAATTGGAAGGGAGACATTGTTCTGTTCCTCTTACTTTGTCAAGACAGAGTGAAATGGTTAACTCTCTGCCTTTAATCGGGACTCCAGCGAATGAACGGTGTGATCGATCCCCGAAGATTAATTGAGGTGTGCTTGGGCTGATTCGAGCACTAGAGCTATCAACGGACACTAGAGTTATCAACAAGAGAATGAGTTTACCATTGAAGATGCTTTTTTATCCTTCCCGATGAGACGTTCTTGTGTTTGGTCCGAATATATTGTAGTATGTAGGAATTCAGATCGGCAGCTATTATAAAGGAATATATAACCAGTATTGGCTTTAAATTAAAATTCGTAGTGCAATATAACTCTTAAGGTAAAAGTTGTGACAAAATATTAGCTTAATTTCTCATATTTTTATGGCATAAGTATCTAATAATTGATATAGCTATAGTGACAGTTTGTAATGTGATGCACATGCCATGGCAGGGAGTAAACCTAATAATTGATATCTTAGGCATTTTAAGTCTAGGATGGCAAAACTGTAATTATGTGATTGTGGAATTATGCGACGGGCCAACCTAGGTTCAATCCGAAATGGCTCAACGGTCAAGACTCATCGCTTTGTCATGGCCTATAGTGTTTTTTCGGGCGTTCGTCGCTGTTTAGTCGTCCGAAAGTCCAAATTTAATTTGCCGTTCAAAGAAATATTTGACTTGCTAATAACTTGGGCAAGGAAAACCGAATTAAGCCGTTCTTTTGGGGGAAGTCCTAGAATTTTCTCTATTTTCTTGTTTTGCTATTATTCTGAAATTTTCTATTTCTGGTAATTTTTGTTATTAATTGATTCGGTTTCCGTTTTGGGCAAACCAATTAGGGTTAATGTTTTCTATCTATTTAATAAGTTGTAAGCTTTCGGGACAGGAAAATTATTGGTGATTATTGAATGAAAAAGAGTCTAGAGAGCGTTTCTCTAAACCTATATCGTTTGTGACTTGCTTGTTGCACACGTTCGTTTTTGTAATTCATACGTCTCCCTGCATCAAAATGTGTCTTGGAAAACGATTGGGAGATAGATGTTCAACATGTTGTATTTCGAAATGTATGATGTGAAGGTTGTTGGGTCGTGTGTGAAGCTTAATTCGGCATAGGTTTCGCTTCGCTAAACATTTTGGACAGTGCCCCAGCTGTTGATGTAACTCGCTATTATGTAACTTGTACTCTATTCATTTGATTCCGTGGTGAAAACTGATACGAGATACGGATGTACTCCATTAGACATTTGCAAAACCATGCAAAAATCTTTTTGTTTTGGTTTGGCCGATTTCTCAACATTAGCCTCAGATATATCAGCAGGGTCCATACACGTTAGAGCACCCCAAACAAATCTGTATATGGACATGTAGTCGCACACAGGAGTATGGACCCTTCCGAGGCAACGTGTATGGATATGTAGTGATCATGACAGTTCATGATATGTATCGGAAAGCGATTGGGAGATAGATGTTCCGATTAAGTTGTCTTTGGACTCATATTTGTAGAATCTTTCTAAGATAAGAAAATTGATTAATAAAATACCAGAAGCTTGAAATAAAACAAAATAACAATTAGAGCCGAATCATTGTAAAAAAACGAACGCAATCACACATCACTGTGGCCGGCCCAGTACCACTGACATCACCAAATCAAATGCATTTTGAATATAAAAATATCACAAAACGTATTTTACATTACCAAATTCAAAATGAGAGAAGAAAAAAAACGAACGCATTCACCCATCAAGCGTTACACATCACTGTGGCCGGTCCACTACCACTGACATCACCAAATCAAATGCATTTTGAATATAAAAATATCACAAAACATATTTTACATTACCAAATTCAAAATGAGAGATGAAAAAAAAACGAACGCATTCACCCGTCAAGCGTTACACATCACTATGGCCGGCCCACTACCACTGACATCACCAAATCAAATGCATTTTGAATATAAAAGTATCACAAAACGTATTTTACATTACCAAATTCAAAACAACACATCACCAAATAAATTAAGCACACAACAATTGTAGGGCGTCTTCACTTGCAGCGTTCTGAAATGGTCAAAAACATTTCACGTAAGAATTACAATGTAATACAGATGTTAAATATTTAACCTGGGAATAATGACTTATTCAAACAAAGTAATTTCTGAACAGAAATTTATCAGTAGTAAAGCACAAATTTTCATAATCGAAATTGCAAACCACAATACCTCAATGATACAATTTTTGCAAGAAAAATTCAAAATTTTTTTAATATCTTATTAAATATCAAAGAGTTCTTTTAATTTGTAAAAAAATTGTAAATTTTTTGTTTAAAAAATTGCATTATTTTTAAGTTATTGTTTTACAGACCGGACAAATAATTTGACACGAATGGAGTATATATTAGAGATGGGGAAATCTTTTTTGAGCCCTTGCGGTGTCTCAATCCCATAACAAAAATGATAGGATCCATGACACTGGATCCATGAAACTGTCTGGACGGTCCAAAATCACTTTAGTTTCATAAATTGTACCGGGTCTCATCCCACAATGCAATGAGCCAAAAAAGTCTCCAAAAAGCGCATTGTTAATTTAGCAATTAAAAAGAATATATATACAAGACACAATCATTTGCTTTTACTTATTTTATCAGGCAAAGAGAATATCATATATCAACTGTCTGATCAATATTTCACGTTATTTATAGCTACCTGATCGAGAGAATCCTTCCAAACATAAACCTTCAAACTGATGTTCAAAAAAAAAAACCCTTCTAACCCTTATGATTGGTAAATTAATTTAATTGATTGAATTTACGTTGTTTCCTTAAAACCGCCCCAGCCAAAGGCTGACAGAACACCAAAATGACCAACGTGTGGACACAATCATCAATCTTTTTAATTAATCATATAGTTTTATCAATAATTTTGTCTCTTTTACTTTACAAAATGCGCAATGAATTTGGACAACAAAAACATCAAAAATATGGTTATCCACTCGGGGACAGAAAGAAGTAATTCTCCTAAATGAAGAATGCGTGCTCTCCAACCATTCTTCATTTCCTTTCCTTCATATTAAAGAACCCTCCCAATATGAAGAATGTTCTTAATTCATACATGTTTACGGAATACAAAATGTATAACTTTTGACATATTGACCCACGCGTTCTAAATTAAAAAGGAATTAATACCACTAAAAATGTATTAATATTATTTTTTTAAAAAAACCATGTTGAATATATTTGGTTAATGTTACAGAATTAATATATATTTAGAACTTTGGAGGAAAATTAAAAGATAATTGAGTTTTGAGTGTATAATTTGAAAACTGAAGATAGAAATTGAAGAATTGTGTTTGGTGTTTAGTGAATAGTACCACTTATAAAATTTAATTTTGAAATAAAGAATAATATTTTTTTTTTTAGGCTCGGCAATAAAGAATAATATTTTGATCCAGACGAAGAATTTTTTAGGAATTGGGTTGGATATGCTGTCTTAGTTATGGTAGTAAAGATACATATGAACTTATGATTGACTGATAGTAAGGTAGAAACCCGAAGAGGAACACTCGACGGATCAAAGAACTAGCAGACTAATTACTTTTTTTTGTTTTTGTTTTCGGTCAAACGAAAATTCATAGAAGATTACAAAACAAAGTACCACATAAGAGTTACACACATCAAAGATTGTCTTGCAAAATAAACCCTGGCACTAATCAAGCACCTGCCTAATGTTCAGGTTGTCTCTAAAAATAAATTCTCTCATAACAATGGGCATATCCATAACGAACACCATATCGATCATCTGTTTGTTCAGCTCGTAATTTAGCCCGGTGATCACTAGCAGATTAACTACTAATTAGACTAAAATAGCGTGCAAATTTTTAACATCACCACATCCCACTCAATTTTCTAACTTCTTGGGATCGCAAGTTTCAAGACAAGTGATCATTGCAGATACGATAACATTAAACACATAGGGTACCGACTGGTACATGGGACCTACTCTGTGTCTCACACGGATGATCCAAGCCGTTCAATAATTTTTTTTTAAAAAAACCCGACTGGACCTGAGAAAAATTATCTCAATCCGATATGTATAGGTGTTCGATCCAATCTTTTATTTTTTCATTTAGATTTCACAATCCTGTAATGTAAATGAAAAAATAGAAGATTGGATCAAGCACCTACACATTCTATAGGATCAAACACCTATATATACCGAATTGAGCTAATTTTTCACAAGGCCCACTCGATTTTTTTTTTTTTGAAAAAAATTTATTGAACCGCTCGAATCATCCGTGCGAGACCCGGAGTGAGCCCTGCGTGCCCGTTGGTACCCTGTCGCTACTCTATTGGTCGGTACCAATAGTATGACTCTTGCGGATAATACTCTTAATTGTATAAGTCTATACTAAAACGCAATAAATATGAAATATGGATGGATTACTTAAAAATTACAAGATTACCATGCACCCACGTATTGCTTTTTAAAAAATATTTACACTATCATTCGTTCCAACTATTCATCATTTTCCCATTTTGTAGATCAACTCCACAATTCATGAATTCAATATCAACACATGTACACATACATAATTACACAATTTTGAATCTAGCACTTACAATTAACTGTGTTAGTACCACTATTCGCAGCAGTCCCCGAAGCTGCATATGCTATCGGCATAAGGCAGATTGATATAGCCACAACTATTGAAACTAGCATATTGACACCCATTCCTTCCTCTCACTTTTTTTCCTTCCTTGAAAACACCTCTACAAAGAAATACAAACTTGGTTCAATGCATTAAGTTTAGAGAAGGGATGACCCTTTTATAGCTAAATAAAGAACGAACTATTAGTTAAGACACCGTCAATGGAATTACTGTATGGCCTACGGTATCTAGGTACGTAGTCCCTCTCCACGAGATTCATGAATTTCCAGACTACATGTATAAAATCTATGCAAGTAATAGGCATTTTTCAATTGAGGTTGAGGTTACAGGTCAACCATTTTATGATAATGATTGAGCAGTGGATGGCTGTAATCTTTGATAGAATGGAGAAATGGATTAACTCAAGCAAAGCACTTTAAGTTTTGGGGAAGTTCAGGAATACTAGCTAGTTATAGACTCGTTCTGTTTAACCCCGAAGAGTTAGACCGGTTGGTTGAGGCTTGTGATTTATAAATTTGACTTTCCTAAGGTCTTAGGTTTATCCTTCTGTAAAGAGGGTGAATATTATCTTTTCTGTGATAGAGAAAATTGTGTAGGGTTCATAAAATCAATACATTTTTTAGTAATATTAATATTGGAGTTAGTTTGTGGTGAGACCGATACAATTTTCACCAAACGCAGGAAGAATAATGTTCATAAATTGGGTAAAGAAAGTTATTCTCCATTTTAACTTTAATCTCATACTTTACCGATCAGATGTCTTTACGTTCTTGATACCATATTATCGTTGACAATCATCCATCATCCATCTTCTCTCTCTGATATTTTGGTAAATAATTAAAGTCAAGTGAGAAAATATGAAGACCACTCACAAAAAAAAAAAAAAAAACCTGTAAAAAGGCCTTGTTTGTTATACTAACTTATAAGTTAATATTTGTCGATTATAATTTTTTTGATGATTATCTTTTTTTTTTTTAAAGGCAAAAATTTTATTAATCTTTGAAAACAAATTACAAAGATTAAAAGGAATCAAGACAGCTTCAAGCTAAAGGAGAGAAAATCCACAAGGGGAAACAACCGCTCAAGCAATCATAAGCCAACGTGGACCCCAAGGGAAAAGATAACAAACCAAGTTAACAAGAAACCAACAAAAGAACACCTAAGGCCTAAAGCAAAAAACCCAAAAGGGCCCACCCAACTAGGCAAACTGAGTGGTGTCAAATGGGCCAGGTCGGCATTGGCACGGCACAAGCACAACACGTTTGAAGGTAGCACGGCACGACACAGACACGGTTTAATCTTGGCACGCCACTACACAACACGGTTTTAGTGGGCATGCAGCACGGCACGGACACGAAAGTGAGCGGGAACGACACGAGCACGACACGAAAGCTGGCCTACAAGGCACGGCATGACACAGTCTTCGACAGGCACGACACGGAAGTGGGATGGGGCACGAGTCATAACACGGTTCTAGCAAGGCACAACACGGCACGGCACAGGCACGAGCACAAGTATGGGCACAAGCACGGACGTAAACAGGCATGACACAACGAACGGCACAGGCACAACACAACACGGTTCTCATCGGACACGGCACGGCACGAGGTATGGAAAAACCAAAAAAAATATTATTAAATAAACAAGGGATTTCAGATTATACTTTACTTTATTTCTATGTATTTTTTTGATAATCCAATAATTTATTAATCTTTTTCTTTTATTTAACTAAAATAAGCTTTTAAAATATTTTATATGATTTACAAAATTTGAATCAAAATTCAAACATGATAATATACTAATTACCACACATATATTGATATACATTAATTGCTTTTTATCTAATAAAGATTTTAAAAAAATACATAGAAGATAAATAAGAAAAAGAAAACTAATTTTTTAAAAAAAAACCTCAGTGTAATTCGAACCCAAGTCCTATGAAACTTGTCACACATCATAAACCAGCAAGGGTTAAAAAAATAATCTCTATGGGGATCGAACCCAAGTCCTTGGTGGTTTATAATGTGTGACATAAACCACCAAGACCAACAATCTTTTTGTGCTTATAATTGGAATAAGTAATATATCTTTATTATAAAACAGAAGGGTGTGGGGACAAGTTGTTGGAATGGTTTGGATTTGTTTGATCCAATGATTGAGAGGCATTCTCCTCATTTCATTAAAGAGCCCATAGTTTTAAGTTAAATTACACAACTGCCATCTCCTTCTATCCGGGATGCGTAGTGCCGTACGCACGGGATAGCATTAGTATTATATAATTCTCTTCGATAAAAACGGGCATTTTGTATGATAGCCACATAATTGCAACATAATTATGGCGATCCATACTATTCATTTTGTTGTTCTTGGTGTTTTAAACACCCTTGCAAATTTTTGGATCTATTGGGTTTTGGAAGCCCTCATCAGGACGTAGGTTCATTAATCAGAATTTTTTTATTATGTGCGATCAAGTATATGACGATAACCAATATACTCTATTTTTTACAAGAATGATATAATCTCTCCCACATAAAAGGTAGACGGTTCCAATTTTTAAAAAACAACTCAGGCGGTCCTCAAGTGGTGCATTATAGGACTTTAACAGCTTTGGAAGTATCGAATGTGTTCCGATCACATGGTTTCAAACATCCAATTATCACCTATTTAGGGGAGAATGATAAATTTGATAAGATCTTAAATCGTAACGGTTTAGGTCAAACATTCGAAAAAATGAGTCTGCAGCTACCTTTTAAAATTTATACATCCAACTTATCCGGTTCTAAACCAATGTATTCCGCTATAGTCCAATGTATGCTAGCCACACGATTATGACACAATTATGATGATCCATACCTTTCATTTTGTTGTTCATGGTGTTTTAATCACTCTCGCAAATTTTCGGGTCTATCGGGTGTTTCATTTTGACGGCACGCCACATACATGGTCTAATCCTGGCACGACACGACATGATTCAAAAAAGCACGATACGACACGACATAACAAAAAGGCATGTCACGATTAATTAATTGGGCACGGCATGACACGACATGATTTAAAAAGGCACGGCTTGACACGGTACGATAAAGTAAAATGACCTAGCACAGAATGCTTAAAGCTCGACACTGCACGCCATGGCACAATGAAGTAAACGGGCACGGCACGGTACGAAGCACGGTTGGCACGAAAGTTGAATGACACGGCGCGGTATGACAGGTACGTTTGACACCTCTAGGCAAACTGCAGTCAGAACAACAGCTAAGGTACACCCAAATATACACTTAAGGGGTTATTTGGATGCCGGAGAAGGAAGGGGGATAAGTTATCACCCCTCTCTTAGACCTGGGCCCATCTCTAAGCCCTGGTTTGGGAAGCCAAAACCCAGGGGACTTAGTTTATCCCCTTTCTTGTGTAAGACTGGAGAACAGGGCAATGAGCGATCTTATTTTCGGCGAGGGTTTGAGGTGTCCACAAGTTATAACCCCTAATCCCTCTCGAAATTTGACAATTCTCCCCCTCTTTATCCCTTTTCCATCATCTCTAACCTCATATTTTTGTAGACCTCTTTATCACACACATGCACACCCAGATTGAGGAAAATGGAAAATAGATGGATAGATAGATAGATATATATATATATATATATATATATATATATAGAGAGAGAGAGAGAGAGAGAGGCGTACAGTGATGACGGCGAGGAGCTAGCCATCGCCGATCGACGATGAATTGGGCGGCTACTGTTGTGCTTCTTCTTCTTTCGTTGTTCTCTCTCTCTCTCTCTCTCTCTCTGGAAAGTAAAAAGGACTAGAAAAAATTATCTAGTGCACGTGTGCCCATGCAACCCCACCCATCCAATGCTTAAAAAACATGAAATTATTGCTTGCCTTAGATACAAAATAAACGAAATTATAAGGCTTTGTTTGGTTGGAAGTTTGGTTTAATTTAGTTTTGGTAGTGGGTGGAGAGAGAAATAGGGTAATGATTGAAGAGAGGGATAATGATTGGAGAGAAATAGAGAGAGATGAGAAAGTAATAATTAGAAAAATAGAGTAATGATTAAAGAAAGAAGTAAGATAATAATTGGAAAACAAAACAAAAACTAAAATGAAATAGCAACCGAACACTAATAAAAAAACACTTTAAAAAGACAAATTATAATTTTTGATACTTATTTAATTAATTAACTTAATAGTAAAATAAATTATTACGGCTTAAATTGTGAAAGAATAATTAAATTTATAATTATATATAAAACGGAATACATAATTAATTTAGGGACTTCATAAGGGTAAAAAGGTTATTTGACAGCTTTTTACATCATTCACCCTTCTTTATATCCCCTATTAATCCTTCATCCAAACAAAGTACTATTTAATCCCCCTTCTGTAATACCTCATCCAAACAATCTACTATTTAATTCCCCTCCATAAACATCACATCAATATAGGTCATCCATTATTAACTAATACCCCATACTATCTAATCCCCTTTATTAACTAATACCTCCAATTCTTATCCCGCATCCAAACGGGCCGTAAGAGACATCCAAAAAGATGCCTAAGAGTCAATCATTATGATGGAATTTAAAAGGCTAGCTTAATTTAGAAGGCCTTGTTTGTTATAACTTATAAGTTAGATTTTTTGATTATAAATTTTTTGATGATTTTCTTAAAAGGCTTAATATAAGTTGCAAACATGTTTGTAACAGTTTTCTATAACCTTCAAAATAAATTCAAACAATTTAGATAAACATAACGTATTGTTGAATTTAAGCTAATGAAGGATGTTTGTTACCAATTATGAATTATCACTTATTTCGCATTGCTAGCTTATTTGACTGAAAAAGCTAGATTATTATGCTCTAATTTGAAGTTTTTATTCAAACAATTTAGATAAACATAAGATATTGTTGAATTAAGCTAATGAAGGATGTTTGTTATCAATTATGAATTATCACTTATTTCGCTTTGCTAATTTATTTGACCGAAAAAGCTAGATTATTATGCTCTAATTTGATGTTTTTTTCTTTTAAGTTTAAGCTGTTAAAACATGAATTGGCAAAAGATAGTAAAGTTAATAAGTTATTCTTATTTAGGTTTTAAGAACATTCTAGACATTTTAGACATTTTGCTTATAAAATGTTATTTGATGGCTCATTCAGGCAAACAGGTTATACTTTTTTTTTTTTTTTACAACATATGATCAAAAGCTGTAATAAACACTTCTATAACTTATTTTAATTTTTTTAAGCGAATAATTTAAAAAGTTAACCTATAAGTGTTAACAAATAGGGCCATTATGTATTGGTACAAAATAAACAATTATGGGTAATTGCTAGCTAGCAAGCACTCTTCATTAATCTTTCAAGCAAATAAGCTGAATAAGTCAAATTATAGGTGCTAACGACCTGGCTCCTACTGGTTTTAGTCTTCTTAAATTAGTAGTTTAATGATAGGAACTGTTCTGATCCAACTATCGTGGGAAACGTTTCCATCAAATTTACAATGTTTCTTTTTCTTCTGTTTGGACTCATCAAGATTTTGCCTAATTGTTGACAAATCTTTCAAAGTATTAAAAATTAAGATTATCCATTAATTAAATGCTTTATCTCTATACTTTTTTGGATGCTTTGTTGGTAACTAATCTTATTAGGTACTAAAAGTAAGTTCATGCTATTCATGAGAATTAATTACAATAACAAAAAAGAATATAATAATTTCGACTTCCAATTGAAACATATTTTTGTGTATATATGTCTGCAGCTCGAGCTAAAAGTCCGCAGCTCGTGTCGAGCTTGAGCCGAGCTCAAGCCAACCAAAAATCTTGTGAGCCGAGCTCGAGCCGACCAAGAATTTTGTGAGAGCTTGAACATTACGAAGCTCGACTTAGCTTGTCTAGTCTCTTTTGCAGCCTTACATAGAGCTTATCTATTGGATCTGAATTCCTCCCTCTTCCCTAACTACTCACTAGCGTTTATCCCGTTCTATGCACGGGCAAAACTAACCTGTTCTAGCGTAAGACGGTTCGAACGGACAGAGCGCTAGAATGGGTTAGTTTTGCCCATGCATAGAACAGGATAAACGCTAGTTTCATAGTATACTAATACACGAAAAACAACACGAATATGGAACAAAACTAACCCGTTCGAAAGAATATGTAACGCTAGTTGTCACCCGTTCTATGTTGTTCGTGGATTTTTTTTCAGTTGGTTGATTTTCGGGTTAGTAATTCTTTTGTGAGCATTCTGCCACGAACTGAAAATGTAACCGTCAAATGGTACAAAATCCAGGAAACTATCTTGCGAGGCTAGAACGTGGGGGTTTTTTGGTTTTGGGTGCAAAACACATGTAAGGTGGCATCATTTTTTTTAACTGTTTTCAAAAAGTTAAAAAATTAGGAAATTAGGAATAGGGGTTTGGAGGTTTGTAAGGCTCAAATACATTTATAATGGCTCGTCTCAATTGCGAGTTGCAACAACTATAAAAGTAGACAATTTTTAGAGAACTTTTGCAGCAAACAAAAATAGATTTAGCCAAGAGAAAATCATACCTAGTGATTAGGAGAACTGAGCCTTGTGAGATCTGAATCACTTTCAATTGTCAAGACTCTAAACCTAACAAATGATGTCGTACACAAAGGATGAGAGAAGCATTATGTCGAACCCGAAAAAGATAGTCAATTGTAAAAGCTCATTCTGATCTGAAGTACTATTTGTTTAGAACGTTTTTTGCCCGTGCAATTGAAACCAAGGCGAGAGAAAAAGTACATAAGTACATGAATTTTTGTAACATTTGTGGTGAATGGAGAAGTGAAACCAAATGTTCTAACGGATTGACCAATGACGCAATTCGGTGTTGTTATTGTAGTCGGTGAAGATAACCTTTTACTTTCAAATTCTGGAGAACAAAAAAATCAAAACACCATTAATTAGGAGAGGGAATGTGAGAAAACAGTGAAGATACATGACGAAGATGTGGTGGTGGACTTACATAACCTCTTGCTTTCAAAATCTGTAGAACAAAAAAATCAAAACACCATTAATTAGGAGAGGGAATGTGAGAAAACAGTGAAGATACATGACGAAGATGTGGTGGTGGACTTACATAACCTCTTGTTTTCAAAATCTGGAGAACAAAAAATTCAAAACACCATTAATTAGGAGAGGGAATGTGAGAAAACAGTGAAGATACATAACGAAGATGTGGTGGTGGACTTACATAACCTCTTGCTTTCAAAATCTGGAGAACAAAAAAATCAGAACATCATTAATTAGGAGAGAGAATGTGAGAAAACAGTGAAGATACATGATGAAAATGTCGTGGTGGACTTACCCTGTCAGTAATTGTATGTTATTCTTCCCCTTTTGGCTTCATAGAAATAGATGACAGTTTTTCGTTTTTTACGTGTGCAGAAATGGTAAGAGTTAAAAGAGTAGAAGAAGAGGAAAAGTGAGGTGGAGTACAATTGCAGAGGAAAAGTGGGGAGGAGTTGTATGAGAAAGGTTAAAAAGTGGGAGAAGTCAGTTATTGGTATGGGTTCAGTTTTACTGTTTTTATTAAAACGTACAAAAGCCAGGAAACTGTCTTGCAAGGCTAGAACGTGTGGGTGGTTTTTTTGTTTTTGTCTTACTGGTTTTAGTCTTGAACGTGGGGGTGGTTTTTTTTTTTTTTTACTGTTTTTAGTCTTGAACGTGGGGGTAGTTTTTTTTTTTTTTTTTTACTGTTTTTATTAAAAACGTACAAAAGCCAGGAAACTGTCTTGCAAGGCTACGTGGGGGTTTTTCGGTTTTTGGTGGAAAACACATGTAAGGTGGCAGTTTCGTTTACTGTTTTTAAAAAGTAAAAAAATAAGGAAATTAGGAATAAGGGTTTGGAGGCTTTTGGGTGGTCCAACTACATTCCCTTAGGATATTGATAGATTACTCAATGAAAGGGTCTTTTAGAGTAATGTCCTGCTTTCGACACTAAAATGTTTATTTGTTGGTTTATGCGATTGGTATTTGGTGTATGTTTGTAAATATAGGTTATATCTGTTTATTTGGCCATAAAATATTTTTTCAGTAAAATATTTTATTTTGATTGTGTACAATGAAATTATTACTTGTAAATATAGGTTATATATGTTTGTTTGGGCCTAAAGTATTTTTTCGGTAAAATATTTTATTTTGTTTGTGTACAATGAAATTACTACTCCAAACGTACACCGAAATGAATAGGTTTGTTTTAGTGTTCTTAATAGGTTTGTTTTAGTGCGTGTGTATAACTTGGTTGGGATTAAATAGATTTATTTTGTTTGTGTACAATGAAATTACTACTCCAAATTTGAAATGGAAGTATGTTCTGTCTACAATATTTAATTGCCATTTTTTTTCAAAAAGGACCTGAACTTTTTTTGACGGCACCTATCCCGTTGCAAATATTAATCCTTTTGCAATAGAACCTCCTTTTTTTTTTCGACGGTCGGATAATCAAAAGTGGGATCCATAAATGATGAAATAATCTAAAAGCACTCTGAAGTCCCAAAGGGAGTAAATGAGACTACCAATTTTAAAATTAAACAAACCAACAACTCAAATCAACTATCCAAGCTCCGTCCCAATTAAGTAATACAAATCAACAATATAAGTAAAGAACAATAAAGCTAAAGATTGCACACACTGAGATATACATGGAAACTATTTAGGATCAACACAGTACCCTAAGCATAAAACCACCGCCTAATCTACCAAGTTTCTATAAATCAAAATGTTTACAAAGTGCTTACATGAGAGAAATTACAAACTAACCCCAATAGCTCAACCTAATTCTGCAACTTTGATGTAGCTCCCTGAGCCCCTTCTTGATCCCAGAACCACCACGAGTCCACCACCTCGATCTTCGCTCATAGTGGCTCCAGTATCATGATGCAAACAAATCAACCTAGAGAAAACACATGGAATATTAAAAAAATAGAATGGTTCTCTAGATTAAACAGATGATTGAATACAAGATTTATTTCATCCAAAGCAATGAATGCTCAAGTGAATAATGGGAAGAATTAGGCTTCGTTTGTTTTGATGTAAAGTAAAATATGTAAAATATTTTTTTAAAAAAATAAACTTCAAATTTTTATTTTTCAGTGTTTAGTTGACACTTGAAAATATTTTCAGAAATTAACAAAATAGTGTAGAGAGAGATCTAGAGGGGGACTTAAACGGTGGAGATCTGAGAATATTATAATTGAATGTGGGTCAGGACTGACGATCGAGAAAACTAAGTAGTTAGAATTGTCATAGAAGGCACCAAATTGATTTCGGAAAATAACTTACAGAAAATTTAAGGATAAGTTATTTTCATCCAATTAATGGAAAATATTTTACATGTAAAATGTTTTCCTCATTTTTTACACAGCCAAACACCTGTAAATAGGTAAAACATTTTACCGGAAAATATTTTACGCCCAGACAAACGGAGCCTTAATGGTTTTTGTCTCTAAAACAAATATAGTATATGGTGTAGTGATTTGATGTAGTGTATATAGACCGACTATTAAATCTGCGCGCATATCTTTATTTACCAAGAAAAAGAGAGCTTGGCTCCTTCCTTGGAAATTGTCGGAGTACAAAACACAATAATGTCTTCACAATAAAGGATATGTCACACCTGATGGACCAATAATTGGAAAGTGAAAAACGTGCCAAATTATTGAGAAATTTTTGGCTGCAAATGGGGTATCGCTGACGTGGTATCCGTGTAACACATCCGAGTTGTCTAAACATGTAATCGACGGCTCGGATTGAAAGGTACTGAACAGATTTAAATAAAAAAGAAAAGGAAAAGAATTTCAATCGGAACCTTCGGTTGCATTGTTTGGATGGTTTGAATGTGTTGCATGTGTATCAAGTTGTACCCAATTTGCACCCAAATTTTTTTTTCAAATTATTGGACTGAGAAGCAGTTAATGATATGAAAGATACGTAGAACTATCCACTCCAATTTTCCACCACAAATTTCAAAGGTCAGGGCTCCCATGTTATCCATATACCATATGCTTTTAAACCTCTGCAAAAACAAAACCTAAGGAACAAACAATTTCTTTTCCTTTGAGTATATACCGCAAAATCCTAAGGAAAAAGAAACCCACAAATTAGAACTGATTGAGGGCGATTTTTTTGTTGAATTCCTAGCTCCAAGCACTGATTCAAGAATACTTTAATTATCTTGTTATTTGTTGCCTTTGTTGGTCAGATTTCCTCAGAAGAGAAAAAGTTATGGATGATGCATGAGCGTGTTCGAGTCCTCCTAGCAACTTTTCCGGCGCAGGGGCAAACGCCTTGTAAAAATGGGCATCGAGTGTTCGAGTCCTCCTAGCAACTTTTCCGGCGCAGGGGCAAACGCCTTGTAAAAATGGGCATCGACATCACTTGTTGGATTAACTGCTGTAAAAACAAGAATGGATTACCTCGAAATTCTGCTATTGAAAAATAGAATACCAATTGTAGAATGATGTCTGGGTTGAGTCGCGGACTAGGTCGCTTTCTTTAAGACGTTTCGCGGCTCTGCCCAGATTGTGCAACCAGTTCGTTAATGCCCCGCCGTCCCCAGGATGAAACAACCCAGAATTCAGCACCTCTGCTCGGCTTTCTTTGCACAAAAGAAAACCGAAAACAAAACACACAATCGACCTATTGCTCGAACTCAGAAACCGTTTTTGGGGTGGAAGAGAGAATTGTTTTTTCTGTGTTTGAAACCAATTCCGAAATGTTGTATTTATAGGCGAGGGCTGGACTTGATTTTGGAAACAAAAAATCAAATCAAATTGCTTTGATTTAGCACACGATTTTAATCTATCCGAAAATTATTTTATAATCAGCTACAAATTAGATCCCGCTGATTATGCACACGTTTTTAACACGTTTTTTTCTTAATCAAATCAAATCAAATTTGCTTTGATTAATCAGTTTTCCATTTTGAAAAAGATTTGAAAATAAAATTTGCTTTGATTAATCAGTTTTCCATTTTCAAAAAGATTTGATTGACTGAAAATATAAAAAACGTGATTCAAATTTCTTTCGCAAAAACATGGGCTTTACTAGTCCGTGCCCGAGGCCCAAATCCCGGATTTGCAGCCCGTGACGTGTGCACCCGATTAACTAGTTTTCGAATCAATTTTCCAAATTGCCGCCCATTTTCCTGAGCGCGTGAAACCTCTCATTTGGTCCTCATTCACAAACTCATTTCTGTGCAAAGCCATTTAAAGTAGACAGAAGTTTTGTGTCTAGCCAATGTGGGACTAGAGAAAACCACATTGTTTTACAAATACACACTAAGTTCCAACATCACCCTTTTAACTATCTTTTCCGCCATCAACCGCATTGCAAAAACCGCCGCCACCCCACGCCTCGGTAGAGCGGCGGCGGAAAAGATGAGTGAGATTAAATCATAAAGTGGAATTTCTCTGAATGTGGTTCGAACAGGCTCTTTGATGGAAGGTGTGTCGACCACCACTAAGACGACTGGAAACTCGGCGGTGGCGGTGAAAAAGATGAGCGAGATTAAATCATAAAATGAAATTTCTCTGAATGTGGTTCGAAGAAATGGAGTGGCGAAAAAAGTGTACCTATTTAACGCAGATTTTTTTTTCCAGAAGCACTGGTAATCGGTTCGATGCAAACCTAATTACTACGTACAACATATATTGGGGCGCAGCTGAAGAAGAAGACGAAGGGGGAGGATTTGATTTTGCATCATCTGGTTCCATTTAATTTAGAACGGTGGCAACTGGGTAAATACTCGACAGAGTATGGGCACTTGTCTTGGATTTGAGACAACACCTCAACCTTTGGATCAAATGAATCTCAGCCCTTAGAATAACTTGTGTTTGTATGGAGGCCCACACCCTTTTATTTTATTAGGTAGATACCATATGCATGGTTGTAAACCTCTGGAAAAACCAATGCAACTTAGACTTCAAATTAAGCTCAAAACATTTTCTTTTTCATTTAATTAGTATATATGCCCCCAAATCCACCCCAAAAACCAAGAGGAAAAAAAAAAACCGGAAAAATAAATAAAAAATTGGTGGGAGGTCCACTATAGCATATTTGTAACCCACTAAATCCACTTCTAAATTTCATAACCCCTCTAGTCCACTAATATAGTTATATAACCTAATAACTCCAATTTACTTAAAAAAAGATATTTTTTAAGACCAAAAAACCCTCCTATATACCATATAGAGAGAGAAACTCTAAATCACAAAACAGATCTGAGCCTCCTCTCTCTCTCCTCTCTCTCTCTCTCAGAACGGATCTGTTGTGTGGAAGACGACGTTGGAGCTTGAGATAACCCCGAGTGCGACCCCGGTTTGTTTATGCTTTCTAGTGGATCAAAAGAGGACGATGAGGCGGCGCAAACCGGTGGTGACCGTTGCTGGCATGAGGACGGTGACGAGGTTTTGTTACATCCCAGATAGAAAAGTTAGGCCAGAAACCTTTTGTTATCTCCATCTCTGTTTCTTTTTCTCAAAATTTCTCAACCTCCATCTCCATATTTGTATATATATCACATGTATGTACATACAGCACGTTCGGTATTGGGAATTTTGAAAGAATCTTTGTTTACATGGAGTCCATGATGAATTGAGGGGAAGGAATCTGCCTTCAGAGTTTTTATTTTTAGTTTTTGTGCAAGTAAAGCCCGACTTGAGGCGAATTGGGCAGGTTTGTTTTCTTGACCGTGGAGTTTTTTCTCATCAGACTATCAACCTCATAAATGGGCCTTTGTGGTAGACGGAATGAGGCGCTCCTCCGATTGTAGTTTCAGTCAATTATCTAACCTTATTCCGCTTTTTCATAAACGTGCTTTAAAGTTGGTTTGTCTATCGTAGAAGGTTGATCCGGTCATTTATTTGTTTTATTGGAGAGAAATCTGGAGTAATAAAAACAAAAAATATAATATTATAAGAAGGTTGATCCGGTCTTTTGTTTGTTCCGTGTCCAGTTATCATTAGATTTGGAGGTTTTTGAATAAATACACAAGGTTATATGTGTGTTTTTCCTAGGGTTAGAGATCTGAATTTTTTTGAATAAATATATAAGGTTATATTTGTGCTTTTCATCAATCACTTATTGATTTGGTCCGCGCAGTGGTCTCTCCGACTTACTTCTGATATATTTGGAGTTTTTTGAATAAATATATAAAGTTATATGTGTATTTTTTTCTAGAACTCGACATATAATGTTGGAACAAGTTGTGTTTTTTGAAAAAATATATAAGGTTATATGTGTGTTTTTCGTGTCACACAAAAAATATATTTTTGTGTGTTTTTGTTGTTATTTAATGTCAATTTTTAAAACATTCTCAGTAGAGAGAGATATAATAATATATAACGTTATATTGTATGATATGCGAACGTATAATGTTATTTTTTGAGATATATGATATTGTTTTGAGAACATATAATTTTATATGTCATGTTTTGTGATATTTAGAGCTACAGAAGCTCAGATATAATGTTATATATTCTGTTTTTTTGTGAGATTTAGAACTACAGAAGCTCAAATATAATGTTATATATTCTGTTCTATTTTTTTTGTGAGATTCAGAGTTGCAGAAACTTAACTATAATGTTATATGTTTTGGTTTTTTTTTTTTTTGGCGATATTTAAATATTCAAAAACTCACATATAATGTTATATGTTTTATATGGACCAGCATATAACGTTAAAGATTAAAAATAAGAAAAACCAAAGAAATGTTGCATGTTAGAAAATTTTTGCCACATATAATGTTGTATGTTAGGAAATTTTTATCACTCATATAACGTTAAAAAATCAATATAAGAAAAATGGGAAAAAACAAAAAGAGAAATTTGTCACATATATAACGTTAAATGTTAAGTGTAGGGGTTCAATAAAAAAAATTGAGAAAAATGAAAAAATACATTTTTTGTTACACATATAACATTATATGTGGCGTGATGGCAGCGGCAACAGTGGTGGCGGCGGCAACGGCTTGATTGCAACAAAAACAAAAAAAAAATGAAAAAAATATATTTTCGTGTTAGCCAAACAGGTTCCTTGTTTTTTAGGTGGGGTATTTTTGTCATTAAAATTATTAATGGACTTAATGGGTTATGAAACTTAAAAGTGGACTAGATGAGTTTGAAAAGTGCTATAGTGGACTTATGAAAAATTCTCCCAAATAAATAGGATGAGTTAAAAGCATTGGAATTCAAATAACCACCTCCTTTTGCATTGCAAGTTGACAAGGGTGTAACTGTGTAACGGCCCATGAGCAAACGACAACGTTTTTGGGTGGCTTCAATTTGCGGTGCCTACCCCTCGCTGCAAGGACTCGGCTCCCATCCAAATGAAAGCAATTCTCGACATTTGGACCGAAAAGAAGCTCACGTAATAGTCACGTGCGATCCCAGCCCAATTGAGAGGGGCAAATTAGACGTTCCAGCTGGTCCAATTAGAATTCCGCACCTGCGATGTAATTTGTTTTACACCCCCGCCCCCCACCCCCCACCCCCCTCTCCCTCTCTCTCTCTCTCTCTACACGTACGCTACTTCACTTCCTCTCCCATCTGGTAAACATAAATCAAAGGGAAGGAAGGCAATGGTTTTGGCGCAAAATCCTCGATTGGAAAGCATAGCTATGCAGTAGTTCGGGATGGATGAGTTTTTTTTTTTCCCTGCAAAACGAAAACTTTTATAAAAACCTCAAAAACGGTTACATCGAGGGGCTCGAACATGGAGATACACACATGCTCGAACAAAATAAAAATACAAAGGACCAAATACAAAAAGCCTTCCAACAGAAAATTGGATGGCAAAACACCTTACCGCCCAAACCAACTTACAGCTTCAACACTCTAACTTCATCCAGAAAAATCCTAAAATCCTCCACCAAATACATCTTTATGTCGAATTTTGCCTTTACCGACATTGCAACTCTAGTTTTAATCAAATCACCCACTTCCCCAGAACTTGTAGTAGCATTGTTGAACACAAACGAATTTCTAACCAGCCACATTGACCACAAAGTTGCGTAAAAAGTGGCTTCCCACAGGTGTTTCTCCAAATTTCTGAATCTACTGTCATCCCACCAAATAAATAGGTCTTCCATAGATGCAGGGCATACCCACTTTGCGTAAGTACGAAGAACAAGTTTTTTTTTTTTTCCGATTGTGCATAGCATGCATTAGTGTGGGGGTTTAAGTTTGTTTGTAGCAGCATGTGCAAAAATCTATTTGTGTGGGGTTTTGTTTTTGATTCTCATGCATCAATTTTATACCTTTGTACGTTGGCCATGTTTTTAGCGAGAAGAAACAGAAACTGAAGCCTAGTTTGAATATGATTACTTTCTCAAATCAATTACAGATAAGGTAATAGTACACTACTACTTATACTTAACTCTCACCGAATTTTTAACTAATTGTATAAGTACTTTGCTTTGACATTTCATTTTTGAAGTCACCACGGGGGTGTTTTTGTTGTTGAAAGAATTAATTTGCTTTTACATAAACTAGAGGTTGGGTCGGGCACACACAATGCCTGTGCAAATCAAATTTTGCTTTTATTTCGATTAGAAGCTGGGGCACACATGATGTGTGTAAATCGGGTTTGTCTGATTTAGCAGCAATTTAAAAGGTTGACCTATTCGGGAATCTCCGGATCTATAACTATTTTCAACTCCCTGAAGCATTTCGTTGCTTACTACGGATGCCCAATGACACCAATATAGAGATCACTTGGTGAAAAATCGATCAAAATCTGTGTGCAAGTCAGATGCGTTTGCAAATTTTGTACAAATCCGACAGGGCATGTGCCCGGCCTCGACTAAAAGATAAAGTACCCCTGAAATTGCGAGAGAGAGAGAAAGACAGAGAGAGAGAGATTTCGTTGTCTAACCAAATTCAAGGACGACGGAGTTCATCGGAAGGAAGGAAATCACAACGTCAACCACAATGAAGGGTAATTTACCCCCCCAAAAAAAAAACCACAATGAAGGGGTGGTTTCAGTGATCTCGAAGCCGAACCAGGTAGATCTCTCTCCCTGGCTTCCACTATCATATTTCGAATTGATGAAATCTATAGGATGAATACCTCCCTCTACTGAGTTTGTGCATCCGCTTTTTAAAATTGCGCCTTTAAATAAAAAATTTGCTTCACAGCCACGCCAAAGGATAGACGGTGGTCTTCCTTCAATTTTTCCATTTCTTTGATTTTCATGTTTTTCGGCTGTTTTCTGATGGAGACAACATATCCCTCATGCAAACTTATGAATAGATTCGTTTATTGTAATTTGCCTATTAACTGTTTGATATAATGTTCCTATGGCAATTAGAAAAACACCATCACAAACCAACGCATCAAAGAATTAATTGAGTCTTCCTTGAGTAAACGTTCCCCCTAAGTTCGATGAATCATTGTTTATAACAATTGCTTTTGAATGCTCTAATTCATGGACATTTATACTTGACAAATTTTTGTAGAGGCGAGTCACAAGGCAAGAGCCTAATTCCGTTATCCTTGTCAATTTATTTCCCCCTTTTCCATGTCCCTTTTGTTCATTGCCTTTTTAACATTCTAATCAATTTAGCATTTTGCTCTGAGGCGATTGCATTTGCTAGTTGGAATAAACAATGTATTGCCAAGGCATAACACACATATGATGAACAAAGATACAATCTGGAGGTTTTTAACCCAATCACGAAAAAGAGAATTTAAACTTAACTCCAGAACAGCAAATACAAAATAAAATAGAACGACAAGGTTATCCTCTACTAGTCTCCCAAGGCATAATACACATCTGGTGAACAAAGATGCATCTTGAGAGATTTTTAACCCAATTACAATATATGATAACCAAATGAACACAAATGCCAAAAAAGGTAAAAACAAAACAAAAAAAGAGAGACAAAATGACCCTTTACCATTATCGTCCAACCTCCTCCACAAAAGCCTTGAAATTCTTATCCGAAGATCCACCTTCCTTCGCAGCTTCTCTTTGCCAAATCCTTCCATTTCTTGGCATTTCTTCTCATTTCTTCCCCTCCCTCCTCAGCCCCCATGACCTTCTGATCTATACACCTCTTTATGTCATCACTCTCAACTATTCCTTCATTTTTCCTGACTCTCACATCAATCTTCCACACATCGACTATCATTGTTGCATTCGTCCCTTGGTCGGACCAATGAGGAAACGCTGCCACTAGAACCCCAGATGCCAAGCTCTCCAAAGTAGAATTCCACCCACAATGCGTGACGAAACATCCCAATGAAGGGTGTGAAAGAACATCTAGTTGAGAACACCAAGGCACTATATTCCCTTCTTGTTCTAGCTCTTCCATGCAACGTAGCCAATCTTCTTCTTTTTCTTCATCTTTGTTTTTTCTCTTATAACTCACAAAAATGGCCGACGGGTTTCTAACAAACCGCGTGCTATCTCATCCATTTGTGACTTTGGAAAATTCATTATGGTTCCAAACGATATGTAAATAACCGACGGCTCTGGTTTTGAGTTTAGCCACAGGGTGTAATCCTTTGTTTTCTTAAATGGGTCACCTCCAAATGAAGTATCTAAAGGATCTCTTCCATCCAAGAAAGCCGATGGGATCAATGGTCCGATTGCAGTCAAATCGTACTTTTCGATGACTTTCAAGGCCTCAGGCTCTATTGCATCGAAAGTGTTTACAAGGATTTTGGGGTTACTTTCCGAATCATCAAGTGTTTGTATCAGCTCTTTGAATAAACACAGTATCCAACTGGAACTGTTAGGGGTTGAAGGAAACATAGCAAAGGGAAGATCACGACCATTGAGCAGGGGCAATCCCGGTAATTTAATGGACCATGAGGGGTCATTATAGTTCTTCAACATGACATCCTCATAACCATTGAAAAAATAGTAGTAAATATCCAATACCGTGGCTGGTTGAATCCAAAGAAGCGCTGATGGGACGTGACAATCACGGGCCACCTTTGCAGCCCAAGGGAGGACGAGATTGTAGACCAAGCAAGTGACTGGATAACCTTCTTCTCTACTCGTTGCGATGATCTCTCTAACCCTTTGAGAGCCGTTATGTAAAATCCTGACTTTTAAAATTTTAGTCATGTGGTCCAAATAGGAACTCGACACTTTAATTTAATTCTGATAGTGGGTTAGGCTTCACGAAGTATATGGTGGCTCGGGTAAATGTAAGAATTCTGATTTAATTTTGTAAATACTATGAGACAACTGGGTTACATTTGATACACTTTACGAATTATGCGATATTGAAATCTTTCCTTTATAATCGGACACTGCCACGATAATCCACATATTTTTATTAGTCTATGTTGAATTTCTAAGGCCCCGTTCTAAAACACCTTCTTAAAAAATAAATACTTATTTCACATTTTCAAACTAAAAAATAATGTAAATGAAAAATAATTTTTTGATTTTTTTTGCACCGTATTAAAGATCTCATCGAGATCTTTCTAATAAGATCCATATTGTATATTTTTATATTTTATTAAACCCATTATTTTTTACTTGAAATTGTCTTCTTAAAAAATAAGTACTTATAACCCGTTCTGGAACGGGGCTTAAGATTTTTCGAAGACCGAAATCTGAACGTGTTCGGACAAAAGTTGCGATGATCGGACGCGTGATGCCATGTGTTGTGGCAACATGCTAGAGGAATAACAGGTGTCACTCAAAAGGGGGGAAAAGGATGACCTGTTTCACCTGGTGAATATCCCCACCGATGTATATATATTCCCATTGGGATTAATTGGCAACTTTTAAAAGACAAAATAAAGCTTCAGAGTAAAAGGAAAAAAGAAAAAGAATAGTAAAGCAAAAGAGAGACTCCTGTATCTATACTCCATCCGAGATTCACCGCTGGCGGTATCGCTCAATCTCACATGGGAAAATCTACTGTTTTGTTTGGTAAAACTCACTCACTGATTTACTTCCAATAGGTATTATGATATGTACTCTAGTTAGATATCAGAGGATGTCGAATTGGGGCAAACCACATACAACACCACGCACAACGCACATATCATCGAGAAACGGCAGCCATGGTCGCCAGCCAACTCGACACCGGTCCGGTCATTTCCTCTCACTTTATCTTCTCAAGTTTGCAACACCCTAATCCCTAAAACTTTCACACAAGCGAAACCTCCTTTCTGCAAAGAGTTTGGTTTCGGGACTCGCCACCATTAATTGATTCAAGTAGATTATTTGTAGATGATATTACGACTGTTATAAGCCCTAAATTTAAGAGATTGAAATTGGAATTTGATTGAGCTAATTAAAGATCCAGCTAAAATCCTACGTGCCTGTGCCTATACTAACAGATTGTAGGAATTTTATCTTAAACTTGTGCTTTTTGTACCCATAGCTTCAGAGGAAATAATAGGTTAAACTATACATTACTTTCATATTGGAACCGTTAAAACTATACCATATGCCGACCCGACAGACTAATTGAGGAAATTAAGATCAAGCACTACACCAAGTTCAATTGTGGCAAGTAGTAATTCGTAATACATTTTGTATAGGTACCAGTGAATTGGACTAGCTCAGTGTGCGACAAGGCAATCTTTTTGGTGAGTTGCGGATACCTTAGTTACATGTATTTTTTGAAATTTTGGAATGGATGGCATTGCTTGATTTTGCTGGAAAATATGGAATTTGAACTTCCTACTTGGTTTAATTGATGTTAATGTATGCGATGGCTGGTTTATAAATCTTTTGAGTTTCAGTTAAATTAGACCATGACAATATATTTTGGAAACTTGAATTTTACTTCTTGTTAGTACATGCTCGTGATAATATGATTCATTCGAACGGTGTCCCGAGCGCTAGGAGATGGGTAAAGATACTAGTGGCGTGAAGTAATAAGGTAGGAGATGCAGCTAGGTATCACCGGGTAATGATATCTTACCACTCTTCAATGGGGTCGCTCCCCAACCGACTGGCAAAAATACCGTTGAATGCTATTATCGCTTAAAAGTGCAAAAGTGGAAAGAGAAATGAAATGAAAAGGGTCCATCTCTTGGACCGAAGAAATGAGCTTTCGAACAAAATTGCATGTACTAGATGGTGAATGAAATATTTGAAATGTTGCTTTGAACTGTTTTATAATGTGGGGTATTTCCATGGTCAAACTTGTAACTTTGGTATACGTTTCTCACCCGAGCTTCGGCTTATGAAAACCTTTTCCAATTTTTCAAGTTAAAGTAGATAGCAAGTTGTGGACTGAATGGGATGCTAGAATAACCGTGGAGAATTCATGTGTAGTCTAATGGTTTGTATTTATTATACTTGTACACTTAGAAGCTCTGGAATTATCTTATTTATTCTACGCTTCCGCATACTTTGAATTCTATGGTTTAAAAAGACGATGTTAGAAATCCCTAAACTAGATTATGAGTAGGCCTTCGGCGGCTTAACACCCGCTTGGTCGGTCACGATTTCCAGGGTCGGTTTTGGATCGTGACATGTTACTTCTAATTTTTGGAAAAAAAGTGACTCATATTGTCCCCAAATTTAAACCCCTCATCATAGCCATCGGAAAAGGCGTTAGCAAACTTCAAGCCGTCAAGGGTTCCGTTGTTTCTCGAAATCGAACATTGAGCAGACACAACAAATGTCACAGCACCCCCACTCGAATGAGACGCTTGCCAATTAAGTTGAAGACACGGGTTAATACTTGCGCGGGGAAGGTCAAGAGGAGGAAGTGGCGGTTCACCATATCTGCGACGGCCCCGTGGGACGGACGCGGGGGGGGGGGGGGGGGGTGTGAGGTTTTCTACTCTTCTTTGCAAGAAATGATGATGAGCATTATTTGTGATTGTGGAATTTGTAGGCTATATAGTTGGTATTGGGAACCTGTCATATGTTTATGGTAGCTGGGGAAAATACGTTTTCTTTGGTTACCGGCCTTTCAATCCGCAGACATGGATTTATTTTGAGAATGTGACGTTTGAGGTGAAGAATTGGCGAGAAATAAAAGAGATTTTTTTCATTCTTGTCATTACATTCGAGTGGACATTACGTTTGTGACAAGTTAGACGAATACAGCTTGAACATCGAATAAGTAATTAGGACAATAATTCGCTAACTCCAAATTTGAGTTGTTAAAGCCACATCACTTGGACAATAATGCCCACTTAAAAAGCCACGCAAGCAGCAGTATGATTCAATCGAGGGGAGTACTAATAAGAAAGGGCTGAATTGCAGTTTCTCGGCGATCATTTATGGGATACGGGATCGTTTTAGGGCTATTGTGGACGTTTCGCTTTTGTGTCGGTGTCTGGTGGTTTTGGGATCGCGTTCTAGACTGGTTTTCTCCGGTGGTGGTGTGCTATTGCTTGGGGTGGTGGTCGGTGACCGATGTTGGCGGCGGTGCTTTTGGTTTTGTTGAGAGTTAGGGTAGGTTTTTGGTTATGGGCTTAAAGGTTTGAACTGGGTTATAATCAAGATAATTATTTAAACAAAAAGAGGTGTAAGGAAAAAAAATTAAACTTATGAGTCGAGGCATGTGCAAAACACTCGCCTTGGAGCAAAAACGACCCCTCTAGCACCAAGTTGCATGATGCTCCTCTTCAAAGATACGAAAATCTTCTTGGAAGAGTAATTATTCAATATTCCTGGAGTATATGAACAATATACCCTATTCTCTCACAAAATTTGTGGATCCCATATGTGTTCCATGTGTGGGCCCCACATATTATGTGAAAGGAGGAAGTATATTATTCATATACTCCGGAAGTATTGAATAATTTTTGCTTGTTGGAAGCTTCGCGTGAAGCCGGACCTATACATTTCAAAACTATTTCTTAAGTTTGTCTCTTTCTCAGGTCTTCCACAGATTGAGTCTGAGAATAAATGACTTAAGTAATGGAATTGTTGTCTAAACAAGGATTGATATTATTTAATGTGTTTTTGTACGTGAAATTGATCATATCACTCAACGGCTGTTATACTTTAAATCAATCAAGTTTTGATACTGATCTACCAATCTTCAAATTCTTAACCAAAAACAAAAAAATAAAAAAATAAGAAGGAAAAAAAAGGAAATTAATGCAAAATAACAAATTGCAAACGTTAAACGTTCTCCAAAGTTACCCACAACTAATCTCCTCCAAACTCCTCCAGAAAGGCCTTCAGATTCTCATTTGAAGATCCACCTTCCTTCACAGCTTTTCTAGCCGAATCCTTCCATTTCTTAGCATTTCTCCTCATTTCCTCCCTTATCTCCTCACCCCCCATGACAATCTCTATACACCTCTTAACCTCACCACTTGTAACTATTCCTTCTTCATTTTTCGTCACTCTCACGCCAATCTTCCACACGTCCGCCATCATCTTCGCATTCGTCCCTTGATCCGAATAATGAGGAAATGCCACCACCGGTACCCCGGACGCCAAGCTCTCCAGCGTGGAATTCCATCCGCAATGTGTCATGAAACATCCCAAGGAAGGGTGCGATAGAACTTCTAATTGAGAACACCAAGGCACTATCTTCCCTTGCTGTTCTAGCTCTTCCATGCAACTTAGCCTGTCTTCTTCCTTTTCTTCTTCTCCATTCTCTTTTGCTCTTATCACCCACAAAAACGGACGACCGGTTGCCAACAAACCGCGGGCTACCTCTTCCATTTGCTCCTTACGAACATTCACGATGCTTCCAAATGATACGTAGATAACCGATGATTTGGTTTTTGAGTTCAGCCATTCGGTATAGTCCTTGGTTTTCTGAAAGAGGTCTCCTCTGAACGAATTATCTAAAGGATCTCTTCCGCCCAAGAAAGCCGATGGAATTAATGGCCCAATGGCAATCAGATTGTACTTTTCAATGACTTTCAAAGCCTCCGGCTCTAAGGCATTGAAGGTGTTTACAAGGATTGTAGGGGTAGTTTCGGATTCATCGAGCGCTTCTATAAGCTCTTTGAATATCTGCAATATGAAATTTGAGGCGCGGTCAGAGGTTGAAGAAACCATAAAAGTGGGAAGGTCACGGGCATGGAGTGGTGGCAATCCCGGTAATTCAACGGACCATGAGGGGTCATCTTTGCTTTCGGTGATGGCCTCCTCATAGCCATTGAAGTAGTAGTAGTAGATACCCAAAACTGCGGCTGGTTGAATCCAAAGAAGCAACGAGGGGACGCTACAGTCACGCGCCACCTTTGCCGCCCAAGGAAAGAGAAAATTGTAGACCAAGCACGAAACCGGACAACCTTCCTCGGCACTAGTCGCGATGATATTTCTAAGCCTTTCAGAGCTGTTACTTCTGGTTTCGGAAAAGAAGTTACTCCGGTCGTCTCCCGACTTCCGCCCCCCATCGCAACCATCGGAATAGGGGGCAAACTTCACCCCGTCGGGGGTTTCCATACCGTTCGTAGAAATGCGACTTTGAGCGGACACGCTGGTGACGAAAGTGACCTGCACGCCGCGTTGAACGAGGTGTTTGGCGAATTGAAGGCACGGGTTGATGTGGCCTTGTGCCGGATAAGACACGAGGAGGAAGTGGTGGTGCACCATAGCTATACGGGCGGCGCGTGGGGTGGATTCAGGTGGTTTTATCTACTCTTTGATGCAAGAGATGATAATGAGAATTGTGCTTGCGGTATATTCGCAGGCGAGTGTTTAGATATATAGTATTTGCAATCTGTAGCACAAGCTATGGTAGCAGTGCAAATCTCTAGGCTAGTATAATAATGCTAGTACGTACTAATGGCAAGAATTTTGTTAAATGACGTGCGAGGTGACGAATTGGGAGAGAAACTAGACTTTTCTTGATTTTTTTTTGTTTCCCTCATGTTTGTTGTGAAATATATTAAAGTGGAAATTACGTGAGGGACAAGTAGGAGGAAAACTAATTGAAATCGCAAGATGTGTGCACGTAGACCTTACAAAAACAAAAATAATACTCCGTTTGATCACTTTTAATATCTGATAATTACAGGCACATCTGAATACGATTCTGTGCGGTTGCCGACTTCCTGAGGTTGAGTGGCAGCATTGATAATTTGTCTTAAATGGTACTCTATGAACTTGGAATAATTTAATTAGATTCTCTACTCTTTGCTAACACATCCAAAATCTGTCTCCCTCTCGCATGGTTTTTCTCCCTCTGCCTCGCCCATCACTGATGACTATGCCATTCTCCCCAGATCAATTAAACCCCTCTGCTGCCTCATCCGTCTGGCGACGAAGAACCCGACGACATCCTACTCTCTCTGGTGATGTAACTCCGACGATGGTGTGCTCTCTCTCCAGCGCTCTGCTCTCTCTCACTATAATCGTCTCTTCCTCCCTCTCTCTCTCTCTCTCTCTCTCTCTCTCTCTGCGTGTGTGTTTCTCTGTGTGTGAAGGGGTAGATGAAGAGGGGGGATGAGGAAGGGTAGAATGGTCAAAATTTCGGGCGTATTCAGCCGGATAATCTATTGCTACCCCCTAGGGGCGTCTATAATTTATCCCCCCAAAGGGTGATTAGCCTGGATATGGGAAGAGGGGGATTAGATAATACACCCACACAAATGGCATCCAAATGGAGCAAAAAATGTCATGTCAAGCCCTAATATTGGTGTATGAGGTAATATACCCCTCCAATACAACATCCAATCAGGCAAGGAAGAAAGATGTGCATATTTTAACCCATCCCTCCAGAGTATTCCCGTTATGTGTTCTTATGCACTGTCATTGGTTTTTGGCTGTAACGGATGACAGTACTATGGCAACTCTATCTTTAATAGAGGAAAAAATACTAAACTATACATCTTATGTTTGAGTGTGTATCTTCTTGGATTGTCTTGAACTCGTAATATTTCGCTTGAAGTTTTGTAAAATCAGTATTGAATTCATAAATTTTCATTAATATTTGCACTTGAATTCATAAGATTGTCTTTCAAGTCGAATCCCGTCGTAATCGATCTGCAAAATAACAATTGAACCGAATGAAACTTTCCCAAACCCTACAATAGAAACTTCAAAAAAAAAAAAGGTTGTGGATCTCGTGATTAATTAACACTCTGCTAAAATTTTTGACTTTTGCTCTGATATATGAGAGAGTTGTGAGTGAGACTTGAGTTGAGGAGGGACTCGGCAAGCCATGGAAGACGTACCGGCAGCCTTTGATGACTTTTCCCATGTGTTTTCTTGCTTCCCTTCTGTCTATATATCAATAATGCAATAGGGACACAATAATGGGCTACAACACTAACAACATCGGTTTACGTGACACTGCATGATTAATAATGAGAGAACAACTACTTTGCAACAACCAATCATGCAGTGTTGCATAGGCGGGTGTAGCTAGTGTTGCATGTGGCCCTTGCATTATTGGTGTATATTCATATGTGTGTAGGCAGTAGCTAGGTTAGGGAGTACGGACCGGAACAATAGAGTGCTATGGGATAGATCGACCAGAGAGAGAGAGAGAGAGAGAGAGAGAGAGGTGTTTAATTTTCATGATTGTGTATATTGTGGTTAATATAAATTGGAGTTTTTCTCTCATATATGCGTGTGTGATTCCTGGAGCACAACGAAAATATGCGAGATACTACCATAGTAGAAGTTGCGCTTGAACAGCTATCGCAAATTAGCGGCGCGGCTGGGACGGGGCTGGAACGGGCTCTACGATGACGTTTTCAGTTTTTGTTTGTTCCTTGTCACAAAATTGGTCATGGCATCTATGTTCACACATATGTTGGACAAAAGAAATATCCAATCTGATGTAAGATTACAACATTCCTTCCTACAGTACAGTATATTTTGGGGAGTGATTTTGTCACTCCTTTTTTTTGTTAATGTCACTCTCCTTTGTGTCTTATTAAATAATTTATTTTGTGAAAGACGGGAAGTAACGTTAACAAAAGTGGAAGTGGCAAAATTAATTCTCTATATTTTGTGTATATTTATATCTTAAAAAAGTGGTTGAATTGTCACTTAGGCAGCTGGTAATTAGCTAGACACTACACTTGGAATACACAAATACCCAATAACGGAGAAAAAACTAATGCATGACTCTAATCTTTCTCTGCAGTGCAACGCCCGGCCACCGCTCACTTTCACCGCTCTCCCAATTTCTTCGTCCGTCTCGATAATCAATAGTCTGGATTTAAAAAAAACTCTTCTAGGTCTTAAAGAGTATTTTGGACAGTCGGTGATATTGAGTGCAGTTAAAAAAGGGGTGCAAATGAACGGTAGGCGTAGACTTTTTTGAATCTTTTTAGTTTTATTTTGAGAGAATGCACGACTCAAACCTAATGAGTAACTATTCAATGCCCGACACCGTGCCCTCGGCGTCTTTTTCACCACATATTATGACAGGATCAATACATCTTTTTTTTTTTTTTTATCGGCAAAATAAATTTTATTAAGGGGAAAAGGAAAAGAGGGATCCAACCAAAAGTTGGAAATACACCTAACGGGCAAAGATGTCAATAGATCTTACCCAGCTGTATTGACATCATCACAATGTAAGTGTGGTGGAAAAAGCCTGAGGCGTGCACCACGACGTACTGAGTACTTTTCCCTAATCATGTAACCTGACCTCATCACAATCACAATGTACGTATGTTTGATCCTGGCTTTTGTATATATGCAAGTGGGGACGTTTTAAGTGACTACTTTTGTTTCCTGGTACTCTTCTATGCAATGTGTATGGGGACGATGGTGAAGTGTGTCTTTGTCCACATGACGTTTGAGATGACGAATTGGAAGAAAACCTATACCTTGTTTTCTACGAAAATGTTACAATACATGAAACCGTCCACGGTTCACATCAACAATGACGTGAATCTGAATAGTCCACTTGTCTTTTACTGTGTTAGATTTCTTTTAGGGTTTCAATCTAAAATCAATTGGCAATAGGTGGAGTAGCCTTTAAATTTTATTAACTAAGCTTGGGTGACTTAGATGAACAATGTAGGATAACGTCTAACACTCCCCCTAACTACAACCCGGATGCACGTGGAGGTACGAATTGAGGAGATCAAAAGATTTACACCGGCGCCGGACACTCGACCGCATGAAGTGAGGCCACCTAAAACCTAATTTTGATACTATGTTAGATTTCTTTTAGGGTTTCAACTTAAAACTAATTGGCAATAAGAGTAGTAACCTCTAAATTTTATTAACCAAACTTGGGTGGCTTAGATAAACAATATGTGATAAAGTCAGAAAGGAAAAAAAAAATAATTAGCATGTTATCAGAGCTATATGATCTAGGCTCTATAAAATTTTCGGTCTCTGCAGGCGACCTAAACTTCATTGCCGTCCGCCGGGCACTCGTAGTAACATGTAATTGGCTTGCTCATTTGGATTCACCCCAAATCTCTTCTGTCATGGCTTCTTCTGCTCATGGCTGTTCTTTGGCTCTCTTAGTTTCTCTTAGCTTGGCTTGGCAATTAGCGTGGTTTCTCCTGTTTTTTTTTTTGGCTTGGATATTCGTAGTTTCTCTTGGATTTTTGAAACTCAAGTTAGTAAATCTACTTGAATTTGAAGGGGGATGCTAAGTAAATATTATGTTACCATATTTTCTAAGTTTTAATATTATATTTCTTTTTTTTTTTTGGTAAAGAGAGATTTTATTACCAAAAGAGACAAGAATGCAAGAAACAAGAGTCATACCCCGAAAAAAGTCTAGCTACGTACTGGAAACAAGACAGAAATACCAAACGAAAACAAGAGCCTAAACTACAGCTAGTTACAAAATATGTTCTGAAATGTTCCAAACTGTACACAGAGGTCTATTAACAGTGCTACGACCATAATTTCACCAAGAAGATGCTCTATCCCGCACATCCTTGACAATAATATCATAAATGGCATCCGAAGTGTACTGCTTGTTGTCAAAATTAATGTCATTCCTCGCCCTCCAAATGTAGTATACTGTACCTGCCATAGCTAACTTGCAGAGGGCAGATAAAAAACATTTTTTCTTGAGGTGCTGTATAAGCCAACCTATTTCTTGCCCCCATTCTGTTGGACTTCTAGAAATGCTAAACATACGAAAAACTTTACCTCAAATGCATGTTGAGAAAGAACAATAAAAAAAGAAGAAGATGCTTATGGGATTCATGCACATTAGAACATAGGACACATGGGGGATCTGTAAACACTCCAATCTAGGCTTTCAGATTAATTTACTTACGGTTTTTGATTTTCGGATGACGAAATGGATCAAGAAAACACTGGGAATGATGAGTATTTGAGTTTTGAGTGTTTGAAAATTCCTTGAACCTAACCTACCCTAAGCCACTTCAAAAAGCCCAAAACCCTACTGGCACGCGTTAGTTGAGAACCAGCGTGCACGGGTCAAATTGACAAGTGTTGGGCAATAGTCAAAGCTTGGCCTTTGATCAACATGCGTGTTGGTTTGACTCGCGCGTGCGGGTTTGAGACCTGCGCGCGTTGGTCAAACTGTCAGGTGTGGTTAATGGTCAAAGTTTGACTGTTGACCCATGCGCGACAGGGCGCAACCCTCGCGTGCCAAAGTGCCATAATCGCACGCCAGACTACCTCTGACCAGTGAGTGGCCTTGCATGGGTAACTTGGCATTGGGCTGTTATTTTGTTCCCACACTGTTTATGGGGTGTTTTGTAATTTGTAGGGCATTTTCAGCTTTTAAACTGCTTAGAATTGTATAGTAACTGCTATATAAACTGTCTTGGTGAGCACTGGTCATTCCAGAGCTCAGAAGGGGATAAAACTCAACTTGTTGGTAGGATATCAACTCGCGCGTGATGGTATGGGTTTGGGGCGCGATGGTTGCCTTGCATGCATGTAGATCCACATGCAAGTTGGCCATTGTTCGTGACAAACTCATACTAGGGCACTGTTTGACATCCAGCCACGGTTCTGAATGTTATCTCGTTTATTTTCCAACATTTCATGGCATCCATGTAATCAATTACATCTTGCAAACTATTACAGTTTTAATCCACATTAAACTATTCCCCTGCCCCTAAATTGGCTAAAAAATTGATTAATTAAACAGAATTGCAAATAAACAACGTTTTCGCAAATACCTAAGTAAAGACCGATTTTCAAATTGGGCGAGAGGAGTGCCATAAAACCCTTCCCGTCTTGTAACCTAGTTACCGAATCCAGATATGGTTATGATGGACTGGTACTTTCACCTTTTCAAATCAAACAGCGCGGCAGGTGCTTTGAAATATGGCTCCTTGGGTGTCGAACCTTCAAACCCGAGTGGCGACTCTATATTCACGAGCGCTCGTCCTGCTTAGCGCTCTCTCGAACTGGCATTTTTCTCGGGAACGGAATCCGTTCCTTTCCCTAAAAGAAAAGGGCGCGCTGCCCACAGTGGCGACTCCACTGGGGATCGAATCAATATTGGTATATTCTTAAATTTTAGTACGCTTGAGAACAATCCCACAAAACGCTTGTCAAAATAGTGAGCTTCGCGCTGCTTAAGAAATGATTGGTGATTTAACAGGACCTCGTGTCCGGCCATCCTGACTGGGGCTTTTCGATCCGATTGTTTTCTCGCGTAGTTTCTTCTAAGTATTGGTCAATAAAGAGAGCCAAATTTGAAAAAGCTTTGGCGAATTTGCGATTCTATTCCATTAATCAATTTTTGGCATTTCTTCATTTGCATCGATGTTGGATAAGTCTCGTTGGAGCGTTTTGGAAAGCCGACACGGTTTACCGGAGCCTGGGGACCCCGAATGCCCAACAACCTTCGATAATGATAAGTCATTCTACCGTTCGACTGTTGCTCTGCGGTTATGTGGACAACGAGAGGTATATCTTGGCTTTAGTTTGAGGAACCCCCTCAAACCAAAACCAGCCTTTGCATATACAAAGCACTAGCACTCTTCAAACTAGGACAGATACCTACAAGGTAAGATTATTTGCATCTAACCCCATATACTGTCTACGTGTTACTGCTTTCCCTATCGCATGCACTGTACATACATATCATTTTGCGTAGGAGCATGTTTAGGGCGGCTTCTAGGTTGTCTCTCTTTCAAGTCTGTCTTATGCTTATTTGGACGTTACCATGACCCGATGAAGAGTCGTGCATCTCGAAGGTGCATGCTATCAATTTTCAAAATCCTTAGATCAACGAGACTTTGAAAAATCAAAATTTTCTAAGTCCTTGTCTAATGCCCGATCGAGGTTTCAAACAGAAAACGAGGAACAACAGAGAGAATGCCGTGATGCTTATACCACCTTGGTTATCGTACGTAGCACGTACACCGTTTAGGTTATGGCGTTGTGTCACCTACGCCGCCCCGGTTCCGGTATCACGTCATCTACATTGAGTTGTTATGACTCCAAAGTTGAAACTTCGAGAACGGAATAGTCAAAGAGTTAGACTATTTTGACATCTCTTAGTGTTAGTCGATTCTAACAAGGATACACCCTCGAAAAGATTTTTGAGGATTTTGGCAGTGTCCAAACATCATGAGACAGACTCGCTTTAGTTGTAGAGTCTAGGAGGACACCGACGATAGCAACTTGTGCATTACATTCTAATTGCTGCAGGAACCTCACTGAGTTCTCGTTTACTTTGCTGTCCAAAGCTCTAAGCCATCTCACTAAAAGGAAGAGCCAAACCTACTTGGGAATGTGTGCCAGGGCTATTTCACTATCACTTTCGAATCCAAAATGGTGGCACAAATTGAGCTTGCTGAGTTTAAAAAGGCTGTAGAGGAAATGGGTCACAAGATGGACAGGTAGATGACTCTCGTCCAAGGGCTAGTTAACCTTTTTACCTCCATAGCCCGCAACCGGATATGGGCCTAGCCAAAAAACTCTCTCAAGCCTGCCACACTTTTGCCCTTTTTTTTTTTATCAGCAAAAAGAAATTTATTAAAAATGGGGAAAAGGGGAAGGGGATCCAACCAAGAGTTGGAAGATACACCACAAGGGCAAAGCCCGAAACACCCAAGGGTCCAAAAGGGTCTAAACAAAATAAACATTAGAGCCCAACCCAATACCCAAAATAAACAAATAAAGCCTATACACCCAAACCCGGCCCAAACCTTAGGTCAGCCCTCCCAAACCAACCCTCAAACCCTAGCCACCTTCATCATCCACCACCGTACGAAGCACCAGAGCCCAGCCTCGCCGTTAAGCCAAGCCGGCCTCTCCCAGATGTACAGACCAGCGGCGGGAGCCAGCCTATGAAAATGAACACCAAAGACAGATAGGGCAAAGAGGAGCGCACCACCACCAACACCTAACCCCAGCAAAACAGCCCCAACACCACATGAAACGAACAGTAGCAGCGAAACCGGACTGACGAAATGATGGCCCCTCGCCCGACTGAGATCTCGGAGTGGCCGCCAGCCAAACTTCGACACAAAAAAATTACCTGAAACACCCAACCATGGGAACCACATCCACCTCACCACCACCGGAAATAACCATCACCAATCGAAAACGCTCTCTTAACCGACCATTTTTTAATAAAACCTGCAAAAAACTTTAGAAAAAGAAAAGAAACACGGAAAACAGACACCCTCATCCACTCCAAATCCAGATCCAACAAACACCACCACCCAATTGCCACCTGCCGCTACAAAACTCAGAACCATCCGAAGCCGCTAAGCACACCGAAAGAGACAAGAAACCTCCGGTCGAAGGCGAGGAGGATCGGAAACATATGGCCGGAACGCCAAACGCCATGCCTAAACCATACGGTGGAGGGCGGCGGTCCAAAACCAGATCAAAGGAGAGCAAATCGCCCAGAGGAAGGCCAAGAGCACCAGACTTGGGCTTGCGAAAATAGGAGACGACGGGAGTAGGGGCTCGATCCTGAAGAAGAGAAGAAGAGAGGTAAGGCCCGGGGGGGGGGGGGGGGGAGGGGGAGGAGAGGAGACGGCGGCGGCAGCCCCCCCTAAAGCAGAAAACCCTTTTGGCTGAAACTTTACCTTTTCATTTTCTTAGAGAGAGAGAGAGAGAGAGAGAGAGAAAGAGAGAGTATTTCGGTGCAATTGCAAAGCAAACATGGGTTCCGCTTTGAATTCCCAATTCACTTGCCGGAACCCACCGAGGACTTTCTCATGCTTCTCTGCACCTTTGGTCTCGGTTTATGAGAAGCTCCTCGTTACTAGTTCCATCAAACCCCTCAATTCAACTCCATTACCCAAAGATCCCCCTCCCAATTTCAAACATAACCTCTACTGCACCTACCATCAAACGCCTGGCCATTCTACCAATGCCTGCTTCCGGCTTTGACATGCCATTCAAGATCTCATTGATTGTGGCATCATCACAACCCCACCTCCATCAGTAGCCGATACTGTCTCCAAATCCTTTCCTCAGCCCAACTCTGGCTTGCAAGTTGGTCAAATATCCACTATCTACACTCAAATCAACCTCGCCACATTCAACCATATCCCCAATATCATCCCAGAAAATCAACCCAAGCCGACTATACCCACCCCGTCCGAGCCCAAGGACAGCCTCCTAGCCACTGTTTGTGCAATTGAGACTTTTATTGCCAATACCTGGATTGACAGTAATGAGAAGCTTACAAATAAGCGGACTAACCGACTGAGGTCCATTGTTCATGAGAGCACTGAGTAGGTTTGGTCAAAGAAGCTGAGGAAGCCGAAGTGCTATTGCTTGGGCCTGATATCCTTTAGATCCTATCTCTCTTTGTGGAAGTCAAAGGTAGCTATAAAATTGTATTTTCAAACCGCATCTAGTTTGCATTGGCGTTTTGTCTGAGTTTGATATAGAGTCTTTTGAGTCGTCTAAGTCTAGCTCTGAATAGGAGTTTGTGCCTCTTGGCCCTCTATGTCATAGCTTCTATGTTCTATTCGAGTCTTTTGTTATACTTGGCAACCCCGAGGGTTCTTTTATGATATGCATTATCTTGTTTCTAAGTAATTTACTGGTTTTTGAATAAACTATGTCGACCCTGATGACGAAGGGGTAGATTTCGATGGGATCATCACTAAGGAAATGTGTTCCCTCGCCGAAAGGGAAAACAAAAGACATGTTCAGCCTGTAATTGAAATAGTAAGCACTACGCCAAATTTTGGCTTTACCGGCAATAGTATCACCGGCATTCATAAGACCGCCGGTAATAATTACCCTAAAACGGCGGTATTTCTAAAACCGCCGTTTTTAGTGACTTTTACCAGCGATTTTTTAAATTACCGTCGGAAAAAGTAGAATGTACGATTATTTTTAATACCGGCGGTTTATTACCGCCGTTTATAATAAAACCGACCCGTATAATATAAATAATATTATTTATCCTAGTTGAACCAAAATGCGGGTTAGTCGAGTTGGTTGCACACGCGTGCAAAGATCTGGAGGTTCCGGGTTCGAGTCACGGGGAAAGCAAAAAAATTAATTGCCCATTTTATTCCAGGCAGTAATATTTTATGTGGTTTTGTAATGCCGTTTTTAGTATTACCGGCTGTTTGTTACCGCCATTTTTGTTTTACCAGCAATTGCTTTACCGACGGTCTATTATTGGTGGTTTTTGGACTATTAACGGGGGTTGTCAGTATTACCGGCGGTTTTTGGACTATTTTCGGTGGTTTTCTAATTCCGCTAAAGGTTAAATTTGGTGTAGTGAAGTTTCAAGTAAACTTGAAAATTGAAGTAGACCCCCAAATGGTTCAAACTGGTTCAATGCGGTTCCTAGAGGGGCATTGCGCTCGATCAGATAGGCTCGAAGAGTTCATCAATGTTTTGTCATGGTCTCATCAAGACAGACCTAATATCACTCTTGCTATAAAGAAGCGTCAAATCCTATCACTTTCGGGTGCCAAATTATGTAAAGCAAAGCTCAGAAGGTCCAATGCCTCATACTAAGTTCAAGTTTGTAGGAACAGCGCTCCGCCAAGCACAAGTTAGAAAGTGTAAAAATGGCCTTAAGCAAGGCATGTCAACTGAAGCGCTCTGGACTTTGCATCCATTTCATCTGGGGCTGCGGCCATTTCTTCGATCTCGATAGCAATAGATTCAATACCTTTGTCATTATGGATAAAATCAAAAGTCTTTTCCCTAAAAGAAGCTCATTGAGCTGAAAACCCCCAAGGGTGGGCAGGTCCAAGCAAAAGTTAGAGCAGCCTGCTAGACCAAAAATCTATGAAGGCGGTCTAGGCAAAAGTAAAGGCATCAATTAAAGCTCGCTAAACCGAAAATCTGCATGGGCAGTTCTAGGCAAAAGTTAGAGCATAAAAGGTGAGGTAAAATACACAAGCGAACCTTGGCCTGAACTATATTTTGACTTGATTCCCAAAATGGGATACGTAGGCAGTCTTTCTTTAAGACTCGATCACAATCTATCAATTTGATCCAAAGCTTTGGTGCATCACCGTGATCGAAAAGAAGACAAACTTTATCAGTGCAAAAGGGGGAAACCCTTCATCTTTCAATTTTATTTGAAACTACTATTTCAATTTCAAAGTTGAGCATAAAACCTTAAAAGATTTTAAGTATAAAAAACAGAACGAAATGCTGGCGAGGATTAACGGCTCACAGTTTATTCTAAGTTCAACGAAGTCTGGTGTAAGCAGCCGTAGCGGACTTGTACTCACGCACGCTAGTTTGAGGTTCACGCGCATTTGTTCAAAGTAATGCACATTGGTCTCAAACCTGCACGCCACATTCACTTTGATCAACAATCAATAGCAGTCAGCTATTGCTTTTGAATGTCATTCAAGAGGCTTTTGCCAAGTTTTGTCCTGCCATGTAGGTTATATGGAATTAATGTGACTGTATGGAGGTGGCAGTTTCAGTCCGGGTCTATATGTGTTTTTATCTGCGTCTTATGTCCGTCTTTGTGGCATTTTTCGAAGTTTTTAATCTATACTCTTTTCGGGAAGCTTTTCTCGATTCTATTTGTTCATGCAAGTCTTTGTGCCTATTTTGACCTTGCCAGTGTCAGTTTTACCTACTTGGGAAAATTTGAGTTTTGGCACGTTAATGCCCAAAAATTCATTATTTTTCATGTGTCTAAGGGCCCGCATCGTATTCGGGGGATTTTCTTCCTTTTTCATTCAAGTTAGGCAAGTTTGTAAATATATGTGTGTCTGCATGTCGGTTCAGGACGTTTATCAATGCAAATTGGATATTAGTGGTTAGTTTTTGTATTCTTTTAAACACTTGCAAAAGAGAGTTAATAAACTGAAAAATGCAATTTTTAAATTGCTACCTAGCTTCTGTAATCTGCAAGCAGTAGAATCTCGTCAACGGCAACGGCACGTCAGCCCAAGGCCAAGCAAAGCATGTCTATGAGCTTGTCCGCCCAAGCATCAAAGAAAGGGCATGCAGGCCCAATGCGGTTACTATGTCAACTGGGCACGCTGATCCACTCAATGTCTCTCTATCTGGATGCGCATCTCAGAAGTAGCAGACAGTATAGTAATGGGGCTCAGTGATAGTTCTTAAGTGTCTATATAAGTAATTTATATCCCAAAATTCTTGTCTATATAGGCCAAGAATTTTAGGATGTAAACATAAGTAATTTACATGCCAAAATTCTAGTCTATATATAGGCCAAGAATTTTAGTATGTATACGTAAGTAATCTACATCCCAAAATCCTTGTCTGTATAGGCCAAAAATTTTAAGATGTAAACATAAGTATTTAACCATGTAATGTCATGATAATTTAACCATATAACGGTTTGAGAATGTCATGTTATATATTTTTTATGGTAATTTAGTCATGTTCTGCTGGCTAACTTGAAGAATGAAGAAAAAATGCAAAGATATGGTCAACTTATCATGTTATATTCCAAAAATAGAGAAAAATTGTAAGAAATGTAATTCACACACTAAAATGATGAAAACATAAGTATGAAAAAATGGCGGGATGAATCTTACTTGACATAGATAAAGACGATGTATATTTAAATATTCTATACTAAAATGCAATAAATATGAAATATGGATGGATTACTTAAAAATTACAAGATTACCATGCACCTACATATTGATTTTTGAAAATTATTGACACTATCATTCGTTCCAACTATTCATCATTTCCCCATTTTGCAGATCAACTCCACAATTCATGAATTTAATATTAACACATTTACATACATAATTATATTACACAATTTTGAATCTAGCATTTACAACTAACTGTGTCAGAAGCAAATCTCTCAGCAGTCCCCAAATTTGCATATGCTATCGGGATATGACAGATTGATATACCCACAACTATTGAAACTAGCATATTGACACCTCTATCTACAAAGAAATACAAACTTTGTTCAATGCACTAAGTTTAGAGAGGTGACCATTTTATAGCTAAATAAAGAACGAATTAGTTAAGAAACCGTCAATGGAATTACTGTATGGCCTACGGTAGCTAGGTACGGAGTCCCTCTCCACGAGATTCATGAATTTCCAGTAATAGGCATTTTTCGATTGAGGTTGAGGTTACAAGTCAACCATTTATGGTAATGATTGAGAAATGGGCGGCTATAATCTTTGGCAGATGAGTTTGCCTCAGGATTCTTCTTAGACTATCTGTAACCTTTTTAATCTCTGAGAGGTAGTGCAGCCCCTGATTAAGTATGTGATTGGTAATGGGAACTCTGCTTTTCTTTGGCTAGATCATTGGCATGATGTAGGCCCTCTTTACAAACTGTTTGGTGAAGATATAGTTATTAATATTGGAAGCTCCCTTCTAGCCAAAGTATCTTCCATCATTCAAAATGGGAGTTGGCACTGGCCTAGGCAAAGAAACAGGGCAATCATGCAAATTATAAGGAGCACACCTTCAACTCTTAGACCTAATCTAGCTGTGGAAGATTCTGTGCGATGGCTGCCTGCTCCTAGCGGTATTTTCTCAGTTCACACTGCTTGGGAAGCTCTCAGGAACCCTCTCCCTAAAATGTATGCACTAATTACTAATGCAAAAGGATCGATTGAAGATAAACTAACCTTTTATTGAAGGAGAGGGAAGAGGAAGGCAATTACAGAGAAGGGGAAAACCTGAAGAAAAGTCTGGAAAAAAGTCTGCCTAACAAAAGAAAGACGCGTCCTTTATATAGAGGACTCTACAAGACTTATTGGTGAAATGAAAATGAAATTACAACTTAAGGGAAACATTTGTCGGGTACAATCGAGCCCCATCGACACAAAACATCTCACCTAAAGTTGTTGGACCTAACCTAAAATTGACAACACCCCATTATTGAGTGTTTTACAACGTACTCCTTAATTGAGTATTCTCCCGAATTTTATTTCAAAGTCTCCATCATTAAGACTTCAATCCAAAGCACACATCATTGATGCTTCTCCTTTCCCTTTCTGGAGGACAGTTGTTCAGCCATCATTTCTGTCATACTGTCCCAAAAATCACCCAGAGTAGGTGCCTGTGTTGTGCCTTCATCTTCATAGGGGTCTTGAGATTCCTCTGCTAGGCATGTGAAGGGATTATTATCTTCATCATTACTTTTTGCTAATGTCATTGATTCGTCATCAGCAGCAGTCTGGGTAGCTTGGACCGTTTGCAAAAATTGTTCTTTCATGAAGTCCATGGTCTTTATTACCACTTCATCTTCGGTCAGATTAGGGTGTTTGGCCCTTATCTGAGCTGATATTTCCAAGAAAGGATTTTTGACTGCCATTTTGTCCTTTCTCTTTATTTGGGTCTTCAATTCTTGGGTAGCATTTCGGATCTCCGAAAATGTCTGCTCCAAATTGATACCTTTCCACCATCTGTATTGAAAGGTTCGCTGAAGGGTAGGAAGTCCCAAAATATTTCTTCCAACTGTGAGATCCCATTTCCAGATCCAAGGAATCCCAAATGTGATCATAGTAAAAAGGAACGATTTTCCTTCAGAAGTATTGGTTCCCCTTAATTGAGGATGATTTTCTTCGAAGAACTCTAGTTCCTTCTGTACCTCTATTGGTAAAAAATCTGATTTTGGCCCAAATTTAGACCACCAATTAATAAACCAATTTGGTAATTCATTTTTTCCAATCAATTTTGGACAAATTTTTAGAAACCATGAGTGTTTCCTTTTCTGATTTTGATAGTAAAAAGCCTTTGACCAAGCCTCAATGTAATCCCAGTAATTATAATGAACTGGAATTCCATTTTCACCTTTTATTGTCAAAGTTTTTGATTGTTGTGGGTGAATTCCCCACTTGTGTATTGGGATGACCATCTTTATTATGGCCTTGCTGTAGATGATAGGACTTTTTTGGTCCATCTTGCTATCATAAGTGTGGCAGAATTCCACCGAATTAGTTTCAGAGAGCATTGCCTCATAGATATATCTGTATTTCCCTTCTGGGACCGGATACCCCATTGTATCCATATAGCGGGACTTTATTTCCCACGGATCATTCTTATTTTCCTCATCCTGCGATTCCAGGATCATTATTGTTTCTCGGTTTTCACTCAATTTGAAAACCTCATCTGTTTGAACCACCTCTGCCATTGAAGGGGTTGATGATGCTGATGCAGCATCTAGTAGTGAAGGATATTGGAGCTTGTGAGCCTTTAAGTAGGCTTCCACATCGGCTTGCGTGACCCTCAATTTGCCACGGCCTCTAGAGGAATTTCCTCTTCCTCGACCACGATCTGGTGGCCGATTCATCCTGCAAAATTATGCACAAGATAAAATATTCAGTTTATTCTGAAGTCTTTGTATTGACAACTAGAGCATTCCTATTTCCCAGTCTTCATCATAGTAATCTCCATAATATTGATAATGCCGAAGCAGTGCTTCTCTAGCATTTATCTATCTTATTAGAGTAGCCCTATTGTGTGGCCTTTGAAATATTGTCATCTCCGAATTTGTTTGGAGAACTCTTCTTTTCAATATTAACCATTGTTCAAATTTTGTTCTTTGCTGAGCAAAATTATTATCCATATTATCCTTGCAAAAATTCACGGGTGAGAAAATCAGGGAGGGAATTGTTTTCTCCCTTGATGTATTCAATATCAAAGTCAAAGGCAGATAATTCTGACTACCATCGAGCAAAAATTTGCTTTGAAGCTAAGTTTTTGATGTCTTACTTTAAAACATGCTTTGCTGCATTACAATCAACTCTGAGTACAAATTGTTGATTGAGCAAATCATCTTGAAATTTATTAACGCATTTAATAATAGAAAGAATTTCTTTTTTCATAGTACTGTAATTAGTCTGAGCATTTTTAAACAGACCAGAAGTAAATCTAACCAATTCTTCTTTGTTAGAATTCACATTATATTGTTTCAATATACCTCCATAACCAATATTCGAGGCATCTGTTTCCACTATTTTTTTTCCATTCTGGATTAGCTATTGCTAAGCAAGATAATTGTTTAGCTTTCAATTTTATTTTTCGAACAGCCCTAGTATGTTGTTCAGACCAAGGGGGAGGATTCTTCTTAAGCCTATTATATAAGGGTGCAGAATCCTGTGCCAATTTTTTATAGTAGTCTCCAATATAGTTGAGACTCCCAAGAAATCTCTGTAATTGAGTCTTATCTCTAATCTCATCTGGAAATTTAGAAGCAAATTCTATGCTCCTGTCTATGGGAATAATTTTTCCTTGATGAATATTGTGCCCTAAGAATCTTACTTTCGTTTCAAACAATTTCATCTTAGGAGCTGAAACAACAAGACCATTTCTTTTAATCACATCTTTAAAAATTCTAAGATGCTTAATGTGTTGATCTATGTTCTCAGAAAATATTAGAACATCATCAATGTAACAAATTGCAAAATCAGCATATGAATAAAAAAATCATTCATAATATTTTGAAAATTTGAAGGTGCATTCTTCAGACCAAATGGCATCACATTCCATTTGTAATGACCAAAAGGAACAGTAAAAGCTGTTTTGTATCGATCAAATTCCTATATTTGAATCTACTAGTATCTAGATTTCAAATCAAATTTAGAAAAGATGACTGCCTTATTCAGTCGATCCAATAAATCTTTTTTATTGAGAATGGGATATCTAATCCACATTAAAACTTTATTTAATGGTTTATAATTAATAACTAATCTAGGAGCACCTCGTTCCTTCTCAGCATTTTTATTGACATAAAAAGCTGTACAACTCCAAGGGGAGTAGCTTTTCCTTATCAATTGCTTTTTAAGTAAACTGTCAATTTCATTTTGACACAATTTCAAATATTCTTGTTTCATTTGAGTAGGTCTAGTTTTTGTAGGAATTCTTTTTTCATCAAAATCCTTCTCATGAAACAATATATTTCTTCCTATCACAGAAAGCATTAGGGATATCACTACAAATTTCTTGTTTGAAATTTTCTTCAATTTGAGAAATTTTCTCTTTTAAAGAAGGTTTTTGTAAAGTTTCTTCAATATTCATAATTTGAATTTCTTTTTTGAGAAAATTTATTTGTTTGTCTTTATGAAAATTTTTTCTAATAATATCATTTATTTCTTTGTACACAGGTGGGGACACAAATTCAAAAAATATTTCGTGACCTTCTACCTGGGCATTTATACCTGCAGTGCTGGTCTTCATTGGTAGCAGCATTGAAAGAAAAGAAGTGCCAAGAATTAACTCCTGTTGAAGATTTCTTATACAAAGAAAAGTTGTTTCCAAACAAACTCCTTTGTTTCAAATGTAAACATTATTGAGCTTGTATTTGATTATCATTTTTGCTCCACTAGCATTAGTGAGGCTTTGAGAAGTTTTCTCAAAATATTGGGTTGGAACAAGTCCTTCTTGGATGCAATTCATGTCAGCACCACTATCAACCAAAGCAATAATATTGTTGATTGTATATTCTTTGTGAATTACCAAATTTACTTTGATGTGTCATTTTTGGTAAACCACTTTATTAATGGAATTCAAATAGGCCAAATCATCACTCTTACTAGATTCGCCTTTATTTTCTAAGACAACTAATCTTGTTTTGATGTCATAAAACTCTTGAGCAGCTTTATTCTTGAAAGTTGTTAACAATTTTATTTCTGCTTTTAGAGTATTTATTTCTCCTTTTAATTCAGGAATAGTAACAGGTTTAAGATTATCAACCTGTTCTAATCTATCAAGAACAGTTTTGAAACTGTAATTTTCATTAAGAAGATGGGGTCTTTCTTCCTCTTCTTCTTTCATAGAAGATATGCAAGTTTCAATTACTTTCATTTTTAATTGAAGATATTTAATTGAGCATCTTCAATTTGATCAATGATCTCTAAAAGACCTTGCTGCTTCCCAGTAAGGACATTAATACTGAGACCATTCATTTCAACGATTGCCTTCCAATAATTATCGGAAGTTGAGCATTCGATGTCATTACAACTACAATTATTGGTTATTTCTTCTTCTCCTGAAGATGTCGAAGAGATGTCTTCTTCGTCAAAAAGATCATTTATTTGATCTTCGAATTCAGATTCACTGGAATCAAGCAATATTTTATAAAGAGTCTGTTTTAACTCTTCATCTAACTGGAGTTCTTCCAGCTTTTTCTTAGTCTTACATTTATTGGCATAGTGGCCAACTTTACCGCATTTAAAGCATTTTGCAGTAACTTTCTTATTATCTTTATTATTCTGCTTCTTAGTAGAAGTATTCTTTGAACTTGATGGTTCATTTTTATCTTTATTCTTGTGCTTTTTCTTACCCGATTTTCTTTTTGAATATTTTCGGGTAGTCTTATTACTACTCTTATTCTTTTGAGGTTTTGTATATTGAGGCATATCGTAACCAAATTGGTCACAAAATTGTCCTAACTCCTGCTTAATAGTTAGGTTCTGTTTTTTCAATTGATTATGTAATTTTATATCATTACATAAAGTTAAACCTTCTTGTATTATTATGGATATTAATTGACCATAGGTATAACTATCATAATCAATAGTTAAACCATTATTTTGGTCTCTCATTTTCTTTCTTATTTTCTCCGCAAAGAAATGGGGTAATCCATCTACAAATTTGGATTTCCAATGCTCACTATTAGCATCTAGTCTTTGCATTACTTTTGCTAGAAACACATCTTTATACCAACGAAAATGAGTTAACGTTGGACATTTTAGGTTTTGAAGTAATTCTCTACTTCTTTCCCGTTGGTTATCCCAGTGACCAACAAAATGTAAAATTATTGATTGGACAAGGGTGTAAACGGCATCTTGTTTAACACCACCAATTTCAGACTTTACGGCATTTAATATTTCTTGCCGTTGGCTTTCCGTGAGAACATTATCCCACCAACCTTTGATCATGCCAGTGAATCCAACTGTGATCCATCCAGCAATCTCCTTATCCTCATTTTATTATTTCTACATATTGTATTATATATCATCATTTGATGTACTACTCCAAAAATTTGATATTCGGTCATTCCATCTATGTTCCATTGATAAATGGTTCTACCACTATATGACATCTGTTTTTGAAAACCAGATTCTTCATATAACATGTCTTGAGGGGTAGGTCTCGGGTAGTAGTACCTATCAGCTCCACTGTAGGGAAATTTTTGAGGAGAATATTGAACTTTATTAATAGTCTCAATTTGAGACTGAATAAAAGACTTTCTAATTCAGCAACCTCTTGCTGAGACATCCCTTGTTCTTCTGTTATGACCATAAGAGTTAGACCCTTAAATCTTTTTTGTAACTCTTCTATTAATTCAATATTCTTACTAGGATCAGTTAAATTGAATCCTGATATTGGTAAAGGTGGTCGAATATTTGAGGGTGAAATTTCATCCTCTTTTTTATCAGTTTTAGAAGACATATTCCTAATATCTTCTGTAGTTTGAGCTATTTGCTCTTCCATGCGAATCAATTGGTCTCCTAATGTATTGAGACAAACATTAGTATGGTTATTCTGTTTATAAACTTTTCCATTTGGATATGTGTTTGTAGGTTTAACAAAAGCAGCAGTTTCCAAAGGTTCTGTTTCAGAGTTGCCCTCTATTGACAACGGTATTGTTGGAGAATGGACAGCCCTTATAATATTTCCTGCCATAGACCTCCAATTCCTATGATAGTCTTGTATTACATTAATGGACTTATTAATTTCTATCCAATGTCTTCCATAAAACCATTGAGTAAATGGCATGATTTTTCCTGAATATTCAAGCCAATCATAAAATTCTTTTTTGAATTTTTGTAATTGATTAGCATCATATTTAGCGAAATACCAACTTCTAAATTCTTGGTATTTAGGTTGTTGAAATTCTTTATTAATTTCTTTTCTCTGTTCAGGCGTTATTATCATTATTAATGGTAAAATCCATCTCACTAGCAGTAGGTGATTCTACTGCATTATTGTGATGTGTATAAACACCATGTGGTATTTGATTTTCAAATATTCTTATTCCAATCAAATTATCATCCTCTCTAGGATGGTTTGGCTGATGTGACGCCGGAATTTCCGATGTTGAATGCCAACTAGTATTTGGAATACTAACCCTATACGGCATTTGGGTTATTGGCTGACTATTTCTAGAGCTTCTGCTCCTGAGCAACCTATTAGGTTGGGGATTTCTAAAATTTAAGAAAACTGTACCATCATCATCCTGGACTATATGTTCAATCCTATTAACAATTGGTCTAGGAGGAACCGCATTAGTTATAGTCCAACTATCTGGAAAAGTAATTTCTTCCCAATTAATCAACCTATTTGTTGCAACATTAGATGTCAACATATTGGATTCGATCAAAACAGTTTGATCAGCAGGACGCATAATTCGCACCCTAGGTTTCATTGTATTCATGACTTTATAGTAAATTCTTTAAATCACAGATATTACTTCAGATCCAGGTAGGAAATCATAACCCCTAGTCTGAATTCTACAATTCAAGGCTTCTCCTATATTTCTATCAGTAAGAGAAAGAGAGAAATCAGGATAAGCATTAAAATATACAGGACCATGACTCAAACTGGTCTCTACAGCCCCTATGATTGAGGACCGCCAATTATTACACCTGCCATCACGTAATGTAACTTGTAGACAAGTGTCCATTCCTCGATGGGCTTTAATCATGTGGCTTGTTTGTTTGGTTAGGCTCTCTACAAAGGATAGACTCTTATCATGGGGGATGAGGGTGGACCCTTAGTGTGTGTTTTGTCAAAGGGTGAATGAGTCTCATGAGCATCTCTTCTTTCATTGTTCTTTCTTAGCTTCTATTTGGGGTAGAATTCTCCGTTTGTTTCGCATGTCTAGGTGCCCAGGGGGAGTGGGAGCATGCAATATATTACATGGGCTGTGCAACACCTCAAGACGAAAGGTTTCCCTTCTGCTCTCTATAAGCTAGCTATGGCTGGGGGTGTATACTACATTTGGAAGGCTAGGAATGACTCCATTTTTTGGCAACAAACAATACTGCCCGGACTCCATTTATGAGCAGATCGTTAAAGAGATGCGTGACAGAGTGTTCTCTTGGAAAAACTGTAGTCATAGCCCTATGAATAGAATCTTATATAGTGATTGGCACATCTCGAAGAAAGTTATGTAGTTAGTGAAGAGTTAGGCTAGTCCTTTGTTTGTTGTTTTCTATGTTTTGGTTTCTAGTTTTGTTTGGGTATGCCCCTTAGTTTCTTTGTATATTGTCTCCTTTTTTGGTAATAAAATCCCTCTTTACCAAAAAAAAAATAAAAATGGATCAAAACTCAAGCAAAGCACTTTAAGTTTTGGGGAAGTTCAGTATGCGTAATACTAGCTAGCTGTTATAGACTCCTGCTGTTTAACCCGAAGGGTTAGCCTAGTTGGTTAAGGCTTGTGTTTTATAAATTTGACTTTCCTAAGGTTTGGTTTTAGGTTTATCCTCATGTAAAGAGGGTGAGTATTATTTTTCGTGTGATAAAGAATATTGTATAGAGTCCACGAAATCAATACACTTTTTAGAGTCCGTTCCAGAATACCTTCGTAAAAAATAAGTATTTACTTCACATTTTTAAACTCAAAAATGATGCAAATGAAAAATAGTTTTAAATTTTTTTTATACCGTATTAAAGGTCTCAATGAGATCTTTTAAACAAGATCCATATTGCATATTTTTAAATTTCAATAAACCCATCATTTTTTAGCTTGAAATTGCCTTCTTAAAAAATAAGTACTTATTTTGCGTTCCGGAACGGAGCCTTAGTAATATTAATATTGGAGTTAGTTTGTGATGAGACTGACACAATTTTCACCAAAACACAAGAAGAATAATGTTCACCATCTTTAAAAGAAGGTAAACAAAATTATTCTCCATTTTAAGTTTTTAACTTTAATCTCATACTTTACCGATCAGATGTCTTTGCATTCTTGATACCATATTATCTTTCACAATCATCCATCGTCATTATCACCTCTCTCTCTCTCTCTCTCTCTCTCTCTCTCTCTCTGATGTTTTGGTAAATAATTAAAGTCAAGTGGGATAATATGAAGACCACTCACAAAAACCATAACCTATAAAAAAAGCCTTGTTTGTTATACTAACTTATAAGTTAATATTTTTCGATTATAAATTTTTTCATGATTTTCTTTTTTTTTTTTTGAAAGGCAAAAAATTTATTAATCTTTGAAAATAAATTACAAAGATTAAAAGGAATCAAGACAGCTTCAAGTTTAATGAGAGAAAATCCACAAGGGGAAACAACCGCTCTAGCAATCATAAGCCAACATGAACCCTAAGGGAAAAGATAACAAACCAAGTTGACAAGAAACCAACAAAAAAAACACATAAGGCCCAAAGCAAAAAACCCAAAAGGGCACACCCAACTAGGCAAATCGCATTCAGAACAACAACTAATGCTGTGTTTGGTTTGTGTTTTAAAAAGTTTTTTGAAAAATAGTAAGGATAATAAGTGGAGAGAAATGTTGTAAGTATGAGAAATCTAGGGAGAATCTAAGAGGAATTTTTTGAAAAATTCTTTTTGAATTCCAAAAAGAACAAGGCATAAGACACCCAAATAGACACCTAAGAGTCAAAACAACAGCTAAGACACCCAAATATACACTTAAGAGACACCCAAAGACACCTAAGAGTCAATCATTATGATGAAACTTAAAAGGCTTAATTTAAAAGGCCTTGTTTGTTAGTATAACTTATAAGTTAGATTTTTTTATTATAATTTTTTTGATTGATGACTTTCTTAAAAGGCTTAATATAAGTTGCAAACATGTTTGGTACAGTTTTCTATAACCTTCAAAAATAATTTCAAACGATTCAGATAGACATAAGATATTGTTGAATTTAAGCTAATGAAGGATGTTTATTACCAATTATGAATTATCACTTATTTCGCTTTGCTAGCTTATTTGACCCAAAAAATCTAGATTATTATGCTCTAATTTGAATTTTTTAATTTTTTTTAAAGCTGTTAAAACATGAAGGGGCAAAAGAATAGTAAAGTTAATAAGTTATTCTTATTCAGGTTTTAAAAACATTCTAGACGTTTTGCTTTATTTGACGGCTCGTTCACGCAAACAGGTTATACTTTTTTTTTACAACATATAAAAAGCTATAATAAACACTTTTACAACTTATTTTAATTTTTTAAGCGAATTATCTAGAAGGCTAACCTATAAGTACTAAAACAAACAGGACTATTATGTCTTGGTACAAAATAAACAATTATGAATAATTGCTAGCAAGCATTCTTCATTAATTTTTGAAACATATAAGCTAAATAATTCATCTTATGACGATGTGGCTCCTACTATCGTGAGAAACGTTTCCGTACAAATGTGGTAATGCATCTAATTAATTCATAATATTTCTTTTTGCTTCTGTTTGGCTCATCAAAATTTTGCCAAATCGTTGACAAATCTTTTAATGTATTACAAATTAAGATTATCCATTAATTAAATGTGTCATCAATATATGGTTTGGATGCTTTGTTGGTACGTAATCTTATTACATACTAAAAGTAAGTTCATGCTCTTCACGAGAAGTAATTACAAATAATAAAAAGGAATACTATAATAATTTCGACTTCCAATTGGAACATAATTTTTGTATATATATGTTTGCAGCTGGAGCCAAAAGTCTGCAGCTCGTGTCAAGCTTGAGCCGAGCTCAAGCCAACCTAGAATCTAATTGTACGCCGAGCTTGAGCCGACCTAGAATCTTGTGAGTCAAGCTTGAATATTGCAAAGCTCGACTTGACTCGTCTCGTTTGCAGCCTTACATAGGGCTTATCTATTATATCCGAATTCCACCATCTTCCCTAACTACTCATTACTTAATGAAAGGATCTTTTAGACTAGTGTCATGCTTTAATTTCAACACTAAAATGTTTCTATGTTGCTCTATTCGATTGGTATTCGGTGTACATTTGTGAGTATAGGTTATATCTGTGTCTTTTGGCGTAAAATATTTTTCGGTATAAAAATATTTATTTTATTCGTGTACAATGAAATTACTACTCCAAACGTACACCGTGCGAAATGAATAGGTTTGTTTTTGTGCGTGTGCATATATAACTTAGTTGGGATTAAGGAGATTTAGGACAATGATACGCCCACCGCGGCCTCCTCCACCGCACGCCCACCGCACGCACGCCGGGTCCACTCCGGCCACCGGGCGGCCGATCCGAGCCGACCAAAAATTCTAAAAAAAAATTCCGAGTGGGCATACGCGAAAATAAATGGCATCCGACGTGTGTAAGTGCTCCATCCGAACTTCCAAATATCAGATGATCTGAGACGTTAAAAATGAAAGTTCGGATGGAGCACTTACACACGTCGGATGCCATTTATTCTCGCGTTGGCCCACTCGGAATTTTTTTTTAGAATTTTTGGTCGGCTCGAATCGGCCGTCCGGTGGCCGGAGTGGGCCCGGCGTGCGTGCGGTGGGGGAGGCCGCGGTGGGCTTATCATTTCCGTTTTGTTTGTGCACAATGAAATTACTACTCCAAATTTAAAGTGGCAGCATGTTCTGTTAACAATATTTAATTGTTGCCATTTTTTCCCAACAAGGACCTGAACTTTTTTTGACGGCACTTTTCCCGTTGCAAATATAACTTTTTTTGCGAGAGCATCTCTTTTTAAAATCCTTTTTGCGAGAGCATCTCGTTTTAAAAGTGGGATCCATAAATGATGAAATAATCTAAAAGCACTGTGAAGTCCCAAGTCCCAAGGGTACTGGTGAAGTCCCAGAGTGGATAAATGAGAGTTACCAATTTAAAATTAAACTATCCAACCACCATGCCAAGTAGGGGTGTGCAAAAAATCCGCAACCTGATGCGAAGGGTCTCGAGCGGCTCCGAACAGGTGCTTTGGTCGGGTACGGGTTGTGTTCCGTAAAAAAAAAAGAGTTTCGGTTTAGATTTTGGATTTGTGTGTTCCTTACCCACAGGGTCGAACCCGACCCGACCAACTCAAAGGCTAAAACCGACCAACCCCGACCAGAAGTAAAAAATAGGACTCGCGGACGGGTCTATACCATCGGTTGGTTCGGTTGCGGGCCATACCCGACCCGTGCACACCCCTAGTGCCAAGTAATACAAATCAACAATATAACTAAAGAGCAATATAAAGCTAAAGAACGCACATACCGAGATATACGTGGAAACTATTTAGAGTCAACACAGTACCCTGAGCATAAAACCACCGAGGCAATCTACCAAGTTTCTATAAATCAAAATGTTTACAAAGTGCTTACATTAGAGGAATTACAAACTAACCTCGATACTTCAACCTAATTTCACAACTTTGATGTAGCTCCCGAGTCCCTTCTTGATCCCATAGCCACCACGAGTCCACCAACTCGATCTTCGTTGACCGTGGCTCCAGTATCATGCGGCCATGTAGATTCATTGATATGAATGAATGTATGGATTTAGAAAAGTAGAGATTTTATGCATACAAATCAAGCTAGAGAAAACACATGAAATATTAAAAAAATAGAGTGGTTTTTTGTATTAAATAAGATGATTTAATACAAGATTTAGTTCATCCAAAGCAATGGATGCTAAAGTGAATAAGGGGAAGAATGTCTTCTGTCTTTAAAAAAAAATTATAGTAAATGATGTAGTGATTTGATGTAGTGATGTAAACGACTGATAAATTTGCGCGCATATCTTTAGTCCCCAAGAAAAAGAGAGCTTGGCTCCTTCCTTGGAATTTGTCGGAGTACAAAACACAATAATGTCTTCACAGTGAAGGATATGTCAGACTTGATGGACCACTAAAAGGAAAGTGAAAAACGTGCCAAATTATTGAGAAATTTTTTAGTGCAAATGGGGTATCACTAACGTGACATCCGCGCAATACATCCGAGTCGTCCAAATATGTATGCAACCAACGGCTCGGATTGAAAGGTACCGAACAAGTTTAAAGCAAAAAGAAAAGGAAACGAATTTCAATCGAAATCTTCAGTTGCATTGCTTGGATGGTTTGGATGTGTTGCACGGATATCACCTGGTATCCAATTTGCACCCAAAAATTTCTTTAAATTATTGGACTGAGAAGCATTTAATTCAAGAATACTTTAATTATTTTGTTATTTGATGCTTTTGTTGGTAAGATTTCCTCAGAAGAGAAAGAGTTATGGATGATGCATGAGCGTGTTCGAGTCCTCCTAGTAACTTTTCCGGCGCAGGGGCATATCAACTCGGCCCTCTCTCCAGTTCGCCAGACGCCTCGAAAAAATGGGCATCGACGTCATTCTTTTAACTATCTTTTCCGCCATCAACCACATTGCAAAAACCGCCGCCACCCCGCGCCTCGGCAGAGCGGTGGTGGAAAGGATGAGTGAGATTAAATCATAAAGTGGAATTTCTCCGAATGTGGTTCGAACGGGCTCTTTGACGGAAGGTGTCTCGACAACAACTAAGACGACTGGAAACTCGGCGGTGGTGGTGAAAAAGATGAGCGAGATTAAATCATAAAATGAAATTTCCCCGAATGTGGTTCGAAGAAATGGAGTGGCGAAAAAAGTGTACCTATTTAACGCCGATATTTTTTTTTAGAAGCACTGGTAATCTGTTTCGATGCAAACCTAATTACTACGTACAACATAAATTGGGGCGCAGCTGAAGAAGAAGACGCCGACGGGGGAGGATTTGATTTTGCATCATCTGGTTCCATTTAATTTAGAACGGTGGCAACTGGGCAATTCCTCGAAAGAGTTTGGGCACTTGTCTTGGATATGAGAATTAACACCTCAACCCCTGGATCAAATGAATCTTAGCCCTTAGATCAACTTGTGTTTGTATGAAGGCCCACATCTTTGTTTTTTATTAGGTAGATATATTGGAGTGCAGCTGAAGAAGAAGACGAAGGGGGAGGATTTGATTTTGCATCATCTGGTCAGCTCCATTTAATTTAGAATGGTGGCAATTTGGTAAACCAAACCAAACCAAACCGAGCCTTAAATTCCAATCACTTAGGGTCGGTTACATGAATCCTTTTCTTTATTGAGCTCTGTCAAGAGTCATTTGTGCACACAAACCTACTCTACTCACATCGTTGCGCGCGTACCACAGTATCTAAAGTCAATTTAGGTCTACCCCTAGCCTCCCCGTAGCATTACTACCCTAAATTATCTTATCTGATCTCTTAACTACTGCATCTCCTAGTCTACGGTAGACATCCCCAAATCATCTTAGCCTATTTTCCCTCCACTTCTCTTCTATGGGTGTTATACTTACCATCTCCCGAACCGTTTCATTTCTAATCATGTCTCTTCTAGTCTTACCACACATCCACCTCAACATTCTTATTTCTGCTACACTCATTTTGGTCACCTGCTGTTTCTTAATGGGCCAACATTCTGTTCCGTAAAGTATCGTTGGTCTGAAGGCAGTTCCATAAAATTTTCCCTTCAATTTTATGGGTACCCTCTTGTCACACAATACACCAGTAGCGCTCCTCCACTTGAGCCACTCCACTTGAATCTTATGAGTTACATCATCGGCAATCTCTCCATCCCTACTAATGATTGATCCTAAGTATTTAAAATGAGCACTCTTAGGTATCTCCTGGCCTTGGATCATTGCTCTTTCTTCGTGCGCATTACTGGTACCACTAAACTTGCACACCATATACTCAGTTTTACTCCTACTTATTCGGAAACCCTTTGACTCTAATGCTTCCCTCAAAATTTCTAGTTTCGTATTAACACCTCTAGCGGATTCATCTACGTGGACAATGTCATCTGCAAACATCATACACCATGAGATATCCTCCTGGAATTGTCTAATCAATTCATCCATAACTAAGGCAAAAAGGTACGGGCTCAAGACTGACCCTTGATGCAATCCTACAGTGATTGGGAATTCACTCGTTTCCCCTACTGGTGATCGAATGGTAGTGACGGCACCTTCATACATGTCTCTAATCACCTCGATATACCTTTTGGTCACTCCCTTTCTCTCCAGAACCCACCATATGATGTTTCTAGGCACCCTATCATAAGCCTTTTTTAAGTCTATGAAAATCATATGGAGATCCTTCTTCTTTGCTCTATGTTTTTCTACTATTCTCCTTAATAAGTAGATAGCTTCCATGGTTGATCTACCAGACATGAAATGGTGGCAATTCGGTAATTACTCGAAAGAGTATGGGCACTTGTCTTGGATATGAGAAGTAACACCTCAACCCATGGATCAAATGAATCTAAGCTCTTAGAATAGTTTGTGTTTGTTAGATAGATACCATATGCATGGTTGTAAACCTCTGGAAAATCCAATGCAACTTCGTCTTCAAATTAAGCTCAAAACATTTTCTTTTTCATTTAGTATTTATGCCCCCAAATCCACCCAAGAATCAAGAGGAAAAAAAAAACCCAAAAATAAGAACTAATTCGGAGAGAATTTTTGTTGTATTCCTAGCTCTAATTAAGCATTGATTGATTTAGGAATTCTTCCACTCTTTATTTGTTCTTTCGTTAATAAAATTATGGATAATAGTGTTCAAATCCTCCTAGTAACCTTTCCGGCTCAAGGGCGTGCACATCAACCCCTAGCTCCAATTCACCAAGCGCCTCTCAAAATGGGCGTCCACGCCACTCTCTAAACGGCCTTTTCCGCCATCAACCACATAACCAGAAGCGCCGCCGCCGCGGCACGAGGCGTGACCTTTCTCGGCTATTTCTCCGATGGCTACAATGACGGCGTCAGAGCCGACATGAATTTCAAAGTCTACATGGCTAACCCAAGGAGACACGGTTCAGAGGCAACAGGAACCGTCATCAGTACTTCTAGTGGTTTACACCACCCTTCTCCGTTGGGTAACGTAAGCCAAGCTGCGCGCGACCGTTCACGTGCCATTCACTTTCCTTTGGATTCAACCAACGCACCATCTTTGGATGTTTAATTACTACTATTCCTTCTATGGTTATGGAGGTGGCACTCAATGACAACATAATACCTGAGTACCCTTCATGGTCCATTGAAGTATCCGGATTGCGACACCTCATTGGCCTCATCTTCACTCTACTATCTCGAAATGCGTAATGTGAAAAACCTAACATGGGATGCCCTTGAAACTTACATTGATGGGGCATAACTTCCTCAACTACTTTATGGTGCAAGTAGTGACAGGTCGCATGTGAGATGCCCGTAAATCTTTTTGGTATAACTTCCTAACATACTTTACGGTGCAAGTACAAATCATTTATATAGCTGTTGTGATAGGTCACATCCGTTTCACAAATCTTTTTAAAATATAAGCAGTTTATTTCACATTTTTAAACTAAAAAATAATGTAAATGAAGAATCAGTTTTCGATTTTGCATCGTTCAAAAGATCTTAATGATATCTATCAAATGAGATCCATGTTGCTAGAAAAATTATTAGCGCAAACGCACTATTTTTAGTGTGAAATTGCCTTCTTAAAAAATAAGTACTTATTTTGGATTCTAGAATGGGTTCCGCTAAGGTTTTTAAAAAATAAGTAGCTTATTTGTAATTTTCAAGCCTTAAAATAATGAGTTACTGAAATGTAAAAATATGGAACATGGATCTTGTTTAATAGATTTCGATGAGATCTTTTGAACGATGCAAAAAAAAAAAAAAAAAATTGTAAGTCCATTATTTTTAAACTTAAAAATAAGTATTGATTTTTTAAGTACTTATTTGAGTTAGCAGAACAAAATAAGACTTATCTTGGGTATAACTTCCTAACCTACTTTACAGTACAAGTACAAATCATTTATGTAGCTGTTGTGACTGGACACATCCGTTTCTCAAATCTTCTTAAAAATAAGTAGCTTATTTCATATTTTTAAACTCAAAAATAATGTAAATGAAAAATAATTTTGACACCTCGATTCAGACCAGCTCGTGAGCAGTACAACAATGGAGTTTCCATGGTGTAGAGGATGACAGAGGTGTTTGGTGGTGGCAGTGGCGGTGGTGGTCGGGAAGAGAGGGTGACAGAGGGATTAGAGTTGAGGGCAATATTAGAAGTTTAAATCATTTTTTTGTTAAAAAAGTAACGGTTCTGGATGGAATGGTAACAGAAGGGGTCTATGGGTAAAGTAAAGATAACGGAGGGGGTCTGACTGTTGCGAGAATTCGTAGAGAGGGTGTCCGTGAAAAACAGGTAAACGTTGAGGGGTGCCTCGATAAATAACCCTTTTATTAATTATAGACGTTACTAGATGCTTTTCATGATGTCCTTCGCTAGCTGCGACAGTCATGGATACGTATGCACCTACTCACGTTAAATTATTACTCCTAACCTGCATGCATGCATGCATATATGCTCCCATGCAAAACTAATTTTTGCACCTTGCTTGAAAATCCTCACCGGAGTGTGGACAAAATACAATAATTTCAACACAGTATTAATGGTCATATCTGAAGTTTGGCTACACATGTAAGTCCATACATTTCAAAATTAAAACTTGGCAACCTTTTTGAAATCAGGTCACAAATGACAGAGAAATCTATTGTGAATCAATTAGTTTCAGTGTTGATGATCTATTTTTATCGAGAGCGGAGAAGGAAATAATCGGGGCTAGTGTACGATGTTCAGACAACTTCACAGTCGGGAAAAAAAGAAAAAGAAAAAATAATCCGTGTCACGTGGGTAACGTTAAATTGATGGACTAGTAGTAGAAAGCTGCCAAATAATTGACCGAAAGTGAAGGATAAGAATGCCTGAACTAGTGAACTATCAAATACGGAGTAAAACTTTCCAACACAAATGTCCAAGTGAGAGCTCCTATATATGGTTGTACACCTCGGGAGAAACCAATGCAACTTTGTCTTCAAAACACTTTCTTTTTCTTTGAGTATAGCCCCTAATCCACCCTAGAGCAAGAGGGAAAAAACCAAAAATAAGAACTGATTCATAGTTTTTTTTTGGTTGTATTCCGAGCTCTTAGCACTGATTAAGGAATACTTCCACTCTTTACTTGTTCTTGGTCAATAAAATTATGGATGTGAGTGCTCAAATCCTCCTAGTAACCTTTCCGGCTCAAGGGCACATCAACCCCTCGCTCCAATTCGCCAAGCGCCTCGTGGAAATGGGCATCCAAGTCACTTTCTTAATGGCCATTTCAGCCGTCAACCGCATAACCAAAAGCGCCGCCACGCCACAAGGCATAACCTTTCTCGGCTTTTCCGATGGCTACGACAACGGCTTCATAGCTGGCATGGATTTCGAAGTCTACATGACTGACCTAAGGAGACGTGGTTCAGAGGCAGTGGCAACGGCCATCACTGCTAGTGGGGGCAATGGAAAGCCCATTGTGCATGTGGTCTACACCACCCTTCTCCCTTGGGTAAGCCATGTTGCGCGTGACCTTCACGTGCCATCCACTCTCCTTTGGATTCAACCAGCCACCATCTTGGATATTTACTACTATTCCTTCTATGGCTATGGAGATGTACTTAGTGAGAACAAAATATCTGACCCTTCATGGTCAATTGAATTACCGGGATTGCCACGACTCACTAACCGTGATCTTCCCTCTTTTCTATGTGCTGCAAATGCTTATAAAAGTCCGCTGCCTTTGTATAAAGAGCATATAGATACTCTAGATGAAGAAAAAAATCCGAAAATACTTGTAAACTCTTTCGATGCATTGGAATCGAAGGCTCTACAGGCGATTAAGAAGTTAAATTTTGTTGCTATTGGACCACTAATTCCATCAGCTTTCTTGGACGGAAAGGATCCATCTGACATTTCTTTTGGAGGAGACCTCCTTGAAAAATCAAAGGACTACATCGATTGGTTGGATTCGAAGCCAAGAGGATCTGTTATATACGTGGCATTTGGAAGCACCTCTGTTTTAGCGAAGAAACAATCAGAGGAGGTGGCACAGGGTCTTCTTGATTGCGGAAGGCCATTTTTGTGGGTGATGGGAGGAAAGGGAAATGGCAAAAAGGAAGAAGAGGATAAGGCGAGTTACAAAGAGGAATTGGAGCGACAAGGGATGATAGTGTCGTGGTGTTCCCAAGTGGAGGTTTTGTCACACTCCTCCGTGGGTTGTTTTGTGAGTCATTGCGGTTGGAATTCTTCATTGGAGAGCTTAGTTTCTGGGGTTCCGGTGGTGGCTTTTCCACAATGGGCAGACCAAGCGACAAATGCCAAGCTTATTGAAGATGTTTGGAAGACGGGGGTTCGACTGACAAAAAATGGAGAAGGAATTGTTGATAGTGGCGAGGTTAAGATGTGCATTGAAATGGTGATGAGAGGTGGGGGCAGAGGGGAGGAAATGAGAAACAATGCTAAGAAGTGGAAGGATTTAGCGAGAGAAGCAACCATGGAAGGTGGATCGTCGGACAAAAATCTCAAGGCTTTTGTTGACGAGGTTAGAGCTCGTTAGAGCTTGTTTTAGACTATTCGAACCTCAATCTAGCCCATTAATAAGGTGATGCAATGCGGCCCATTAATAAGGTGATGCAGGGTGAATTCGAAGAAAGTCATATTTTATTTTAATTAATTTAGGCTTATTATTTTTATTTATTATATTTTAATTCAGTCAAAATGTTTTATCTACTTTCCTAGATTCTTTTCTTTCAGGTTTCGTACTATTAGAAATAAAGATGTAAGCCTTAGGGCACGTGGGTTGTTTATGCTTTTTATTAATGAAAATTGAGAGTTTTTTTATTATTGTGTGTTCGTAAAGGGAGTACTTCTAATTCGTACTTGTTTATGATTGTTCTTGTTTTGCGTTCGTCTTTTTCAATATTCTTCCCTACATCAGTTGACATTAGAGCCCAAGTTCCAATCCACACTATGGCCAGAGCACGTACATGCTGGAGTTCGAGAGGGACGAGGAGGTCGCTACAAGAAAATGCTTTATTAGCGACCAAACTTGCCAACGCAAGGCAATTTTCGCTGGCAAATCTATGTTTTTGGCAACGAAAATAATAAGCGTTGGCAAATTATACAAATAGCAATTACTTTTGGCAACGAAAGATGGGGTTGTCGGCAAATGTTGTTGGAGGATAGCTGGCACCATCCAAATCCAGGAGGGAAACGTTTTGCCAACCCATTTTTTATGTTTTGGCAACGAGATTCCAACATCGGGAAAAGGTTTGAACCTTATTCCCTCGTATTTGGTTTTGACAGTTTTAATTCGGGATATATTTTGCCAACGCTGGATGCTTGTGGTGAATATATCTTTTATTTGTACTAACTATTCCTTGTTTCGAATTTCTATTGCAATTTTGTTTAACCACATCTGCTAGCAGTAAAAATATGTATATTTTTAGGCCAATGAAATATTATAACATGTATATTTGTACTAAAATATGTATATTTTGCCAATGCCGGATCGAAGGGGGTGAATATGGACGTTTTATTTGGATTCGGGCGAGGCTGCCTGTAAATGTCCCATTGAGGAGGGGGGGTAATATCGTGTGTGGGGGCAGAAAGGTGTGGGTGGATTATCGGTATGAGCGACTGGTATCGTTCTGTTTCTACTGTGGGTGTCTTGACCATGAAGAGATGACATGATGTGCCCGGTAAAGGGACAATTTGGACGGCTGTCTCCAGGGGGTTTGGTTTGGAGATTGGATGATGGCAAATGCTCTGGTGTTCCGTCGTGGAAGTTGGGCGAATTCTGATGGTCGTAGGAGTGGTGTGTGGAGAGGCGCTGTGCTGGGGAGTTCTAGCACCGCCGGAACCTTTTTCGCTGGTCGGAACTGGGCAGGCAGAAAATCAGGAACAGAGGATAACAGAAGGGACGAATCTTGTGGGGATTTAGCCGTGATTGAAGGAGGGTGCGGACTTGCAGATGATTCTGTGATCAACCTGAATGGAAAGTCCCTTAAGTTGGGGGATTTGATTAAGGGAAATTATCATGATAAGGGAAGGAAAGATTTTGAAAGAGGAATAGGCGCGCAAAATGATATGTCTTGATTTGTGTGGCTTGGCGGGTTGGGTGGTCGTAATGGTGGGGAGAAGGGTATTTTGATGTTGGGTAATAACAATATGGGTTTGGAATTGGAGGAGCAAGTGGGCCGGAGTGCTTGGGCCTAGAAAAGGTGATTAATAAGGAATCTGGTGGGCAGAGCATGGAGGTGGGCTAAGAAGTATTAAAAGGCCTAGGTTTTGATGGGTCCGAACAAGAGGATAGGCTTGGGCTGAGAGAGGTTCCTCTTATTAATGAGTTAGCCTTATTGAGAGATGGGTCTCCATCTATCGTTTTTGGAAAAATGACGGCCAATGACATGTTTTGATAATTAATATTCATCAAGGACATTTTCAACATTAACAAAATGTTCTTAGTTTGTCCAAGAATTAGCTCTAACGGTGGGAAACGGAAAAAATATGAGATATGACTCGGAGAGAAAAATGCAGTTGAAGAATGCCCAAGGGGGAACAGACATGAAAGTATGTTGGAATCATTGATGGTGGTGGAGGCTTTCAGCCCTAAGTGGCCCCCACCCCAGCCATGAGTCTTCTCTCATGGAATTGTCAGGGTGTGGCGAACCCCCTGACAGGCCACTATCTCAAGGAGTCATGCAGACTCCATTCCCCCCGGTGAGGTGTTTTTGGCCGAAACAAAGAGCGGGAGGAATAAGGTGGAACATTTTTGTAGGAGGTTGGGGTTTAGAAGGATAGTCGTTGAGCCAGAGGGAACTATAGGAGGGTTGTGTTTCATGTGGAGGGACGAGTTAAGGGTCCAAGTCATGGGTTCTTTGTGGTGGTGGATGAATTTAGACACCACGTCTGGGGATGGAAATTGCTGGCGGATCTTGGGATTTATCCGAGCACAGATATGCGGGATCGAAGGGATTTATGGGTTGAGGTTTCACAATTGGTAGCAGATAGGGAAAAGCCGTGGGTTATTATGGGGGATTTTAACGCAATCACCAGTAACGACGAAAAATTGGGAGGGAGGGACGAAGAAGAATGGGAGTTGAGGGATTTTAAGGATTTCATTGGGACAAATCAGTTGATTGATATTGGATATGTTGGACATTCGTTTACCTGGAGCAATAAAAGAGAAGGGTCTCAAAATATCCGTATACGATTGGATGGAGCGTTAGTCAATGCGGAGTGGAGGATTGCATGCCCAGATGGGGTGCTTCGGCATCTTCATCCTGGCGATCCGATCACTGACCCATTTTGCTTAACAGTTTAGTTCATGGGTTCTCTAAGAGGTCACGGTTTATTTTTGATAGCAGGTGGATTAAAGTGGCTCAATGTCGAGAGATTGTTGTTAACTGTTGGAGGCATAGGATTCGTGTTCGAGGTGGTTTTCTATCCAACATAGACTGAAAATGTATAGACAAAAGTTGAGACAGTGGCGGGTTCATAACCCTCGAAACTCAAGGGTTACTATAAAGGATTTAGAAGAGCAGATGGAGAGATTGGAGGAGGAGGATTTCTTGATGCAGACACTTATCGGCAAGTGGAGAGAAGCTTAAAAATGGCAGTTGGGGAGGAGGAAGCATACTAGAGGGCTAAATCACGCAAACAATGGCCACAATAGGAGACCAGAATACAACCTTTTTTCATGCTTGAACAGCCCAGAGGCGAGCTCAAAACATAATACATGGATTGGAGAATGATCAGGGCATATGGAAAGAGGATAAAGGTGATGTTGAAAACATTATTCTTTCGTATTTCTCTTCTATTTTTACTTCTAGTAATCCCCAAAATTTTGAAGAGGTTTTAAGGTGTATGGATAGAAAGGTGACAAACAGAATGAATCAAAGCTTAGTTAGATATGTAACGACAGAGGAGGTGAAACAAGTAGTTTCCCAGGTGGACTCATCTAAAGCACCCGGTCCGGATGGTTTTACTGTTTCCTTTTTTCAGTCTTACTAGGATATTGTTGGCAGGGATATGGTAGAGGCGGTGCACAGTTTTATGTATTCGGGGCGTTTACTTAGGGGGCTAAACCACACGCGTATTGTTCATATCCCGAAGGTAAAATACCCTATGAAGATGAGACAGCTTCAGCCTATTAGTTTATGCAATGTGGCGTATAGGGTACTAGCCAAAGTTCTTGCAAATCGGTTGAGTGCTTGCTTGTCGACAATCGTTTTGAAAAATCAGGGGGCATTCGTAGCAGGTTGGCTTATTCATGATAATGTGATTCTAGGACAGGAGGTTATTCACCATCTCAAATCGAAAATTTGAAAAGACGAGGGGGAGTACAGGATGGCGGTGAAATTAGTTATGAGTAATGCATATGACCGTGTGGAGTGGCATTTTATTGAGGTTGTGATGCGGAGGATGGGTTTCAGTGAAATTTGGATTGGGTGGATTATGGAATGTATTTCCAGTGTTTCTTTTTCAGTCTTAATTAATGGGGAGAAGCATGGATATATATAGTGCCATCACGGGGTTTACGACATTGTGATCCTTTATCGCCTTTTTTGTTTGTATTGTGTGCTGAGGGTTTATCCGCGATGTTGTCTTATGCAGAGAACCGAAAGGCTAGGCAATCCATGGAATTAGAATTTGTAGAGGGGCTCCGTCGGTTAATTATCTTTTTTTTGCAGATGATATATTGATTTTCTCTAAAGCTACAGATGGGGAGACAGATTCTATTCGGGTTGGCTTATCAAATCCCTTGTTATTCAAAGTTACGCCTCACATATCGATCCTTATCAACAAAACGTCTATCACAAATTCAACACGCACCCACGCAAACCTTCTCCTACGATTCTTGGCTTTCCATCACTTACATCAATTTTGTTTTCACTTCTCCACACGACTTATATGCACTCTAAATTCTTTAACGACCATCTTCTCGTTTGTATCCTAGTCCACTCACCCACTTCTCATTGGGTTACTATGCACCTTATGCTACTACAATACAACACCAAAGAAGTTACACGCATACCTAAATTCATCTTTCAAATCTCCGATTAACAACTATCGTATCCTCTTCCGTGTCCGCTTTATTACTTTTTCATGTTAAAGCCAATGTGTTAACGTCTACTCATTTTCACACACACACACACACACACACACATGCCCTTTACTCTATCTCTATGTCCCTTAAGTTTTCATTTTAACTCATCATGCAAATATTAACCTAAACCTCCTAGAACCACTATCACACCTTAAGTATCAACATGTCTCCATACCAAACAAATTACCAAACCTACATAGGATTAATGAACCAGAGTAATCGGAAAGGTTGTAAGAAGAAAAGAAGCCACGCACAGACATTTCAAACGATCTAACATACCGACTCAAGTTCGCCGTTCACAGTTCTCATACGATTACACCATTTTGTCTCATTTTCAATTAACGGTTACCAAAACCATACTCATTTAAAAACTTCCATTTTCAAATGCAAGGTAGTGTAGAGAAACCCAAAAAAAATAGTACGGGTCAAGCTCCGTTGATTTGAGCTTGAATACCAGAATCCATTGATTCGCTCAAGACTACCAAATCCTTTTTCCAAACATCGATAAAATCATTGTTATCCTTTTTCTTTTCAAATACTTTTTATGAACCGCAACTCCATGTTTTATAGTAAACAAAATATAGTAACTGTGGCAGAGAATGACCATAACTCTTTGAATTTCATCATAAGTGACCAATAAAGTTATCGGTGTTCCACATTAATTATTCCTCATTCATAATCGTCTTTCATTCTCAAATTCTTATTTATGTTCTCATGAGCGAATGCTCCTGCCGGGCGTTATGGGACCCGCTTCCCCGGCCTTACCACCACACCCGTTGGTGGGCCTAATTCGTATCATGAGTGAGTGCTCCTGCTGGGCATTTTGGGACCCGCTTCCCCTGCCCTAGCACCACACCCGTTGGTAGGCCTAGTCCGTGTCATGAGCGAGTGCTCCTGCCGGGCGTTTTTGGACCCGCTTCCCCTCATGTAGTAAAACAAACTCTTAGTTCTCATCAATCAAATGACGTCAATATCAAATCATCTTAGTGTATATCAATACCGCAACAATACATATGCATAGCCAACCATTTCTCATATGTTTCCCATAATTCTCATCATTAATCTCGTCACCAACCCATCTATTCTACTACTAAGTATCTACCAATTATTCACAAACTGAACTTCATGCAAGTAGCTTGGAACAACTTCACCTTTCGATTTACAGTTCAAGAGGAAATTTAATTATTATAACTCACGTTTTTCATTTCATAAGATGGCTGATCATTCACTACAAGAAAATTCACCAAGCGCGACCAAATTGCCTACACAACGTATTTTTTGTCGGGAAAAGTAAGCTTTTACCGATGAAAAAGTAGTATGTGTCGGTGAATGTAAGCTTTTTGGCAACAAAAATAAATGCGTCGGCAAATGTTGTCGGCAAAAGTAAGATTGGCGGGAAATATTTTCCCGGAAAATATTTGCTGACAAAACTTTCTTTTAGCGATGAATTGTGCATAGACAAAAGTTGAATATTTCGGCAACGATATTTTTGAATCGGCAATAGTCTTGCGGGGAACTTTCGGCGACACAATGTGCATCGGCAAAAGTCAAATCTTTCGGCGATGAAATCTTTGTGTTGGCAATTGTTCGTATTCACATATAACATATATGTATGTATACGGTATAGATCTTGTGTATAATTATATGTACATTTTATATATGTGTATGTAAGGGTGTTTAAAGGAACACATGAAAATACACCATCTTAATCACTTATTTCAATGTCTGAGATATTGTGTTTTTATTTGTATTTTTTGTATCTCTTGAAACCATATTCCTATATAGTATAACGTATGATATGTATATTACATAGAGTACATCTATATATATAGTGTACATACATATAATATACATGTTATACTCTCTCTTGTCACACAATTTGTCTGTAGGCAAGAGTAATTCCCTATATATAGTTTAATTTGCAAAAAAGAAAGTATGAATTTTTTAAAAAAATGCATTCTTTTAAGTTCTAGGTGTTTAGAATATGAATTTAAGAGTACTCGCGAGAAATCAGAAAAAAATTGACTGGAAAGGGTTCGATTGGATCAGTTTTTGGTAAAAAAACGTTATTACAGCTTGGAACATCGAAATTCGATCAGAAAAGGAAACGTCCTTAACTTAACAGGTTAATGGCGCCCTTATAAGAAGTTTTGTGTACATATATATATATATATGTGTGTGTGTGTGTGTGTGTGTGTTATAGTCGTATGTAGTATATATATAGAATGTAAATATATGATATATGCAAATATAGTAGAAACTTACTACAGAAGATATAATATAATAGTATATATATTGGCTATATAGGTTATATATATTAGATCTTGTGATATTATCCACGGAAGAGTAAGTTGGTCTAACGGTAGGCGTGCAAGTGTGGATACCTGGTGTCTCACGTTCGAAACACGGGGTGCGCGAAACAAATTCAGCAGATTTGGATTTTTTTTTAAATTGACTTTTGCCGATGCAAAAGTTTCATCGCCAAAGGTGTTTCATTCTCCAATTTTAGAACCCCATTTGCCGACGCAGTACCATTTGCCGACAGGTTTTGCCGATGCAAACTTGTGTCGCTGAAACTATACTTTTGCCGATGAATGACATTTCACGTCGGCGAAACCCTTTCCCGATATATCAACGCCGACAACTTGCCGACGCAAAATTTTTCATCAGCGAAAACCTTTGCCGACTCATATATACTTTTGCCAATGTGCTTCGTTGTATCGCCAAATCCGCATTTTCTTGTAGTGATTGTCATTCACATACCCCCAGTCCAACTTTGATATACAATCAATCATCTCGACCCATATTTTCTCCCCCAGTCCAACTTTGATATACAATCAATCATCTCGACCCATATTTTCTCTAGGTGTCAACCAACATTTCTTAAGTATGATAACCTACCACCTAAATCTCATTATACCATTCAATTAAGTACTCAAGAGAATATAAGAACATCTGTGTCTCACCCAAATGATTTTAAGGAAAAAGGTTTCCCAACATATACGAACATATCTATCTTATTTTGGTTACCAAACCTTATCGGTTAGGAATTAGGAGATGAGACCACCACCATTGGAAAGTAGATTTTCTATATATTAATTTCGATATATAATATGCCCAAAACGGAGTTCGGATGAAAAAGTATACCCATTCGAAGTTTTGCCAAAATGCAAAATTTTCATTCCATACCAGTAGGACACGATCTCCTACCAGTAGGAGACCAGAATTTCACAAAAATACACTACTGGACAGCATTTCTACCGGTAGGGATATAACTTCTACCGGAAGGACCTGGGTTTTCAGCACGCGAATTCACCTTTCAAAGGGTTTCACTGGGGACCAAAAACAACGATCAAACACAATATTTAGGTTCCAAATCCACTCATAAACACATAAAGAGAGCGAGAAATCACTACCGAAAGGGTTTTGAGTAAAACCCTCAAATTCCAAGCAAGCCTTAGCTTCCGAGCTTGAAATCGACCACGAACACATCCTACGAGCTCTTCCCACTCGAACCAAGAACCGAGGATGCTCGTACAAGGCGTAATATGTGTGGGTTTTCAAGGATCCATGGAGGAGAAGCAAGAAAAACTAGAGAGAGGGAGATAAGCCAAGAGGGAGGGAGTCGGACAAAGAGAGGGAGAGTGGGAGTGTGGTGGAATATGATTGCCCACCACACACTCCCCCTTTTTATACCACTACACATTTCAATCACACTTGCACCCCAAATTTCCAAATCCTATCACATAAATCCCAAACACACATTCACATCACCTTTCACATTCTTTCATAATTTTAACTTTTATTTGAACATTAAATTATTAAAATTAAACACGGGTCTTTACAGTTTGTTAGGTTGATTGATAGATGGAAGGGAATAGATGATGGAGATTATATGTTGACGTGGGTAGCGATGATTATGTGGAGGATTTGGAAATGCAGAAATGAGGTTCTATTCAATGGAGCAGATCTGAACCTGAGCCAGATGGTGGTTGTAGCTATTAAGGAAGCTGAGGAATTTATCCTTTCAATGAGGGAACAGATTCTAGAGCTGAGATAGCTAAGAATGGAAAATGGGGAGTTGGCTTAATGTTGGCAGAAATCGACGTGTGGAAAGCTGAAATTTAATGTGGATGGGGCTTGGGTAAGCAGATCAAATGGATTGGCAAAGGCGGGTGCAGAGATAGTGGTACGGGATTCGAATGGGTCTTTTGTGGCATCAACACGTTCATTGAATCTGGGTGTGGTGGGTTCTCCTCTATGTGCGGAAGCTATGGCATGGCGGGCAATGCTTGATTTTGCCATTTTGCTTGGACTGGATTCGCTCGTTATGGAGGGGGATTCACAACAGTTGGTGAGGTGTATACGAGGTAAGATGTCATGTCCCACTGAAGTGGAGGTGGTGGTGGAAGATGTGGCAAGATCAAGAAATTTGGTTCGGGAGTGTGAGGTTGTGTTTGTTTGAAGATCGGCAAATGGGTAGCGGATACTTTGGCGAAAGATGGTTTGCAAGGTCCTGGTGTTAGAACTTGGGAAGCTAGGCCTCCTGATTGGTTGTTATCTCCTTTGGGCAAAGATAACCAATTTATTTCTTGTATTTGAGTTCTCTAAGTTATAATAAAAGTTTCCTATAGTTTTGGTTAGAAAAAAAATTATTATAACACTATTATGACTGGATGACTTGAAAATCTAGTTGTAATTAAAAAAATTAAAAAGGTAAAACATGCCAAGAAATAAAAGAAAATGATTAATTGGACCAAAAGTTTATTTAATGGACCAAAAAAGTCTCAAAGACAAACTTGTTAATGAAGAACTGTTGCAGTTTTCTGGTATCTCTCTCTCGATGTCTTCGCTCTCTCGTATGTATGTTGGGTATTGACGTTGTCTTCTCCACTAGTAGATCATCGTCTCTTTTTTTTTGGAAAAAGGCAAATTTTATAAAGGGACCAAGCCCAAAAGACCAAGGAGATAGCCTTAGGACAGAAATTGCAAGACTCTTGCCAAAATTATGGCCACCAAAACCTAACTGTTTACAACAAAAGAAAAGCAACAAAACACCAAGCCCTTCTAATTGTCTACTCTGAATTGGATGCCCTAGGCGTGTCAAACAGCAGCATCAAAATCAGAATGTATGGACAACCTTATAGATAGCAAGGAGGCTCTGATTTCTTCCTCAATTCTCTTAACTAGGGTGTAAGAATCTACTCCAACTTGTCTGAATAGATCATCGTCTCCTTATCAAGACGAAACCTTTTTCCATCGGCACCCACATGAGCACCGCTTTCTTCTGCCCATGGCAATCGATAGTAGATTTCACCAGGCATGTTCCTATTCCTCCCCCTGATTGTGCACGTGACTACGTGTACATATCTACCAATTTGTAAAACCCTAAATTCTTTTACTCTAATTCTCCCAATTTGCTCTCTCTAAATCAGGTTATTCCTAAACTATCTATTTGAGACTGGAATTTAGATCTGTATAAGAAAGGGTCATTGTCCACACATATAATTTGGAGGGGATTTAAGTAGTGATCAATGACGGTCAAGGCAGAATTGGTGGGGCATTGAAAGTTCGTGAATTTGAATTCTCAAAAGATCTTTAATTAGGAAGTTCCAGATTCAAGACATCTACTGTAGTTCCATTGATGCTATTGGTAAGCATGGATATTGAATCATTGATATCTTTAACAGAAGTTTTGAGAAGTCTTGGCTTTGTGTAAGGAAATATATAATCTTCCCATTTAGTGGTCTCCAATGGGATTGAACTTTGGAAAGAGATATTCCATTAAGCCAAGGTTGTGAAGCTGACAATAGCACTTTTCCTTTCAATTTCTTGATCAAGCTTTACCACTGATCTCATGTTCAATTTTACTGTTACTTGATATGTTTTGGAATGAGCAAATAGGGTTTGTTCTAGGGGAAAAAAAAATCGGTTGAGTGGAAGTCAGATGAAAATACTAATAAACTTCCCAAGTATGTTGGTCACTTCCTCTCCCATTTAATGCCTACAAATGAAGGGCAACCTTAAAATTAAAAGTTCAAAGTATTTTAATACAGAGTAATCACTGTTTCCTTAAAAGATTATAATCCCAACATTAGACTACCAAATTGGGACGGAGGGAGTAGATCATTGTTTTTGTCTTGTTTTCCAAGTATATATGTAATTTGTTGTTTTAGTAAATCTGGCATCAATGTTCTAAATAGTGCTCAGTGCTAGGCGGGCAAACGACCATCGATCTTCAAGTTTCGAGACCTATTAATCAGCCATTAATTGCCTTTTAGCAATTAGTCGTTTTTTAATTTATAATATATTCTGCATCCTCCCTACCATTAATAATCACAAATTTCCTAGTTGATGAGATATATATTCTCTCCCAAAAAAATTTCTAATTCTCTTTGGCTATCGGATACTCAATTTTAACACTTTTGAAGGTTAACAGTTCTCTACATTTCAAATATAGAAACATAGTTAGTGGACTATTCAGTCGGTGAGTGTACTGACTTTTGATATGTTTACTATTGGGGTGTATATTAGTTTATTTATATTAGTAGTTAGTGGTGTGCATATTATATATTATACTAGTTAGTGGAGTGTATATTATATATTATATACACTAGTATATATTGAGATACCAGATGAGAGTGAGAGACAATGAGAGAGAGAGACTTCTGGACCTAGTGATTGCATGAGAATGAGAGAGAGAGAGAGAGAGAGAGACAGTGAGAGAGAGAGAGAGAGAGAGAGAAACATAGAGAGAGAGATTTGAGATACCAGACAAGCGAGAGAGAGAGAGAGCTGGAGAACTTACAGCAGTGAGGCAGTGAGGACGACCGGCGATGATAGACGGCAATGAAAGACAACAATGACTGATGGAGAGAGAGAGACCAGACGATCATGCTTTAGGGTTCCGACTGTGTTTTACTCTGGTGTTACTCTGAGATACCAGACGATCGTATATCTTGAAGACCTTAAACGGGTACTGGTGAGTAAACTTACATAACAAGCCCTTCAACTTCATTACCCCAACAATTACACTCCTTGAATTTTTAAAATTACAGATTTATCCCATATAATCGCTGAATAGATGCCTAATCGCTGATTAACCGATTAATCAACTAATCGCCGACTAGATGCCGATCAGCTAATCGCCGACTAATCTTCAGACTGCCTAATTCAAACGACTAGGCATTAATCTGATCGGAGAGGCCATAAATCTGATTAATTGGCGATTAAAACCGATTTTTAGAACATTGTCTGACACATATTCAACCTGACACCAATGTTCTAAAAAGCGCTCGGTGCTAGGCGGGCGAACGACCACCTTCCATTAATCACCTTTTAGCAATTAATCGGTTTTTTTATTTATAATATTCTGCATCCTCCCTACCATTAATAATCACAAATTTCCTAGTTTATGTGATATATCTTCTCTCCCAAAAAATTTCCTAGTTCTCTTTGGCTATCGGATACTCAATATTAAAACTTCTTTACATTTCAAATATAGAGTCATAGTTAGTGGACTATTCAGTTTATTAGTTTATTTATATTACTATTTAGTGGTGTGCATATTATATATTATACTAGTTAGTGGAGAGTATATTATATATTTTATACACTAGTATATACTGAGATACCAAACGAGAGTGAGAGACAGTGAGAGAGAGACTTCTGAACCTAGTGAATGCATAAGAATGAGAGAGAGAGACAGTGAGAGAGAGAGAGAGAGAGAGAAACATAGAGAGAGATATATTGAGATACCAGACGACACAGAGAGAGAGAGAGAGAGAGAGACAGAGAGAGAGAGCTAGAGAATTTACACCAGTGAGGTGGCGAGGAAGACCAGCGATGATAGACAACAATAAAAGACGGCGATGACAGGCGGAGAGAGAGAGAGACCAGCGATCATGTTTTAGGGTTCCGATTGTGTTTTACTCTGGTGTTACGCTGAGATACTAGATGATCATATATCTCGAAGCCCTTAAACTGATACTGGTGAGTAAAATTGCATGACAAGCCCTTCAACTTCATTACCCCAACAGTTACACTCCTTGAATTTTTTGAAATTACAGATTTATCCTGTTTAATCGCCTAATAGATGCCTAACCACTGATTTGTTTTGAAGGAAATTATTTCTTCACACTTTTGTTTACATTTTGGGTTGGATTAAATAAATTTGAAGTACAAGCTTGATGTGGACAAGTTATGGTGACTTTAACTATATAAACTCGATGATGAGTTTCTTCAAGCTGGGAAGGATGATGCAGATTAGGTTTCAGAAAAAACTAGCAGTTTATTAGTATTTTATTTAATTTTTAGTATTTTGCTAGGATTTTTAAAATTGGGATTGCTAATATGGAGTTATCAGAAAAAATAGCAGTTTATTAGTATTCTATTTTATGTTTTCTTGTTCTACAAGAATTGTGGTTGCTTCCTAGTACGGAGTATTTTGTTTCCTTTTTAATTCTAGAGTTGCTACAATTATAAACAATTGTTATAAGCCTTAGGGCAAGAGAATTGTTACTGAATAATGAAAAATGATATTAATTCTCAAATTTGTTTGTTCAAAAAGAAGGAGTATCTCTGGCTTAAATATTGTTCTTTTTTCTTATTATATATAGATTCGTAAAAAGAGGCTGCGTTCCACCACTTTTTGGAGCTTGATGTTTTGAAATATTTTGTGTGAAAAATTGGTTGACACACATAAAATCTCTATAGAGGGAAATAGTTTTAAAGTCCAACTCACCACTATGGGATCAAAAATGATACTCACACAACAATCCAAACACAACAATTTACACAACCTCTCACATGCATGTGGGCTCCACACACACTACTATGTGTGGGCCCCACATGTATGTGAGAGGTTGTGTAAGTTGTTGTGTTTGGATCGTTGTGTAAGTAGCATTATCCCTATGGGATTGCTTATATTCCTAGGTTCTTGGGATTCTTGATCAAAGAATAATTACGCAGCAAAAAAAAGAACGCAAATGTTTCTTTAATTAGTTTTTCCATGAACGGATCTTTTCGTTTCCTTATCAACATGAGTCTGTTTGAGTTGTTGCCACCAAGCAGAAGCCCTCCCTCTAAATCTAGCTAGTAGCCACAAGAGGGACCCTCTTATGTTTAGAGACCTCTTTGAAATTCAGGATTTTGTTGATGGTACTCTTCCGGTCCATAAACTCCTTCGGCATCATATCTCTCTTAAATTCAAGTAAGTCAATCTTCATACTATTTTTCCAGTAACGTGAGTTGAGGGTGTGAGCCACAACCTCCCTATTCTGCCCTCGTTGATGGTGGTAGCCACAAAAAGTACTGGAAACTTCATTAGTAAAACCTTCCTCTGTCGGAAGGTTAGGTCTAACAGAATGATGGTGAGATGAGTTTGAAACTTCTAAAAATATGACGTCTACCCGGACGTGCGATGAGTATTGTTGATGGTGCGCATGTTGCAATTCAAGAATTAAACTGGAAGAATAGTTTTGCCCGAGGAAAATGCTTCTGAAGCTAGCCCACTATCCATTAATGTAGTTAATGTGGTGGATATTCCTGTTTTGTGGATTAAATTCAATCAAGAGCAAGATGATAAAAAAAAAAAAAAAACATTCGATTGCATCCCAGTCAAAGAGCCAAACACCGAAATTTCTGTTTGACCGAAAAAAAAAGAGCCAAATACCTTAACAAAGCCAAGCTTGATCTGGTTTTGCTAAGGGCTCATGGGTTTTCCCGGCCGGGTATAGTGACATCCCACACCCATCATAAAATGCGACAATCCCACTGTGATTTCTCAGTATTAATTGTGTGTTTGTAGAGAAAATACCTTTAGTTCATATTTTTTCATGATTGTCCTTGTTGTACGTTCTTCTTTTTCAACATGCTTCTGTACATCATAAGGGCATCAACTTATTCTCGATCGGAATTGAACCACAACTTCACTGCAATTAAATCCTTCTACATACAATCGTTAACTGCCCCGATCTGTCATGAATAATCCCATTCGGACTGGTTGGTTTAGATTGTCTTATGTGACCACTGCCATTATTAAAGTTGTATCTTCAGAACCCAGAATCATTGTGGCCCTATTAATTTTAAAAATAAGAAAAGGGAAAAAAAGAAAAAAGAGGAAAAAGTAGAGGTAATAGTAGAAAGTGTCTAGTTGGACGATTAATCATTGTGGCCCTATTAATTTTAAAAATAAGGAAAAGGAAATGGTTTACTATCAGGTTTTAATTGGGACCCTGCAAGTGACAGTTCTATTAGTCCCCATGATTAGTCGAAGCACGTGTAATTAAGCTGGCCCAGACACTTGAGTTATCATAAAGAGAAATGGTTTACAAATTAAGGAAGATGCCTTTTTTTTTACTCTTCCATAGCGTTGTTTTGGTGCTTCATCCCAATGTAATGTAGGTCAGATCCGCTTCAATATAATATTAGCTCCAAATTAAAGTATCTTTCGGGTATGGAAGACAACTTCTAGTAATTATTTTTTTTGGTTAAATTGTTTTCACTAAATTAAAAGTTATAAATAATGTGTTAGGTTCGTGGAAGAAAATATGTTGGATGTTATAGTTTAGTGAAATCAATTTAATTAAATTGACAAAAAGGTGTTACTGTGAATAACTTTATTAAAGTAAAAAAGGTGTAGTAAAAGTTCCAGTCCACAGAAAAACCAAATCCGCAACACCATGCACTATATAACTATTTTCAAAAAGCTTTACCCAAAAAAAAAAAACCACTTTTCCAATCCCTTGGGTCAAGTTGTAAGAAAATGTCACGCCCTCAATTTTCAACATAATTATATAATCCAATTAATAAAAGAACCTCGCGTAACATAAATAATACCCAAAGAGTTTCCCACCTGTCAAATTTACAAAACAAGTCCCCATAGTTACAGAAACACAATCTTGGTACCATGGCCGAAATTAACTTAGTTACAAGTACAGCCAACTCAAAGTATTACCACTTTCTAGTCAAAAGGAATTTAAGAATAATTAGTTACATACTCATCTTTACCAAAAGCAAATTGATTACAAAAGATGATTAAGTAACTAAAACAAGGTTAGCTCCCAAAAATCTTCATGTACAAGCACGCCGTCACATGCAGTCTATAGCCCAACGTTCGAACCTGAAAAGAAGGATTTTGTTGAGCTACACTAGCCCAGTAGGAAAATCTTTACCAAATTTATATGCAAATATGATGATAAGAGCAAACATGAGAGGATAAGGAAACACAGCTCGACAGACGGTAACCAATCAATTTGCAAATGAACCCTTAACGAAATCGTATGCATGAGCCCTACGATGCTAACCCTTCTACAAATCCCAACTCGACTTGCTAACCTAAAACTTCACCATCGGTATTTCCACCACTTGCGTTACCGGAATAACACCATAAGGATTACCGTGTTACCACCACTTGCGTCACGGTGATCCCTAATAACTCGGGTTACCGTATTACCACCACTTGCGTTACGAAACCCTTTAAGTCTCCGCATTACCACCACTTGCGTTACGGGACTTCCTAAACCAACCTTCGACCCAAAATCAACTATTTCTCATATGACACGCAAACTAGGACTCCCCCATGGACACGTTCATAGATAGAACACCCTACATTATGCCAAAGCCATCACAAATGCACCATGAATGATCACACAATACCAACAATCTATAGAAAGTGAATTTACAACATTTAACTAGGTCAATTCTTATTCGGTTATTGTTAACGGAAGACCAACGGACCAAGGAGTACATCGAGTCATCATAGAAGGTCAATTAGACAAGCTTGAGATAGTTTAGGAGGTGTCCAAAAGGGTTTAGAAGTGATTGGAGATCAAAACAATCAACGAAGAAGCAAAAATGTGCAAAACTGGAGATAAGCTCACTGTATCGATACGCGCTTAATCCGTATCGATACGGAATCAACTGTCCAAAAAGATAAGCTTACTGTATCGATACGGCCCTTAATCCGTATCGATACCACGGGGCTTCGGGTAGAACTTTCAGCAGATTTTCAGACATGCTCAAGAACCAAAATCCGACAATCAAGGGCACGATTTTACACCAAATCAACGTATAAACATATAAAAGAAGTAAAGAAGTCCCTACCTCGCAATAATGGTCGAGATTCAAGCGATTGGAACGAGCCCTAGCTTTTTGAACTCCGAAACTTCGATTTAAACTCAACCCAAGGATCTCCGAGCTCAAGAACGCGATTGCAAGGCCGGAGGGAGGTTGTTTCTTGAAGATTTTGGGAGATGGAGTGGAGTTTTGGGTGAGAAGAGAGGAGAGAGAGAGAGAGCCGGTGGAGAGAGGGAGAGAACGGATGAGAGAGAGAGGAGGGGAGATTTTTAATCTCCTACATCTAACACACACCCTTATATACCCACATATCTTTATATCACACACACACCCCCTCAACTCTCTATTCTTTCACTCTAGCCCTCAATCCAAAATATCCACCAATTAATCCATATTATCTCAATTAGGCATTTAATAATTAAATAAATTACGGATCTCTACAATCTATCCTCCTTAAAGAAATTTCGTCCCGAAATTTTCAACGCAAGCCAACTAAAGATTATGCATCAAACATACATGCTCATGTCATATCATATATCATCAAACAATAAGCTGACAATCAAAAGATTATAATTTCAAAACTCACATTGATTAGCTTGAAAACAAATGCGGGTACTTTTCTCTCACTTCGTCTTCCCTTTCCCACGTTGACTCTTCTTTCCCAAGATGACTCCATAAGACTCGCACTAATTGAATAGTCTTACCCCTCAAGCGTTGCTCGCGCGAATCGAGGATACGTATCGGCTCCTCCCCGTAAGATGCATCGGCTTCTAACTGTAACTCGGACCACTCTAAAACGTGTGACGGATCCGGCTCATACTTACGTAACATTGACACGTGGAACACATCATGAACATTCGATAATCTTGGTGGTAATGCCAACCGATACGCTACTTCCCCGATCTTCTCGATAATGTCAAATGGCCCAATAAAACGTGGAGAAAGCTTGCCCCTCTGCCCAAAACGAGTTAGTCCCCGACGTGGCGATACCTTTAGAAACACGTGATCCCCCACTTCAAACGATAACGGTCGGCGACGACGATCGGCATAACTCTTTTGTCTACTTTGTGCGGTTAATAACCGTTGGCGAATTACTTTGACTTGCTCGGTAGTCCTCCTTTGCGCTTCAAGAAGACGTCTACGAATCGCTTTCATGCTCTCGGAAGTTTCTTGGATCAATTCCGGCCCAATTAACGTAGCCTCGCCCAACTCAGTCCAACAAACGGGTGATCGACACGGTCTCCCATATAAAGCTTCATACGGCGCCATCTCGATGCTAGATTGGTAGCTATTGTTATACGCGAATTCAACTAACGGTAGGTGATCCTCCCAACTACCCCGAAAATCCATAATGCAAGCCCGAAGCATATCTTCTAAAATTTGGATCGTTCTCTCGGATTGTCCATCTGTTTGAGGATGATACGCGGTACTAAATAAGAGATTGGTGCCAAGAGCGGCCTGTAAACTTTGCCAAAAGCGTGCGGTAAACCTTGGATCTCGATCCGATACAATAGAAACGGGGATACCATGAAGACGGATAATCTCGCGAATATATAAACGGCTAAGCGCATCAATCGAATCCGTAACTTGAATCGGTAAGAAATGAGCTGATTTAGTCAATCGATCGACTATCACCCAAATGGCATCGTGGCCCCTCGGCGATCTCGGCAAACCGGTAACGAAATCCATAGTCACGTTCTCCCATTTCCACTCAGCCACTGGTAATGGTTGCAACTCCCCCGCTGGTCGTTGATGCTCGGCTTTGACTTGTTGGTACGTAAGACATTTAGACACGAAGATGATGACATCTCTCTTCATTCCCGGCCACCAAAACTGTCTACGCAAGTCATGGTACATTTTCGTTCCTCCCGGATGCACGGCTAAAGGTGAGTGATGAAATTCCCTCAAAATTTCTTCCCGACACGAAATGGGTACGAACAATTTTCCTTGGTATCGTAAACCTTGATCGGCGTGAATCATCCACCCCTCTCGAGCATTCCCCCTAAGAAACTTAGTACGAAACTTATCCGCTTCTTCATCTTGCTGCTGGGCCTCAATCACTCGAGTCGACAAGGTTGATTGGACGGTTAAATTGCACAAAGTGACTCCATCACATACCTCTTCGAAATGTAGCGCATACGAACCTAAGTCGTTCACCGTTTTCCACTCATGGATGGCTAAACTCGCAAGTCGCATCGATTTCCTACTTAGTGCGTCCGCTACCACGTTCGCCTTTCCCGGATGATATTGCAATTCAAAATCGTAGTCCTCTAAGTGTTCCATCCATCGGCGTTGCCGTAAGTTAAGCTCCTTTTGAGAGAACAAATATTTGAGACTCTTGTGATCGGAAAAGACTTCGAACCTTTCACCGTAAAGGTAATGACGCCAACCTTTCAAAGCGAAAACAACGGCCGCAAGCTCTAAGTCATGGGTAGGGTAGTTTCGCTCATGAGTTTTCAGTTGCCGCGATCCATATGCTACCACTCGCCCTAATTGCATCAATACGCAACCTAATCCCTCTTTTGACGCGTCACAATACACGGAATAACCAACTCCCCGTTCGGGCACAACCAAAACCGGCGCGGTAGTCAATCTTTTCTTCAATTCTTGAAAAGCCATCTCACACGCATCACTCCAAACGAAACGAGTCCCTTTACGAGTCAATTTAGTCAATGGAACCGCTAGTCGAGAGAAATCGAGTACGAAACGACGATAATACCCAGCTAAGCCCAAGAAGCTACGTATTTCGAACACATTCTTCGGTTGTTGCCAATTCATCACGGACTCTACCTTCCCCGGATCAACGGATACCCCATCCTTCGATACAACGTGACCCAAAAACTTGACTTCGGACAACGAAAATTCACACTTACTAAGCTTGGCATACAAACGGTGCTCTCTCAAAAGTTCAAGAACGATAGAAAGATGAGATTGATGTTCTTCCTCCGAAGATGAGTAGATAAGAATATCGTCCACGAAAACAACTACGAAACGATCGAGATAAGCACGAAAAATGCGGTTCATTAGATCCATGAAAGTTGCCGGTGCGTTCGTCAAACCAAAGGGCATAACAACAAACTCGTAGTGGCCATATCGAGTACGAAAAGCAGTTTTGGGAATGTCTTCCCTCCGAACTCTCAACTGGTGATAACCGGACCTCAAATCGATCTTAGAGAAACAAGTGGCGCCCCGAAGTTGATCAAACAAGTCGTCGATTCTAGGCATAGGGTACTTATTCTTAATGGTGACACGATTTAATTTACGGTAATCGATACACAAGCGAAGCGACCCATCTTTCTTTTGAGCGAACAAAGCCGGTGCTCCCCATGGTGACGTACTCGGACGGATAAACCCCAAATCCTCCAATTCTTGCAACTGGATCTTCAATTCTCTCAATTCGGCAGGCGCGAAACGATAAGGAGGTATGGAAGTGGGAGCGGTACCAGGAAGCAAATCTATAGAAAATTCGATTTCCCTCTCAGGTGGTAAACCAGGTAACTCCGTCGGAAACACATCCGAAAAATCACAAACGACAAGAGGTAACTCCCCACGTGTGGATACGTCCTCATCTAAGGCCAAACTCGCTAACAGAGCATACACCGACTCACGCTCCCGAGACTCGCACAGATATGGTTCTATCGGTTCCCGACGCTCCCCGAAGAATTCAAAACAAGAACCCCCAGGCGGACAAATACGGACCCGACGCTTGTAGCAATCTATAGTGGCATGGAACATCGACAGCCAATCCATTCCCAAAATGAGGTCAAACCCCGACATATTCAGCACGATAAAATCAAATGTAAAATGACGATCTCGAATAGTAAGCTCACAATCCCTGCAAATGCGGTCTAACGGCGACCTACCTCCTATCGGTGTGTCAACAAACAACGGAGGACTAATACTTTCGATTTCCAACCCCAAAGCACAAGCAATAGATGCAGCAATGAATGAATGCGATGCTCCTGAATCAAACAACACTCTAGCAAAGGAGTTAAACAAGAGAAATGTACCCCTCACAACCGAAGTGTCCGGGGCCTGAGAAGTGACAGGAGGTGGTGGAGGCGGAATAGCAGAAGTGATAGCAAATGCCCTCCCCTGAGTGGTCTGACCCTGAACGTGTCCACCCCGATGACTAGAGCCCTGAGTAGGTGTAGACGAACTAGCTCCTCTTTCAGCCTGAGATCCCTGAGCCGAAGTGTTCTGACGAAAGTGAGACTGCTGCTGCCTCTGATTACCCCGAAATGACTGCCGGCCAAAACCCTGTCCACCTCTCGGCTGCTGCACCGATCCCGACTCGCTACGAGCCCCATCCCCACGTGGACAATTCCTAGCAAAATGACCGGGCTTCCCACAAGTAAAGCACGTGTTCAACAATCGCGGGCATTGGGCGCGAATGTGCCCCGTCTGACCACACTCGTGACATACGATCGAAGGTCTATTAGAAACTCCCCGAGTCCCAAACGAAGATGAAGGTGGAGGCCTAAAGTTTGACGGACCCTGCGAAGCCGATGATTGATCTCGTTGTCTCTTTCTCCCTTGACTTCCGAAACTTCCCGACGAAGAACTCATACCTCCTAATGGTTGTCTTGGTTCCCAAACCTTAGTATTTTTAGGTGCCTCCCTCGGTGTCTCAATGCTCCTCGCACATTCAACGACTTCGGAAAACCTCCCTTTGCGTTGTGCCATAACAAACTTCTTCACGGTATCATGTAAGCCCCTCTCAAACCGCCTACATTTTCTCTCTTCGGTAGCTACTAACTCTGGCGCGAAACGAGACAAGGATTGGAATTTTAAGGCATATTCCGACACGGTCATATCCCCTTGCTCTAACCTTTCGAACTCATTTCTCAATTGGTCACGACTCGTTTCCGGAAAGTATTGCTCCTCGAAGAGCACTTCAAATTCGGCCCATGTTAGGTTCTCGACATCTGGCTCATTGGCTTGAGCCACGGTCCTTGCCGCTCTCCTCATATCCTTTCGCGATTCTAGCACCGACTCCCACCACTCATTCGCTTCCCCGGTTAGCTGAACGGCTACGATATTGACTCGCAAGTCATCCTCCGTTATCTGAAGAGCTCTAAAGAGTTTTCGAATTTGGGCTAGCCAATGATCGGCCACAAGAGGGTCACTACTCGACCCATCGAAGGTAGGTGGATTTCTTCGGCTGAACTCCCTCATTGCTATCATAGCCCGACTGTCGGCGCTTTCCCTAGGAGCAGGATTCAAAAGGTTTGCAGCTGCAAGAGCTGCAACGAAATCCCTAGCAAAAGGGTTTTGAACGACCGGGACTTCTTCTCCCCGACCGTGTTCGGTCCCTTCCCTCGGATTCCCACTCGGATTTTCCCCATGGTGGCTAACCTCATCCTCAACCAGCGCTTCTCGGCCACGACCACGGCCACGACCACGACCGCGACCACGGCCACGACCACCCCTACTTTCGGCCTCACCTGCCCTAGCACGCGTTCTCGGAGGCATCTAGCTACAAGTTATAAGAAAGAAAGACTGATCAATAGCAACATTGTCTAATGAGGTCAAAACCTCCAACTATCCCAACACGGGTCAAAGCAACTCTACGCCACTCTACAATATTGAAATGCAATGTCACATAAGCCAAGTAATGTCAATGCACACATAAGCACACATGTGATATTTCAAAAGGCGTGACTTTTGAACCCATGAGACTAAAAGTCTCCCCACGGTCTCAAAGTATTCAAACCTAGATGCTCTGATACCAATTTGTCACGCCCTCGATTTTCAACATAATTATATAATCCAATTAATAAAAGAACCTCGCGTAACATAAATAATACCCAAAGAGTTTCCCACCTGTCAAATTTACAAAACAAGTCCCCATAGTTACAGAAACACAATCTTGGTACCATGGCCGAAATTAACTTAGTTACAAGTACAGCCAACTCAAAGTATTACCACTTTCTAGTCAAAAGGAATTTAAGAATAATTAGTTACATACTCATCTTTACCAAAAGCAAATTGATTACAAAAGATGATTAAGTAACTAAAACAAGGTTAGCTCCCAAAAATCTTCATGTACAAGCACGCCGTCACATGCAGTCTATAGCCCAACGTTCGAACCTGAAAAGAAGGATTTTGTTGAGCTACACTAGCCCAGTAGGAAAATCTTTACCAAATTTATATGCAAATATGATGATAAGAGCAAACATGAGAGGATAAGGAAACACAGCTCGACAGACGGTAACCAATCAATTTGCAAATGAACCCTTAACGAAATCGTATGCATGAGCCCTACGATGCTAACCCTTCTACAAATCCCAACTCGACTTGCTAACCTAAAACTTCACCATCGGTATTTCCACCACTTGCGTTACCGGAATAACACCATAAGGATTACCGTGTTACCACCACTTGCGTCACGGTGATCCCTAATAACTCGGGTTACCGTATTACCACCACTTGCGTTACGAAACCCTTTAAGTCTCCGCATTACCACCACTTGCGTTACGGGACTTCCTAAACCAACCTTCGACCCAAAATCAACTATTTCTCATATAACACGCAAACTAGGACTCCCCCATGGACACGTTCATAGATAGAACACCCTACATTATGCCAAAGCCATCACAAATGCACCATGAATGATCACACAATACCAACAATCTATAGAAAGTGAATTTACAACATTTAACTAGGTCAATTCTTATTCGGTTATTGTTAACGGAAGACCAACGGACCAAGGAGTACATCGAGTCATCATAGAAGGTCAATTAGACAAGCTTGAGATAGTTTAGGAGGTGTCCAAAAGGGTTTAGAAGTGATTGGAGATCAAAACAATCAACGAAGAAGCAAAAATGTGCAAAACTGGAGATAAGCTCACTGTATCGATACGCGCTTAATCCGTATCGATACGGAATCAACTGTCCAAAAAGATAAGCTTACTGTATCGATACGGCCCTTAATCCGTATCGATACCACGGGGCTTCGGGTAGAACTTTCAGCAGATTTTCAGACATGCTCAAGAACCAAAATCCGACAATCAAGGGCACGATTTTACACCAAATCAACGTATAAACATATAAAAGAAGTAAAGAAGTCCCTACCTCGCAATAATGGTCGAGATTCAAGCGATTGGAACGAGCCCTAGCTTTTTGAACTCCGAAACTTCGATTTAAACTCAACCCAAGGATCTCCGAGCTCAAGAACGCGATTGCAAGGCCGGAGGGAGGTTGTTTCTTGAAGATTTTGGGAGATGGAGTGGAGTTTTGGGTGAGAAGAGAGGAGAGAGAGAGAGAGCCGGTGGAGAGAGGGAGAGAACGGATGAGAGAGAGAGGAGGGGAGATTTTTAATCTCCTACATCTAACACACACCCTTATATACCCACATATCTTTATATCACACACACACCCCCTCAACTCTCTATTCTTTCACTCTAGCCCTCAATCCAAAATATCCACCAATTAATCCATATTATCTCAATTAGGCATTTAATAATTAAATAAATTACGGATCTCTACAGAAAAAATATCTAGTGAATTCTTTAGTTCCAGAGCATGAACCTCTTAATTAGTTGGTCTGCCTTTAACCCGAAGGAAAGGAAAATAGTCGAAGTGTATGGAAATTAGCCAAAATTTCTTATTGTCAACAACTCTTGGGGCCACCTCATCTCACACGTAAACATGTCAAACGGCGACTGCTCTGAAATTATACTGAGAGACAATCCTTTCGCTCCTCTCCAAAGGAATGAGTCCCGGGTGCGGCATGGTCCTCTTTAGCCTTCTAATGGGTTTGGGGTCTAGGAGGTGGTGTGTGGGGTGTTCTGATATTTTGATGAGCTAGCTGTATGTGTGTGCTCGTGAGTTGCTGTCAGTAGTGGTGTGATGGCGACTGCTCTGTTTTTTTTTTTTTTGTGGCAGCGGTGATTAGGTTTGATTGGATTAGGATGTGGTTTTGATTCTTGGGTTTGATTATTATTTCAATTGTGGGCGTTTTGAGGCATTTAGGTGTTTGAGCTTTTGCCGCTAAGGTGTTTGAACCTTGGTCCTCTGTTTTCCAACCTTGTTTGAATTCCTCTCCTTTCCTCCCAACTTGATGTACCATTTGTCAAGTTTTCTTAACAAAAATTTTTGCCTATCAAAAAAAAAAGCATGTCAATCGGCTATAGAAAAGGCTATTGGGATTAGCCCGAGGTGCATGTCAACTGGCCAGGACATAGAGCTTTGCAAAAAATTCGGTGAACCGTGAAACCGGTCTGAACCGATACGATCCGTACCTTTTGGATTTTGTTTGAATGGTCTAGACACGGGTTGAAAAATTAGGAAACCGTGACTCGGTGGTCGGTCCATGGATTTTCATTACGAAATCGTGGATTAACCGAATCGGACCATGAGATATTTATTTTATATTAATAATATATACTTCCTCTGTCCCTTATTTAGAGTACAGTATTCCATTTTGGATTGTCCCTTAATAAATGTCCATTTTGTAAAGTTAGTGAGTAAAAGTTGGTTCATTGTCTATTTTATCCCTAAAAGTAGATTCCATTTTGAAAAGTTAGTGAGTAAAAGTGTAATGATGATGGGTAAGAAAGTAAAGTGGAGGAAAAAGTTGATGTGAAATGTATAATGATGATGTCTTTTTAATAAGTTGGAGTTACGAAGCAAGACAATTAAAAGAGAATAAATTCTTTACACCGCCGGTGTAAACATTTATTTATTCCAAATTAATTGGATTGCGACACGTGTCAAAATAGTGGTCCCGATTAATAAAATATGACAACGTGGCGTAATGCAATTGATTTGGAGGAAACAAATATTTATACCAGCAGTGTAAAGAATTTATATACAATAGTAACATTATGTTTTAGTATTATTAAAACTTTTATTTATACCAATTTTAGTATTTTACCTTCATAATGGAATCATCCTAACCACAATCTGCTCGGTAATTGTTTTCTTTCGCTTTTGAACATGAAATTCTCTCGTTACTTACATGTATACATACATAAATGCATATATGTATGTATGAAATGGAACACAAACATGTATCTTGATATAGTCAATTAGTGTTTCTGTAACCTTCGGTTATTGTTTTTGTTTTGAAACATCATCTTTGGATAAAACTGTAACCGATTCATAAGTCAGGGATTGAATTGGAACTGGACCGTAGAACTTTTGGTTCGGACACGGATTTCCTTTTGTAAAAACCGTGACTAGCGATTCAGTCCTCGAATTTCTAAAAATCCGATCCAATCCGGACCGCGAACACCGCTCAGAACACCTTGCATTACTAAAAGAAAAATCTGGCCAAAACATTGATCGACATCCAATTTTTATTAATTATGCACGTGACTAGACGCTTTTGATGTCCTCCATCGTCGACAATTATGCATACGTGTGCACCTACCTCACTTTTTTTTTTTAAGAAGAGAGCTTGGCTCCTTGCATGAATGGGAAATGCTGTAATGCAACTGGTGAACTACAGTGTGTTGTCTGACACATGGAATGTCAATCTTATCAGTCAAAAGTTGCGATGTATTTTTAAACTGTTATTGGTAATAGATTGTTTTTAATGTGGGCCACTGATTGATGAAACCGACGATTATGTTCCACTCTATACACGTACTACACAGGAGTGCACTATAGCAAACCACGATGGAAATCGTCGCAGGAGTGTGGACAAAATACAGTAATGTCAACACACTATCAAGTGTCCACTGGTTTAGATTCCATTCCCAATCCAGGGAACTCAGTGGGAACAGGAATCAGCCGTAAGTCCAAGCATCTCGGGATTGATTGGAATCAAACAATCAGGCACTAAGAGAGAAATTTCTTATAAATTCGTTAATCCAGATGCGCATGACGCGCCTTTGACCAAATCGACGAGAAAAATAATTGAGGTGCGCGTTAACTATCCGGACAAAATTGCCAGACAACCAAAAACAAAAAAAACCAAGAATCCATGTCACGTGAGTAACGTTTGATGAGCTCGTAACAGAAAGCCGAGCCAAATAATTGACTGAAAAGTAAGGATAGGAATGGCTGAACGTACCGTCTAATGAAACTTTCCACCACAAATGTCCTAGTCAGTGCTCCCCATATGTCCATCTATCATGAGTTAAAAACACATTATTTTTCTTTGAGTATACCCCAAATCCACCCAAAAACAAGAGGAAAAAAACCCAAAATAAAAACTGATTCGGAGTGAATTTTTGTTGTATCCCTAGCCCAAAGCACTGACTTAGGGATACTTCCACCCTCTATTTGTTCTTTTGTAAATAAAATTATGGATGAGAGTGTTCAAATCCTCCTAGTAACCTTTCCGGCTCAAGGGCACATCAACCCATCTCTCCAATTCGCCAAGAGCCTCGTGAAAATGGGCATCCACGTCACCCTCTTAACGGCCTTTTCCGCCGTCAACCGCATAACCAAAAGCGCTGATGCCGCGCTACGAGGCATTACCTTTCTTGGCTTCTCCGATGGGTACGATGACGGCTTCAAAGCCGGCATCGATTACGAAGTCTACATGGCTGATGTAAGGAGACGCGGTCTGGAGGCAGTGGCAACAGCCATCACTGCCAGTAGGGACAATGGAAAGCCCATTGTGCATGTGGTCTACGCCACCCTTCTCCCTTGGGTAAGCCGGGTCGCGCGTGACCTTCACGTGCCGTCCACTTTCCTTTGGAATCAACCAGCCACTATCTTGGATATTTACTACTATTCCTTCTATGGTTATGGAGATGTACTCAATGAGAGGAAAATATCTGACCCTTCATGGTCAATTGAATTACCGGGATTGCCACGGCTAACTGGCCATGACCTTCCCTCTTTTCTACTAGCTCCAAACGCGTATAAATTTGCCCTGCCTTTGTTTAAAGAGCATATAGACACTTTAGATGAAGAAACAAATCCAAAAATACTCGTAAACTCTTTTGATGCGTTGGAATTGGAGGCTCTACAGGCTATTAAGAAGTTAAATTTTGTTGCTATTGGACCACTAATCCCGTCCGCTTTCTTGGACGGGAAAGACCCATCTGACAATTCTTTTGGAGGAGACCTCCTTCAAAAATCAAACGACTATATCGAATGGTTGGATTCAAAGCCAAGAAGATCTGTAATTTATGTGGCATTTGGAAGCAACTCTGCTTTAGCGAAGCAACAAACAGAGGAGATCGCATGCGGCCTACTTGATTGCGGAAGGCCATTTTTGTGGGTGATGAGAAGAAAGGAAAATGGTGAAAAAGAAGAAGAAGAAGAAGAAGAAGATAAGATGAATTCCAAGGAAGAATTGGAGCGACAAGGGATGATAGTGCCGTGGTGTTCTCAAGTGGAGGTTTTGTCACACTCATCCGTGGGTTGTTTTGTGAGTCATTGCGGGTGGAATTCTTCGTTGGAGAGCTTAGTTTTTGGGGTTCCGGTGGTGGCTTTTCCACAATGGACAGACCAACCAACAAATGCCAAGCTTATTGAAGATGTTTGGAAGACTGGGGTTCGATTGGCGAAAAATGGTGAAGGAATTGTTGATGGTGGTGAGGTTAAGAGGTGCATTGAAATGGTGATGGGAGGTGGGGGCAAAGGGGAGGAAATGAGAAACAATGCTAAGAAGTGGAAGGATTTAGCAAGAGAAGCAACCATGGAAGGTGGATCGTCGGTCAAGAATCTCAAGGCTTTTGTTGATGAGGTTAGAGCTCGTTAGAGCTTGTTTTAGGCTATTCGAACCTCAATCTAGCCCATCCATAAGGGCATCAACTTAGGAATTAATGAACCACAGTTTTGTTGAAAAAACAGTAAGCTTGATTTGGAACGTTTGGAACTATTGTTTTGGAGGCTATGATTGCTTGCAAGTGGAAGGGTAAGTTGTTGAAGAAGGAAAGTCAGATAATCCTGCAAGAAGAGCAAGAATAAAAACGTAGGTATTGAATTTAAGCTTATGTATTTCAATTTGTAATCTTTGCATTTATTGCAAGGTTATCTAATTGTCTGTTTGATTTGCCTATAAAAAAATGTATTCTGATTATGTAAAAGATATGAGTGGAGCAGAAGAGAATCAGATAGATAAAGAGAGAAATAGAAATTTCCTCCTTGTATTTTCAGATTGAGTGAATTCAATATATTGTGAGTGTTTTTGTGCAATTCTCTTGTAAGTTTCATACATTATAAGTGTGTGATCAATACTCCTCCACCCAACAAACAAACTAGCGTTTGTACCTATTTGATACACGGGACCACCGTTATGTGGTACCCCCAAATTTATTTTTCACAACACATGTCATTCGGTGCATAAAGTGAGACCAATGCTATCTTTTCATCAAACATGGAACCGGAAAAAAATATTAAACTATCTTTTTATCATCTAGCATTGTGCTTGTTCGATGCACAGGAAAAAAAAACAATTTATGCGGGCTCGATATTTTGTAGTGAGAACCACACAAATATGTGGTGGAGAGATAAATTGAGCCACCACATAAAAATGTCATTGGAGCATTAAATTATTTTTACTCAATTCTCCTAAAATCTCTCCCCCTCCCCACGTTCTCTATCTCCACCTTCCCCTTCCCCTTCCCCGTTCTCCCCTCTCTCTCTCTCTCTCTCTCTCTCTCTCTCTCTCAATTTAAGCAAATTAAAAAAAAATCAAAACTCTAGAAAATTAGGGACTGAGATTTGGAGGATTAGTAGGTCTAACCACATTCCTATAGGATATTGATAGATAGATAGATTGGTATCAAAGCCGTTAGGCTAATCCCGGAAAAATCTCTCTCGAAAAATACCTTGTTCTACTGCTAGTGTAGCCCAGAAATCAATTCACTCAAAATCAGTTTTTTTTAGTGCTGCCCAGATTTTTTGAGTGCGCCGAAAAAAAAAGAACTATCTATATTTTCCACCAGAAAAAACAGAAGTGATCAAACTCAGTTTTTCGATTCCATAAACTGAATCGTCTCACGCCGACGAGTTCAGTCCCACCAAGATCGAAGCCGTCCGACTGGAGGTGAAAGCGCAGCTATTCATCTTCCACAAGTCTGGTGAACCAAGCCGAATCATTGAGACGAAGCCGGAGTGGTCACAGCCGAAGCCAGACGGCGTGTCTCTGTAGTTCCAGATTGAAGAAGCAATTTATTTCCCCACCAGACAAGTTGTCTGATCCCATTACTCCTACAGAGCTATTTTACACAAAAGCTGGTCCACCTAAGGTTCAATTGCAGTCCAATCCCTACACTTTTGAAGTTATCTAGTCAAAGTTCAAAAGTTACAAAGATTTCACTTTGACCCCAGCAAACAAGATTCCATTCCTAGTTTCGATGGCCAACGGAAAGTCCCAAGCCCTCATTCCGAAGCTCACCACGGACAATTACAATAATTGGTCTATCCAGATGAGAGCGCTTCTTGGTGCTCAAGATGTTATGGATGTTGTAGAAGACGGGTACGCCGAACCCGCCTCAAAAGAAGTTGAAATAGCTTTAAAGGATGAAGAGAAGACTACGCTCTGTGCTGAGCGAAAGAAGGATTGCAAAGCCAAGTCCATCATCTATCAAGGACTTGATGAAGTCACATTCAAGATCATCGCTTCCGCTAAAACTTTCAAAGAAATTTGGTAGATGTTGTAGAAGACCTATAGAGGTGCTGACAAAGTAAAGAGGATTCGCCTTCAAACTCTACGAGGTGAATTCGAGTCTTTACTAATGAAATCCTCAGAATCTATTTCTGAGTATTATGCTCGAATTATGGTGGTATCAAAAAATGAGGAGAAATGGCGAAGCTCTCACTGACATGAGAGTTATAGAAAAGATCTTGCCATCTTTGGATCGCAGATTTAACTTCTTCGTTGCTACGTTAGAAGAACTTAAAGACATTTCAACCATGTCTATTGAAGAGCTCGTGCATTCACTGCAAGCCTGATAAGCACCCGGAAATGTAATAAAAGGTTGCGCTAGTGTCTAGGTTTAGTTTAATTTACTCATTAATTAGTTGTTTTTAACTTAGTTGTCTCGTAGAGTTTGTTTGTTTTGTTCTGTAGGAGAACCGCTCAATAAGGAGCTTTAAAGGCTTAAGGCATGTCATGGCCTGAAGTTACCCAACGGCCAAGGCGCAGCTCAAGGCGCAGCCCAGGCAGAAGACCATCGCCAAGGCGCATCTCAGGCAAAAATTACCCGACGTCAAGGCTGAGCAAGGCGAGGCCAAGGCTAAGGCGTGACCGACGGCTGAGCAATGCCAAGGCAGAGCCAAAGCAAGAGGAACAGCCCGGGCAGAAGAGCAACGGCTAGTGAACAGCCAAGGCAGAAGCAGCAACGCCAAGGCAAGGCCAGGCGACGCCCGAGCAGAGCCAAGGCAAGATCAAGGCACAGCTCCACTATTGAGCTCGGCATCGATGGGATTCCAAATTTGACATCGATGCCGAGGCCATTAGTGCCCCAAGACCCTTATCAGCTTAGGCATCGATGGGATGCCATATTTGACATCGATGCCGAGCCTCTTAGTGCTCCAGACCCTTATTGACCTCGGCATAGATGGGATATAATTCTTTACATCGATGCCGAGCCCCTTAGTGGCCCATCTTATGCCTGTTGCCATCGATGCCGAGGGGCTTAGCGGGGCATCTTCAGAGCATCTTTTGGGATATTCCGTGCGCGAAACAGAGGCGGTATAAATACCCCGTTATGTCACCTTTGCACGATTTGGACAGAAATGTACCCACAATTCTAGATCTAGCTTAGACTACTTTTCAGCTTTTGAATTGTTCTTGCTTTGTTCTTCATTTTCAGCACTTATTTCTTAATTTCCTGCCTTTATTAGTTGTCTTTTGCTACTCTTGTTTTAATTAAAGTTGTTGCTTAGTTCCCGATCTATTGTTTAAGCTAATTTTCTTATAGTCTTGCATTTCAATTATGTTAAGTAGATTTTTGCTTGCTCTTATCTCTCTAGATATGTGTGAGTAGTTTCAAGAGTTAGGTCATGGGATGATTAGCATCCCATGACTTGGGTAAAAATTGCATTTTTCACCCATAAAGTTTTAATCTTTGGATTTGAAAATCGATGTGGGGTTCGGATTTGTTTGGTAAATTACCGAGGTGTTAACCTCTTTGATCATGTGTAGGTGGGAGCTTTGACTACTCACCACACGTGATGCTTAGAGCTCTGTCGCTCGAGGTGTTTACCAAATGAGTTCTAGAGCTAGCTTGATTTTCAACCCATTCCTATTTCCCGATTTAGATACCTACGATTGTGTACTTTAAATCGCGTGAATTGGTGAGAAGTGCGATTTAGCCCGAGTCATGAATGCTAAGATTCCTAGACCTAACCTATCTTTTTCTAGTTAATTCATTCTTAATTTAGCCATTTTAATTCCACCGTTCAAAGTAAAACCAAGTTGACTGGCTAAAAGTCGAAAACCTTACTTGCATCTACAAATCCGAGGCAAGCCATGAACTAATTCCCTTGGGTACGATCCCGGACTTCTCCGGATTATTTTGCTTCATCGATATTCAAACCCTACGCTTGGGGTAATATTCTTCTACACGGAAGTAATACGAAGCAAAGCCCACGAACAAAAGTTGCATAGAGATGATAATAAAGCCTTGGAACAAGCTCTACAGACGAAGTTATCCCTCAGTGATGGAGGGTACGAGCAAGGGGGGACATCTCAAATGGTACAAGGCTATGGTTTCCATGAAAGAGGCTCTGGAAATTCAAATTCCAAAGGCAGTGGTGGCAGAGGACTCTTCAAAGGAGGGAATCAAAATCATGGTCCAAGAGGAGGTGGTCGAGGACAACAAAACCATGCTCCAAGCGGAGGTGGACGAGGACAACAAAGTCATAATCCAAGAGGAGGAGGACAAGGCAAAAGAGGCGGTTACAATAACCGTTCGAACGTTGACAAAAGGAATGTTCAGTGTTACTGTCATGCCATTGATTTTAAGCATAAATATATGGATCATTTCTATAAGGTAAATAATACCCAAAATGAGTTTCCCACTTGCTTAATTACAAACGAAGTCCCCAAGTTTAGAGAAATACATCCTTGGCACCACGGCCCAAATTAATTTAAGTACAAGTATGAACAAGTCATTAAATTACAAATGGTTTAGTCAAAAGAAATCAAGACGGATTAGTTACAAAATCATCTTTAACAAAAGTAGGTGATTTACAAAGATGATTAAATAATTAGACTTCGCTAGCTTCCAAAAAAGTCTTCCACACTGAGCATTGGATGCAATGCAAGCTACTGCTCAGCACTAGGACCTGAAAAGAAGGATTTTGTTGAGCTATACTAGCCCAGTAGGAAATTCTCTACTCAAGTTATATTTAAATGCGATAAAATATGCAACAAGCGTGATTGATTTGCAATAAACGGACAAGAGATACAAGAGGCGCAACAATGAACCGAAGGACTACGATTACAGGATTCTATACGTCCTAACGCTATTCTTAAGCAACATTTAAACTCATATCGATCTAATAGACTACAATAACTGTTCAACTATCTAATAACTTTTCGAACGAACACCGCATCAACTTCCTCAACTCATACCATTCACCATGGAACCTCATTTCATAAAACTTTCCTTTTTGATTTTCAAAACAATTTTAGGGAAAACTCAAGAACACTTTGGGTCGAACTCCGTTGATTCGAGCTTGAATTCCGGATTTCGTTGATTTGTACCCAAATACTGGATCCGTTGATTCGCTCAAGAATACCGGAGGATTTTAGATAAAAATCCTCTTTTCAAAACTCAACTTTCTTCTTTTAATAAAATCTTAATAGAACCAACCTTTCATTCTCTTTTTCGACAACCATAATCCCAAGCAACAAACAATTCAAACATCAACACAAACTTCTAAAGTCAATCAAAATTCTCTTCATCATGCGAGACATTCAACTGCGTTACCACCCCATGCGTCACATTGAATTCTCTCCACCTGGGTTTTTGCATTACCACACCTTGCATTGCAGGACCCTCAATTCAAAATTCACAACTCACGTCAACATAAAAGCATTATCAATCCGTATATAAGCAGACATCATTTTCGAAGTTCACATTCGTTCATTTATCTTCATGCATTGCATTACGAATTCATAAACATGCCCCATCGTACATTGATAAATACCTTAAGTTCATGATATTTCGGAAAGCGCATCATGACGTCATTTGCCACGCACCGTACTCACAACGACTTCACGACGTACCACCCGCTAGGTTCTAAACGAGAATCTTATAGAACGAGTGCCAAGGAACCTATGGAGCTCAACAAGACAAGGCACGAGGATACGAGTCACAATATTAGCCATCGGATCATTAGACAAGTTCATGTCTATTCATAACACTCACCACATTGCCTCTTGTAGCCCACGGTACTCCTATCAACCTTACGGTACATTCTCTACCCAACGACACTTATATCATGCTCTAATGAATGCCAAGAGACAAGATTGTACAACGAATCATTAGGACACAAGCAATCATGCTCGAAAGTGACTTACACATGTTCTAATTGTATTGGGAGTCATAAAACGGAACAAGAACAACCTTAGGAAAAACACACAGATATTGACGGATTGACACACCTCTATTCAAATGATCATAACTTTCTGTATATTAAGATTCTTAAGGTGATTCTAGTAGTAAATGAAAGCTGACTTCAAGACCTTCGAATCGATATAAAGTTTGTATAAAATGGACATCGGACAAAGAAGTTATGGCCGTTTGAAGTCAGGCGTGAACCCAGAAAACGAGACAGATTCATGACCTGATTTCTAAAATCCACCATTTATTCAATTCTCAACGGTTTTGGGTGATTCCAACGGCATTAGAATGGGTTCTAAGTCTACTCTATTTCATATATAAGAACCAAAATTTATTTCCGAATTTAAGATGACGAAAAAGCCCCATAAACATTGACCAGTTTTGCAGAATTTTGAAAATGAAAAGAACAACCTCAAACAACGAAGTAAGGCAAGATCTAGCTACACAAACACCGCATAAACACATAACAAGAGTAAGAAATCCCTACCACAATGGGTTTTGAGCAAAACCTAAGTGACCCAAGCTTGAAACCATCAAGATCTAGCTCCTTCCAAGTTACAATACGAGACCTAAGTCCAAGCCCGATATCAAGAGGAATAAGTGAGGTTCAATAAGTGATTGAGAGAAGAGAGAGAGAAATTCGACAATGATGGAGTTCTTACCTCTTTGAGTGCAATAACCTTGAGTAGATCTTAAAGATTTTGTGGTGTTTGATGTGCAAATCCAAGGATTTGGGTGAGAGATTGAGGAGAGAAGGGAGATGGGCGATTTTAGGGCTGGGTTCGGGGTGTTGGAATGAGAAAATAACATAAGGGGTCTATTTATAGGGTCTGAATTGCATGCTGAAAATTCAGAATTTTTGCAGGATGTACCGGTACTGGGAAACTACGGTATAGGTACATTGCAGACAGATTTGAAATTTTTGTTAACGTTCATCGAATCAAACTTTGATCGCTACCAACACTTCCACACATCATTTTTAAACTGAAACCTAAAGTTTAACTATCTACTGAATGTCTCATACATAACAACACGTCAATCCGTGCGATCACATCAATCAAATAAACAAAGTAAATCAAAGCACAATTTTACTAAAAATGAGATTATTGCATGGGTCTTCACAATTACAATTGCGAAAAGTATGCCCACTATAGCAACGGGTGCCGGGGAAGACCAACATCAGATCAAGTTGGTGAAACAACCAACTATGCAGATAAGGAGCTATCGGGAGGAGATTCAATGAGTCTCATGGCACACAGCCCAACCGAGCAGGATCAAGGTACATGGTTTCTTGATTCTGGAGCCAGTAATCATATGACTGGCTCAAGGCAGCTTTTTATTGAACTTGATGAAAAGGTTCAGGGAAATATTTCTTTTGGTGACCCCTCTAAAGTACCAGTTCGAGGGAGAGGTGATATTATAATCAAAAGGAAGAATGGAGATCATGCCTTCATCTCCAATGTCTACTATGTTCCAGATATGAAGACTAATATTCTTAGTCTTGGCCAGCTGCTGGAAAAAGGCTATCAAATTAGCCTAAATGATATGTAGCTGACGATTGCAGATGCTTGAGGGAAACTGATAACTCGAGTACAAATGGCAAAGAATAGGATGTTTCTGCTAACTGTTCGTCATGACATGCCAAAGTGCCTCAATGCCATTATCAACGACAAAGATTGGATATGGCATTTCAGATGTGGGCACCTCAACTTTGAAAGCTTGAAGCTGTTGGCAAATAAAAAGATGGTCAAGGGCTTACCTCATATTCAATGTCCAAATGAGGTATGCGCAAAAGCTGCATTCTTGGCAAACAACATCTCAATAACTTTGGAAAGCAAGTTGATTGGAGAGCATCCATGTCGGTTGAGCTATTACACACAGATGTCTGTGGTTCGTTGAAGCCAATCTTAAAAGGTCAGAACAAATACTTCCTCACGTTCATAGACGACTATAGCAGGAAGACGTGGGTATACTTTCTGAAATTGAAGTCAGAAGTATTTGAAAAGTTCAAAGAGTTTGAAACTCTTGTTGAGAAAGGAAGCGGCTACCACATCAAGATGTTGCGGTCAGACAATGGAAGAGAGTACACTGGAGATCAATTTGAGGGATTCCTTAAGCAACAAGAAATCAGGCACCAGTGCACACCTAACTATACTCCCCTGCTAAACGGTGTAGCTGAGAGGAAGAATCGCACCATTCTCAACATGGCTAGAAGCATTTTGAAAGATAAAGACATGCCTAAGAGATTTTGGGCGGAAGCATGAACAGGTGTCCTATGAAGAATGTGTAGTCGAAGACACCACAAGAAGCATGGTCAACTCACAAGCCATGTATGGGTCATCTCAGAGTGTTTGGTTGTATTGCCTATACAAAAGTTTTGGAGGCAAACAGAACCAAACTCGAAGACAAAGGAGTTAAGTGTATCCTTGTTGGATATGGTGACAAAATGATGGGATACAGGTTATATAATCCCATCACTCAGAAGGTGATTTTTAGCAGAGATGTCATTTTCGAGGAAAATGAATCCTAGAACTAGGATCAAATAGAAGCTACCAAGAATATGGAGTTAACACTTGAAGATGAAGAACAAGTACAAACCAGAGATGTACCTGGGAGACTAGAAGATCAGACAACATCTTCTCGTGGTTTCCCCTCACCATAACGAGGTGAATCAACCTCACCAGTTGAACAAGAAATTTCAAACATGAGGCCTAGAGGAATTCAGAACTTGAATGATCTGTATCAGAATACAGATCAGATGGATGCAGATGTTACCATGTTCTATTTGCAAATCAATTGTGATCCAGTTAGTTTTGAGGAAGCTAACGGAGAAGACAAATGGAGGAAGTCTATGAATGAAGAGATTCAGTCCACAGAGAAGAACAAGACTTGGGAGCTAACGAGCCTCCCAAAAGGTCACAAGGCAGTTGGAGTAAAGTGAATCTATAAAGCCAAGAAAAACGCTCAAGGAGAGTTCAAACATACAAGGAAAGACTTGTAGCGAAAGGCTACAAACATAGAGAGGGCATAGACTATGGTGAAGTGTTAGCCCCTATTGTCAGAATGGAAACGATTAGGCTAATGATCACATTAGCTACTCAGAAGAGATGGAAGATCTACCAGTTGGATGTCAAGACAGCATTCCTGAATGGATTTCTAGAAGAAGAAATCTATATTGAGCAACTTTTGGATATGTGAAGAAAGGCCATAAAGACAAAGTATACAAGTTAACGAATGTACGAGATGAAACAAGCTCCTTATGCATGGAATACCAGGATCGACAAGAACTTCCATGAAAATGGATTTGAGAAATGTCCATACGAGCACTCACTATACATGAAGCAGGATGCAGATGGATGCATACTTTATGTATGCCTCTATGTTGATGATTTGATCTTCACAGGCTACAATCCAGCCACGTTTGAAGCATTCAAGAAAACGGTGTTGCAAGAGTTCGAAATGACGAACATCAGACTTATGGCTCACTTCCTAGGCATTGAAGTAACGCAAAGTGGGGAAGGAATTTTTATCTCCCAAAGCAGGTATGCCACGGAGATACTGAAGAAGTACGGGATGGAGATGTGCAATCCAGTGACGACTCCAGTCGATAGTGGACTGGAACTGAAGAAAAGTGATACTGGGAATGTTGATCCAACCTATTTCAAAAGCTTGGTTGGAAGTCTACGATATCTGACTTTTACTAGGCTAGACATACTCTATGGTGTTGGGCTAGTCAGCCGATACATGGAGACGCCAGATCAGTCACACTTGTTCGCACCAAAGCGGATTCTTCGCTACATCAAAGGGACTCATAGTGATGGACTGTTCTATCAGTCAGGTGGTGGCCTGAATCTTTCCAGCTATTCAAATAGCGATTGGGGAAGAGACTTGGATGAAAGGAAGAGCACAATAGGATTAGTTTTCTTTGTTGGAGATACTGCCTTCACTTGGACATCCAATAAGCAAGCGATCGTGACATTGTCATCTTACGAAGCTGAGTATGTTGCTACCAACTCAGCTGTTTGTCATGCTATATGGTTAAGGAATGTGCTGAAGCACTTGGGCATTCTGCATGAATTGCCCACAGAGATCTACGTCGACAACCACTTTGTAGTTGCGCTTGCAAAGAATCCCTACTCATCACGAAAGAAGCAAGTGCATCAATACCTGCTACCACTTCATTAGAGAGCATGTAAAAGCAAAGGAAGTGTAGTTAGTTTCTTGTAGGACATATGATCAAGTAGCTGATATCTTTACTAAGCCCCTCAAACATGAAGCTTTCATAAAAATGAAGATACACTACAAGAAAATGCGGATTTGGCGATACAACAAAACACATTGGCAAAAGTATATATGGGTCGGCAAAGGTTTTCGTCGATGAAAAATTTTGCGTCGGCAAGTTGTCGGCGTTGATATATCGGGAAAGGGTTTCGCCGACGTAAATTGTCATTCATCGGCAAAAGTATAGTTTCAGCGACACAAGTTTGCATCGGCAAAACCTGTCGGCAAATGGTAATGCGTCGGCAAATGAGGTTCTAAAATTGGAGAATGTAACACCTTTGGCGATGAGACATTTTCATCGGCAAAAGGTCAATTTTTAAAAAATCCAAATGTGCTGTAGTAGTTTCCGTTGTTCTGTGCACCCCGTGTTTCGAACGTCGGACCCCAGGTGTCCACACTTACACGCCTACCACTAGACCAACTTACTCTTTCGTGAATAATATTACAAGATTGAATATATATAGGGTGGTGATAAAGCCACGATTCTTTTTTTTAGTGACACGACATGTTTTGCTTATTGACTCATTTGCCCACGCCAGCAAAGCAAACTTTTCTCCTCTCTCTCTCTCTCTCTCTCTCAAATTTGTCTGACAAACTCAAACAGAACAATTCATGTCCTTTTATTTCCCTGCTTCCCTTTGCCTTCAATGGCCTTCACCTTCACCGTCAACACATTGGGCCCATATCCTCTCCCCCTCCACCGTTCCATTCTTCTCTCTTTTTTATTGGCTGAGAAGAAAGCAAAAAAATTCCTTGATCCATTCAATCTCCTTTCATAATTGAATGATGTCTCTCTCCGAACCAACATATACAGATTATAGATACCATAGGGAAAGTACGACACTTTTTTTTTTTTTTTTTTGGGGGGGGGGGGGGGGGGGGAGGGTTTAAGTAAAGAAACGCAATTAGCCATCTCACTCTCTGTGTCTCCACTCTCCATATACGATGTTGGGGAAAGATGGCCTTATTCCCCATTCATGTGATAACAACCTAGCGTAATGTAGAAATTAATGGATGATTATGGTTGTGTTGCTCAATTTCAATGATCATTGATAAACGAAAGTTATCATTGTCATCATCACCAAAGAAGAAGGGCATTGATCCGATCTGAGGACACAAACCCATTGGCCTTGCTCTATTCGGTTGTCAAAGATTGAGAAGCACCGATTGGGAATTTCACAAGTGAAAAAAGAGTACCAGGCCCCAGCTATTGGAATGGGTGAGTAAAAAACGAGCAAATGATCAGAGAGTGGGAGAAGGAGGAGGGGAGGCATGAGTGTGTGAGAGAGATGAGAGAGAAGGACTATGGGTACAATTGTAACACAACAAGACACTGTTGTGGCACTAAAAGAAGTGTTCGTGGCAGTATCACCATCCTATATATATCCTATTTAGGTAGTATATATTATATTATATTATATCTTCTAAGTATCTACTATTATTATATATACATATATATATATATATACACTACATACGAATATACTTAACACATATATATATGTACACGAAACTTCTTATAAGGGCGCCCTTAACTTGTTAAGTTCGTTCCCTTTTCCGATCGAATTCAATGTTCCAAGCCGTAATAACTTTTTTTTACCAAAAACTGATCAAATCGAGCCCTTCCTAGTCATTTTTTTTTCGATTTCTCACGGATACCCTTAAAATCATATTCTAAACACCTAGAACTTAAAAGAATGCATTTTTTTTTAAAAATTCAAACTTTCTTTTTTGCAAATTACACTATATATAACGAATTACCCTTGCCTACAGACAAATTGTGGGACAAGAGAGAGTATAACATATATATTACTATATGTATGTACACTATATATATAGATGTACTCTATGTAATATACATATCATACGTTATACTATATATATAGGAATATGGTTTCAAGCGATACAAAAAATATACATAAAAACACATTATCTCAACCATTGAAATAAGTGACTAAGATGGTGTATTTTCATGTGTCCCTTTAAACTTCCTTATATACACATATATAAAGTGTATATATAATTATACATAAAATCTATACCGTATACATACATATACGTTACATGTGAATACGAACAATTGCCAACACAAAGATTTCGTTGCCGAAAGATTTGACTTTTGCCAATGCACATTGTGTCGTCGAAGGTTCCCCACAAGACTATTGCCGATGCAAAAATGTTGTCGCCGAAATATTCAACTTTTGCCTATGCAAAATTCATCGCTAAAAGAAAGTTTCATCGGCAAATATTTCCCGGGAAAATATTTCCTGCCAATCTTACTTTTGCCTACAACATTTGCCAACGCATTTATTTTTGTCGCCAAAAAGCTTACAGTCACCGACACATACTATTTTTTCATCGGTAAAAGCTTACTTTTCCCAACAAAAAATACATTGTGTCGGCAATTTGGTCGCGCTTGGTGAATTTTCTTGTAGTGATAATGCTTGGAATGAAGAATTTTTGAGAATCAAGCTTAAAGGGGGATGTTGAAAAACTAGTAAGCTTGATTTGGAATGTGTGGAACTATTGTTTTGGCGGCTATGATTGCCTGCAAGTGGAAAGGTAAGTTGCTGAAGAAGGAAAGTCAGATAAGCCTGCAAGAAGAGCAAGAACAAAAACGTGGGTATTGAATTTAAGCTTTCATATTTCAATTTGTGATCTTTGCATTTATTGCAAGGTTATCTACTTGTTTGTTTGATTTGCCTATAAAAGAATGTATTCTGATTGTTTAAAAGATATGAGTGTAGTAGAAGAGAATCAGAGAGATAAAGAGAGAAATAGAAATTTTCTTGTATTTTCAAATTGAGCGAGTTCAATATATTCTGAGTGTGTTTGTGCAATTCTCTTGTAAACTTCATACATTATAAGTGTGTGATCAATACTCCTCCACTCAACAAAATTCACTGCAGATGCTTTTTTACCCTTCGCCGAGAAGACGTTCTTGTGTTTGGTCCTAATATATTCTATGTAGTAAGTATTCAGATCGGCTTCCCAGCTATTATGAAGGAATATATAATCAGTATTAGCTTCAAATTAAAATTTTGTAGTGCAGTATAACTCTTTAGGCAAAAGTTGTGACAATATATTTGCTTTCTCATCTATTTTATGGTACAAGTATCTAATAATTGATATAGATATAGTGACAGTTCATAATGTGTTTTGGAGAACGATTGGGAGATAGATGTTCGACAGTTGTGTTTGGAATCGTATATTTGATGTGTAGGTTGTTGGGTTTGTGAAGCTTAATTTAGTAGATGTTCCGCTTCTCTAAATATTTTGGACAACGTAACTTGCTATATAACTTCTTTTTTTTTTATCCGCAGTCCATATAACTTGTAATTTCTTAATTCGATTGCATGGTGAAAACTGATATAAGCTATATATGGATGTACTCAATTAGACGTTTGCAAAACCACGCAAAGATCTTTTTGTGGTTTGGCCGATTTCTCAACATAGGTCTCACATGTATATGCAAGGTCCATACACATTAGACCACTCCGAACACATCTGCATTAGGATATATATTTGCACACCGATGTCTGTGGCACTACTCATCTGCACTAATAATTTTCCTAACAGGGAATATCAAGAAGCAAGAACCGATGCAGCAAGCTGTATATATTAACCACACAATCACCACCACTTTTTTTTTTTTCCAGAGCTCGTAGATTAGCCTAAACCCCTTCAAATTTGAAATGATAAATTATCCCCAATTCGTCACAACTAACGTCATGGTCCTTGGCCCTATCCTATCACATGTACACATAAATGAAATCAGGCGCCAGCTATCTGGCTTAATCAAATCAAAGATACCTGTTTCTGTGTTGCAATTGGGTATACCTTTCCCAAATATTATATGGTACAAGTATCAAATCATTTACATAGCTATAGCGACAGTTCATAATATGTATTGGAAACCGATTGGGGGATAGATGTTCGGACTAAGTTGTGTTTGAAATCGTTTGATGTGTAGGTTGAGTTTTTGACCCTGATTCACATGATTTCAGCTAAGGCATGTAGAATCTCTCTTTCTTCCATCTTATGAGTAAGTAGCTTCCCTCTTCTTTCAGTAAGTAGCCCCCTGCTTTTGCTTTTCCTCTGTTTATAGAGAAGCAAGGGACGTGACAGGTGGAAAGAGGTCAAGAGCTGCCAAAAAGAAAAACCGCCTGGAAGTCCGAGGACCTTTAGTGCTCTACTCTACCCCTAAACCAGCAGCCTTCGCGCCAAGCAAGACTGCCCTTGTCCCTTTCCTTTCTCCATTCAGCCTCATTTGCTTTGTTCCAATAGAGTCAAGGGCAAAGCGAAAGTGGTTCGTATGCCTTACTTTACCTACTTGACAAAAGGGAACGCACTTTGTTCCCGGGTTTATGGATTGGATTCAGTTAGTATCATGACATAATCAAAAGGAAGGAGTGACGCTTTGGGGTTTGCATCACTGACTATTTTGAGTAGCGCCGCTAAAATTGAGGCGGGGTTACGTCAGTATTGATGATTTAGACACTAGGTTAGCTATACGCAACAGCAGATGCACTTTATGCTCTCTTGTTTCCATACATGGTGAAAACAGGCATGACCGTTAATGTACTTGACTAGACATTTGGGAAAACCATGTACTTATCTTCGTGTCCATCCTTCTTTGTTACTTTTCTTCATTCTTCTTTGTGCATTGTGTATCTATTGGTTTGGCCGACTTCATCATAGGTCTCACATGCATTAATTTGTGGGGTCCATATGCATCAACCAATTCCAAACACATCCGTATTAGAATATGTATTTTCGCACTTGTGTCCGTAACATTTGTCGTCTGCACTAATATTTTTCCTATCTAATTGGGGATATCATTAGGCAAGAATCGAACCAACTAAGCTGTATAACCACTTCAACAATCACAACCACCTTTTTTCACAACTTGTAAATTAGCCTAGCTATGCCCCTTTAAATTCGAAAAGATCAATCATCCGTAATTCGTCACCACTGACGTCATGGACCCTGGCCCTATCGTTTTCTGATATAAAACAGAGACACAGAGACGGAAATACTGATATTATTTCTGAATGAATTACAATGAGGTGAGTACACCTTTAAATAGAGTAAAGCTACACCTAAGAAAGGAAGATTACAAGATTTGATTACGCTATGATTACCCTATGATTATGCTATGATTTGATTACGATATGATTACCCTATGATTATGCTAGGATTTGATTACGATACATGTCCTAAAATAGCATATTACAAGAAGATACAGAATATATATTCACACCCCCCCTCAAACTCAAGGTGCGAGGGCAGGAAGCACCGAGAGTTTGTCAAGGAGAAAATGGAAACGAGTAGCGGTATGAGTCTTCGTGAAGAAATCAGCCAGCTGCAATGTAGAGGAGACGAAGGGTAAAGCAATGGTGCCAGACTGAAGATGCTGGCGTATGAAATGACAATCAATCTCAATGTGCTTCGTGGGCTCATGGAAGACCGAGTTGTGGGCAAGCTGAATAGCACTCTTATTGTCGCAGTAAAGAGGCGTAGGAGTTGTAACAGAGACCCCCATATCGGAAATAAGCCAGAGAAGCCAGACGATTTCAGAAGTAGCATGGGCCATGGCACGATATTCAGCTTCCGCAGTAGAGCGAGCAACAACAGATTGCTTTTTGCTTTTCCAGGAGATAAGAGAATCGCCTAGAAAAACACAAATGCCAGAGGTAGATTTGCGGTCATTGACATCACCTGCCCAGTCAGCATAAGCGTAAGCATGGAGGGTTAAGCTTGATGTAGAAGAAATCAGAAGGCACTGATGAAGGGTACCACGAAGATAACAGAGAATACGAAAGAGGGCAGCCCAATGCGTAGTCCGAGGAGCAGAGATAAACTGACTAACAATGTGAACTGCATAAGAAATATCTGGCCGAGTAACCGTAAGGTAAACCAAGCAGCCCACCAATTCGCGATATTCCGTAGGATCCTCAAGGGGAACACCATCAGAGGCAGAGAACTTGGCATGAAGCTCAAGGGGAGTATCAACAGTCTTTGTATCCGTGAGACGAGCACGGTGGAGGATATCAGTAACATACTTGGACTGTCCCAAAAGATACCCTTGAGGAGAGGAAGCAACTTCAATACCAAGGAAATAACGGAGCGGGCCCAAATCTTTCATTTCGAACTCACGGAAGAGATGACTTTTAACTTCAGCAATAGCAGCAGAGTCAGAACCAGTGATGATCATGTCATCAACATATAGTAGGAGAAGTACCAAGCCATGAGAGGTGCGACGGAGAAATAAAGCAGAGTCATGCATGCTAGGCGTGAAGCCAATCTGAAGAACAACATCCTGGAAGCGTGAATACCAAGCGCGAGGGGACTGTTTCAAGCCATAGAGAGCACGACGCAAGCGACAAACCATACCGGAAGGATGAGAGAAGCCAGGAGGAGGCCGCATATAAACCTCTTCAGAGAGATTGCCATTAAGAAAAGCATTCTTTACATCCAACTGAGAAAGAGGCCATTGATGCACTGCGGCCACTGAGATCAAGGTGCGAACAGTGGTCATTTTGGCAACAGGGGCAAAAGTTTCCTCGTAATCAATTCCATACTCCTGAGAAAATCCTTTAGCAACTAGGCGGGCTTTATACCGTTCTAAAGAACCATCAGAATGAGTCTTAACCTTGTAGACCCATTTGCAACCAATGAGATTCTTACCATCCGGAAGAGAAACCAACTCCCAAGTCTGATTGTGAGCAAGAGCAGTAAGTTCAGCTTGCATGGCATCCACCCAATTGGGATCATTGCAAGCTTCTTTATAGGACCTAGGCTCAAAATAAGTGTGAATGCGGGAAAGGAATGATTGATAAGAGGATGAGAAACAGGTATTAGTAAAGCCATATTTTACCGGTGGTTGACGATTGTCCCGGAGGGGATACCGGCGGACAGGCGGATCAGGATCCGTGGAGGCAGATTGGGGAGCAGCTGTAGAAGTTAGACGACGGGTGTAGACCTGGGTGATCGGAGCACGGCGAGGTGATGCTGAGGGGGACGTAGAAATATCAGATACCTGAAGAGTGGAGGTGTACTCTTCGGGAGGCACATCCATATCCATAGGAAAGGGGTCAATATGGATCAATTCTTCTTTGGCTACAGGAGCAGTGCGAGGAGGAAGAGTAAAATAGGGAAGACGCTCTAAGAAGACAACATGCCTTGAAACATAAAGCTTTTTGGTCACAGGATCATAACACCGATACCCTTTTTGATTAATGCCATATCCCAAAAAAACACCTAAGACACAACGGGCACTGAGCTTAGTGCGGTCTTTCTTGGGGAGGAGAACAAAACAGGTGGAACCAAACACTCGAAGAAGAGAGTAATTAGGAACCTGACTATAAAGCCGCTCATATGGAGAGCTACCAGAGAGAAGAGGGGTGGGCATCCGATTCAGGAGATAGGCTGCAGTGAGAACAGCTTCTCCCCAGTAACAGGACGGGACAGAGGAAGACAGGAGCAGAGACCGAGCAGTATTAAGAAGGTGACGATGTTTTCTTTCAGCTCTACCATTTTGGGCAGGAGTGTCAGTGCAAGACGATTGGTGGATAGTCCCAAGCGAATCTAGGAATTTATGAAACTCTGAGAGTGAATATTCCCCACCCAAGTCAGACCGAAGAATTTTAATCGATGTAGAAAACTGATTTTGAACCATGGCATGAAAATTCTTATAAATCGTAAAGAACTCAGATTTGTGTGTCATTAAGTAAACCCAAGTATACCGACTAAAGTCATCCACAAAAGAGACATAATAAACAAAACCACCTTTAGTAGCAACCGGAGAAGGGCCCCATAAATCAGTGTGAACAAGCTGAAAAGGCGAAGTAGAAACAGAAGTACTTTTATTAAACGGTAAAGCTGACATTTTTGCAAACTTACAACCATTGCATTCTGAAATATCACTGACTGAAATATGACCCAAATGACCTGACTGAACTAAAAGTTTTAGACGTTCACTAGACAGATGCCCTAATCTAGAATGCCAAAGATAAAACGGAGATGACTTATGATCTAAACAAAAAGATGACGCAGCAGTGGAAGAAGGTTTTATTGGGAGATGCAAGTGCTCCAAAAGATAGAGATCACCAACTCTACGGCCTGCCCCAATCTGCTTCTTGGAATCCCGATCCTGCATAACACAACCAGAGGAAGAGAAAACAACATCAAAACCAAAGTCGGATAATTGGCTGATTGAAAGTAGGCTCAAAGACAACTGAGGAACATAAAAGACATTAGGAATAGATAGTGACGGTGCAGTAGAAGATAGAATGGAACCAATAGAAGCAACATGCATGGGAGAACCATTGACTGTGGCAATACTAATAGGAAAAACAGGTGGCACACAATTACTAAGAAGAGACAGATCAGGGGTCATATGGTGAGAAGAGCCAGAATCAAAGATCCAAGTGGTGGGTTGGATACCTGAGGTGGGAGAACCACGCAAACCTGAGTGAGTGGTAGTCATGGCAGAAGCTTGGGGGGAACCCCCTCGAATGGCTGCCATGTAAGCCTGGTACTGCTGAAATTGCTCATAATCAAACTCTGGAGGTGCACTACTGGAGGCCGGTGTTGCCAAGGCTGCAGGAGGGCGAGAATACTGTTGTGGTGCCCGAGACTAATGTGGGGCATGAGAACCAGTCGACTGAGTAACATTTCGCCCCTTTGGCTTGGGACGGTTAGGGCACTGATGCTTCCAATGACCCTTCTGATGGCAATAGTTACATTCATCTTCAGGAATTTAAGGCCTTGGCTTGGCCGCAAATTGGACAGGATGAGATGCTGGAGTGGGCGAGTGATGTGCCGGATACTGACCAGACGGAGCAAATGGAGCAGCAAAGACAGACTGTGAGGGAGGTATAAGATTAGCCACTTTGAACCGCGTTTCCTCAGCGATAAGCTCATGAACAGCACCATCTACTGAGGGCAATGGAGACCGATGCAAGATAGCCCCACAAAGAGGCTCAAACTGAGGCCGAAGGGCCATGAGAAACTGAACAAGTCGTAGCTCCTCACGAAATCTGACATAACTATCAAGTAGCTGCAAATCTGAAGGTTCCATGAGAGCTAACTGATCCCAATATGTAGTCATTTCGTTATAAAATTCTTGAATTGATTTTTTGTTTTGGGTGGTATTTCGGATGGACATTTCAAGCTCATATCGTTTAGCAAAATTTGATTCAAGATACAATGCTTGTAGATAATCCCAAACTTTCTTTGCTGTGTTATATTTCGAAAAATTCATGCCAATACTTGGTTCTACGGAGTTGTGAAACCAAGTCAAAATCTGTGCATTCCCCGTGTTCCATTTTCCCAAGGCAGTGGCATACCCTGGGTCTTTTGGATCAGAAGGAGGTAGTGTAGAACCGTCTACGTATCCCCACATTTTTTTACCAACAACAAAATTTTTCATCACATGAGCCCAGTAAGAGTAGTTGTTACCGGTCAAACGAACACTAATAGCCTGATTTTTATCGCCAGACATGATGCTAATAGAGAAACGCAGTCAAAAACAAAAAAAAACAAAACAGAATACCGGAGTACCAATCTGCCTTAGACAGGTTAGTCGGAGCTGTAACAGAGGTCGCCGGATCTGCTACAGTGTCGGCAAGTGCTGCTGGAGGTTGTCGGAGTGTGGGTAAGTCACCAGCGGTTGGAGAAGAATGGGTGTTGACTGCTGTGGGTGTTTCTTGTGATTTGGGTTGCTAAAAAACAGAGAGAGGGATCGATAGTAGCTGACAGAGAGAGAGATCTGAGGATAGAAGGCTGATCGAAAACAGGGTTAGGGTTTCGGAACCTGCTTTGATACCATGATAGAAAACAGAGACGGAAATACTGATATTATTTTTGAATGAATTACAATGAGGTAAGTACACCTTTAAATAGAGTAAAGCTACACCTAAGAAAGGAAGATTACAAGATTTGATTACGATATGATTACCCTATGATTATGCTATGATTTGATTACGATATGATTACCCTATGATTATGCTAGGATTTGATTACGATACATGTCCTAAAATAGCATATTACAAGAAGATACAGAATATATATTCAAGATACAGAATATATATTCACATTTTCATGCCCACATAAATCAGGCCTCAGCTTTCTTACTTATGAAACAAGTTGTTTTGCTTTGCCTGTAACATCCATAAGTCCCCAAGAAGAAAAAGAAGAAGAAATGGACGATTGTGTTCACTCCTGCTGGTATTGTTCCCTGGCCAAAGGCACATAAATCCCAGCCTCCAATTCGCCAGGTGCCTCGTCAAGATGGGCGTCAACGTCACTTTTGTAACCGCTTTTTCCGCGCTCAATCACGTGACGAAAGCTGTCGCCCATACTCCACCGGGCTTGAGCTTTTCCAGCTTCTCTGACGGCTACGATGACGGCAATGCTCACTTGTGGAGCAACCACGGCGAGGCTGACCGCTACATGAAGGAGCTAAAGATTCGGGGGTCGGTGGCCATTGTAGAACTCCTCAAATCAGCGGCCGAAAGAGGCCAGCCTTTCGTTCATGTGGTCTGCACCACAATTATGGCTTGGGTAGGCCAAGTTGCTCATGCCCTTTGGGTACCTTCCACTCTCCTTTGGCTTCAGCCAGCGACCATCTTGGGTATTTACTACTACCTCTTCAATGGCTATGGAGAGTCCATTGGGAAAAATGCGAACGACCCCTCGTGGTCTGTCAAATTACCGGGACTACTGATGCTCACACGGGGCGACCTTCCTTCTTTTTTGCTTGCTTCGAGCACTTCTAATTTCACTCTTCCACTAATTAACGCACATTTTGACGTACTTGATACTGAAAAAAATCCCAAAGTGCTCATAAACTCCTTTGATGGTTTGGAATCTGGAGCTCTAAGAGCGATCGAGAGGCTAAACTTTGTCGCTATTGGGCCGTTAATCCCGTCGGCTTTCTTAGATGGAGAGGATCTGTCTGACACTTCTTCCGGAGGAGATCTCTTTCAACATTCAGAAGACTATGTTGTATGGTTGAATTCAAAGCCTAGTGAATCTGTTATTTATGTAGCATTTGGAAGCTATGCTTCTATAACGAAGCGACAAATGGAGGAGATTGAGCGCGGGCTGCTGGAATGCAGAAGACCTTTCTTGTGGGTGGTAAGAGCAACGGAAGACGGGAAGTTGAGTCGCAAAGAGAAACTGAATCAACAAGGGATGGTAGTGCCGTGGTGATCTCAAGTGGAAGTGTTGTCACACCCGTCGGTTGGGTGTTTCGTGACTCATTGCGGGTGGAACTCATCGTTGGAGAGTTTGATTTCTGGGGTTCCGGTGGTGGCTTTTCCACAATGGGCCGACCAAGCAACAAACGGAAAACTTATTGAGGATGTTTGGAAGATGGGGGAAAGAGTGAAAACAAATGGGGAAGGGATTGTGGAGAGTGGTGAGATTAAAGAGTGCATAGAATTGGTGATGAGAGGAGAGGAAATGAGAAACAATGCTAAAAAGTGGAAGGATCTGGGAAGGGAAGCCGGAAAGGATGGTGGATCATCCGACAAGAATCTTAGGGTGCATTTGGTTGGATGGAATGGAATGTGAATAGAAATGGAATTAAGAATGGAATAGAATTGGAGGAATTGAGAATGGAATAATCATTCCGATTCTCATGTTTGGTTGTGCTTAGGAATAGTCATTCTCATCTCCAATGGAATAGTGTGGCAATAGCAATTTTTGGAATGACAATAGTAATTTTTGGAGTGGCAATAGCATTTTTTTGGAGGGACAATAATAATTTTTGGTGTGGCAATAGTGAATGTTGGAGTGACACTAGTAATTTTGGTGTGACAAATAAATGGAATAATAATTCCTTAGTTTTTTGGATGGAATGATAATTCCTTTACTAAGGTGAATAGTGATTCCATTATTCAATGGTGAACCAAGCATTGGAATAAGTAAGTCATTGGAATGACTATTCCATTCCAACCTTGATTCCATCCAACAAAACATATCCTTAGAACTTTTGTTGAGGAGGTTAGGGCTAGTTTGGTGAAGTGAGCAATGTTCTATGGAGCTGGTCTAAAATAAACAATGGAAAATGATTTGTTGCTCCTGTAAAGAACCTCCGCCGTGATTAAGTTTGTCTCTTAAACAATAACCAAACCAAACTGAGCCTTATCTCTTAAACAATAAGATGTACTGTAAATTTTTTTTTCTCTTCCCATTCTCCCAATTTTAACCCATTGTTGTTGTTCATTTATCTGCAAATAGTATAATTATTGAGCAGCGTTGCTGATCATGTAGAATTCCCACCAACAAGAGACAATGGCCCATGACGTACGTGTGCGCATATTCTGGTCATGGTAATCAAACACATAAAACAATGGACCAAACACAACTGCATTTTGATGCTTGCATTGAGCAAAATTCGCTAGATTTTATCCCATTTCGCTCGTCTTACTCATAGCAAATTGGTTTTTAGGTTGGAACCCTAAAAGATATCTAAGATCTGTACTATTTTACAAGACAACAACATGCAAGGCAATTGGTTAATTAGTGTAACATTTTTAGAAAAGATTTTCCCTACGAATTAGTTATGTTGAGTTGTAAGAAACCATCTCCAACCCTACGTTGAAGCACAAGCGATGAGCCGATGATTAACCTCGAACCAGACCAGTTATTGGGAAAAGATCAAAGGAGAGCAATTCAAATCTCTATGTTTTTTAGAATTTTATCGTTACCAATTAAGCTATTCTCAACAGTCATGGTCTCATTTCAAATTGTCTTTTATAAGTGCCATCGTGGTTGATTAAAACCTAGCCATCATATCCAGACATTTATCGATATCGATTTAATTTTGGTGGTAAAGTTGTTTTTTGATTTGTTACAGAGTACCCTGTTTTGGAGATGCTACTCTAGCTGTATGACAATTTTTTACTTTGCACATCAGACCATTGGATCTGTCGTACTTCCATTGAGATCTGAACTGAATAATCCTTCAAGCGATCTTCAATACAAAATGGTGATGTAGCAACAAATGATTTTGCAATTGAACAATGATAAGAACACAACTTTAAAATATAGCTTGGAACACAACTTTAATAAATTACCTTTTCCGAGAAAAAAAAAAAAGAATTACCGCTTCTGAGTTTTAAATCATGATAGCTACTTCAATCATTTGAAATGTCATGTGCAAATATATTTTTCAAGATACATACTTTCATACATACAGAACTAACACGATATGTACCCGTGTGAGTTTGCAAGACAAACCAGAAGGAGACATTTTTGCATCGACTTAAAGTATTAGTTAGTTAAAAAGCTTACACATGAAAGTGCCCACGGGTAGAGGTATATGTTAATGGGTCTGCGGGCTCGTGAGCCCTTCCCAAGAAAATTATAATGTTTTCTTACACACAATTTGAATAAATTCAAATCATGGCTAGCTGTGTCACTAAAAGTACTAATTCATTTCCTTTTGCATTGGACTAAATTATAGAACGGGATGTAGACATTTTAAACTTTCTAATTCAAGTCTTATATGAGATTTTAAGTATACTAGAGATGTAGTTGGAATGCCAGGAACCACCACTTCCTTTCGTGTTCCTTGCTTTGGATTGCAAAGAATTAGTTTCTCCCCATCAAATTCATCTTCTACTTCTTGTAGTTGTCTTGCCTTTACGATCGGCGAACTGGCAACCCCAGCACTTCAAATGCTTCCCCCTATTGTTAATCTGCCCTTTTTTTTTTTGGGGATGTAATGTTGGTAGTGAGGAATCTGAAGATAAACGTGAAGGGGAATTTGATTTTCCCATTTATAGAGGCGAAACATTGCAAAGAAGGATTGAAGAATAGGGAGCCGTTACTCACTTGTTACCATTGTCTGGAAAATGGTGCGTCATTCAAGTTGTATCATTTTGGTTGGAGCCGTTGTATTGTGTGGGAAGGGGTGTAGAACAGAACAGAACTGGTATTATTTGCAAGTGCTTGAAGCATTTGTGGAAAGCAAAAACGAAAAAAATACCTTCGAACTTTTAAAAGAAGTAATATTATAGATTTATGTATGTGCAATGGAAGAGTTACATTATTATCGTTTGTTTTATTTATTTATTTATTTGTTTCGTGTACATTAAATTGATGGTTCTCAATCCATGAAATGGACGTCATGAAGACCCTTGCACAAAACAAGTAGTAAATTAAATTTATCGAAGGCTCACAATAATATTATGCATCAGGACAATAAATACAGCTCATGAAACACATCATCAAGTAATAACTCTTCACCTAATTTCAATGCCTACCATTTAAGTTTTGGTACATTAAAACTTCTTAAAATACGTATACATTTTTCGTCGCGCTAGCAACCAATGCGAATCTAAGGTTGAGTTCCGTTACGCTTCTTGGGCTTTTTCTGTTTTATCATAATTCAAAAATTTTTTTCTCGTTTGTTAGTTTTGCATCTCATTTTTTGGATTTTTTGATTCATCGCGTCAAGACGAATCGGAAAAGTAAAAAATTATTACTTTTACCTGAATATTTTCTAAAATATCCAAGATAATAAAGCTGCCTTTTTGGGTTTTATCTTAGGTATTTTTAAAAATATTTGGGTAAATGTCAATTTTTTCTTTTTCGATTCGTCTTAACAAAACGAATTGAAAACCCAAAAAGTGATGTGCAAAACTAACAAACGCGAAAAAAATTTGTATTGAATGGGTATGAGGGGCCCAATATGGGTCGCACACCTGAGTGACTCGACTATATGTACAGAACGGGTACGTGGGGCCCGATATGGGTGGCACACAATCCGAGCAATTCATTAATGTCAAAATGATTTTTCAAATTATTTTATCAAACCAACTCAAATCAGATAAATGAAAGTAGTAGATCCATTTTTCTGAAATCTTCGTAAACATGCCTCTTGTGGTTTTTGGTTATGCCTTTTGTGGTTTTGGCTATGGTGTCTACCCTTACGGTGTCTCCGTTATGCCTCTTGTGATTTTCGGTTATGCCTTTTGAGATTTCGGTTATGCCTTTTGTGGTTTTCGGTTATGTCATGTGTGGTTCCATGTTATGCAACCGACAAACTTCAAAAGTCACTTCAACACTCAAACTTTGTTTTTTTGATCAGCAATTTAGCACTCAAACTCTTGAATTTAGGGAGTGATTTCGGTGTCCCCAGTCATTTTGGGGACACCATAACTTTTGACATGATAAAATCATTAGGAGTATAACTAAAATCCATTACAAGCATAACAGAACCGCAACAAGGCATAACTTGTTTGTATGCCTTGATTGGTTTTTGGATATTCCTTGGTCATGCCTTGTTTGGATTCTGTTATACTTGTAATGAGTTTTAGTTATGCCAAAAATTACGGTGGCCCCAAAATGACCGGGGACACCATAACATCATCTCTGTCTTTATAGCTGCACATCAACACTCAAACTCATAACCATATCTTCCATAAACTTGTACATATCTGAAACCCTTCCGAGTGACTGAAAACAGTTATCCCCAATTCACTTTTGAGATCTCACACAAATAATCTGAGAGCTTCAGTAACGATAAAACAAATTTTCTGAATTATCTTAAAAAATCAACTCAATCAGATAAATAGAAGTACTTGATCTACTTTTCCGAATTTTCATTAACTAGGTGATATCAGTGCCTATCCAACATACTACAAAGCCTCTTCGACACTCAACTTTTTTATTTTTTAATTTGCTCTTCAGCACTCAAAACTTGTTTAATTTTTTGAGCTGCACTTCAACACTCAAACTCATAACCATATCATGAGACCCTTCAGGGTGATTAAAAACAGTACTAATCCCCAATTCGTCACCACAGACGTCATATCCCCTGGCCTTATTTTACATGTGCATTATAAAATCGCAGCAATGCACACTAGTACTAAATCCCCAAACTCTAGTACCCAAAAAAGAAAAAGAAATGGATGACTGTGTTCGACTCCTGCTGGTAACGTTTCCGATCCAAGGCCAGATCAATCCCAGCCTCCAATTTGCCATGGGCCTTGTCAAGATGGGCGTCAGCGTTACATTCGTAACCGCCTTTTCCGCGCTCAATCGCATAACCAAATCTTCCTCCGCTGCTCCACAAGGCTTGACCTTTTCCGGATTCTCTGACGGCTATGATGACGGGTCGAAACTCGGAGATCCCGTGGGGATTGAGGTACAGAATAGCGGGTCAAAAGCCATGGCGGAACTCATCAAATCAGAAGCCGAACGAGGCCGGCCTTTTGTTCATGTGGTCTACACCTCATTTCTGCCTTGGGCAGGCTGAGTTGCACGCGCCCTTCACGTGCCATCCACTTTCCTTTGGATTCAACCAGCCACCATCCTGGCTATATTCTACTATTACTTCAATGGTTATCGCGATGCCATCCGGAACAGTAAGAGTAACCCCACATCGGCAGTGGAATTACCGGGACTGCCGTTGCTCACTGGCAATGACCTTCCCTCTTTCTTGGTTGATTCAAGTGCTTTTGGTTGGGGCCCTCTCCCATTACTGGAAGAGCACGTAGGTATACTTGATGGCGAAACGAACCCCAAAGTATTTGTGAACACCTTTGATGCTTTGGAGTCTGGGGCCCTGAGAGCAGTCGAGAAGCTAAACTTGGTTGCTGTTGGGCCAATGATCCCGTCGGCTTTCTTGGATGGAAAGGATCCGTCTGACACTTCTATCGGAGGAGATCTGTTTCAATATTCAAAAGCCTATATTGAATGGCTGAATACAAACTGCAGCGAATCTGTAATTTACATAGCTTTTGGAAGCATTTCTGCTGTAGCGAAGCAACAACTGGAGGAGATTGCACACGGGTTGCTTGAATGTGGAAGGCCGTTTTTATGGGTGGTAAGAGCATCGGAAGAGGAGAAGCTAAGTTGTAAAGAGCAATTGGAAAAACCAGGGATGATAGTGCCGTGGTGTTCTCAAGTGGAGGTTATGTCACACCCGTCGGTTGGGTGTTTCATGTCTCATTGCGGGTGGAATTCTTCTTTGGAGAGCTTGGTTTCCGGAGTTCCGGTGGTGGCTTTTCCACGAGCATTAGACCAAGTGACAAACGGAAAACTTATTGAGGATGTTTGGAAGACAGGGATAAGAGTGAGGATAAATGGGGAAGGAATTGTTGACAGAGGTGAGATTAAGAAGTGCATAGAAGTGGTGATGGGAGGAGATGAAATGGGAAGCAATGCTAAAAAGTGGAAGGATTTGGGAAGGAAAGCCGGAGAGCAAGGTGGATCATCGGACAAAAATCTTAAAATTTTTGCTGAGGAGATCCGGGCTAGTTTGGTTGAATAAGCAATGTTTTTTCGATTAGCTTTGTACAACATTGCTTATTCTACCAAACTAGCCCAGATCACCTTAGCAAAAGTTTTATGATTTCTCTCCCGCTTTCCGAAGAAAAAGCAATGCTGTACAAAGCTAATCGAAAAATAAGTAAAGCTGTAAGATTTCTAGAGTCATCCTTGTCAGGAAAACACCAACCAGAAATAAAATCCCGTTAAAAACGAGTAGTGCTTGGCAGGAAAATGTGAACAACTGAAAGCAGAAAATAGAAGTTTGCCGCAAATGTCTCCTCCAAAGCCATTTAATTCAACATGTAGTGAAAAGACATTTTGTTGAACACATTTGGTGCCTTTCTTTTTTTTTTTTGGCTGTTTCTCTTAGAGTATCTATTGGCTTCCAAGAGAGTGTGTCAGTGCAACAAGAAGAGGCGCACGACGAAGAATGATAACCGTTTCCTCTGCGACCAAACACAAAGCTCCGGCAACTCCAGCGAAGAAAGTTCAGCAATGGTCGGCCGTCGCAACGACTTCTGCAACGGTCAGCCAACCGTGATTAATTAAGCACAATCACTCCAACCAAATTGCTTGAAAAGAATAGAAACCTCTATTCTTTTTGAGAGTCAATAGCACTTCAAATGCATCCTTTTTGAATTACAATAAGTCATTGGGACCCATTGTATAGCAAGTTGTACGTTTATCAATGTTTATCTATCGTATATGTTGTAACGAACGCTATGAATGCAAGCTAAGAACGAGAAATTGAAAACTAAACAAGAAATCACAAAGACACAAGATATACGTGGTTCCCCAAGATGGGTACGTCCACGGACGAGGAGAGGGAGGATTCACTAACCAACGTGAAGAAGAGATACAAAGAGCCGGCTATAATCCGTAACTCTAGAAAGGCCACAAATACGAAAGCCCAAAAAGAAACTTTAGAAGTTCCCCAAAAGCCCTATTTATAATAGGCTACAAAAACGGGAACAACTTAATTAACCAATGTGGGACTAAGGAATACAAGGCATTCCTAACAATTCTCCACCTTGACTTGAATTCCACTGAACCAAATCGCCAAATATAGCTCTCCCCTTCTAACCTCTCACTCGCCAAATGCCCCCGAGGGACTATCAACTGCAAATACCAAGCAAGCCCAAGCAATGCTTGAACTTGGCAACCGGAACCGGTTTAGTCAACATATCTGCTGGGTTATCTGTCGTACCCACTTTCTTCACCTCAACTTGCTTCTGTGAGATGATATCCCGAACGAAGTGATACCTGACATCAATATGCTTGGTTCTTTCATGATACATAAGATTTTTAGTCAAATGTATAGCACTCTGCGAATCACAAAATACTGAACTCACACCCTGTGCAAGACCAAGCTCACAAAGCAAACCTCTCATCCACAATGCCTCCTTCACAGCTTCAACAATGGCCATATACTCCGCTTCTGTTGTAGACAGCGCGACTGTAGCCTGTAAAGTAGCTTTCCAACTAATGGCACTTCCGGATAAAGTAAAGACATAACCTGTCAGAGATCTCCTCTTATCGTGGTCACCGGCAAAATCCGAATCAACATAACCAACAGCATGATCACCAGAATTGGCAACCCCAAATAATAAACCAACACCTGCAGTTTCGCACAAATACCGTAGTATCCATTTCACAGCTTCCCAATGTGCCTTTCCTGGACGCCCCATATAACGACTAACGACACTAACTGCATGTGAAATATCAGGACGAGTACATACCATAGCATACATAAGGCTCCCAACTGCGCATGAATATGGAACCTGAGACATATACTTTTGCTCATCCTCCGACTGTGGTGACAACTCAGCTGAAAGTCGAAAGTGTGCTGCCAAAGGGGTACTGACTGGCTTCGAGTTCTGCATTGCAAAGCGCTCAAGCACTTTAAGAACATAAGACTTCTGATTCAAAAATAATTTGCCAGCTACTCGATCTCTGCAAATCTCCATACCCAAAATACGTTTTGCCGCACCCAAATCTTTCATCTCAAATTCACCACCTAACTGTTGTTTCAACCTGTTGATTTCTGATACACTCTTGGCAGCAATAAGCATATCATCAACATACAACAGTAGATAAACAAATGAACCATCTGGAAGCTTTCGAAAATACACACAACTGTCATACTCACTCCTAGAATATGACTGGCTTATCATAAAAGTGTCAAACCGCTTATACCACTGCCTAGGGGATTGCTTGAGGCCATACAAAGATTTACGAAGTAAACAAACGTGATCCTCCTTACCAGAAACAACAAATCCCTCAGGCTGACGCATATAAATCTGTTCCTCAAGCTCGCCATGCAAAAACGCAGTTTTGACATCAAGTTGCTCTAACTCAAGATCATAACATGCAACAATAGCAAGTAAAGTGCGAATGAAACTATGTTTTACAACTGGTGAAAATACCTCATTGTAATCAACACCTTCCTTCTGGCTGTATCCTTTCGCCACTAGCCGAGCTTTGAACCGAGCATCTTCTACCCCTGGAATACCTGGTTTGCGCTTGAAGACCCACTTGCACCCAACAATCCTCTTCCCTTTCAGCGGTTCTACTAACTCCCATGTCTGATTCTTCTGAAGAGACTCAATCTCTTCATTCATAGCAACAGACCACTGTGCAGACTCAATGCTCGAAACAGCTTCCGTATAGCTTGAAGGCTCCTCATACTCAACTGTCTCAGCAACTGATAAAGCATAGGCCACCATCTCAGAATAAGCCGAATACCTTTCAGGAGGCCGAATCTCCCTCCTTGGCCTATCTTTAGCAATAGTGCGTGGTTGCTCAACTAACGCATCAACCTCTGTGTCTGAACTCTTGAACTCCTCTTCAATTGGCTTCTCAATGTGCTTTTTCCCTGAGTCGGAAGATCCACTCAAAAACTCCACCTGCTTTGGAACACTCTGTTCCTGAACTGTATCATCAACCTGCTTAAACCCCTTAATCATAGAGTTTTCATCAAAAGTAACATCTCTACTGATCAAAAACTTTGAATCTTCAGGACACCACAATCTGTACCCTTTCACACCTGCCTGATAACCCAAGAAAATACACTTCTTGGCCCGTGGCTCTAACTTACCCTCATTCACATGAGCATAAGCTGGACACCCAAACACACGCAGCATAGAGTAATCAGCTTGATAACCTGACCATACCTCAAAAGGAGTCTTACACTCAATAGCAGTCGACGGAGACCTGTTCACCAAATAGCATGTCGTGGAAACGGCTTCAGCCCAAAATTCTTTGCCCAATCCGGAATTGGACAACATACAACGAGCCTTCTCCAAAAGAGTCCTGTTCATTCGTTCAGCCACACCATTCTGCTGAGGAGTTTTTCTCACTGTGTGATGCCTCACAATGCCCTCATCACTGCAGAACCTATCAAACTCGTCAAGACAAAACTCCATACCATTGTCAGTTCTCAGACGTTTTATTTTCTTACCAGTCTGATTCTCAATCAAAGTTTTAAACTGTTTGAATGTATTAAAGGCGTCACTCTTATGTTTCAACATATACACCCAAACCTTACGAGAGAAATCATCGATAATACTCATAAAATAACGAAAACCACCTTTAGAAGTTACCTCTGCGGGACCCCAAAGATCCGAGTGAAAATAATCCACCGTGCCTTTGGTGCGATGAACAGCTGTACTGAATTTTACCCTGCACTGCTTGCCGTAGACACAATGCTCACAGAAATCCAGCTTCTCAGTTTTCTGGCCACATAGCAAACCCTGTTTGCTCAAAACTGTCATCCCTCTCTCGCTCATATGCCCAAGGCGCATATGCCACAAACGAGTCAAGTCTGAATCTGAAACCTTGGATGAAGCAACCGTTGCTGCAGCACCTAAAACTGTACTGCCCTGGAGTGTATAGAGGTTACCACGCTTTTGACCCTTCATCAGTACCAATGCACCCTTCGAGACTTTCAAAACTCCACCTTCACCGAGGAATTTGCAACCATGAGAATCAAGAGCACCCAGGGATATAAGATTTTTCTTCAAATCTGGAACATGTCGAACCTCAGATAAAGTCCTAACAATACCGTCATGCATCCTAAGCTGAATCGTTCCTGAACCAACAGTCTTACAGGCCATGTTGTTGCCCATCAAAACTGTACCACCATTGACCGCCTCATAAGTAGAAAACCACTCTCTATGCGGACACATGTGGTATGAACATCCAGAATCCATAATCCACTCGGTATTAGAGCGAGAATCGCCCTCTATAACTGATAACACGTTATCTGACTCATCTGAACTTTCAGCAATTCCAGCAATTACTTTACCCCCTTTCTGGTCTTCTTTTTCCTTCTCCTTGAGTTTTAAACAGTCACTTTTCCAGTGCCCGGGTTTCTTGCAATAATTGCACTTTCCCTTCTTCTTACATGATGATCTGGATCTTCCCCTATTACTCGACTCAACCCTTTCTGTTGTTCTTCCCCTAACAAACAAACCCTCCGCATGTGCATCACCCTCACCTGACACTTTTTTCCTCAATTCTTTCGAATATAGGCTGGCTTTAACATCCTCCATAGATATCGTGTCTTTGCCATACAATAGGGTTGTAACAAAGTGCTCATACGAAAGTGGTAAAGAACATAACAAAATTAGGGCTTGGTCCTCATCCTCAATTTTACTATCAATATTTTTCAGATCCATAATAATACGATTGAACTCATCCAAATGATCTTTAACAGGTATACCTTCTCGCATACGAAACGTATAAAGACGTTGTTTAAGATATAACCTGTTGGTGAGCGACTTCGTCATATATATGCCTTCCAACTTCAGCCAAATTCCTGCTGCTGAAGTTTCTTCTTCCACCTCGCGAAGAACGTCATCTGCCAAATTCAACTGAATAGAACTCAGAGCTTTGGCATCTGTATCATCCCAATCTTCCTCTTTGATTCCAGAACTAGTCTTGCCTAACAAAGCCTTGTGCAATCCTTGTTGGGTTAACAGAGCCTTCATCTTTACTCTCCAAAGACTGAAACTGCTGCTCTGCCCATCAAACTTCGCAATCTCGAATTTAGCCGCCATAGCCACAATTGGAAACGAAACCCTAGTTTTGTAACCTAGAGCTCTGATACCAGTTTGTTGTAACGAACGCTATGAATGCAAGCTAAGAACGAGAAATTGAAAACTAAACAAGAAATCACAAAGACACAAGGTATACGTGGTTCCCCAAGATGGGTACGTCCACGGGCGAGAAGAGGGAGGATTCACTAACCAACGTGAAGAAGAGATACAAAGAGCCGGCTATAATCCGTAACTCTAGAAAGGCCACAAATACGAAAGCCCAAAAAGAAACTTTAGAAGTTCCCCAAAAGCCCTATTTATAATAGGCTACAAAAACGGGAACAACTTAATTAACCAATGTGGGACTAAGGAATACAAGGCATTCCTAACAGTATAATTAACATCGTAATTCAATTATTTCTTTTGATAAGCAAATAGAAAAAAACAACTTGCATATGATCCAATTTGCGCCTCCACTAATCGAATATCTTGACTCCAATACTAGTCTCAATCCACGGCGCCCAAATCTATTCTAGCAACTTCAATCATTCAAAATTTCATGTGTAAAGTTATTATCCAAGATCGATGCTGGTCCAAAAATGAAAAACTTTAAAATAACAATTTAGTTACACTAGTTCAGTGGTGGGGAAAGACATTGGTGGTACACTCTCCCATTAAGAGCTTGTTTGTTTGGTGGCAGTGTTGTGGACAATCTGGAGATTGAGAAATGAGGCCCGGGCCTTCAAGTAAAAAAACCAAAATGGGAGGAGGTGGGGGATCAAGTGAGCAAATTTAAGGTTGCTTGTTTTTCTTTTGCTTGGCAAAAGAAATTTTATTATTCTTTAAAAATGATACAATGATTAAAGGGATCAAGGGCAAGCGAAAGCTACCTGAGACCCAAAAAAAATGTTGGCAAGAAATCAACAAAGAAAAAAAAAAACTCAAGAAACGCTCCGGGAGTATGGCATGTATCGAAATAGACAGAATATTTGTTTTCCCCAACCAACGATTTTGTGGTACAAGCATTTGTTTGGAATCTGCCCCGGTCTGATGTGCTATTTGACTTATTCTTAAGACTAGGATTTCGGATTCTCTTAGAACAAGGGCGCTACAGCTCAATTTGTTTTCCAGTAATGGCAAGATCGAATTAGCGAAATACTTCTTACACAGCCACACTAAAGGAAAAACAACAGCCATCACGCACATAGATGTGACCAACAAAAGACTACAAACTGAAGCCAGCCACCCAGCCCCTACAGCAAAAAAGGGAAAACAGCAACAAACAACCACAACCACAACAACAACAAACTAAATCCCAATACCAACAACAACAACAACAGCAACCGAAAACTAAATCCCAGCAAAAGCTACAGCAAACCTAAACAAAGTCCTAGCAACCGCAGCAAAACATACAAAGCAAGTTAACATCATAAAAAACAGCAAAAATAGCAGACGAATACCCAAAAAGAACAGAAGAAACAGAATCAAAATTCCACTGAAATGGAGACACCTTCCTCCAAATCATCAAAGCCATCAACAATGCCATCAAGTTCCTTATCTGAAATCTCACCTTCCTCCATCTTAATATATTTTTTAATTAATATTATCTCTCTCCCCGCCATAATATTTAACGCCAAGAGTAGCGCCTATATCCACAAACTTACGAGCTTGCTTAATTAAGGAGTTTCTATTGCAGATGTCATAAGATGAAAGAGAAGAAAATGGAACATTCTAATATTTCTTTAACATCTAAGCTTCCTTTAACCCAAACTCGGAGAGAGATTTCTTCTTTCTACTCTACTTTTCAATCTATTCAACCTCCTTTCCAATTTTCCAGTAGCTAAATAAATAGATCTCTCTCCCAAAATATATATTTTATAAGCTCATCGCTCCTATCCTTCACAATGCTCCTCAAAAGAGGCGTAGGTCTAGTGGGGTGAAAAAGAATAAGGCTGTGTCTACAGGGATAATACCAGTGATATCTCATCCAACCATTTGCCTAGTGTGTGGGCTCTGGTCGCATACGATTGTCAAGGTAGTATGGGAGTGACAACATAGTTGAATGCTCACTCCTCGTTATGATGCCATGTCTCGTTATACACGAATTCAAAGATTAATAAATTATCAAAAAAAAAAAAACAGATACGTATACCTTTCTCAACTAATTCAGTAAATTGTGGTACAAGTTTCAAATCATTTATATAGCTATACCTCGATAGTTCAATAAAATATGCATCACACAATGAAGATTTTCCTATCTAACAAGGAGGAAAATCGAAATGGTGATGTAGCAAGAAATTATGATTTTGCAATTGAACAATGCTATAGATTTTCAATGTTGTTACAACTACGCATACTTTGTACTCTCTCCCTCCATAATTTTAGTTTATTAACTATGAACTATCGTGAGCTTTTTTAGATTAAAAAATCGAGTATAACTGTGCATTATATTGCAAACATTTTCGCATCGACTTAAAAAGCTAATTAATTTGAAAAATTCAAAAGCTTACACACTGAAATGCTCATGGGTGCAGGTATATGTTAATTGGTTTGCGAACCCCCCTGCCCCTCCCAAAAAAATTATACTAATATTTTCATACAACTTATTCTCACCCTCAAACAAAATCCATAAAATTTGAGTGAATACAAATCATGGCTCCGTCACTAAAAGTGTTTCATTTACCGTGTGGAAAATAATATAATTTTTTGTGCGGTGAATTAAATTATAGGACGGGAGACATTTACTCAAACTTTCTCATCGTATAATATCGTATCATAATTGAGGAAACCACCTCACGTGCATCCCAGATGCACGTGGAGGTATGAATTAAGGAAACCACCTCGATTGACTGGGCGACGGAGACTTAACCACTCGAGGTGAGTCCACCCAAGACTTAGCTCTAATACCATGTTAGAATTTTTTGAAGGGTTTCAACCAAAAATCAATTGGAAATATAGGAAGCTCTGAAACTCCTTCAAATTGAGTAAAAACAGTAAACCCAATTCGTCACCACAAACGTCATAGCCCCCTGGCTTTATTTTACATTTGCATTATAAATCCCAGCAACCTTTACGGAACTCCATGCACAGTAGTACTAAATTCCCAAACTCCTGTACCCTCCCTGCCTCCTGTAATCTCCGCCCACATCCACCTAAAACAGAAGAAGAAATGGATGACCGCGTTCGACTGCTGCTGGTAACGTTTCCGGTCCAAGGGCAAATCAATCCCAGCCTCCAATTCGCCAAGCGCCTAGTCAAAATGGGCGTCAGCGTCACATTTGTAACGGCCTTTTCTGCGCTCAATCGCATAACCAAATCTGCCTCCGCCACTCCACAAGGCTTGACCTTTTCCGGCTACTCCGATGGCTACGATGATGGGTCGATACTCGCTGATCCCATAGGGAAGGAGACAACGGCTAACGGGCCGAAAGCCGTCGAAGAACTCATCAAATCAGAGGCTGAACGAGGCCAGCCTTTTATTCATGTGGTCTACACCACATTTCTCCCTTGGGTAGGCCAAGTTGCACGTGCCCTTAGCGTGCCATCCACTTTCCTTTGGATTCAACCAGCCACCATCCTGGCTGTATACTACTATTACTTCAATGGTTATCGAGATGCCATTTGTAGCAATACGAAAAACTCCACATCGGCAGTTGAATTACCGGGACTGCCGTTGCTCACTGGCAATGACCTTCCCTCTATTCTGCTTGATTCAAGCGCTTTCGATTGGGGGGCTCTTCCATTACTGGAAGAGCACGTAGGTATACTCAATGACGAAACAAACCCCAAAGTACTTGTGAACACCTTTGATGCTTTGGAGTCTGGGGCCCTGAGAGCAATCGAGAAGCTAAACTTGGTTGCTGTTGGGCCATTGATCCCGTCAGCTTTCTTGGATGGAAAGGATCCGTCTGACACTTCTTTCGGGGGAGATCTATTTCAATACTCAAAAGCCTATATTGAATGGTTGAATCGAAACTCCAGCGAATCTGTAATTTACATAGCGTTTGGAAGCATTTCAGCTGTAGGGAAGCAACAAATGGAGGAGATAGCACACGGGTTGCTTGAATGTGGAAGGCCGTTTTTGTGGGTAGTGAGATCATCAGATGAGGAGAAGCTAAGTTGTAAAGAGCAATTGGAACAACAGGGAATGATAGTGCCGCGGTGTTCTCAAGTGGAGATTTTGTCACACCCGTCGGTTGGGTGTTTCATGTCTCATTGCGGGTGGAATTCTTCTTTGGAAAGCTTGGTGTTTGGAGTTCCAGTGGTGGCTTTTCCGCTAGCATTTGACCAAGTGACAAACGGAAAACTTATCTAGGATGTTTGGAAGACGGGGATAAGAGTGAGGAGAAATAGGGAAGGAATTGCGGAGCGTGGTGAGATTAAGAAGTGCATAGAAGTGGTGATGGGAGGAGATGATATGAGAAGCAATGCTAAAAAGTGGAAGGATTTGGGAAGGGAAGCCGGAAAGGAAGGTGGATCCTTGGACAAAAATCTTAAAACTTTTGTTGAGGACACAATCCGTGCTAGTTTGGTAAAATAAATATTTTGTACCTTGCATTTTGTAAAGGCTGACTGACCATGGTTGATGATTAGAGGCAGTGTACGTTGCATTTTGTTGAGTTATTGTCTGTTGTTTTCTTTTTCTGGGCAAAACGGTTCAGTGTAACTACGTATTAGAAGGTTAATTATAAGCAGTTACAAGAGGAGCTGAGAAGCTCTTTCACGAAGACTTGAATTCATAACCTCTCACTTGACAGGAGAGTAGCAGCCACGGATGCAGGGTGCCGCGTTTTGTAATCGTGGAGTCATTGGTAGTACTCCAAACCATGACAGCATAATATGCATCAGGACAGTAGATACAGCTAGCTCATGAAATTCACATCAACAATAGTTTCACTTACGATGTGACTCTTTGCTAGCCGACTAAAAACTCTCGTTTTTGGCACAGGCATGAATGCGTTGAGCGCGGGCGTGCCAAGACTTGTAGCGCCTAACTTTTGATGAAGATTCTCGTGAATCTTGACTTCTAACTTGTAAGCAATTGTGTGTGACCCAAAGGTTAAAGATCACAATGAGGTCCGTTGTTTGCCACACGGTCGTAGACTTAGAATTTCCTAGTCGTATAGGAAATGCGTAAAAAAGGAAAACGTAAAATGTAAACTTTATGACACCGGGATAATAAAGTAGTACAAGAAAAGATAAAATGCAAACTATTTAAAGAAAGTGAGTTCGAATAGGGTTTGAGCATGAGGTACTCGATATGCTAGTTTGCTGAAAGTAGGAAAGTGTGCTTCACTGGGAAGACTTTGGTTTAAGCGTTGAGTTTTGATTGGTGTTGAACCATTTTTTCATCTTGTGAACTTGTATTTATAGGCAAAACAGTAAGCTGATTCAGGCCTGAATTCGAATTTCTGCTTGCTCCATATGCCGCCAAGTGTTCCATGATTGTCCCCTTCTTTTGTGCATGCTTGATCATGGGCAGTTATTGGCAGTTGAAAGATCATGGGGTGATGTGGCAATAACTTCCCACTACTCCCCTTCTTATGCTTGCTTGACATGTGGCCAATTGACTAAGTCAATTGGCCTTTGAATTGGAAGAAACATAACTGCCTCGGCAACAACCAAACCACTAAAAATGTGGGCCGCACCTCATGGACCAGATTTGCTCCTTTCGTCATGGGCCCAACTGTGGGCTACCTTCCCAACAAATCATGGGCCGTGTTCTTCATATGAGCTGCGTGTTTCTTTGGCCCAAATTAATTAAGGAATCAATTAAAAATCCAATCATGACTAGCCCGATCCGTGGTGCCAAAAATGGGTATAAACATTGCCCCCCATGCCTTGACTTTTAATTTTTAGGATCAAGGCATGTATAAAAAAGAAAGTTGTTTTTGGCATCCAAACAGTCCTTGAATCCTGTTTTAGCATACCTTCTTTTGTTTGTCTTGCCTATGGATAGTAGGCATTAGGCATCTTCTATGTTCCATTCAGGTCTTTCACAATATAAGATCTGCCTTCAGGCCTGAACCATGAAAGACTCGTCAAAAAGGCCCAGAAATACGTTAGAAGGCCTGAACTTCTTCTTGGAATGCTTATAAATGTGGTTCAGGCCTTAATAAAGGGCTCAAAGGGCCTTCGTCTCTACGGAAAAGGCCTTTGTAAATCAATAAAGTCCTGTGTCCAGGCCTGGTGTTAGAGAAACCATAGCATCATGAAAAGGGCCTGGTAAGGACTAAAATAGATTGGACGGCCTGAACCTCTGCTTGTGAACTTTCAGGCTTGCTCGATGAAATGAAAAAGCCTCCACCTTTGCGGAAAAGGCCTAGTAAAACTCTAATAGGGCCTACTCAATGATTGATAGGCCTTGGCTGAAAATTTTAGAGATGCTTGTTCGGCTTATGAAGGACTTTTCATTGGCTACTTAGCCATTTTTACAACCACAATGTTTTTGCACAGGCCAAGTGAATAAGACCCGCTTTTGATGTGCCCCACAAATCCAATGCGGGCGTAGTTTCACAACTTTAAGGCCTATAGTTGGCCTATGCTTGTAATGCTTTTTGGCAGTTTGAACAGTGCCAAAAAGGCTTTCATTAACCGGGGGAGGAGGGGGATTATACCGATTATAAATGAATTGTGATCAAGCCTTGGAGTGTTGTCAGTTTCCTCATCTTCATTCAGTTCCTCCTGTTCTGGAATGGTGGAATGTGCGATTCAGACCTGGACCCAAGGCTAATGATAGGACTAGATCATTCCTGACGTGCATCACGGCCTAGGAGTGAATCTGAATGTGCCGGCTCTTCAGACACTTGAGGAAGCTTCTGAGAAGAAAGAATGGGCTGATCTTGTCTCATAATTAGACTTTCCATATTCTGGCTTATTCCAAGTCTGAAATCTTGCTCCCTTTGCGTTGAAATAAACCTACCTTTTTGCTCCTCCGGGCATGGAAATAACTTACCATCCAAAAGTTTTTGGAATACTCCTGAATGTTGGCTGTTGCGCTCAGGCCTGAAACTGTCGCCATGACCTGTATCATCTAGGCCTTGCTGCTGTTCGGAAATCCTCAAACGGCTGAACTGAGATTTTTGCCCCCCGAGTCCAATTCCTTAGCCTCCTTGCCCCCCGAGTGTAGGCCTTTCAGAAGTTAAGGACTGAGAAAAGCCTGGAGTGCTTGCTAGAAGCTTGCTTAGAGACATTTAGGCCAGAAGTTTGGCCTAAAGTGCTAAATTGTGATATCCGTGGTGGAAAAGGAGTTGATATCCGTGCTAAATTGTCTTCGATGGCCTTTTTGGATTTGATTAGACATTCTTCAACCGTACGCAAACATTCATCCCAGGAATTAATGAATTCTTGTGAGAGTCCTTTGTTGGATGCAATAGTACAGGACTAAATGCCCATATTTTCTTCAACTTGGCCCTCCAAGGTCTGAGTAGAAGGATCATCAAGCCCACCATTTTGGAATTCATGTTGTTCGGGCAGGGCTGAATACATAATGATTGAATCGCCACGTGACTTGGCAATAAAGAGACCCGTTTACCTCATAGCGTAATTGGCAATCCTCTTCTTCAAGTCTGTCAACTTCAATTTCAAGCCTTTGAATTTCATCGTTGTAGTGATTTTGTGCTTCAGAAAACCAATCCTCCGTAGGATTGAGTCGACGCCTCTCATAATCAAGGTGGTAGATTTCATCTTCAAGTTCGTTGACCTTATCATCGCGCCAACGAATTTCTTCTTTACATCGCCAAATCTCAACATCCAATTCAACGTATCGAAGTGACATGTAAATGAATCAGCGTAATACCCTTTGAAACGTCTAGGCTCCCACTAGGCGTGCCAGTGAAAACTCTCATTTTTGGCACATGCGTAAATGCGTTGAGCGCGGGCGTGCCAATACTTGTAGCGCCTAACTTTTGATGAAGATTCTCATGAATCTTGACTTCTAACTTGTAAGCGATTGTGTGTGACCCAAAGGTTAAAAATCACAATGAGGTCCGTGGTTTGTCACACGGTTGCGGGCTTAGAATTTTCTAGTCATATAGGAAATTCGTAAAAAAGGAAAACGTAAAATGTAAACTTTATTACACTGGGATAATAAAGTAGTACAAGAAAAGATAAAAATTCAAACTACGGAAAGAAAGTGAGTTCAAATGGGGTTTGAGCACGAGGTACTCGATATGCTACTTGGCTCAAATGGGGTTTGAGCATGAGGTACTCAATATGCTACTATGCTACTTGATATGCTACTTTGGTTTAAGCGTTGAGCTTTGATTGGTGTTGGACCCTTTTTTCATCTTGTGAACGTGTATTTATAGGCAAAACAGTAAGCTGATTCAGGCCTGAATCCAAATTTCTGCTTGCTCCATATGCCGCCAAGTGTCCCATGACTGTCCCCTTCTTTTGTGCATGCTTGATCATGGGCAGTTATTGGCCGTTGAAAGATCATGGGGTGATGTGGCAATAACTTCCCACTACTCCACTTCTTATGCTTGCTTGACATGTGGCCAATTGACTAAGTCAATTGGCCTTTGAATTGGAAGAAACATAACTGCCTCGGCAACAACCAAACCCCTAAAAACATGGACCGCACCTCATGGACCAGATCTGCTCCTTTCGTCATGGGCCAAACTATGGGCTACCTTCCCAACAAATCATGGGCCGTGTTCTTCATATGAGCTGCGTGTTTCTTGGGCCCAAATGGAAAATATCCATGGCTCAAGAATTACCCAATCAATTACTTAAGTTCGGCCCAAATTAATTAAGGAATCAATTAAAAATCCAATCACGACTTGCCTGATCCGTGGTGCCAAAAACAGGTATAAACACCAACTCCAATTGATTCGGACTTATTAATGCTCGATTTGTTTTGGTTATCCCCAATTCGTCACCACAAATGTCGTAGCCCCCTGGCCATATACTTTACACATGCATTTAAATCCCTGCAATCTTTACAGAATTCCACGCACAGTCTAAAATCCCAAACTCCAGTACCCGCCCCGCCTCCTGTAATCTCCAGCCACCCACCAACATTGATGTAGAACACGTGGAGGTCCAATTTCATGAACAGTTGGACCGGTCGAAGCCTCAGAAGCCCAAATGCTACTTAATTGCAAATTAACCGATCTGGAAAATTTCGGACAAGCCCGGAATAGGTCTAAACTTGGGGGGCTGAGTTATTTTTGCGCTTCGGTCAATACTCACGACCCTAAAGTCGTGATATGTGGTGTTTTGGGACCGAAACATTCGCTTAGGCCCTCAATTTGATTATTTTGCCGTTTTAAGAAAGTTTTAATTCGTTAATAATCTTAGACTGTAATTCCTTATTAGTTGGTTCTTTTTGGGAAAGTCCTCTTTTTCTTTCTCGTTTTCAAGTTTAGAAGTTTCCCCAAATTATGGGACTTTTATTTTAAAAGTTAATTTTCTAGGGTTTCAGGTTACACCTTATATTATGTAACCTATTGTTTTAATTAGTTTTTTATCAATAATATTCAAACTGTCTCTTTCTCTCATGGACTCAATTGTTTATCATTCGTTTGATTGGTACATAACTAATCTTTTTGTTAATTCCGCTGTGTCAAAAAAAAAAAAGGAAAAAAAAAGAGAAAAAGGAATGGATGACTGTGTTTGACTCCTGCTGGTAATGTTTCCGATCCAAGGGCAAATCAATCCCAGCCTCCAATTCACCAAGAGCCTAGTCAAAATGGGCGTCAGCGTCGCATTCGCTACCGCCTTTTTCGCACTCAATCGCATAACCACATCCGACTCCTGTACTCCACTAGGCGAGATCATTGAATCCTTGGAGGTGGGCACTAGTAAACTGGTATATAGCACACGGGCAAGGGTGAATTTTGTCTAACACAGCCACAAAGGAGACATCATATCTAAAGTCGAACCCAAGAGTTGACAATAGTGAGTACTATTGCCCAGGCTCCAAGCAATGACACCCAAGGCCCAACCAGGCCGAAACAAAATGGCAAGAAGCCAACCCGGGTCAGCCATTGAACAACAATAGGAGCAAAGACAAAAACTAAAACCCATGCCCTACCCCAAAAAACAAAATCTCAACAACCTGGCCTAGTGGAGGTTATAAAGTTAGAGAATACAGCAGGAGCCGAGCGAGCGTCATGAACTTTTTCATGAGGACTTAAAGCTCACGACCTCCTAGTATGAACTCTTTCACGCGGACTCAAACTCACAACCTCCCGGTCCAAGAAAAGAGAGTGGCAAATCAAGCATGCTGTTCTATAATATTAGAGTTAAATAAGAGTACTCAAACCAGGAAAGGGACGTAATGAAGGCCCTTTTACAAGACAAGTATCAAATCATTGAGAGCCAACAGCTTACAATTTGCATCAAGACAATAAACACAGCTCATCACATACATCAGCAAATTAATTCTATCCACCTAATTTTCCATGTGGATAGATTTAATTTTCCATGTGGACAATAAATACAGCTCAACCAATCTGTACTGTTGTATAATTTCACGTATTTGACCTATTAAATCTTTCTTAACTTACGAGTTTACGACTGACCCACACAGCTTCAAATCCGGCCAACAGGTCGATTGAGTTTTTTAGCGGGTTTGGACCGTGGAATAAGGCGGGTCAGTAATAGTTATTATAACTTTCTGGAGATCATTCTCAACCCCAAAAATAAAAAAATAGAAATGTTATTAATAACGATCCATATAAAAAAGGGGCTCACACAATGCACACATGACAGCAAGATAGCCCAGTTGATGCGAATACCAAGTGGCCCATTTTGTTGTCACATATGGATTGTGTGGGCCATTGTTGTATGGCTATTAGCATTTTTTCGGGGAAAATATTCATGTTTTGCTTCACCAATATTAAAATATCAGCTGGTAGAGTAGTCTAAAACCATTCAAAGTAAATAAAACAATCATCCCGAATTGGTCACGACAAGTGTCCTCTTCATGATATAAATATGTGCAATACGCTTAAACTGAACTCCATGCACAGTCTTGCCTTCAGGTATCTAAATTCTGAGAACCAAGTTCATTTTCTAAGAAGAAAAGATTACTGCGTTCGACTCCTGCTAGTAATATTTCCAGCCCAAGGGCATATAAATCCCAGCCTCCAATTAGCCAAGCGCCTTGTCAAAATGGGTGTCAACGTCACTTTTGTCACAGCCTTTTCTGCACTCAATAGCATGAGCAAATCAACCTCTACTCCACAAGGCTTGACATTTTCCGGCTTCTCAGATGGCTACGATGGCGGGGCTCAAATCAACGATCGCTACGGGGAAGAGCTAAAGGCCCGCGGGTCAGAGGCTGTAGAAAAACTCCTTAAATCAGAGGCTGAGCGAGGTCAGCCATTTATCCATGTGGTCTACATAGTTTTAAATTGCGGTATCGGTCGCCGTCGTGGTATCGGTCACGGTATATCGGTGTCGGGACGTATCGGTGATACGTCGCGGGAATCGGGTGTCGCGGTCGTGAATTTTTAAAAATCATCAGCAACATATATAAAACTTGAAAAATATACTTTTGCCCCCAACATCAACTTAAATTAACAAATTAAAAATACTCATTGATATCTAGTAAGTTGTTAAAAAACTTTTGATTTTTTCTTGCAAAAAATGTATTATTTTTAATACTCTGTTTTGCGGACCGGAAGAGCATTTTGGGACGGATGGAGTATGTACAAAATGTAGATATCAGGATTTAGCCAAGCACATTCATAAGTCACTAACGTACTAAACTACTTTTTTTTAAAAGAAATTATATAATAGTTGCTCTGGTCCTTGATAGAGGTGGTGAATAAAGAAAGCATCATTCTACTTCCACACCCACTTACATACCAATTTACACATCCACACTCACAATAGAGGTGGAGCCTGCACACACTACACATCCAGTGTGTGTGGGCCCCACCTCTATTGTGAGTATGGATGTGTATATAGGTGTGTAAATGGGTGTGGAGTTAGGATTTTTGATGAATTGGTTTTGTAACTTTTACTCTCGTGAGTCGTGCCATGCAAAATCAACAAGAGAAGAGAATATAGAAAATCTATTACTCTTGGGCCACACAAAATGTGCAGCCGCGGCTCTCTCTCTCTCCCCCTCCTCCCTCCCCCCGCCCCCAAAACAAAAAAAAATCCCAAATCAAAGTATCGGGGGAAAGAAATACCTTCAAAGTTCAATCTACAACCATTCCTTTCTTCTCCTCTTTCCGTTTACTTCACCAAATCAGCAGTTCAGCACCAAATGCTCTGCATTTAGCAATCAATACCATCCGTTTCTCAAGAATCTTAAACTATTTTTTTGAAATTTTTTTCCTTTCTTGAAATATGTTAAAGAGTGACTTGTTGAAGAAAGAAATTTGTGAAAGAATGAAGATAGAAGAGAAGATAAGAAAGCCAACAGCAGGTAATGATCGGATTTGAGTTTCAACTTTCAATTGTTGTGTTATTTACTTATTTTCCAAGACAAGATCTAAAATTTTTGGGAAAAAGCTGTGAAAAGTGGAAGGAGTTGATGGTTTGATGCTCTGTGGAAGGAGCTCCGTTTTTTTTTTTTTTTTTGCCGAACCGGCCTGAACCGGACGAACCGGTCCACAAATCCGTTACATACCGATACGTATCGGAAATCGGCCGGTTCACCTGTGATTTTCAGTCTCCCCGTTATACCAGCCTATATCCGAATCGGAACTCTCAAATTCCGGTACGAACCGGCCGATACAGTTCGTACCGGCCGATATTAAAAACTATGGGTCTACACCACATTTCTCCCTTGGGTAGGCCAAGTTGCACATGCCCTTCACGTGCCGCCCACTTTCCTTTGGAATCAACCAGGCACCATCTTGGGTATTTACTATTATTACATCAATGGTTATGGAGATTCTATTAGAAAAAACATGAATGAGCCCTCATGGTCTATTGAATTACCGGGGCTGCCAGTGCTCACTCGCGGCGACCTTCCCTCTTTTTTATTTGCGTGAAATACTTTTAATATAGCTCTTCCGTTACTTATAGAGCATTTTGACGTACTTGATTACGAGAGAAATGCTAAAGTACTCGTAAACACTTTTGATGCGTTGGAGTCTGGGGCTCTAAGAGCAATCGAGAAGCTAAACTTCGTTGCTATTGGACCGTTAATCCCTTCTGCTTTCTTGGATGGAAAGGATCCATCTGACACTTCTTTCGGGGGAGATCTCTTTCAAGATTCAAAAGCCTATATTGAATGGTAATTTGTTATTGTTCCCCCTTCACTACTTTTTTTTTAAAGGTTAAGAAGCAAAATGATTTTGAAATCCCACAAGCACTAAAGAGAGACTGACTCTCTTGTCGGACGAGAGGGGTGCCTTAAAATCCTTCCGCTCTCGTAACTTGGCTTCTAAACCTACATTGTCTCTGGTTATGACGGAAAGGGAAAAACAAACAAAGCCTTTTCCTAATAAAAGCAAAGAATGTCATTCAAGTTTGGTTCCTTGGGTTGCAAACCACTAAAACCCGGGTGGCGTGACTCCAAATTGAATGTGCCGTCTACTAGTATTTTCAAAAAAAGAAAATCGGACGGCACCCTCCGCACAGTCACTACTGTAATAAATGATAAGATCACATAACTGTGGTCGTATGTCTTTAAACACGGTTCTAAAATTGTGGTCTTTCTGGGAGAGATCTTAAGTCCCTTATTTTAGATCACGGTAATAAACTATGATCAAAAGTTTAAAATGATCATGGTTATTAACTGCGATCTTATGTCTTTAATTACAGTCCTAAAACCATAGTCTTTCCGGGTGAGATCGTAAGTCCCCTACTTGAGATGATTGAAAGTTCAAATTGATGACGCCCTAAACACGTGATGGAAAATGGTGAAAACTGAGATGGAAAATCATTTCGCGTGATATTGTCTTGGCATCTACTAAACTATATTGTGGTGCTGCATCATCACGTCTTATTTTATGGCATTGCTGAGTTTCGAACCCACGCATTTTTAGGCGTCAGTATTGTATCACTTTGTAAGAGTGAGGCCAGTTTAAGGCTTCAGTCTTGTATCTCGCCTCAAGAGCAATCGAGATCTTTTATCTACAATCACAGTTTTCACAAAATTGAGATAAAATATATTAAGCGCCATTTTTTATCTCAGCTTTTGACTTAAATTGAAATTAAAAATTTAACCTATAATTCTTTATCACACTTTTACTAAAATCGTGATCTTTATGAACTTTTTTGGTGTGAACTTTATCTATTATTGTAATTAGTGAGTAGTGACTATTGCCAAGCATAGTTTTTAATATCGGCCGGTACGAACCGTATCGGCCGGTTCGTACCGGAATTTCAGGATTCCGATTCGGATATAAGCCGGTATAACGGAGAGATTGAAAATCGCATGTGAACCGGCCGATTCCCGATACGTATCGGTATGTAACGGATTTTTCGGCCGGTTCGTCCGGTTCAGGCCGGTTCGGCAAAAAAAAAAAACAAAAAAAACAGAGCTTTTTTTTTTTTTTTTTTTATCCACAAAAACAGACCTCCTCCCACGCATCAAACTATCATCTCCTCCCACTTTTCACAGCATTTTCCCTAAAATTTTGGATCTTTGTCAAGGAAAATAAGTAAATAACACATAAATTGAAAGTTGAAACCCAAATCCGATCCTTACCTGCCGTTGGCTTTCTTATCATCAGATTACCCATCATTTTACCAATTAATATGTACCTCACCTGCTCCCATAGCCGCTAGTGCTCGGACGGCGGCTTTGAGCTCAACCCGTGAAGAGATCGCCGGAGAGAGACCGGCATTGAGAGAGAGAAGAGGCAGAGGCGAGAGGGGGGTTGATCGGTGGGGGTGATTTTGCAGGTGTGAGAGCAGAGGGGCTGAAGTCGGCGGCGGCATGATTTGCCGTCTGGTTTTGTTCGTTTCTCTGTTGGGAATTTGGGGTTGGGGCCGTTGGGGTTGAATTTGAGAAGAAGAGTAAAGTTAGAGAGAGAGAGAGAGAGAGAGAGAGTGTGAGTGTGAATGAGGGTGGGTGGGTGGGTGCAGTACACTGGGAATAAGAGAAATATAATTTGGGTGGGTGCAGTACACTGGTTTTGGCCGTTTATCTTTTTTTTTTTTTTTTTGTCAGAATATTTTTTTTTTCAGAATAAGAGAAATAATATTTTAATGGGATAACTTAAAATGTAGAGAGTCTGGTGCAGTAGATATTTTAAAAGTGAGTAGATAAAGTAATAAAGTGACTTTTTGCTCTCTAATTTGGTCCAACATTTAAAGATACTGATACGGATGATAGATTTTCTATACTCTTTTCTCTTGTTGATTTTGCGTGGCATGACTCACGAGAGTAAAAATTACCAAACCAATTTCTTTATTCACCACCTCTGTCAAGGACTGGAGCAACTATTATATAATTTCTTTTAAAAAAAGGTAGTTTAGTACATTAGTGACTTGAAATGGAAAATCTTATTGACTTACGGATTTTGAAAAATTATCGGATATTTCACATGAAAAGAATGAGCTATTACATACCTTAAATTAATTAAAATGTGGTAATTTAAGCCAATGTTGGGAGGCAAAAGTATAATTTTCAAGTTTTATACATGTTGCTGATGATTTTTAAAAATTCACGACCGCGACACCCGATTCCCGCGACGTATCACCGATACGGTCCGATACCGATATACCGCGACCGATACCGCGACGGCAACCGATACCGCGATTTAAAACTATGTTGCCAAGGCCCGACAATGACACCCAAGGCCCAACCAGACGAAAACAAAATGGTAAGAAGCGAACCCGGATCAGCCGAAGAACAAAGATAGGAGCAAAGACAAAGACCAAAACCAATACACTAGAACACCCCTACCCCAGAAAACAAAACCTCAATATGTACGAATCATTCATTTGATTAGATATGTTTTGTCTCCATATGTATAATAAATCTTTGTATAATTGTATTTGATGAACACGGTGGATTGTACTCTTTGTATTCATCAATGAATTTTTAATTGATTTTTCCAAAAAAATAAAACAGTAGAATGTTAGTGGAGGTTAGGAAGTTAGAGATTACAACAGGAGCCAAGCATCATAAACTTTTTCAGGAGAACTCAAACTCATGACCTCTCGGTATGAACTTTTTCATGAAGACTCGATCAAACGCACAACCACTCGGTTAAAAAAAGGAGAGTGGCAAATCAAGCATGCTATGCACGCGTGCTGTTTTATAATACTCCCTCCGTCCTAATTTGCTTGTCTCTTTTGGAGAAGCGTGTTTTTATAGGTAGAATAATGAAAAATATAATTTTTTTTGGTCAAACGGAAATTCATGAAAAATATAATTAGTAATGACTTTTTCAATTTGCCCTATTTTATGTTTTGACATGACATAATACGACACGACACTTAATGAAGAAAATGAGATGTGAAAGAATAATATTACACAACTTTTTAAGTTAGACTTTTCCAAATGGATATTCATTTTAGGACGGAAGTATATATTAGAGTTACTGAGAGTACTCAAACGCAGGAAAGGGACGTGTCATGAAGGAACACTTATTACAAAGACAAGTATTACAGCGACAATTCGCAATTTGCAATTGGACAAAAAATACAGCTCATCACGTACATCAGCAAAATTTATCCACCTAATTTTCCCATTTGGCCATTAAATTTTTTTCCTACTGTAAAACTTAGAAAAATACTGAAATGATCTGAGCCGCCCCTTTAATTTAATTCAAAATAATTTGTTTACCGTTCATGTAAAAAATCAACTCAACCCATCATCATTAAAGATATTTACGAAACATCCAACTTTGCTTTAGAATTCAGGCTTGAATTTTGTAGCGGAAGTTGATGTTTTTTAACGCCTTTACCGATTTTGTAGGACCCAAGACGAGTCTAAAATGCGTAATGATCCGTAGAATGATGGCTCACATAATGCACAGTACAACCTCTCTTTTCCCACAAGAGATTAAATCTTTTATGTTGTGTCACGCCGTTAAAACAATGGTTCCAATTATTTAAACATGGTGACATGGCGCAATGTAATTGATTTAGAGGAAACAAATGTTTTCACCGACAGTGTAAAGAATTTAATCTCTTCTCACAAATCAGGTATATGTTGTGTTACAACAAACGGTCTCTAGACTGCAACGAAAGCGCATGTTTGCATCTCTACAAGTGTAGACTAACCTCGAATTAGACCACTTACAGAGAAAACAGAGGAGAATCTAGTCATTAGTATTCTTAACAGTAATGTTTCAATTTAAATTTTATGTTTCAACAAGCAGTTTTAATTTGCAAGTGACATGGTTGAGTAAAATATATATCACCGTGTCGTGATACATTTTTTTGAACATTTTATTCAATGGTAAAATCGTCTTTCGTCAATTGATTTGTTATGCTGCACCATTAATCAATTCCGGCAAAACTATCTACTCTAGTCATATGAGAGCTATTTTTGTGAATTAGCACATCACAACCCTTGCAAAAGCCTTCAGATGTTATGTGCATTGGCGTGCATATGCCATTTGAATGAATAGTTTGAAAACTCTTGTTAATGAACGGTGGGATAGGTCCTTAGTATTAGTTTACGTGCGATTAAATTGACCCAAACATCTGAATTATAAAAAACCATAATTTAGAATAAAACCACCAATACGCTTCAACCACTATTGTTTTCGACCAATCAAAAAATGCAGATATCATATATAACTATATAAAAAAACAGTACATAACAATTAATTTCAACCACTATTGTTAAAGGCATAGTCAGTACATATCTAATAGCTCCAAATTAATATATTTTAATCTAACCAAGTACTTAGGCAATGTTGTAGATTTGAATAGGTATCATGTTATATGTTTTAAAATGTAATTAATTGATTGCGACTAATTTATAGTGTTTTTCTATCCACGTGAGGAACAATGGACCTATCCCCCGTTATCTATACTGATTAATAAACCCTTGAAACTTGATGAACAGCCGAAAAAGTAACTTTGACAGTCAATCATAAACTGATTTAGTAAAAGTTGTAGATTAGTCCAAAAAAAAAAAGGAACTGACAAAACAATCCAAATCTCGACAATACATTTGGATAATCAATAATTTAGATTTGCTTATAGACTCTTACCGGTAAGAATCAAACAAATTCAAGCCATTAATTGCAGCAAGAGACGGTCCAGATTCGGACTGTCTGCTCCTATCCAAAACTTGGACCGGAGAGGACCCAATTCCAAAAAAAAAAAAAAAACCTTATTATCTCCTACACTTACAAATAATAAGAAAAACAAACATCTCAATAACGTCACCACGTATGTCAGGGCACCTGGCCCTATATATCCTCCCACACATGCCTATAAATTTCTAATTAAAACCCTCATTGCATTACAAGCTCAATCAAGCTATCTAAATTTCCAAAATATATTTCTTTTGCTTTCGAATCTATCCACCACCCTCCATCCCTCAGCCCCCAAGCAAATAACACAAATGGATTCTTGTGTTCGACTCCTGCTGGTAACGTTTCCAGGGCAAGGGCATATCAATCCCGGCCTCCAATATGCCAAACGCCTCATCAAAATGGGCATCGAGGTCACTTACGCAACGGCCTTTTCAGCCCTCAATCGCATGACCAAAAGCGCGACTACTCCACCAGGCTTGACCTTTTTCGGCTTCTCTGACGGCCACGACGGTGGGTGGGACATGGACAACGTGGACCACCAGATGGAAGAGCTAAAGAGGCGCGGGACGGAGGCTGTAGCAAAACTCATCATATCGCAGGCTGAAAAAGGCAAGCCTTTCATGCATGTGGTTTATACCACACTCATCCCTTGGGCAGGCCAAGTTGCACGTGATCTTCATGTGCCGTCCACTTTCCTTTGGATTCAACCAGCCACCATCTTGGATATTTACTATTATTACTTGAATGGTTATGGGGATTCCATTGGGAAGAACATGAATGACCCCTCATGGTCAGTCGAATTACCGGGACTACCACCGGTAACCGGCGGTGACCTTCCCTCTGTTCTTCTTGCTTCAAACACCTATAATTTTGCACTTCCATTACTTAAACAGCATTTTGATATGCTTGATGCCCAAAACAATCCCAAAGTACTTGTGAACTCCTTTGATGCTTTGGAGTCTGGAGCCCTAAGAGCAATCGAGAAGCTAAACTTGGTTGCTATTGGGCCGTTAATCCCGTCGGCTTTTTTGGGTGGAAAGGATCCGTCAGACAATTCTTTCGGAGGAGATCTCTTTCAAGATTCAAAAGCCTATATCAAATGGTTGGATTCAAAGCCTAGTGAATCTGTTATTTATGCAGCCTTTGGAAGCTATTCGCCAATAGCGAAGCAACAGATGGAGGAAATTGCAGACGGGCTGCTTGCTTGTGGAAGGCCATTTTTGTGGGTGGTAAGAGCCGCTGAAGAAGAGAAGCTAAGTCGTAAAGAGAAATTGGAACAGCAGGGGATGATAGTGCCGTGGTGTTCTCAAGTGGAGGTTTTGTCACACCCGTCAGTGGGGTGTTTTGTGTCTCATTGCGGGTGGAATTCTTCTTTGGAGAGCTTGGTTTCCGGGGTTCCAATTGTGGCTTTTCCACAATGGTTAGACCAAGTTACGAACGCAATGCTTATTGAAGATGTTTGGAAGACTGGAAGAAGAGTGAAACCGAATGTAGATCAAATAGTCAAGAGTGATGAGATTAAGAGGTGCATAGAATGGGTGATGGGAGGGGATGAAATGAGGATGAATGCCAAGAAGTGGAAGGATTTGGCAAGGGAAGCTGGTAAAGAAGGTGGATCATCGGATAAGAATCTCAAGACTTTTGTTGATGAGGTCAAGGCTAGTAAAGTAGAATAAATTGTTCTACAAAACTGGTCACCACTGTCCTTAGCCAAATGTTATCTTGTCATAATTCATTTTTGTTGTTTTCTTGAGAGGTTTTATGTTGTCAATTTGTACGAGAATTAAGTGAAATATTCTTTCGCGCTGGTTCCTATTTTAACTGTTCATCTTGCCGAACATACATGTGCAAAGATACATTTAGGATAAGATTTCAGCATGCTCATGTGGTATTCAACCGATAAAGAACTCGTATAGATAGGAGTACCGTGACACACGACTTATTGCAACTTAGAAAAATCACCCAGCTTCATCGGCAAGACATGATGCACCCGTGGTTGTTGGGACTTGGGGTTGGTGCTATATAGTGAGGTGCCCAGCACTGTGATGTACAGCTCCGAGCCGTTGGATCGTTCACACCAACTTAAAGACTTAAGTAGATAAAAAAAAAAAAAAGGTTCAAAAACTTATGCACGGAAGTGCTCATGGGCAGAGGTATTAAGGGGCCTGTGGCCCCGAGCCCCTACTCAAAAAAAAAAAAAAACCCTAATATGTCCTTCAATTTGGTCACGTACATGGAAAAAATATACTCCCTCCATCCCATAATATTTGTCCATTTCGCAAAACAAGGATGTAAAAATAATATAATTTTTGCAAGAAAAATTAAAATTTTTTTCAACAATTCACTAGATATCGATAAATTCTTTTAATTTATGAAGAAAGTTAAAATTTTTTCTTGAAAGAAATGCATTATTTTTGAGTTCTCGTTTTGCTAAACGGCCAAACATTATGGGACGGAGGTAGTAGAAAATTTTAACCAACAACGAAAATATGGACTGATTTGACTCTTAGGATAGTAGTATATTTCAGAGTGTCCTGTCCATGCACACGACATTTTGGTGTTGCATCACATGTTGAATTGCTACATGTTCATATCAGCGATTTCTCAATATTTAATATTTTTATTTGTAAAAACATGTTAAATTAGGAGAACTATAAATTTTCCAGTATCTCGTGAAGGCAAAATTTCTTTTCTTTTCTTTATTTTTTTGATCAGCAAAATTTTTATTAATTTCCGAAATTGAAAATTACAAAGATTAAAAGGACAAGGGCACAAGAAAATTAAAATTACTTAATCTTGATAGGTACCCGAGACTCAAACGTTGGTAAAAGACCAACAAAACCAAAACACCCCAGACCCAAAAAACAACAAAATCTCTTTTCTTATCGACCCCGTTCGAGTGCAAACCATGGTTCCGCGACTTAAAGTCTTTAGATATTTGGAAAAAATAACACGATTTTTTGAAAATGAACTAAATAAACCATAGGACGGAAGATGTAAACATTTACCCAAGCTTTCACACACAAGTGAAGTGAGATTTTCCGTATTATATGAACATACATAGATACACCTATATACATATTCGTAACTGTAGAATCATTGATTTGTAAGTCAGTAGAATGTTAGCGGAGGTTAGAAACTTAGATATAAGGTCTGAGCATCATGAAAAAGACTCAAACTCACGATCTCTCTGGCTAAAAAAATACTAAAAAAGAGAGCGGCAGCACACCCTCCCTCCGGCATTCTATAATCAGAGTTGTTGAGAGTAGTACTCAAACCATGAAAGGGAAGTCATGAAGGCCCTTTTGCGACATGCAGCTCGAAACATGCATCTGGACAATATAAATACACCTCATGATGGTGTTAGAGAGAAGGACGAACTGGTCTATTTGATTGATAGGGATTTGTGATAGATCATCGGATAAGAATCTCAAGATTTTTGTTGATGAGGTCAAGGCTAATAAAGTAGAACAAACTGGTCTATTTGATAGATAGGGGTTTGTGATAGAGTGATGCGCGCTTCCTTTTCGATTGGTTGGTTTGGATTTTCTCCTTCGTCACCACCGTCCTTAGGCAAGTGACATCCTGTCATGACCCATCTTTGTTGTTTTCTTGAGAGGTTTTATGATGTCAATTTGTGCGAGAAATAAGTGAAATATTCTTTCGCACTAGTTCCTATTTTAACCGTTCATCTTAGCAAACATCATGTGAAAAGATGGTACATTTCGAATACGATTTCAACATGCACATATGGTATTCAACCAATAAAGAATCCGTAAAGCTAGGAGTACCTTGACACACGACTTATCCATACAGCACGTTTGGGTCATGTTAATCAAATTCACAAGCGAAAGAATTGCAACTTAGAAAAAGCTATCAAACACAACTAGCTAACCTGCTCCTGGGGGAAGCAAGAGAAACAGTACTGAAACACACGTCAAGCTAAAACACAACAAAAAATAATAAAGAAGAAGGTAAAGCCAATAATTTCTAGATAATTTACGCACCGCATCACTAGCATTAGTATAAGTTGCTTCATATTGAAAAATCACACTTGATTGCAGTATTCTATTTTCAAACAAGATGAAACACGAGAATGCATAAAGAAGGATAAGCTTTCAGGGAACTTTTTCCAGAGGCAGAGAGGTATTAGGTTGAAAGCCAACGCGCAACCAGTGACGGACAGAGAGGGTGAGGGCAGGGGATACGGCAACCCCAACCTTTCTAGTAATCTCATATATTTCTTTTGTATATCTTGACCAGAAAAGAAAAAGCATCTGGGCCCTTTAGATGCTCTTGGTGTAATTAGGTGGGCTTAACTCTTTACTCTCACTCTTTACTCAATGAAATATTCATACTATTGTATTTGGTTGGCAAGAAGGGTAGCATAAAACTGGTATTAGTTGCAAGTGTTGGGGGCATTTATGAAAAGTAAAAAGGAAGAAATATCTTCGTACATTTAAAAGAAGTAGTATATATTAATAAGTTTACTTTAACCCCTTCAAGACTGAACCTTTTTATCCAAAAAAAAAATTAAAAAGACTGAACTTTTCTGGGATAATTTACTCAACCTCAAATAATTACTTTCGGCCTACCCCTTCATCAAATTCATGTTTCCGCCACCGAACGCAACACCATCTCCGGCAATAGTTTCTTTGTCTTGACTAGCTAAAGCCAAAGTTCTAACTATGGTACGGATACTAACTCAAGATCAAAGAGAAGTTTGCCAGTTGCCACCATCTTGAAGAAAGTGTGGAATAGAAAAAACTCTTCGAGATGCAATGCAAGTAGGCAGCAAGGTTTACAATTTTTCCGTAGCCCTTAAAACTTAAAAGTGAGCCAATCTTGCAGGGCTTGACCTAACCACAATATTTAGTTGTTACGATGTAGGCTTGCAAAACTAAATAAGTTATTTTAAAAAATTTCTTTAAGAACAGTCGTGTTTCCTGTTGTGTCTATCTTTGGTCCTGCTCAAGATCCAAGTATTGTTGAATATCAATAGTTCCTTACATACAACACAGCCATGTGTTTTTGGTAGATTTGATCAATCAAGAGACTAATAGATCATCATAAAAGGCAATGTAATAAAGCATCAAGACTTAATTCATTCATAATAAAATGAATTTGTTCATAGAATTGAACAAAAAAAGGTCAACAAAAAAATGACTTAGATATATAATCGAGTTAATATTATGTTGTTATTTAAGGGTACCATAAATATGATTGAAGTTATTACACTTTTTTCCCATCGTTGGATGGGGAATCAAGAACCTCTCACATGACGATCCCTCAGATGATTCTTAATGTGATATGTAATATAATACTCACTACGGAATGTCTTCTTATTTTATATCACATGAAGGATCGTCCTATGAAAGTCTTAATTCTTCTTATTCTGTCTCATATTAAAGAAAATGTCTATCTTACAGTAAAGGAAGAAAGATGATCATGACCATTATTAGATTCTCACCAAGTCTGACTGAAGACAATTTTCATTCTCTAGAGTTTAAGCTTCAACATAAAATAATACTACAATGATTACATGTTTTATTGACTATCGCTACTACATAATTTGACATTGCTTTCACGTGCACCGCATGTGCATTTTTACTAGTACCTTAAAAAAGCCAAGCTCTGGTTTTGCTAAGGGCTCATAAGTTTTCCCGGCCAGGTATAGTGACATCTCACCAATTATAAAATGCGACAACTCCACTATGATTTCTCAATATTGTATATTCGTAGAGGAAGTACCTTTAGTTTTTATTCATTCATGATAGTCCTTGTTGAACGTTTTTCTTTTTCAACACACTTCCGTGCATCATAAAGGCATCAACTTATTCTTGATAGGAATTGAACCACAACTTCACTGCACTTAAATCCTTCTACATACAATCGTTAACTGCCCGATCTGTTATGAGAATAATCCTGTTCATTATTAAAGTTGTATCTTCAGAACCCAGAATCATTGTGGCCCCATTAATTTTAAACATAAGATAAGGGAAAAAAAGAAAAAAGAGGAAAAAGTAGAGGTAATAGTAGAAAGTATCTAGTTGGACGATTAATTAGTTCTTTTTTTTTTTCCTTTTCTAATCAATAAAAGGTGTGTCTAGCTAGATGTTTAAGTTTTTTGGACTTAATCTAATCCTACCAATGGAAGGGGTACGGGAAATGATTTTCTTTCAGGTTTTAATTGGGACCCAGAAGTGGCAATGCTATTGGTCCCCCATGATTAGTTGAAGCACACATAATTAAGTTGGCTCAAACACTTGAGTTATCATAAAGAGAAATGGTTTACGAATTAATGAAGGTGCTTTTTTTTTTTTTAACCCTTCCATAGCGTTGTTTTGGTGCTTCATCCCAATGTAATGTAGGAAATCAGATCCGCTTCAATATTAGCTCCAAATTAATGTATCTTTCGGGTAAGTTAGACAATTTCTAGTAATTAATTATCTGTCGTTAAGTTGTTTTCACTAAACTAAAAGTTATAGACAATGTGTTTGGTTAGTGGAAGATGTAAAGTCTATATTTTGGCAAATCCCATGACAATCTCTTGATTTGTATCCCATTAATTATGTTGTAGCTTATTGTTTTAGAGCATTTGTTTTAGGAAAGGCTATCAATTGTAGTCCGTAATTGATAGAGAAAGGTTGTCAAAGGAAAGTAGATTGGTAGGATTCCATTTTGCAAGATGATTTCGTGCAGGAAAGAAGAAAATCACGTGGATGGTTATATGGAAATGCTTTCAGTCACAGTGCTCAAGCAATTCAAAGAAAGTTATTTTTAGTGCTCAAGCAACCTTCCGTTTTCTTCAGCAGTCTATATTTATATACGGTTTTGCTGGCTTTTCATCCTCACCGAATATATCAGATCGAGCTATTCATCTTTGTCTCCAATATCGAGTAATGTCTAATGGTGACTGGTTCTTATCTCTTGGAGTTACACATGATTCGGTGATCATGAACCTTTCTACATAAACTCCAAGTGTTCATTTCAACCATTGTTCCAACTACTTGACACATTCTTCCGATGGATTCTGGAAGTATATCGGAGGACTTGTGGATTCAAAGCGTGCGGCAATCAACCACTTGGTGCGGTGTATGTGGATTCGACAAATCAATCTTTGGCCAATCGGTGAGGATTCACGATTGTTTAATTAAGATCGTTTGTAACTGCACAATGATTACTTTTAGTGGTTCGATTTCCTCCCGTGGTTTTTACCCTTTTTAAGGGGTTTTCCACTTATATTCTTGTGTTCACCTGTTATTGCTTTCCGTTCCTTTGTTATGTTGCTTTTGAGTATTTGATTGTGAAAAAGGAATTTCAGAAGAAAATATGTTGGATGTTGTAGTTTAGTGAAATCAACTTAATTTTTTACTACAAAATTTATTCTAGTGTGAATAACTTAATTAAAGTAAAAAAGGTGTAGTAAATTAAAATTAGTTCCAGTCCACATAAAAACCAAATCCGCATCACCATGCACTATACAACTATTTTCCACAAGCTTTAACCCCAACCCACGACCACCCGCCACACCCACCCTAAACCAACCCCCCCCCCCCCCCCCCCCCCACCCCCCACAACAACAAATAAAAAATAATAATAATAAAAACCCCCTCTTTTCCAATCCCCTGGGGCCAAGTTGTGAGAAAAATTATCCAGTGAATTCCTTAGTCCCAGAGTAATCTCTTAATTGGTTGGTTTGCCTTCGATCTAAAGGGAAGGAAAATAGTCAAGGTGCACGTAAGTTAGCCAAGACTTCTCTTCACACCCACGCGTAAGCGTGTAAATGTTTGTTGGAATTAGTTTGAGGTGCGCGCAAACTGATCCAGAACACCCTGCATTACTAAAAATAAAAATAAAAAGCTGACCAAAACATCATGACCGTACGTTGAAAAAAAAAAAAGCATTGATCGACATCCAATTTTTACACGTGATAGACTAGATGCTTTTGATGTCCTTCGTGCGTCGACAAATTATGCATACGTGTGCACCTACCTCACTCTATTATTAACCTGCATGAATGCGCCCATCCACACGAGAGCTTGGCAGCCAGGATTGGGAAACGCTGTAATGTAGTTGGTGCACTACAGCGTGTTGTGTGGCATGTGAATCGTCGATCTTATCAATTAACGGTTACGATGCGTTTTTAAACTATTACTGGTAATATATTATTTTTAATCTAGACCATGAATTAATAGATGAGATCGACGATTGTGTGCCACTCTATAAATGCACTACACAGGAGTGCACTATAGCAAACCACGGATGAAAATCGTCACTGGAGTGTGGACAAAAGACAGTAATGTCAAAACACTATCAAGATACGTACAGTGGTGGCTGGGCTTCTGCTCGGTTTCCTCTGGCCGGTGGTTCCTTCTGGAGCCTAGTGGTGTTGGGTGGTCCGGAATGATCAAAGGTTGTGGGTGGTGGCCGTGGTTGGTGATGTAGATCTGGGCCGACTGTGTGATGGTGGTGGACGGTTGTGTGGCATAGAGGTGGAGTATTTTAGCTACTTTTTCTAACATTTTTTTTGCAGGTTTCTTTTCATATATATTTTCAAAAATGATCGGAGAAGATGGCGATTTTAATCGGTGATGGTTTCAATCCGGTGTTGGGAAGGTGGATGCGGCCCCCATGGCTGGGATTTCTTGTCGTCTTTGTGTGCCGAAGTCCGGCCGGCGGCTGTTCGGAGTTCTCAATTGGGTGTGGGGCTGTCAATTCGTCGCGTTGAATTGCTGCTGCTGTTGGTGATGATCATGGCTGCTGGGGTTTAGTTTGGGTTTGGCTGTTGTGGTGGTGGTTTGGTGTCTCGTGGCCCTGATTGATTTGGCTCTCATTTTCGTAGGTCGGATCCAGCCGCCGGTCACTACATCTGGGAGACGTCGACTTGGCTTAATGGCGAGGCTGTTTTTTGGTGTTTTGTATAGTGATGGTGTCTGATGTGGTTAGGGTTTGGGGACTGGTTTGGGTGAGCCGGCCCAAGTTTGGGCCGGGATTGGGTGTTCCGGGCTTTTTGTTGTTTATTTTGGGTATGGGTTGAGCTTTATTGTTCTTTTCGTTGTGGACCTTGTAGATCCTCGGGTGTTTCGGGTTTTTGCCCTTGTGATATGCATCCAACTTTTTGTTGAATTCCCGTCCCCTATATATTTTTCATTTTTAATAAAATTTCATCTTTTGCCGATAATAAAAAACACACTATCAAGTGTCCACTGAATTAATTGGCTTAGAATCCATTCCCAATCCAGGGAACTTCGTGGGAACAGGAATCACCTGTAAGTCCAAGCATCTCGATATTGATTGGAATCAGACAACCACGAGACAAGAGAGAAATCTCTTATGAATTCGTTAGCCCAAACGAGCATGACACGCCTTTGACCAGATCGAGGAGAAAAATAGTCGAAGTGTGCTTTAGCTACAAGGACAACATTGACAGACGAACCCAAAACCGAAAAACCAAGAATCCATGTCACGTGAGTAACGTTTGATGAGCTAGTAATAGAAAGCCGAGCCAAATAATTGACTGAAAAGTAAGGATAGGAATGGCCTGAACGTACTGAAACTTTCCACCACAAATGTCCTATTCAGAGCTCCCCATATATCCATATGCCATGTGCATGTAACCCTCTGGAAAAGCCAAAACTTTATTTTTTAAGTATACCCCCAAATCCACCCAAGAACAAGAGCAAAAAAACCCAAAATAAGAACTGATTCGGAGGAATAAAAACGCCCAAAATAAGAACTTCCATTCTCTATTTGTTCTTTTGATAACAAAATTATGGATGAGTGTGTCCCAATCCTCCTCGTAACCTTTCCGGCTCAAGGGCACATCAACCCCTCTCTCCAATTCGCCAAGCGCATCGTGAAAATGGGAGTCCACGTCACTCTCTTAACGGCCTCTTCTGCCGTCAACCGCATAACAAAAAGTGCTGCCGCCATGCCACGAGGCGTGACCTTTCTCGGCTTCTCCGATGGCCACGACGAAGGCCTCAAAGCCGGCATGGATTTCGAAGTCTACATGACTGACCTAAGGAGATGTGGTTTGGAGGCAGTGGCAACGGCCATCACTGCCAGTGGTGACAATGGAAAGCCCATTGTGCATGTGGTCTACACCACCCTTCTCCCGTGGGTAAGCCAGGCCGCGCGTGACCTTCACGTGCCGTCCACTTTCCTTTGGATTCAACCAGCTACTATCTTGGATATTTACTACTATTCCTTCTATGGTTATGGAGATGTACTCAATGAGAGGAAAACATCTAACCCTTCATGGTCAATTGAATTACCGGGATTGCCACGGTTAACTGGCCGTGACCTTCCCTCTTTTCTACTAGCTCCAAACGCGCATAAATTTGCACTGCCTTTGTTTAAAGAGCATATAGACACTTTAGATGAAGAAACAAATCCGAAAATACTCGTAAACTCTTTCGATGCGTTGGAATTGGAGGCTCTACGGTCTATTAAGAAGTTAAATTTTGTTGCTATTGGACCACTAATCCCATCAGCTTTCTTGGACGGGAAGGATCCATCTGACAATTCATTTGGAGGAGACCTCCTTCAAAAATCAGACGACTATATCGAATGGTTGGATTCAAAGCCAAGAAGATCTGTTATTTACGTGGCATTTGGAAGCTACTCTGCTTTAGCGAAGCAACAAACAGAGGAGGTCGCACGAGGCCTACTTGATTGTGGAAGGGCGTTTTTGTGGGTGATGAGAGGAAAGGAAAATGGTGAAAAAGAAGAAGAAGATAAGATGAATTACAAGGAAGAATTGGAGCGACAAGGGATGATAGTGCCATGGTGTTCTCAAGTGGAGGTTTTGTCACACTCATCCGTGGGTTGTTTTGTGAGTCATTGCGGGTGGAATTCTTCGTTGGAGAGCTTAGTTTCTGGGGTTCCAGTGGTGGCTTTTCCACAATGGACAGACCAAGCGACAAATGCCAAGCTTATTGAAGATGTTTGGATGACGGGAGTTCGATTGACGAAAAATGGAGAAGGAATTGTTGATGGTGGTGAGGTTAAGAGGTGCATTGAGTGATGGGAGGTGGGGGCAGAGGGGAGGAAATGAGAAACAATGCTAAGAAGTGGAAGGATTTAGCAAGAGAAGCAACCATGGAAGGTGGATCGTCGTTCAGGAACCTCAAGGCTTTTGTTGATGAGGTTAGAGCTCGTTAGAGCTTGTTTTAGACTATTCGAACCTCAATCCAGCCCATTAATAAGAATTAATGAACCACAATTTCACTGCACTTAAATGCATCTACACAATCGTTAACTATTCCGATCTGTTATGAATAAAAAGGAGGAGGAAGAAGAAGGTAATAGTGTGAAATGGTTTACTCTGTTGCTTCATTGGAAGGGGGACATTGTTCTGTTCGATCTTCTTACTTTTTCAAGACAAGTGAAATGGTTTTACTCTTTGGGTTTAATTGGGACTCCAGCAAACAGACAGTGCGATTGGCCCTCAAAGATTAATCGATGTGTGCGTAAGCTGATCCGGACACCTGAATTATCAACAAGTGAAAGGGTTTACCATTGAAGGTGCTTTTTTACCCTTCCCCGAGAAGACGTTCTTGTGTTTGGTCCGAATATATTATATGTAAGTATTCAGAACGGCGTCCCAGCTATTATGAAGGAATATATAATCAGTATTAGCTTCAAATTAAAATTTCGTAGTGCAATATAACTCTTTAGGCAAAAGTTGTGACAAAATATTAGCTTAATTTCTCATATTTTTTTATGGTACAAGTATCTAATAATTGATATAGCTATAGTGACAGTTCGTAATGTGTTTTGGAGAACGATTGGGAGATAGATGTTCAACAGATGTGTTTGGAATCGTGGATTTGATGTTGTAGGTTGTTGGGTTTGTGAAGCTTAATTCAGTATAGGTTCCGCTTCGCTAAATATTTTGGACAGCGCCCCAGTTGTCGATATACTCCCTCCGTTCGGATTTAATTGTCCCTTGTTCTATTCTAACCGGCTAAAAAATGGGTTATATCTTAGAATTCGTAATGAATTTCATATCGAATATGGATCTTGTTTGATAGATCTCGATTAGTTCCATAATACAATATATTCGAAATCACGTAAAATATTATAAATTGGAAGATATAATCGATTAAAAAATGGCACGAACTCCCAAAAAGGACTATTAAATCCGGACGGAGAGAGTAACTTGCTATATTAGGTTTTTGAAAATAGAGTCTCACATTGCTTGGGTATGGAATGGGTGATCACTTAATAACATTTGGAACCTCTCCACTCATTGCCAATTAGTTTTGAGATGGACATAAAGTTTCTACATGGTATCAGAGCGGGGCCCGTTCCACCCCACATTTTATAAAATTCACAATCCACACCCCACGATGACAGACCAGCAAAAAGGCTGCACGATGATAGGACTCAAAAGTGGCCACACATGACAGACCTCAAACGCGGCTGCACGTGAGGGGGGATGTTAAGAAAATAGAGTCTCACATTGCTTGGGTGTGGAATGGGTGATCACTTAATAACATTTGGGACCTCTCCACTCATTGCCAATTGGTTTTGAGATGGACATAAAATTTCTACATATATGTCATACCCAACAGTCGATTTAACTTGTACTCTCTTCATTTGATTGCATCGTGAAACCTGATATAAGCTATATATGAATGTACTCAATTAGACATTTGCAAAACCACGCAGAAATTTTTTTGTGTTGGTTTGGCCAATTTCTCAACATAGGTCTCACATGTATCTGCAGGGTCCATACGTGTTAGACAACTCCGAACACATATGTATTAGGAGATGCACTCGGACACCGGTGTCTATCTGTTGTAGCAGTACTCGTCTGCCATAATATTTTTCCTATCTAACGGGATATCAAGAGGCAAGAACCGAACCAGCAAGCTGTATAAACTACTTCTACGCACAATGATCGCCACCACATTTTTTTCTTTTTTTCAGAACTTGTAGATTAGCCTAAACGGAAGCGGAAACTGTGTTGTGTACCATCTGGACCATCCTTCTCGATAGTTAATGGTCCGGATTAAAATAAAACTTTTTACGGAAAAGTTTTTAAAAATCTGAACCAACCATAACACTTTTGTATGGTTGAGATCGTATATCACTGTGTTGTGCACTAGGTGCGCAGCACGCCCCCTGTCCAGCCTAAACCCCTTCAAATTTTAAAAGATAAATAATCCCCAATTCGTCACAGCTAACGTCATGGTCATTGGCCCTATCCTATCACATGTGCATATAAATCAAATCAGGCCTCAGCTATCTAGCCCAATCAAATCAAAGATACCTTTTTCTGTGTTGCAATTGAACTATTATATGGTACAAGTATCAAACCAGTATATAGCTATAGCGACAGTTCATAATATGTATCGGAAAGTGATTGGAAGATAGATGTTCAGATTAAAATGTGTTTGGAATCGTTTGATGGGTAGGTTGGGTTTTCGAAGCCTGATTGACATGATTGGGATTTGAATTGCTAACTATTTTGGGTAGCATGCGCCGCCGAAATCGAGACAGGGTTACGTTGGTATTGGTGATTTAAACCCTAGGTTAGCTATACGCAGCAACCGATGCAATTTATATATGCTCTCTTCTTTCCATACACGGGGAAAACTTGCATGAGCCATTAATGTACTCAACTAGACATTTGGAAAATCACGCACTTAATTATCTTTGTGTCTATCCTTGTTTGTTACTACTTTTCTTCATTCTTCTTTGTGAGTTGTGTGCCGGTTGGTTTGGCCTACTTCATCATCGGTCTCACATGCATTAATTTGTGGGGTCCATATACATCAACCAGTTTCAAACACATCCGTATTAGAATATGTATTTTTCGCACTCGTGTCCGTAACATTTCTCGTCTGCACTAATATTTTTCCTATATAACTGGGGATATCATTAGGCAAGAATCGAACCAACTAGCGGTATAACCACTTCAACAATCACAACCACCTTTTTTCACAACTTGTAAATTAGCCTAGCTAAGCCCCTTCAAATTTTAAAAGATCAATCATCCCTAATTCGTCACCACTGACGTCATGGACCCTGGCCCTATCATTTTCATGCCCACATAAATCAAGCCTCAGCTTTCTAACTTATGAAACAAGTTGTTTTGCGTTGCCTGTAACATCCGTAAGTCCCCAACAAGAAGAAGAAGAAGAAGAAATGGACGATTGTGTTCGACTCCTGCTGGTCCTGTTTCCAGGCCAAGGGCATATAAATCCCAGCCTCCAATTCGCCAGGCGCCTTGTCAGGATGGGCGTCAATGTCACTTTTGTAACCGCCATTTCCGCACTCAAACGCGTGACAAAATCTGTCACCGATACTCCAGGCTTGACCTTGTCCGGCTTCTCCGATGGCTATGATGACGGCAACGGTCACTTGTGGAACAACCACGATGATGCTGACCGCTACATGAACGAGCTAAAGATTCGGGGGTCGGAGGCCATAGCAGAACTCATCAAATCAGCGGCGGAAAGAGGCAAGCCTTTCGTTCATGTAGTCTACACCACCATTATGGGTTGGGTAGGCCAAGTTGCTCATGCCCTTCAGGTGCCTTCCACTCTCCTTTGGCTTCAGCCAGCGACCATCTTGGGTATTTACTACTACTACTTCAATGGCTATGGAGAGTCCATTGGGAAAAACGCGAACGACCCCACGTGGTTTGTCGAATTACCAGGACTGCCGTTGCTCACACGCGGCGACCTTCCTTCCTTTTTGCTCGCTTCGAGCACTTCTAATTTTGCTCTTCCACTAATTAACGAGCATTTTGACGCACTCGATATGGAAACGAATCCCAGAGTACTCATAAACTCCTTCGATGCTTTGGAGTCTGGAGCTCTAAGAGCGACCGAGAGGCTAAACTTTGTTGCTATTGGGCCGTTAATCCCGTCGGCTTTCTTGGATGGAGAGGATCCGTCTGACACTTCTTCCGGAGGAGATCTCTTTCAACATTCAGAAGACTATAGTGTATGGTTGAATTCAAAGCCTAGTGAATCTGTTATTTACGTAGCATTTGGAAGCTATGCTTCTATAACAAAGCGGCAAATGGAGGAGATTGAGCGCGGGCTGCTGGAATGCGGAAGACCTTTCTTGTGGGTGGTAAGAGCAACGGAAGACGGGAAGTTGAGTCGCAAAGAGAAACTGAATCAACAAGGGATGGTAGTGCCGTGGTGCTCTCAGGTGGAAGTGTTGTCACACCCGTCGGTTGGGTGTTTCGTGACTCATTGTGGATGGAACTCATCGTTGGAGAGTTTGATTTCTGGGGTTCCGGTGGTGGCTTTTCCACAATGGGCCGACCAAGCGACAAACGGAAAACTTATTGAGGATGTTTGGAAGACAGGGAAAAGAGTGAAAACAAATGGGGACGGAATTGTGGAGAGTGGTGAGATTAAAGAGTGCATAGAATTGGTGATGGGAGGAGATGAAATGAGAAGCAATGCTAAAAAGTGGAAGGATTTGGGAAGGGAAGCTGGAAAGGAAGGTGGATCATCCGACAAGAATCTTAGAACTTTTGTTGAGGAGGTTAGGGCTAGTTTGATAAAGTGAACAATGTTCTAACAATAAGGTGCATGTACTGCAAATTGTTTTTCTCTTCCCATTCTCCCAATTTTAACCCTTTTGTTGTTGTTCTTTTATCTACTTATTTAGATAAGTATCCCCAAATACTATAATTATGGAGCACTATTTCTGTATGCTGATGGAGGGGGGGTTTTACTAACTAAAATAAGTATATTTTTGAATTAAAGGTAATGTATTGTAAGAAAAATGACCTGTCGTAAAAATGGAAAATAAATAATTATAAAATAAGAATCATAACGGAACGGGAATATCCCAACCAACAAGAGTTCAATGGTGCTTGACGTCTGTGTGCACCATATTCTGGTCATGGTTATCAAACACAAACATTAATCGACTAAATACAGCTGGAGTTTTGGTGGTTGCCTTGAGTGGAATTCGCTATATACTATATTTCAGCCACATCACTCATTTTATCCTCTCAAGTTTAATTAATATATTTTAAAGGCTACTCCACCTATCACAAATTAGTTTTAGGTTGGAACCCTAAAAAATATCTAAAACTGTATGAGAGCCAGGTAATCTCTTGGTCTCCTCAATTGGTACATATATCCATGTGCATCCGAGCAAACACTGAAACACACACCAACTAAATAATACAAACGAAAACTCTGTGATATTTCTGGAAAAGATTTTTCCTACGAATTAGGTATGTTGAGTTGCAAGAAACCATCTCCAACCTACGACGAAGCACAACCGACGACTAACCTCAAACCAGACCAGTTACAGGGAAAAGATCATAGGAGAACACTTGAAAGTTCTGTGTTTTAGAATTATATCTTTACCTGCTTTATATTCTCATGGTCTTTTCGAATTGTCTCGACAGTCAGTTTTATAAGTGCCATCGTGCATGGTTGATAAAAACCTAGCCATCATATCCAGATATTTATCTTTATTATCGATTTAATTTTGGTGCTAAAGTCGTTTTTTGATTTGTTACAGAGTACCCTGTTTTGGAGATGCTACTCTAGCTGTATGACAATTTTTTAGTTTGCACATCAGACCATTGGATCTGTCGTACTTCCATTGAGATCTGAATTACCTAATCCTTCAAGAGATCTTGATCAATACAAAATGGTGATGTAGCAACAAATGATTTTGCAATCGAACAATGCTAGGAACACCACTTTAAAAATATAGCTCGAAACACAACTTTAATAAATTCCCTTTTCTGAGGAAATAAATACTCCATGAATTACCGCTTCCGAGTTTTTAACTCACGATAACTACTTCAATCATTCGAAATGCCATGTGAAAAAATACTTTCCAAGATACATACTTTCACACATACAAAACTAACACGATATGTACCCGTGTGAGTATGCAAGACAACCAGAAGGAGACATTTAATCAGAGACGAACCTAGGAGTTCTGATCAACAAAACAAACCTGGGAGTTGGCAGTAGTGAGCCATGCCCTGTATTTGATTTGAAGTGCTAAACCGTGGAAGATACTTTTGCAAAATTGCATACCTTCTCAAGGATTATATGTTAAGGTGACCTCCTTGTCTAGATTTTTCACCTACCACTGGTATGAAGTATCAATGTCGTTACAACTATGCATACTTCGTAGTACTCCGTCCGTCCATAATTTTAGTTCATTACGAGCCATCATGAGCTTTTTTGGATTAAACAAAAATGGAGTATTACCGTGCATAATTTTTCAAACATTTTCGCATCGACCTAAAGAGCTAATTCGTTTGAAAAAGTTCAAAAGCTTACACACGGAAGTGCTCATGGCCGGAGGTATATGTTAATGGGTCTGCAAACCCCTCAGCCCCTCCCAAGAAAATTATAATATTTAATTTTCTCACAACTTATTCACGCTCTCAAACTCATAAAATTTTAGTAAATGCAAATCATGGCTCCGTCACTAAAAGTAATTCGTTTACGTTTTGGAAAACAATATTATAATTTTTTGTTATTGAACTAAATTATAGAACGGGATGTAGACTTTTACTTAAAACTTTCTAATTCAAGCCTCATGTGAGATTTCAAGTATATTTATGCATGTGCAATGGAAGAGTTACGTTATTATTTATTTATTTCTTCTTCTTTTGTTTCGTGTACATTTATACTAATAGTAAATTAATTTTATCATAGGCTCACAATAATATGCCTCAGGACAATGAATACAGCTCATGAAACACATCAGCAAGTAATAACTCTTCACCTAATTTCAATGGCTACCATTAAAGTTTTGGTATGATAGGTACCGGTGCATAAATACACCTATTTATGCCCCTTAACTTAGGCTTGTTATATCCATTTAGTTCGCTACTTGGGATTCATACTTGTTAATTGCGTTTCAGAATTCTCGGAGCCGATGGTTAACATTTGGAGCTAAAAGCACAAAATCATATTTAACGCAAAGTCGATGCCGATCCAATTGATTTAGAGACGACCAAACTTATATTGGATGACGAGAAGTACCCAATAAAATTCCAACATAATGGAAATTCGGAGCAATATACTGCTGTGGATTTGCATGTGATGCAAGTGAAAAGGCAATTGAATAATTTAAAATCAAGAAGTGTGTGAAGTGTGACATGGACCAGCCAATGTCCTTTGGGTTTGCACGTGAGATGATGGGCCTAGCAGTTGACCAATTAGGCCTCACTTTTCACATGGTTTCTCGGGCTATATTATAAACAGTCCTGCTACGAGCAGGGACAATCCGCAGGGACAATCTGCAGGGACAAGTGTTTGGCCCCATTTTGGATTCCGAAAAAATATAGAAAAATATCCATAAATTTTTTAATATTTTGTCCATACTTATCCAAAAGTAATACTTACCGATATCCGCTGGAGCTGATTTTTTACAGGGTCCCATGAAATAATATTCAAAAATTTATGGATATTTTTCTAGATTTTTTCGGGATCCAAAATGAGGTCAAACGCGTTGTCCCTGCGAATTGTCCCTGCTGTTAGAATTTTTGTATTATAAAAGAAGAGAAAAAGGGTTTCAGGGGAGATCTTCAGACGACAGAAACAGAACGGTGGCTACCATCTTTTACTCTTTTTCCCACGGCAGAAATAGGAGAACAGGGGGCTGCCAATGGATATCTTTTCTCACGCATACAGAAAGCACTTGAATCGTGCGGCTGTTCATCAAGCTTCGGCCAGAGCAGTTTTGGGGTTTAATCTTTTTATTCTCTGCGAAGCTTTTAGTTTATTGTTCAATGGAGTTTATTTGTTTCACGATTATTTGTTCTCACTCCATGAGCGGCTAAACTATTCGGCTAGGGTAATGAGGAGATCTCTCCAAGTAGCGTAGTTGTTAGATTTCTAGGGTTTTATATTCAACTTGATTGTATGACTTGATCAATTCATAACTTTTTATGAAGTTTTATAATTTTTCCAATATTCGAATGTGTTTGTATCCATGGTTTCAAGCACTGTCATACAATGGTTTTTAATGTTCTGAGATAGGCTTTGAGATAGACTATACGACGTGAGACGGGTCGTACCGTGGTTAAATCCAATGAGACCATCCGTGCCGTGTTGAGATAGCCTATACGGAGTACGAATCTTGATTATATTTTTTGTAAACTATCGATAGGAATTGCTACCCTACGGTGGTCTGGTTGAATGTTGAATGTGAACCCTAGGTTTCGAAATAATTATGTTACAAGGGGAGACTGAATGTGAACCCTAGTCCTTTCTCTCATTTGTTTCAAAATCTATAATTGCTTTCTAGTATAATTTTAGTTTAATCAAATCCAAATCCAAATCCAACTTCTCTTTACTTTCCGAATTAAATTAGAAATTAATTGAAACTATTGCAACTCAGCTTTTTACTCTCCGTGGACGATCTCGGAATTAACTGCTATTCTTCGGGATAATTGTTAATTTCTTGTTTTATAAATTATATTTTTGGTACGAAAACGACAGACCAAATTTTGGCGCCGTTGCCAGGGAGTTAAAACACGGTTGCGTATTTTCAATTTGTTTTTAGTTTAATTCTTTGTTTTATTGAATTTTTTTTTCTGTTAGTCTGTTACAGCTTTGCCAGGTTTTGGAACATCACAAAGATTGCGAAGTTGAATTTATTGGTGGCGAGGCAGATCAAAGCGATTTCGTTTACCCACTGTGAGTTCTCTTTTCAATTACTTTATTGTTGGATTGCTAAAACAATAGTGGAATTAGGGGTTTTAGGATATTCATGCGTCGATATCAGTCGTTATCACCTGAGACAGCGTCTGATACTGATCCTGAATTTGACCAAACCCTTCGATCTTTTCTGAAGTCTCTTAAAGCAACACGTGAACGCCCAATTGATCATAATATAAACTTTGACGTAATGGGCGACCAAAACGGAGCAACCGGTGGGGAACAGGGCTCCCCATTGGTGGAGTATTTTATTCCAAATGAGTATGAGTCCACTTCGTGCATAGTTATGCCCGCGGTAAGAGCCAATCAATATGAGATAAGGCCGGGCACTTTATAGATGTTGCCTTCATTTTATGGGAAACCAAACGAGGATCCTTATGATCACTTGAACCAATTCATGGAAACGAGCCGAATTATTTGCATTCGTGACTTTGATAAGGATGCATTGAAATTACTCCTTTTCCCGTTCTCGTTGAAGAATAAGGCCAAACAGTGGTTGAACTCCTTACCGGCAAACTCCATCACCTCTTGGACTCAAATGTGCGAACAGTTCCTAAAGAAATATTTCTCCATCGGTAAGACAACTCTTCATAGACAAGAGATCACCGGATTTACCCAACACGATGGAGAACAGCTTCATGAATCTTGGGAGAGATTCAATGACCTTCTTAGGACGTGTCTTCACCATGCTATCCCCAAGTGGCAGCTTGTTCAGTCTTTTTACCAGGGTTTGGCCGAACCACACCGCCAACTGGTTGATTCTTCTAGTGGTGGGGTCTTCTTGCATAAGAATGTGAACGATGCATGGAAGTTATTTGAAAACCTTAGTGAAAACTCTCAACACCGTGCATCTTCTCTCAGACATTCGAGAGGGGCAACGTCTAGTTCATCCAAACAGAGAGGAGTCTATGAGGTTCAACCCCCTAATGACCTTACACATCAAGTAGCTGCCTTGACCCAAACAATGAAAGAATTAATCACTTCGAGTCAACATCCTCTCCCTGTGGGACATCATCCGCCCACTTTTCAGGAGGCATGTGGGATTTATGCTAGTCCCATGCATTACATCACTGATTGTCCCTCTGCCTCCCAATATGCAGAGTTTGTGCAAGAGCAGGTTAGTGTTGCACAAGGGTTCTCCAGGCCAGGCTACGACCCATTCTCTCCAACATACAATGCTGGCTGGAAAGATCACCCAAACTTTTCTTGGAGGACGCAAAATCAAGGCAGTCCCTCCTCTTTTCAACAGAGACCGCACAACCTAAGTGGTTTCAACCAACCAAAGCCCAATTATCCAAGCACTTTTAATCATTACTATGCAAGCAAGACTCTCTCTGATGCTCAATTGAACTATACCACTACAGAAAAGGAGATGCTCGCGGTTGTGTTTGCATTGGAAAAGTTTCGGCCCTACCTCCTAAGGTCGAAGATTATCGTGTACTCTGACCATGCCGCGTTGCGATACTTGCTTTCAAAGAAGGACACGAAACCTAGGTTGATTAGGTGGGTCTTGTTGCTACAAGAATTTGACTTAGAAATCCGGGACAAGAAAGGTTCCGAAAACTCCGTAGCTGACCACCTCTCGAGGATCTTGATTGACTCCGCATGTTACCATTTACCCTTAAAAGACTCCTTTCCGGATGAGCAACTTTTTGCGGTGTCACAAAGTCAACCCCCTTGGTATGCGAGCATTGTAATTTACCATGCCACTAGCGCCATACCTTCCCATTGGTCCAAGCAAGACAAGGACCGATTCTTTGCGCAGGTTGGTAATTATTTTTGGGAGGATCCGGAGTTGTTCAAATATTGCTCGGATCAAGTGATTCGGCGGTGTGTCCCTGAAAGTGAGCAACAGAGCATATTGACTTTTTGTCATACTCCCGAGTGTGGGGGACATTTTAGCGGTAAGAGGACCTCGGCGAAGGTCTTGCAATGTGGGTTCTATTGGCCCACACTTTTTAAGGATGCCCATGAGTTTTGCAAGGCATGGCTTCGTTGCCAAAAGGTTGGCAACATATCGCACCGAGACATGATGCCTTTGTCCTCCATTCTTGTGGTAGAAATTTTTGACGTGTGGGGAATTGATTTTATGGGACCATTCCCAACCTGTTTTGGGAATGAGTATATTTTAGTGGCAATCGACTATGTCTCGAAGTGGGTGGAAGCAGTAGCCACATGGACTAATGACCACAAGGTTGTGGTCGAATTCTTGCAAAGTAACATTTTTAGTCGCTTTGGCTACCCACGTGCGATTATAAGCGATGAGGGAACCCACTTCCTAAACAGATACTTTGCAGCGCTAGTAAAGAAATATTCTATCACTCACAAGGTGACAACACCTTATCATCCTCAAACTAGTGGCCAAGTAGAGGTCTCGAATAGGGAGGTTAAATCAATTCTTCAGAAAACGGTTAGGCCCGATCGAAAAGATTGGTCGCTTAGGCTTAATGACGCTTTGTGGGCCTACCGTACTACTTTTAAAACTCCCAGTGGCATGTCTCCTTATCGGTTGGTTTATGGTAAAGCGTGCCACTTGCCTGTAGAGTTGGAACATAGGGCCATGTGGGCGATTAAGAAATTTAATTTTGATATGGTTGTTGCTGGTTCGAATTGTAAACTCCAACTCAGTGAATTAGACGAACTTCGTAATGATGCATATGAGAGCTCTAAAATCTATAAGGCTAGGACTAAAGCATTCCATGATAAGCAGATCCATAGGAAGTCCTTTGAGCTTAATCAAAAGGTGTGGCTCTTCAACTCACGTTTGAAATTGTTTCCGGGCAAGTTGAATTCGAGGTGGGATGGACCTTATGTTATTACTCCTGTTTTCCCCCATGGTGCGATTGAAATTCGGGATCCACGTGATGGCCAAGTATATAAGGTTAATGGCCAACGATTGAAGCCATATGTGGACGGTTTGAGTTAAGAGGGTGAAATTGAGTCCATCAATTTGGTCAATGAGTCTATGAGACTTGAAATCTATAGAGTTTGAGAGACCTCCAGTGTTTGCCATGCTCGAACGGCTTCTGATGGTCTGGTATAGCCACCTTGTCAAAGCTATGTATGTAGTACTTAGGAGGTTGGGTCTGGCGGCAGGCGTGTAGTTAGCAGCGAGAATTCTGTCTAAACCATCTGATTTTAATGTCCAACTTGGTGGAGATTGCTTCATAAACCGAGTGGTGGGTAAGGGATTTGGTAGCTCCAGAGGGAGTGATAGCCTATTAGATGATGGCACCACTTCTCAAGATATCGTTGAATCCTACACATATTGTCCTTCCAACAAATAGGGAACCACAGTCTTTGACAAGGGAGAAAAGTAGTACCCGTGTCTTTCACGTGAATAAAGTGTATATGTTTTTGTCTTGGTGGAGTATTTGAGGGAGTATTTGTTATTATTATTATTATTTTTTTCTTCGCTATGTGTCTTTTGTTTTAATTTCTTTTATTCTATATATTTTGTGTTGTGGGACTAATGAAGCGCAGGTTTACACTACAAGTTGGGGGATGACTCCCACCTTTTCTTTTGCCTTGCTCTTTGTTGCTCCTAAGTGAGGTGATATCTCTTCTTTCTTTCTCTGGCTTGTCTTTTAATTTTCTATGGCTGAGCCATCACTGCGGACAGTGCCATTATAAGTTGGGGGATGGATCACTTTGTTTTTATGTTTATAGAGTTTTAAAATCCAAAACAAAAAAAAATTTGAAAATTGAAAAGTTTAAAAAATACTTGTTGGATCCTTTTTACTTGAGACTTGGAGAATGTGATGTTTACTTGTTGGTTGCTTGTGCTGAGAATTTGTGGGCATTACTTGAATATTTATGTTGCATGATAGTTCTTTTTGCTAGCTTGGCGATAGAAATTTATTTTGGCATACGCTCTTAGCATCTTTGCACATGCACGTTTCTTGGACCTTAACTGCTTGTGAGTTATGACTTGAGTGCTTTCAATGGCTAGATTAGTGGAGACTTATGCCCATGTGAGCTTTAGTTCCTTACCTTTCTTTGGAGTGGTGTCATATAAACTCTTTGTTTGTCGTAAAAGAGAAGAAGCTTAATCGTTATCGATCTCATTATCCTTTGTCGTCAAGTATTGAGACTTAATGCATGCCTATTATTTCATCTTTTGGGAATGGAAATTTACATGGTTGTATTGCCCCTAAGAGATGATAGTTGGTCATTTTTGTGCTTTGAGCCGGTTCATTTCTTTTTCTTAAATACTTATCCTTGTAAACCACATTGAGCCTCTTGCATGAGCCTTTTTCTTGTTAAGCTTCACCAACTATATTGTGTCTTGAGAATGTCAAGTTAATCATGTGAAGGTTATTTTTTGAAGAGACTAGAGTGTATTTGAGAACAATGTGCTTGAATTGTGGTGTGTCTTACCCATTGTTAAAAAAAAAACATTGAGAAAATTGCAAAAGAAAAAAGAAGGAAGGAACTTGAATTAAAAAGTGGAAGCCACCTATGCATTTGTTTGAAGAAAGAAAATGTGAATTTCATTGTGGAAGTGTGTGGAGGGTAAAGAATATGAGAGATATGGCAGAGTTGAAAAGAGTTGAAAGAGGGCGCACTTTATTACTTGCCCTATGTGTTTTTGGCCTATTTTCGGACACTTGAGCATGTCTTATCCTAACCTTTGAAGCACTTTTCCTTACCCAACGATATAACCAAATAAAAGTCCTACTTGATCTTAGGGGCAATGGGTTGTGGATTGATGGATAGAAATTGTTTTCAATGCTTGACATTCCTTTCATGAGATCTTGTGTCCACTTTAAAAAGCTTTCTTTTCGGGTCTAATTGTGCGGGATACTTTGGTTCTTTATCGCATAACTTCCACCCACACACAATGAGTGTCTATTAAATGCACCCTGTTTCAAGCGTTTTCTATTGTTGAGTGCATGACACAGCGAGAATTGAAGTCCAGACTCGGTCCTGAGAGAGTACTTGGTTGTGGTTCGCTTGTGGTTAAGGTCCTTGCTCACACACACTAAGCTTGGGTGCCATGATTTATTTCTATGTATTGATAGCCTCTAGAACTATTTTTTTGCATATGCTATATTCTTGGCATTGGCGTATCAATGAGTTGCATTGCAGGTTTTTGGGTTCCAAGTAAAGGAATCCGCGGTGTTTTGTGGGTGATCACTGCTGAAAACCCTCACGAGACTTCACTCGTCCTACCGGGGCCACCCGGGGGTTTAAAAGATCTATCCCTTAGTTAGTTGCTTTCTTTTATTTGTTTTTCCTTTCTTTGCTAGGGACTAGCAAATTGTAAGTTGGGGGATGTGATAGGTGCATAAATACACCTATTTATGCCCCTAAACTTAGGCTTGTTATGTTCATTTAGTTCGCTACTTGGGATTCATACTTGTTAATTACGTTTCAGAATTCTCGGAGCCGATGGTTAACATTTGGAGCTAAAAGCACAAAATCATATTTAACGCAAAGTCGATGCCGATCCAATTGATTTAGAGACGACCAAACTTATATTGGATGACGAGAAGTACCCAATAAAATTCCAACATAATGGAAATTCGGAGCAATATACTGCTGTGGATTTGCATGTGATGCAAGTGAAAAGGCAATTGAATAATTTAAAATCAAGAAGTGTGTGAAGTGTGACATGGACCAGCCAATGTCCTTTGGGTTTGCACGTGAGATGATGGGCCTAGCAGTTGACCAATTAGACCTCACTTTTCACATGGTTTTTCGGGCTATATTATAAAAGAAGAGAAAAAGGGTTTCGTTACTTTCCGAATTAAATTAGAAATTAATTGAAACTATTGCAACTCAGCTTTTTACTCTCCATGGACGATCTCGGACTTAACTGCTATTCTTTGGGATAATTGTTAATTTCCTGTTTTATAAATTATATTTTTGGTACGAAAACGACAGACCATGGTACATTAAAACTTCTTAAAATACGTATACATTTTTCCTTACACTAGCAACCAATGTGAATATGAGGTTGAGTTCCGTTAAGCGTCTTGCGCTTTTTCTGTTTTATCATAATTCAAAAAAAAATTCGCATTTGTTAGTTTCGCGCTTCACTTTTTGGGTTGTTCGATTCATCGCCGTCAGAACGAATCGGAAAAGTAAAAAAATTTTACTTTTACCCAAATATTTTCTAAAATATCCAATATAAAGTTGACTTTTTGGGCTTTATCTTGGATATTTTCTAAAATATTTGGGCAAGAGTCATAACTTTTTACTTTTTCGACGAATTGAAAAACCAAAAGAGTGAGATGCAAAACTAACAAACGCGAATTTTTTTTTACTGAATGGGTATGACCGTATGAGGGGCCCAATATGGGTTGCACACCTGAGTGACTAGACTATTATGTACTGAATGGGTACAAGGGCCCAATACAGGTAGCACACAATCCGAGCAATTCATTAATGTCAAAATGATTTTTTGAATTATTTTAACAAATCAATGCAACCAGATAAATGAAAATTAGATCCAATTTTCTGAAATCTTCGTAAACATGCCTTGTGGTTATCGGTTATGCCTTTTGTGGTTTCGGCTATGGTGTCTACCTTTACATACGGTGTTTCCATTATGCCTCTTGTGGTTTTTGGTTATGCCTTTTGTGGTTTCGGTTATGGTGTCTCCATTATGCCTCTTGTAGTTTTCTGTTATGCCTTTTGTGATTTCAGTTATGCCTCTTATAATTTTTATTTATGTCATGTGTGGTTCCATCATCCATGCTATGAAACCGAGAGACTTCAAAAGCCACTTCAACACTCGAACTTTGTTTTTTTGATCTGCACTTCAGCACTCAAACTCTTGTCTTTTTGAGCTGCACTTCAACACTCTCACTCATAACCATATCTTCCATAAACTTGTACAAATCTGAAACCTTCAGAGTGATTGAAAACAGTAATCCTCAATTCACTTTGAGATCTCACACAAATGATCTGAGAGCTTCAATAATGGCAAAACAAAAATTTTAAATTATCTTAAAAAATCAGCTCAATCGGATAAATGAAAGTACTTGATCTATTTTCGTGAATTTTCATTAACAAGTGGATATCGAGCGTCAATCCAACAGGCTGCAAAGCCTCTTTAACACTCAAACATTGTTTTTTTCATCTGCACTTCAACACTCAAACTCATTAACCATATCTTCCATAAACCTGTCCATATCCTGAAAACACTTCAGAGTGATTAAAAACAGTACTAATCATCAATTCGTCACCACAAACGTCATATCCCCTGGGCTTATTCTTTACATGTGCATTATTAAGTCCCGGCATTAATGCACACTAGTACTAAATCCCCAAACTCCAGTACCCAGAAAAGAAAAAAGAAATGGACGACCGCGTTCGACTCCTGCTGGCAACGTTTCCGATCCAAGGGCAGATCAATCCCAGCCTCCAATTCGCCAAGCGCCTCGTCAAGATGGGCGTCAGCGTCACATTCGTACCCGCCTTTTCCACACTTAATTGCATCACCAAATCTGCCTCCGCTACTCCACAAGGCTTGACCTTTTCCGGGTTCTCTGACAGCTACGATGATGGGTCAAAACTCGGGGATCCCACGGGGATTGAAGTACAGAATAGAGGGTTGAAAGCCGTAGCGGAACTCATCAAATCAGAGGCCGAACGAGACCGGCCTTTTATTCATGTGGTCTATACCACATTTCTCCCTTGGGTAGGCCAAGTTGCACATGCCCTTAACGTGCCATCCACTTTCCTTTGGATTCAACCAGCTACCATCCTGGATGTGTACTACTATTACTTCAATGGTTATCGGGATGCTATTCGGAGCAATACGAATAACCCCACATCGGCAGTTGAATTACACGGACTGCCATTGCTCACTGGCAATGACCTTCCCTCTATTCTGCTTGATTCAAACGCTTTCGATTGCGGGGCTCTTCCATTGCTGGAAGGGCACGTAGGTATACTTGATGGTGAAACAAACCCCAAAGTACTTGTGAACACCTTTGATGCGTTGGAGTCTGGGGCCCTAAGAGCAATCGAGAAGCTAAACTTAGTTGCTGTTGGGCCATTGATCCCGTCAGCTTTCTTGGATGGAAAGGATCCATCTGACACTTCTTTCGGGGGAGATCTATTTCAATATTCAAAAGCCTATATTGAATGGTTGAATACAAACTCCAGCGAATCTGTAATTTACATAGCGTTTGGAAGCATTTCAGCTGTAGGGAAGCAACAAATGGAGGAGATTGCACACGGGTTGCTTGAATGTGGAAGGCCCTTTCTGTGGGTAGTGAGAGCATCAGATGAGGAGAAGCTAAGTTGTAAAGAGAAATTGGAACAACAGGGAATGATAGTGCCCTGGTGTTCTCAAGTGGATATTTTGTCACACCCGTCGGTTGGGTGTTTCATGTCTCACTGCGGGTGGAATTCTTCTTTGGAGAGCTTGGTTTCAGGAGTTCCAGTGGTGGCTTTTCTGCTAGCATTAGACCAAGTGATAAATGGAAAACTAATCCAAGATGCATGATTGGAAGACGGGGATAAGGGTGATGAGAAATAGGGAAGGAATTGTGGAGCGTGGTGAGATTAAGAAGTGCATAGAAGTGGTGATGGGAGACGACGATATGAGAAGCAATGCTAAAAAGTGGAAGGAATTGGGAAGGGAAGCTGGAAAGGAAGGTGGATCCCTGGACAAAAATCTGAAAACTTTTGTTGAGGAGACAATCCAGGCTAGTTTGGTAAAATAAATATTCTTGTACGATGCTAATCGAAACAGAAATAATGTTCCATCTGCAATAAGTGATACATAAATATTGTTGTACAAACCTGATCCATACTAGGTTCAAATAAACTATCGAAATCGAACTCAATGCCTAGTGAATCTCCCATTTCCCCCAATAGTTCCCTCTTTTTCCTGTGGTTCGACCACAAACTTCTGAGCATTATGCTATCGATGACAAAATCCTACGCTTCTGGCTAGAAATACAAAGCAAGGTCAGTAAGCAACCAATAAGAGCTTGCATAACACCGAGGCAATCAACTGAGACACTACCTTAGTGAATGGGAAGAATCTCCAACTTCACTTTATGATCACTGCCCACTCCAGATTAAATACTGAACTCTTTTTTTTGTAGTTTTAAGCCCAGAAAGATAATAGAAACCATCCAAAAAGCAGACTTAACAGTAGGGAAAGATAGCTTATCAGTCCCACATAAGCCAAACGTTAAGTCATCAGCAAAAGCAAGGTGATTGATCATTTAAAGCCACTACGAACCAAGCATTAGAAACACAATACATGACCCATTTAGTGAACTGAACTGGAAATTGCATAGCATCCATCATCTCACTCAGGGAATCCCATGGGACTGAATCGGATGCCTTCATAAGATCAATTTTAATAGCACATTTTGGAGGATCCACATCTCTATGGCAGTTCCTAACTAACTCCTGCATGAGGAGAATATTATCTAATATGGTTCTTCCTTCCACAAAGGCTGACTGCCATGGTTGCATTTTTTTTGTGGCCAAAATGGTTCAGTGTTACTGGGATTAGAAGGTTATAAGCAGTTACAAGAGGAGCCGAGCAGATCTTTCATGAAGACATGAATTCATGACCTCTCATTTGACAGGAGAGTAGCAGCCACTGATGCTGGGTGCGACGTTCTGCAATCGTGGAGTCATTGGTAGTACTCAAAACCATGAAAGCATAATATGCATCAGGTCGGTAGATACAGCTCTGAAATTCACATCAACAATATCTAAAATCCCGAACATGAGAAGTGTCCTGTTGGTTTTTGACATGTTATGCATAGTTTCACTTACGATGTGACTCTTTGCTAGCCGACTCCAATTGATTCGGATTTAATGCTCGATTTGTTTTGGTTATGTGACTCATTGCGGATGCAACCTGTCAAATTGATTAAAACAAGTAATCCCCAATTCATGATCACCACAAATGTCATAACCCCCTGGCCGTATACTTTATACATGCATTTAAATCCCTGTAATCTTTACGGAATTCCATGCACAGTTTAAAATCCCGAACTCCAGTACCCTCCCCGCCTCCTATAATCTTCAGCCACCCACCAAAAATGATGTAGAACCCGTGGAGGCCCAATTTCATGAACAATTGGACCAGTCAAAACCTCCGAAGCCCAAATGCTGCTTAATTGCAAAGTAACCGATTTGGAAAATTTCTGATGAGCTCAGAATAGGTCCAAACTTGGGGGTTGAGTTATTTTTGCGCTCTGGTTGATACTCCCGACCTAAAGTCATGACATGTGGTGTTTTTGGGCCCGAAACATTTGTTTAGGCCTTCAATTTGATTATTTTGCCATTTTAAGAAAGTTTTAATTCGTTAATAATCTTAGACTATAATTCCTTATTAGTTGATTCTTTATGGGAAAGTCCTCTTTTTCTTTCCCGTTTTTAATTTTAGGAGTTTCCCCAAATTATGTGACTTTTTATTTTTCGGCTTAATTTTCTAGGGTTTCGGGTTACACCTTATATTATATAACCGAATGTTTTAATCAGCTTTTTATCAATACTATTCAGACTGTCTCTTTGATAGGTGCATAAATATGCCTATTTACGCTCCCTAACTTAGACTTGTTATGTTCTTTTAATGCGCTACTTGGGGTTTGATACTTGTTAATTATGTTTCAGAACTCCTTGAGCTGATGGTTAACATTTGGAGTTAAAGCGCAGAGTCGGATTTTATTTCGTGTCAGAACAAAGCCGGTCGTCAAAATTAATTAAAGCTCGAAGCGGCAATGATGAGTATATGGCGTGCAATGGTCTTATTTGGGTCAAAATCCATTGTGACCCAATCACGATTGACTGGAAATTGGACCATAAAACCCACTGTGCTTAAACGTAGCTGTTGGCTGGAGGAATTGGTGACGGAAATTGGGCCCACTAATTACTTGCTTCGGAAATTGGGGAACCGACTACGGGGGTGAGAGGATAAAAGAAGAGAAAAAAAAGGGTTTTGTTATCTTTCTCTACACATCACGCAGCGAACAAAGAGGGGCGGCCATCGAGATTATTGTTCCACGGCAAAACCGAGAACGGGGCTGCCATCTGGATATCTCTTTCACTTGGAAAAGCCGACGACGGGGGCTGCCATTAGGATTCTTTTTCTCTCACGCAAGAATACAGAGAAGCAGCTGGGCACTTCTCCCATTACAGAAAAGAGAGAACGAGAATCACGGCGGCACAGCACTTTGACGGCAGAGGATTGGGTTTTATTCTCTTATTCTTTGTGAAGTTTTTAGTTTATTGTTCAATGGAGTCTATTTGTTTCACAATTATTTGTTCTCACTCTATGAGCGGCTAAACTATTCGACTAGGGTAATGAGGAGGTCTCTCCAAATAGCGTAGTTGTTTGATTTCTAGGGTTTTATATTCAACTTGATTGCGTGACTTGATCGATTCATAACTTTTTATGAAATTTTATATTTTTCCAATATTCGAAAGTGTTTATATCCATGGTTTCAAGCACTGTCATGCAATGATTTTGAATGTTTCGAGATAGACTTTGAGATAAATTATACGACGTGAGACGGATCGTGCCGTGGTTAAATCCAATGAGACGATCCGTGCCGTGTTGAGATAACCTATACGGAGTACGAATCTTGATTATATTTTTGGGGATTATCGATAGGAATTGCTACCCTACGATGATCTGTTGAATGTTGAATGTGAACCCTAGGTTTCGAAATAATTGCGTTACAAGGGGAGACTAAATCGGAAACCCTAGTCCTTTCCCTCATTTGTTCCAAAATCCTTTAATCGCTTTCTAGTTTAATTTTAGTTTAATCAAATGCAAATCAAAATCCAACTTCTCCTTACTTTCCGAATTAAATTAGAAATTAATTGAAAGTACCGTAACTTAGCTTTTTACTCTCCGTGGACGATCTCGGACTTGACCGCTATTCTTCGGAATATTAGTTAATTCCTTATTTTATAAATTATATTTTTGGTACGAAAACGACAGACCACTCTTTCTCTAGTGGACTCGAGTTTATCATTCGTTTGATTGGTACGCAACTAATCTCTTTGGAAATTCTCAAAAAAAGAGGGAAAAAAAAAGAGAAAAAGGAATGGATCGATGACTGTGTTGGACTCCTACTGGTAATGTTTTCGATCGGGCAAAACAATCCCAGCCTCCAATTCGCCAAGAGCCTAGTCAAAATGGGCGCCAGCGTCACATTCACAACCGCCTTTTCTGCGCTCAATTGCACAACCAAATCTGCCTCCTCTACTCCACAAGGCGAGATCGTTGAATCCTTGGAGGTGGGCACCAGTATACTCATATATAGCACATGGGCAAGGGTGAATTTTATCTAACACAACCACGAAGGAGACATTTTATTTAAAGTCGAACCCAGGAGTTGACAACAGTGAGTACTATTGCCAAGGCCCCAAGCAATGATACCAAAGGCCCAACCAAGACGAAATAAAATGGCAAGAAGCCAACCCGGATCAGCCACAGAACAACGATATAGGAGAAAAGACAAAAGCCAAAACCTATGCCCTACCCCAAAAAACAAAATCTCAACAACTTGGCCTAGTGGAGGTCACAAAGTTAGAGAATTCAACAGGAGCCGAGCGAGTCACTACAAGAAATTTGGGATCTTCTAGCGGTTTTTTTTTTCTTGTAGCGTGCATCTTGATCTTTTTTATGAAGACTCAAGCTCATGACCTCCCAGTATGAACTCTTTCACGCGGACTCAAACTCACGACCTCCCGGTCCAAGAAAAAGAGAGCGGCAAATCAAGCATGCTGTTCTATAATATTAGAGTTAAATAAGAGTACTCAAACCAGGAAAGGGACGTAATGAAGGCCCTTTTACAAGACAAGTATCAAATCATTGAGAGCCGACAGTTTACAATTTGCATCAAGACAATAAACACAGCTCATCACATATATCAGCAAATTAATTCTATCCACCTAATTTTCCATTTGGCCATTTGAAAACTCTCGTTTTTGACACAAGGTGTGGATGCGTGGTGCGCGGGCGTGCCAAGACTTGTAGCACCTAACTTTTGATGACGATTGCCGTGAATCGTAACTTCAAACTTGTAAGCGATTGTGTGTGACCCAAAGGTTAATGATCACAAAAAGGTTTGTGGTCTGCCACACGGTTGTGGACTTAAAATTTCCTAGTCGTGTAGGAAATGGAACGTAAAACGTGAAAAACGTAAACTTTAATACTCCGGGATAATAAAGTTGATTACAGGAAAAGTAAAGATCCAAACTACTTGATGAAGTAAGTTTGAATATGGGTGAATACTAGGTATTCGATAGGCTACTTTGCTGAAAGAAGGAAAGTTTGTAAGCGTTGAGCTTTGATTGGTGTTGGACCCCTTCTTCATCTTGTGAACTTGTATTTATAGTCAAAACAACAAGCTGATTCAGGTCTGAATCCGAATTCTACGTTGCACCGTAAGCTGACACGTGTCCCATTACTGTTCCTCTTTTCATGCATGCAAAATAGTAGGCGGTTTCCAGAGGCAAATAGCAGTTGAGTTAAATCATGGGTAGTGGGCCTCTCATTCGTTGACATGTGTCTCATGTATTGCCCCTTTTTATGCTCACATGGCCAATGGACTTAGTCAATTGACCTTTGAATTGAAAGATACTAACTGCCAGAAAATAACCAATTCCCTACAATTGTGGACTTTGCTTCCTAAACCAACTCGGCACCCTCTTTCTGAGCCTAAAACCATGGACTTTGCTTCATGGGTCAAATTAATATTTCCCTCATGGGCCACACCGTGGGCTACATTTCTCATGGGCCACATGCATCTTGGGGCCAAATGAAGAATATCCAAGGCCCAAGAATTAACCACCAGCCAAATACCCAACCTCGGCCCAAATTAATTAAATCAATACCAATCACGACAAGCCCGATCCGCGGTGCCAAAAATGGGTATAAACATTGCCCCCCCAAGCCTTGATTCTGTTAAGACTAAGGCGTTTGGAGGAACACAGTTTTTGGCATCCAACCAGATCTTGATGCACTTAGAATTTTATCAGGCCCAAACGTAGCCTAATATTTTTCCCCCTTGAAACGGCTGTAATCATTATCAGATCTTCATGTGGGGTTATTGCCCATAAAGGAGGTCTCCTTTCTCCCTTGGAACTCTAAAAGCTTCCAAAAGATCTCTTTCCAACCCAACTTCTCATTGATGTACGTGCAGTCTTCATTAAGATAGAAACAAAAATTCAAAAAGTGGAGAGAAAAAAGGAGGCAGTACATATCTCCCAATCTTTTAAACCCCTTTCTCTGAAACCGAAGCCAGCACCGCCTCTTTTAAAGCTGGTCTTTCTCTCTCTTCATCATCTTTACTTTCCATCTCCCATTTCTCTCTCTCATCCAGAGCCGGAAAAAACCCTAGCCACCATTGTTAAACCACCAAGCTCCGAACAATGTCGTATTTTAGGGCTAAACAACCGGCCAAGAGCCTAACCTCCTACACCGATGAAATCAAGGGAATCATTAAAGCCGAGAACCTCTCCATCAACTCCGAAATCCTGATCGATCGGACCCAACCTCGTTCGTCCAATGTAAAAATGGCGCTCAGACCTGCTTTCAGTGGTGATTACCCGGAGTCTCTCTACCCGTTCTACCCTCTTGGAGAAGAAGCTCTACCATTCGATTGTATTGCTGCCGATTCGACCACATATCCCAGAGACATCCCAAATCGGCTCTGGCACAGACCTGACAAGCAATACGTCCAATGGGTCAACCGAGTAGCGGCCGTGAAGGAAGGGCTGTGGAAGGAGGTAGGCATATACGAGGCCATCATGCTCAGCCGCCACCTCATCGACATGGATAAAGCCCTATTTATGGCCGCGGCCCAGTTCTGCTCTGTTCCCTCTAACGCCTTTCACTTTCGTATTGGTATGATGGGCATCACAATGCAAGATGTTTCCTATCTTACTGGCCTCCGCCCCCATGGGGTTAAGGCTGATTGTTTTGCTTCACAAAAAACCCCATCGTTTACTTACCCTGAGTCGGCCCAGTTGGCCTACTCCAACTTTTTGAAACACTTTGCTGGTGAGGAGGGAAACAAAGTCACTGGGGAAGAACACGTGTCTCTCCTCGTTTATTGGTTGAACAAATGTATTTTTTGTGTATTTTCAAATAGAATCTCTAAGGAATTCACAGATATTGCCAAGGCCTTGGCTTCGGGTCAGAAATTGGCCCTAGCCCCGCTAGTCCTTGCACATTTATACCGTGGCATGCAGGAATTGTTGACCAACAAATTCTTTTTTACCCCCGGACGACTTTGGATAGTCACGCTCTAGCTTTGGTCGTACTTCCCCACACAAGCCCCAAAAATGAACAAAGTCCCCACCCATGCATGTTATGGCCGTCATTATGCAAGCCAAGAACTCCAACAACATGACTTTAACTCCTGTTTCACCTACTTTTACCATGAACTCACTACATTGGGCAAGGGTTATATGCCATTCGAGAGGGAAACCGTACCATTATGGCTGAAAAACCCAACAGGAGAGCCTGGAGAGGACTTTGATGAACACAAGGAAGTCTGGGCCAGCTTCCTCATTTCAAGAGACCTGTTATATGGCATGGGCATGTCCTCGGCCAATAATAGGTGTGGGACAGAACACTATAACGCTGCCCAGTTTGCTCGCCAATTCAGTCTTATGCAACTCATCCCTGTTCCCCCATACAAGTCTTGCAACGAGGCCTTCATTGACAGAGTTATCGTACCAGAAAAAACCCTAGAGGCCATCCGGAACCAATTTGCTAAGGGTGAGGCTACTTTTCAATTAAAGCCTTACCCTGAAAGCCCAGAAAAGTCCCTTAGATTCGAGAAGCGGTGGGCATACCATGTGAATAGGTACTTCGCCAAAGACATAGGTGAGATTTTGGCCAAAATTACCCCTGAAGCCATAATTGTGAAGGATGGTGACCCTACCAAGAAGAAAATTTCCCGCTCCAAAGGCCCCTCTCCATCCGCCAGTTTGAAAAGGAAAGGTATGAACAGAAGACTAACTCTCTTTACCTTATTTGCTGTTGCAGTTCAGGCCTTTACTATATTCACTCATGCAATCTCCATTCCAGGTGCACAAGAAGTTAGCAAGCCTGAACCAACAGAAATCCCACAAAAGAAAAGGGTCAAAAAGCTAGCTGACAAAAGGCACACCATTGTACGGTCTGTTCAACTCTTCCTTTTCTTGCTGAAGATTGTAATCTAGGCCTAAATGTCTAACTTCGCAGGAGAAGACTGCTGCAATCGCTGGTAGAACCCAAAGCAGAACCAAGACCAGCTTTCCTGAACAGGTTGACATCTCTGCCAAGGTATCTCTGTATTATACTAAGGCCTAAGCACAATTTCATTGAGGCCTAAATACTCACACTTGTATCTTTTTCAAACTTTGGATTCACATTTAGGCCTAATCGAAAGAGACTACCCGCCATGCTGAATCAATCCCAAAGAAGGATATCAAAAAGACGAAAACCAAGATGGTCATATCCAAAAAGTCACAAGCAAATGACGTCCCGAAGGCAGAATTGAAGAAAAGTGCCTCAATTCCCTCCAGCGATTCTTCCACTGCTTCATTTGAGGTAACACGTCATTTCTTAGTTTTGACATTCTTAATTCTCTGTAAGGCCTTTCTTAACAACTCTGTCTCCCATCCAGGCTACCTCTGAAGGCCCTCCACTCAACCCTGAGCATGAGGCGTCGTCCCAAACCCTTGACAAGTCCAAGATTTCTCCAATTAATCCTGACCCAACACCCGTCCAAAAAGAAGAAATTGTTGAGGAGGCTACTGACGAGGTGAAAACTCTCGTTTTTGACACAAGGAGTGGATGTGTGGTGCGCGGGCGTGCCAAGACTTGTAGTGCCTAACTTTTGATGACGATTGCCGTGAATCGTAACTTCTAACTTGTAAGCGATTATGTGTGACCCAAAGGTTAATGCTCATGAAAAGGTTCGTGGTTTGCCACACGGTTGTGGACTTAAAATTTCCTAGTCGTATAAGAAATGGAACGTAAAACGTGAAAAACATAAACTTTATTACTCCGGGATAATAAAGTTGATTACACGAAAAGTAAAGATCCAAACTACTTGATGAAGTAAGTTTGAATGGGGGTGAATACTAGGTATTCGATAGGCTACTTTGCTAAAAGTAGGAAAATTTCTAAGCGTTGAGCTTTGATTGGTGTTGGACCCCTTCTTCATCTTGTGAACTTGTATTTATAGGCAAAACAACAAGCTAATTCAGGCCTGAATCCGAATTCTACGTTGCACCGTAAGCAGACACGTGTCCCATTACTGTTCCTCTTTTCATGCATGCAAAATAATAGGCGGTTTCCAGAGACAAATAGCAGTTGAGTTAAATCATGGGTAGTAGGCCTCTCATTCGTTGACATGTGTCCCATGTATTGCCAAAATATCTCCCCACTTCCCCTTTTTATGCTCACATGGCCTTGGCCTTTGAATTGAAAGATACTAACTGCCAGAAAATAACAAATTCCCTACAATTGTGGACCTTGCTCCCTAAACCAACTCGGCACCTCTTTCTGAGCCTAAAACCGTGGGCTTTGCTTCATGGGTCAAATTAATATTTCCCTTGTGGGCCACACCATAGGCTACATTCCTCATGGGCCACACGCCTCTTGGGCCCAAATGAAGAATATCCATGGCCCAAGAATTAACCACCAGCCAAATACCCAACCTCGGCCCAAATTAATTAAATGAATCCCAATCACGACAATCTCGATCCGCGGTGTAAAAAACGGGTATAAACACCATTAATTTTTTTTCTACCGTAAAACTTATTCAAATATCTATAAGATGGGAGTCTTTCTTACACTATTAATTAAAGTCATGACAAACTAAGTATAAATGCAGAGAAGTGTCAACCAACTATTGAAACAAATTCTCAACCAACCTATACTATTGTATAATTTCACGGAGTTGATATATTAAATCTTTGTTAACCTACAACTGACCCATGCACACAGCTTCAAATCCAGCCAACAAGTCGATTGAGTTTTTCAGTGGTTCTGGACCATGGATTAAGGGGGGTCAGTAATAGTTATTATAACTTTCTTGACATCATTCTTAAACAAAAAGAAAAAAAAAACTGAAATGTCATTAATAACGATCCATATACAAAGAGGGTTCACACAATGCACATGTGTAGCTAGACAGCCCAGTTGGTGCAAATACCGAGTGGGCCATCTTGCCTTCAGCTATCTAAATTCTTAGAACCAAGTTCTTTTTCAGCCCAAGGGCATATAAATTCCAGCCTCCAATTTGCCAGGCGCCTTGTCAAAATGGGCGTCAACTTCACTTTTGTCACCGCCTTTTCTGCACTCAATCGCATGAGCAAATCAACCTCTACTCCACAAGGCTTGACCTTTTCCGGCTTCTCGGATGGCTACGATGACGGGGATCAAATCAACGATCGCTACGGGGAAGAGCTAAAGGCCCACGGGTCGGAGGCCGTAGAAAAACTCCTTAAATCAGAGGGTGAGCGGGGCCAGCCATTTATCCATGTGGTCTACACCACCTTGGGTAGGCCAAGTTGCACATGTCCTTCACGTGCCGTCCACTTTCCTTTGGAATCAACCAGGCACCATCTTGGGTATTTACTATTATTACATCAATGGTTATGGAGATTCTATTAGAAAATACATGAATGACCCCTCATGGTCTATTGAATTACCGGGGCTGCCAGTACTCACTCGCGGTGCCCTTTCCTCTTTTTTACTTGCTTCAAACACTCTTAATTTATCTCTTCCGCCACTTAAAGAGCATTTTGACATACTTGATTACGAGGGAAATCCTAAAGTACACGTAAATACCTTTGATGCGTTGGAGTCTGGGGCTCTAAGAGCAATCGAGAAGCTAAACTTTGTTGCTATTGGACCGTTAGTCCCTTCAGCTTTCTTGGATGGAAAGGATCCATCTGACACTTCTTTCGGTGGAGATCTCTTTCAAGATTCAAAAACCTATATTGAATGGTTGAATTCGAAGGCAAGCGAATCTGTAGTTTACATAGCGTTTGGGCCCCTTTCTGCTATAGCGAAGCAACATGGGTTGCTTGGATACGGAAGGCCATTTTTATGGGTGGTAAGAGGATCAGAAGAAGAAAAGCTGAGTTGCAAAGAGCAATTGGAACAAGGGATGATAGTGCCATGGTGTTCTCAAGTGGAGGTTTTGTCACACTCATCGGTTGAATGTTTTATAACTCATTGCGGGTGGAACTTTTCTTTGGAGAGCTTGATTTTCGGGGTTCCAGTGGTGGCTTTTCCGCAATGGTCAGACCAAACGACAAACGGAAAGCTCATTGAGGATGTTTGGAAGACAAGGGTAAGAGTAACAAGAAATGAGGAAGGAATTGTGGAGAGCGATGAGATTAAAAAGTGCATAGAAGTGGTGATGGGAGGAGATGAAATGAGAGACAATGCTAAGAAGTGGAAGGGTTTGGGAGAAGAAGCTTGCAAGGAAGGTGGACCATCTGACAAAAATCTTAAAACTTTTTGTTGAAGAGATCAGGGTGAGTTTAGTAAAATAAATAATGTTATACGAAACTGGTCTTATTTGAGCGACAAGGGATTTAGAAATGTGTGGTTCTTCTGTTTCAGTAAGTTTGTGTGGAGTTGTGTTTTATGGCTAATGTGTAATTAGTAAAGTGGCATCTTGTTCTAATCTCAATTCGTTGCTTTGTTCATTTAGATAGCGACAAAGATTCTTATTTGTTAATTACTTATTTTTCGCTTTATGAGACAGATCATTCTCTCATAATTAAGTACTTATTTGATAAATAACTACTTATTTTTCTTAGGGGAACAGAGAGTAACACGTGTAAGAAAGTATTGTTTAAGAAGTTTTAGGAAATCAAAACGTGTGAGGACTAACTCTGAATCAGAATCTACTCTTTCAAAGCATTTATAATGTAGTCTTTACTTGTCTTAACAGGCTGTTGTATCTTGCAGAGAGCGCTCTTGTGGTTAGTTCCATTGCCTCATCGTAAACTGGTGCGGCAATGGAAGAGTAGGCAAATTGCCGAGACGCTGTATGTGTGTTCTGTTTCTTTTCTTGCTTTCGTTTTTTTATGTGTTTCTTTGATTTATAACATCCCAAGATCGCGAGAGTTGGTGTGTTGTGAGTTGAGCGTGTAGTTATTCTAAATCTCAACTGATACATGGGCGGCTCTACGTACCATTGCTTGAGGGGGTTATCTGGATTAAAAAAAGTACAATAAAAAATTATATTTTGTACATATAATTTATTTGTTTTCTCTAATAAAATATTGCCTGACCTGGATCATTTGTACGAAACTAGAGTAAATGGGAAATCACGTACATTACTTCAGATACTTTGGAAAAAATAGTTTCCCTCTTGTTTCGTTGCTCCTCATATTGCTCTTAATTATTTTTCCTTTCGAGAGATAGTTCGACATTCAATTTGGTTCAAAAGACTTGTGGATTGTAGTGCTACTCCCACAAGCCGAGATCGTCGTCAATTTCGTCCAAACTAGACAATCACAAAGGAGACATTTTATCGAAGACAAATCTAAAATCGAGTTGACAGTATGTAGATACCCCAATTTAAACCTTTAAAATATCTTTCAACTTCCCCGATGATTTATACTATACTACTTCTTTTAAATGTGCGAACGTGTTTCCTACTCTTTCATTTCCACAAATACCCCTTGCAATTGCAATTAATCCCTGCACACTCCACACCTCTTCCGGCCCAACCGAAACAGTGAAACACTCTAACGAACAGTTCTTTCCAAGCGACACAATGCAACACCCCAATGGAAACACTACACACAACAACAACCGCCGCCCCTAGCCCAAAACCAATCCATCCTCCTTATGGAAGCCCCTTCACCTCCGACTCCCCTGGCCTCCCAAAAAACAATTGCACCATCCTTCTGGCTCCCCGTTCTCCTGCTTAATTACTCCGGCAGCCTCCAACCAAGACTCCAACAACAACAACCAAGACTCCAACAACAACAACGTACCAGACAGAACCCAAGTGCATTCCAACACAAGGCCAAGACAGGTAAGTCATGCATTCAAATTTCCACCCCGTCTTTGATTGCAAACACTCTCCCCTTTCCCCTTTGTCCACCTCTGTAGACCATAAATACGCACACCAATTGTTTGCCAAAATGTGCCTTTGAAGACCAGTTGAAGATGTCGAACATGAGAGCACTTAAACAATAACAATAAAAGTTGGGATGCTTTAAAAAAGTAAGGTGAAAGGATACACTAAGACTTCACTTGAACAGTAAAAGACACTTGCCAAAAATACCAATCTGTAGAATCCGAAGAGAAGAATATGTCTCCAGAAAATTATTCTGACCGGGACAAAGATAGGTGCATAAACAAGTCGTTTTTGTAGTCGCGTTTTGAATGACTGTTCATTTCATCACCACTGACTGCCCTCCCTAGCTAGATAGCATGCCTGTGGACTGTGTATATGTGCAAAAATTATTGAGTGGGATTACGTATTGTACCCCATTACACATTATTTAAAAAGAGAGGCTTAGATTGAGATGACTTAGTCATTTGATCACAATTATAAAGAAGGGTAGACTCTGGCCTTCCTCGGTGTATACTAGCAATTAGAAATGGGGAAACAAAGTTTACAACAAAGCGGGTCTTGAGAAGACAGCAAATCTCCTTATAAAAAAAAAACACTCTGCATCATATGTTTAAGACACTGTCCATTGAATTTCTCAAACATTAAGCAGATGACATGTACCAAACTTCCAACTCAGAAGTCAGGAAATCACATCAATGACACACACACACACACACACACAAAATGACTATGAATTCACGCTATTGAAATGCTGCAATATCAGCTATTCCTTTCCAACTAACTTTACAAAAAACAACATATGATGACTGTTTGGAACTTCTACCTTTCCATGAACTATCGTGAAAACATTACCAACTATGAGTTTACGCTACCTGTCCACTTCAAGCGTTAATCATGAACTACCGCTCTATTCCCTTTTATGGCGTTTGATTTTTTCCCATCTTTGTTTTGTTAAAATAAAGAAAATGGATGAGACACAAGGTTTGGATTGCCTTGGCCAAGATGAAATCAGTCGGCGCCGCTTCCTCAAAGGACGAGATATGCCAGGTTTACACCTACACAAAAAGTAGAGTATATTCAGAAGAAAATGCAAAATAGGAAGAGGAAACACAATGCCCATTGTACTCCTCCAAACACAAATCATGGAGTCAGATGTTTCATATCTGAGCTCAGAAGTGGAAGGGATAATTGAAACTAGAAATGGCCAGAGTCTCATAGAATGTTTTGGTATTCCCTATAGGTATCCTGGAGTTATTTCTAATACAAAGGACTTTGTTTCGCAACATATTGACATTGAGTTTGTTTTTAACTCTTACCCCTTATCTCATGCTTCTAGCCTATTTCTTATAGGTTTGCCACTATTGCATCTGGAGCATCTTCTGGGAAACTATTGGAATATGCGATCGGAGGTCCCAGGCTTTCTGTCCAAACAGCTTATGGCATGGAGGTTGAGGTAGAACAAGCACGATGTTCTGTTTTGCTTAAACACCTAATCTTTTAGTAGATATCAATAGTTATTTCCAGCATTTGACATAGAATACGGCAAGACTTTGCCTGGAGTTGCAACATAGTTTCCCCAAAAGGGGCGCTGACGGGTGTTGTGGGGGAATAAGATGGTTCCATTTTTCCTTGGTTTATACAGCTTGCTTTTGTTAGACTCATCTGCTTTTACCATTGTGACGTGTCAGTATTATTCATCTATGGTTTACGGTCACCTAAAATAGATCATATCTAATGGAACTTAATGTAAAAGTTCAAGGGTGATTTTTGTTTTAGCATTTAATAGGGTATTCTGTTGTGCTGATCATTTATTTTTTGTTTTCTGTATTACCAAAATCTGGTTGTCAAAAGAAATACTTGTTCCAATTGTGTGTGTTGGTTTTCTAATCTTCGATTCAGTGCTGCAGTGGCATGGTGATTCACGTTCCCTTTGTTCGGCGGACTATACATTTCGGTTTGAGTGCAGATGATTGGGCTTGAATGAAAAAGAAGTATTAGCACCTTCATTTGAGCTCCTGCACTCACGTTGAATCTATTGCTCATGAAACCAACTTCAGCCATGAGCATGTCATCCAAACAAATGGAATAGGTCCAATTCGATAGCATTTGAGATGAACTATCAACTATGCATGATATCAAAAGTTTGTCCAACTGTTTCTTTAGCGAAGCTCAAAAAACTAAAGCTTTAACTTCTCCTTTTTTTTCTTTTTTTTTTTCTTTTTGGCGTGTGCTCACTGCTCAATATAGGTATGTTACATGACGTTTCAGTAGGTAGCAGCCAAAGTCAATCACTATCATTTGTTCCTCATTCACCATCCTCGAATCATAACCTCTCTGTTTAGGTGTCAAGCCAAGACTGGATTATTCAATTTATGCTCTCTAAGGGGCATCACTTTTCACAAATGCCTTACCCTTTATTTGTGAATATGCCATTCATAGGACAAAGAAGGCGACAAGTCCATCTTTCCCAACCACAATGGCAAATTTACCATGAACTGCCATCTTTGATTCCATCAGCTACTTCTCCTTGTTACTTCCAACTATACTTCTATGATACTGATAATGGACTCCAAAATAGGTTAGACATTATGGAAAACCAGCTGGACAAAAAGAAAAAACCCCCCACTTAACCCACACATTGTCAGAACACTAATGGATATGCTCTCTGCAAACTCTTATGCCATGTCTTAGGAGACTAGACCAAAGTTCATTGGATTCATATAGAATACACATAAGGACTAGCTCAACTAAAGGGTTTGCAACTCCCCGTCGGCTGACCAGGTGGCTGCAATATGGATAGAAGAAAATAATGCAAATGTCACACATGAACATGACATTATAGTGCACTCAAACTTTGGACATAAACATAGAGTGCGACACTATTATGGTTGCTATGATCCTTTATAATAATGAGGAGTGATTTTTCTTGTTTCTTAATCCTCCTGTGCCTTCTTGCTTTTTCATGACACTTCCCAATCCTAGCATTTCCCCTTAATTTGTTTTAATTTGGTTATTTTTCATTTCTGTTTACTATCACTCTGGTTGTTGGTTAAACTGGTAAAATGCAAAACCCTACTAAGGCTGCGGTTTTTTCCTAGATAGCTAACGGGGTTTTGCCTGCATCAGTTTTGCTGCTGATCTGGGCCAGCTGGGTACTTGAGTTATGCCGTTATAAAGCATTAGTTTGCAGTTGTGAGACTCCTGATAACTAATATGCTGCACTCCTTTTTCAGCCATTGGAACAACTTCAATTGAGGTACTTCCGTTAAAAACTTGAGTCCTGATTTAAGATTTGAGTCTTAAAAGCAAAAAATAAACGCTTCTGTGAATCACGTGAGCTGCACTTCATGTAGTAAATCAGAAAAATGAAGAATCCATGGGAAAAGTGAAAAGGAAATTCGTCTACTTATTTCCTGGCAAGTTATTTTTCCGGATTTATTTCCTGGCAAGTTATTTTTCCGGATTTTGATATCGATCCATGCCTGTTCTTTCAGCTTTTGTTGATATTGAAACCCCGTCAAAATTCAGTTTTATTCAGTTTCATAATTTTCAATTACTTCTATATTGCCTCACTTTTGCATTTTGATAATTTCTTCTGTTTATTCAGTTTTCATTGCAGTTAGATGCTCCTCTGTCGGGATGAAAGATTAGAAGTCTCAGTGCTGGAGGAATGAGCTTGACATAGGTTCAAACCGTTTATGCCTTCATAGCTTTCTTCCTTTTCCTTGTATGACACAGGTTAAAACTTAAAAACAGCTTTCTTCCTGTTGCTGTGGGAAGATAAAATCCTTGATTTTTCAGATCCAATGTACCCTGATGTTGGTGTAGTTAGAGCATCTCCTGTTGGAGATGTCAAATTTTTTTTGAAGGCTTATGTGACATTTTGACATCTCCATTTGACATCAAACTCTCCCTCTCCAACCCCAATGTCAAAAAAATAGAGCTCAAACTTAAAAGGGAAAAAAAGAATAAGAATAAGAAAACATCAAACGGCAGAATTCTTTTTGAACTTCCAAAGGTAGTTTTTGAAAATTGGCTTGTATAGAGGTATATGTTAAAATTGACATGGGAGTGGGAGATGTTAAAGCCACCTCAGCTTTGGCATGAGTGAAGGCATATCTATTAGATTGTCCATTTATGCCAAAAGTAACCGTTGGAGATGTCACCGTTGGAGATGTCATCTCAGCTTTGACATTTTCTGTTGGAGATGCTCTTAGCGACCAAGCCAATCGGCGCTATTTGTTTTAAGAACATAAGAACAAAATGGAAAAATGCCCCGATGCCGAAATTCTTTTGGGTGGAAACTTATGAGTGCAACTTTTGGACCAATACTACACATTGTTTTTTATTTTTATTTTCCCGTTTTTGAAGAACAACAATTCTACAAAGATGTTTGTAAAGCTACATCAAAATCATGTATTTTCATTTCATATGCTTTTTTTTATCCGACATCTTCCTTTTTCTTTCCCTTTCCTCAAACGACAATTACACACATTTGTTTATACTTCGATAATCATGTATTTTGATTTCATCATCTACTAATGATATACTACCCACTTATACCACGGGCAACGCACGTGCCAATTCACTAGTATATAATAAAAGGACGAAACAGCCTTCCAAGAGACAAGAACAATTCTTCCTTTCAGTCTTATAAACCCAAACAAAACCATTAAAATAAATAATAAAACAAAATCGGAGTCTGGTACTCAAAACCCTGACCGGGGCGTTTGGGTCCTAGCTGGACCAAAGGGCTCAAGGTACAAACCCAAGCGCTGAGTGCGTGCCTGCAAAAGTAAAGATATGTCAGCCCAATTTCTGGGGGGTCTTTTTGTCATCCCAAAAATGAAAAGTGACCGACCATGTATCACAAAGGCCAACTCATGGAGCACGCAACCTAGAATAAAATAAGTCGTCGAACAATAAATGATTTTTGTTATGACATAAATCCAAAGCCAATTAAATCTCAATAATAAATATTGGGCACAACCATCCCATGAACCAGCCAATGAAATTTTACCACCAACAACAATAGCAATTCAATTTTACTCAAGATATACGAACTGTGGAAGCGATGATTAAAATCCTTATACTAAATGCAGCATCTTATGGAGGTTAATAAAAATCTCTGAGATGCCGCTAGAGTCCTTGCCTAACTCCCCAACTTGTTTGAAAGAGAAGTTGGATAACAATTCGTCAGCTGACGAGCTCAGTGAATGGCAAAGCATGTATATTAAATAAAGTTTAAAACTTTAAAAACAGAGATTAAAATAATTTACCATTAAATCATAATTTGGCATACGATCGAGGTGTCCAACAGAATAATAAATTAAACCAATGGACCATATAACCACTAATCATTCTTGGTAGTAATCACAACATTATATCCATCAAAAATGGGGAACTACAATCAAACAATACCATAGCCAAAATAATCTCATCAAAATTGGATCCAATATCAAATTTAGAGTAACCAGGGTTGGCAGCCCATGGTACTTTTTCCTAAGACGATCCGGCGAAAGAATGCCGTTGAGGATTAGGGTCACCAGCCTAACACGGTCTCTTCCCCAATGGCCAGGGTCCCCTACACAAAGAGGAATAATTTCCCTAGAGTTCCCAAAATAATTGTTCCCATTAATATCCACCAAGTTCTCACCAAAAAGATTATTCGAACGATAAATGGTTTCACCAAACCGCATGCCAATTTCCATAATCAATTATTCGTTTCCAAAGAACGGTTATGATTTTTGTAAAAGAATAATTTTAGGGAACACAAGAAAGTTCAAAAGTACGTAACATGTGCTTAACTACTCACATGGATCTAGGTCTCTTAATGAGCCGGCTCTGATCCGAATCCGATAAGACTCGAATCCGATCCGAAAAATTCGCACCCGATCCAAAAATCTGAATCCGATCCGAAAACTTTTTTACTTCAAAATTTTAGCAAAAACAAATTATTTTCCATAGAAAAATATTTTCCGAAAAAAAATTTTGAAGTTTAAAATAAAGATAAAACTTCTTAAACATTTTTTTTTTAAAATTAAAAAATTTACAATTTTTTTTTTAAATAAAAAATAAAATTTCGGATCAGATTGATGACCGATCCAATCCGATCCGTATTTGGATTACCGGATTATCAGATCGATGTTATCGGATTCGGATCAAATTTTTTTTGATCAGATCTGATTTATTGACAGGCCTACATGGATCCAAAAGTATTGCAACTCGAGTATGCATAATGAATTTACCCTGAACAAAAGAATTTACAAAATAATTAACTAATATGAATATTACGCTGACCATGTACCAATAGCTACCCAACCCCAATGTAAGTTACTACTCCAGTTAGTGCCAAACCAAAATTATAAAACCCAACTCCATGCCTGCAATCTACGTGCACACACCACTACTTTCTACATCCAATTTTTCCATAACAATTTCCAGTTTAATCCTCACAACCAGATTACTAATATGCTAATATAATAAGTAAAGTAATTAAGAAGTAGATGTAGCACATGAACAGAACCCAAATCCATTTAACTCCTCTACAACTGTTAATATCAAAATCATCCACAACTCCATCACCTAATCACTTCTTGCACTAAATCACCACACCGCCGCACATGCACCACACAACGCCAACCCACACACACCACTTCACGCCTAAAGCACTGATGGCACCAAGTAAATTAATTAAATACCAAAAAGGAATCTGCAACCCAAGAATTTGATTTGTTCGTTTTTCTTTAATTTTTTTGACCAAAGATGGTAGAGCGTTAGTGCGAGTTAGAAACTTAGAGGGTACAACAAGAGCTGACCTTTATGAAAAAGACTCGAATTCACGATCTCTCCGTCTCAAAAAAAAAAAAAAAAAGTCAAACCAAGAAAGCGTACTCAAACCATGAAAGGACGTCATGAAGGCCCTTTCAAAATACTTAAAGAGATTAAATTCTTTCCATTTGCTGTGGAAAATCTCACTTTTCTACCACCACTTTTTTTGGTCCAACCATGTGTTTATTGTTGATCTGAATCATTCATCTTGTAAATCCCACATAGTAGTGTGTCCATGCAAAAAATAAATTTGATTGGACATCTATAGAAGTATCAAAATTGAATTTTGTTTTGTAAAATGGATAGTTTATCTTTATTATTATTGACAGAAATCAGATCATCTATTTTATAAACCAAAATTCAAATTTTGATATATCTATCGACTTTCGATCAAATTGATTTTTTACATTGCAATACTATATTGCAGGTCTTAAAACATGAACGATTTAGATTACAACAACAGGCATTCGGTGGGGCCATAATAGGCGGTGGTGGAAAGATGGAGTTTTACACCGGCGATGGATAGAATTTATTCTCATACTTAAAAGTAACAAATCATTTCTAGCGACAGCTCATAATATGCATCAGGACCATAAATAAATACACTCATCTCGTAGGCTTTCATACTCCGTCCGGCCACAAGTCAACTATCGAATACCCGAACTAGTTCTTCGGCTTTTCGATCAAGCCACTGCCCTCCCTACCTCAGCCCCCAAACCAATGGATTCCTGTGTTCGAATACTGCTGGTAACGCTTCCAGCGCAACCGCAAATCAATCCCGGCCTCCAACTCGCCAAGCATCTCCTCAATATGGGCATCGATGTCACCTACGCAACAGCATTTCACGCCGTCAATTGCATGACTAAAAGCACGACTACTCCACCGGGCTTGACATTTTTCGGCTTCTCTGATGGCAGCTGGGGAATGGACAAACTCGACCAGTACATGGAAGAGCTAAAGAGACACGGATCCGAGGCTGTAGCAAAACTCATCACATCACAAGCTGAAAGAGGCCAGCCTTTCATGCATGTGGTTTACACCCCATTTGTCTCTTGGGCAGGCCAGGTTGCACATGATCTTCACGTGCCGTCCACTTTCCTCTGGATTCAACCAGCCACCATCTTGGATATTTACTACTATTACTTGAATGGTTATGGTGATTCAATTAGGAATAACATGAATGACCCGTCATGGTCAGTTGAATTACCAGGACTACCACCGGTTGCCGCCAGTGACCTTCCCTCTTATTTGTTTGCTTCAAACACCTATAATTTTGCACTTCAATCACTAAAAGAGCATTTTGACGTGCTTGATGCCCAAAACAATCCAAAAGTACTCGTAAACTCCTTTGATACATTGGAGTCTGGAGCCCTAAGAGCAATCGAGAAGCTAAACTTGGTTGCTATTGGACCGTTAATCCCGTCGGCTTTCTTGGATGGAAAGGATCCATCCGACAATTCTTTCGGAGGAGATCTCTTTGAAGATTCAAAAGCTTATATCAAATGGTTGGATTCAAAGCCAAATGACTCTGTCATTTATGCAGCCTTTGGAAGCTATTCTCCAATAGCGAAGCAACAGATGGAGGAGATAGCACACGGGCTGCTTGCTGGTGGAAGGCCATTTTTGTGGGTGGTAAGAGCCACTGAAGACGAGAAGCTGAGTTGTAAAGAGAAATTGGAAGAACAAGGAATGATAGTGCCGTGGTGTTCTCAAGTGGAGGTTTTATCACACCCATCGGTTGGGTGTTTCCTGTCTCATTGCGGGTGGAATTCTTCTTTGGAGAGCTTGGTTTCTGGGGTTCCGGTTGTGGCTTTTCCGCAGTGGGCAGACCAAGTTACAAACGCAAAGCTTATTCAAGATGTTTGGAAGACTGGAACAAGAGTGAAACCGAATCTAGATCACTTAGTCGAGAGTGATGAGATTAAAAGGTGCATAGAAATGGTGATGGGAGGGGATGAAATGAGGATGAATGCTAGGAAATGGAAGGATTTGGCAAGGGAAGCAGGTAAAGAAGGTGGATCATCAGACAAAAATCTGAAAACTTTTATTGGTGAGGTCAAGGCTAGTAAAGTTGAATGAACTGTTCTTCGAAATTGGTCTATTTGATTGATATCGGTTGGTTCATAACTTGTCTTCGTCGTTTTCTTGAGAGGTTGTGTTATGTTAATTTCTATGAGCAATAAGTGAAGTATTCTTCCACACGTTAATTCTCTCTTTTCTTTTTCTTTTTTCTTTTTGGAACTTAAGAATATTTAAATTTATGCATTTTATCGAAAAAAAATCCAACGTTTTGCCGTTGATTGCGGTTTTTTATCCTAAGTTTTCGTTTTCTTGACCCGCATTTCCTCTCTTAACCCTCCTCTATTGTTCTTTCCTTCATCTTACCTAACATCTATTTGCGAAGATTGTACATTTCGAATAAGATTTCAGCATGCTTTCGTGGTATCCGAACCACAAGAATTTGTACATCGGTCCCTGACACGTGACTTATCCATTCGCCAAGTTCAGGTCATGTTAATTAAACACAAGCGAAAGAATTGCCTCATTATTTGCTCCAACATAGACTAATCTTTCTTTATTAATTTTTTATCACCTAAGAAGTGGAAGGAGGGAAGAGAAGCTTGCAAGGAATGTGCATGGATCATCAGACAAGAATCTGAAAACTTTTGTTGAAGAGGTCAGGGCGAGTTTAGTAAAATAAACTATGTTCAACAGCATTTTACTTGATTGCCGGTTATTTCTTCGGAAGCTCGGGAGTTAAGTGAAGCATATATATTCCAAGAAGCCAATGTTCGTGCTGCGACGTTAACTAATTTACAATTCAGAAAGGCGGGCCGCTTTGCTGTTTTTTCTGCGTACTATTCCAAACTGCCTTGAGCAGAGATTGTATGATGATGCTACGGGGAAGAAATTCTCCAGAACCTTGTCCTCTCTTTAAGTTTTAAACCAATTCCCTTGAATCAGAAAAAAGAAAAGAACGAAAACTGACCAAAAACGCAACTGGCCGGGCTCCTAGCGCTTGCATCAAGTCAGATGAACACTGAAACATAGATCAATCAAACTAACGAATACAAACGCAGAACTCGTGATATTTGGCAAAGATCACAAAATGTGAGATAATTGTTCGCAATATATGATTGTAGAAAGCATTTTCTCACAAATTTGGTGTGTTGTGCGACAACAAACTGCCTCTCGACTGCAATGAAGTGCAACCTAAGTTGTGTGTTAACTTTTGTGAGAAAGTATATATACAACCCAACAAAACAAAATAAACTAAGCCTTAATTTTTTTAAACCAAAATAAATACTCTATCTTTTACTTCATGCCGATAGAAAAAAAAAGTCTTTCATTATATGTAGCGTGTTGTGTAACTTGTGTTCAAATATTTTCTGAACATTTCTATCACCATTGATCTGATATCCAGGAACTGCGCCGACCAAGTAGTTTCACACACATCTCTGTTAGGATCTGTAATTGCATATTTGTCTGTAGCTGGCATTTGTATCTAGCATTAATGTATGATCTAATATTACTTTAGACCTCTTTCTTTAATGCTTAAGTACTTCGATCACTTACAATTTTTTTATTTAAAAAAACCAATTGTTAAATAAACACGTGATGTGCAATAACTATTGTGCCCCATGGGTCACTCATGCACCCAACAAACACTAAATTCAGAGAGAATTCCACTCTATATAACTCACAAATACAAAGTTACAAAAAAACTCTCCGAGAGCCACATCCGGGAGCCACACCGGCTCCCCAGTACTCTATCTCACCCTCTCAGCACTCTCCATTGCCACTTACCCTCTCAGCTACTGAGTACAAACAAGCAATATAAAGGCAAGGGAGGGAGACAAATTGCAACGGGCAATTTGAGATTAATTTTTTTTTATCGGTCAAACGGGCAATTTAAGAATTTTTTTTTTTTTTTGGGTCAAACGGAAATTCACACAAACCAACCATGCACACATCATGCATAACCTCACCCCACATGGGACCCCACTCCCATAACTCACATGGGAGAGATTTAATTCCAACAATAACTTCTGTTATTATCTTCAACTCAAATACTGTTTAACATTTTCCAGCCCTGGAGAAGTTGTTACCGACCCCGCTCGTTTAAGGGTTTTGGATTTTGAATTCTAATCATTACTCTCATTTTTCTCTTTATCTCTCTCCAATCATTTTTTTTTGATAAGCATAAAATTTTATTATCATTGAAATGTGAGTATTACAATGACAAAAGGAATAAGGGAAATCATTAAAAAACTAAGCAACGTTCAATAATTCTCGTTCTTCCGAATTTTAGTAGTACTATAGTTGAGATGTTTTCAAAATATGTTTTCACGTTCGCGAAGGACATGCAAAACTTTGTTTTCGCAAGGGTTCTTGGCTGGGAAAAAAAAATAAATTTGTTCCTTTTTTGTATATAGGGATAATATGATAATTTAAGTGAACATGGGCATTTTAGTCATTTAGATGTATAGCGGTAATATAGTCATTTCAGTAAACATGACTAATTGGGTTAATGTCTTTCAAGAAAAAAAATATGTAATTGGGTTAATGGGCGGGTCGAGTTTTATTTTAAATAAATGGGTCGAGTTGGGTATAGGTACTTAGGTTCATAACTAATAGGTTTTAAATGAGTCAATGACCCATTAAATATCCAACTCACTTACAACTTACCCAATTTGGCTCAAACTTGCCCATTTGCCACCCCTACATTAGAATAACCAAACTTAATAACTTCTTAGTAACTAACCAAATTTTGGTTGTTGAATAATCAAGACTAGCAATCTTTTAGCAATAATCAAATTTATTAGATCACACGTCTTCTCAATCAAGTATAACTATCATTGGTAAGTGAAACTCACCTTCTCTAAAGCAAATACTTTATTGGTAGGTGAAATTCACTCTATACTTTGGTAAGTAATTGAGCATTTAACAATGATAATCACTTTATGAATTTTCACGGATTCTATAAGGGATCCTGTATTTTTTTTTAAAATGCAGACCCTATTAATAAAAAAACGAAAGGGGCCCGATTAATCTTTGTACCTTAATCTAAAGATTAATAAATTAAATTTCTATTGCTGTTAAGAAAAAACGGACCCTATTAATTGTTTGCGTAAATTTTGGAAGCCCTACAAGGCCGCCTTGTCATCTTTCTCCGGAAAAGACCGTAGTATTAACAGTCTGAATACTTTTATTAATTTTATTTTTGTACCAATATTATAACTTATCTAGAGATTAATACTTCCTCTATCCCTTTTTAAGAATTCAGCTTCGTAATTCTAACTTATTAAAAAGGTATCATCATTATACCTTTCACATCAACTTTTTTCTCCACTTTTCCTATTTACCCATCATCATTACACTTTTACTCACTAACTTTTCAAAATGGAATCCACTTTTAGGGACAAAATAGATAATGCACCAACTTTTACCCATTAACTTTACAAAATGGACACTTATTAAGGGACAGCTCAAAATGAAATACCGGACTCTAAAAAAGAAACGGAGGGAGTGTAATTTTTGAGGTTTTGGAAGCCGTAGAAGGCCGCCTTGTCATCTTCCCCTAAGAAAAGGCCCTATTAACAGCCTGAAGAAGACTTTTATTTTTATTCTTGTTCCAGTTCAATAATAGCTAAGTTTCCAGCGTATTTTTATCAGGCCTTGCCAACGCATAAACTTATATATATATATATATATATATATAAACACACACACACACAATAAGGGAGGAGGGTTTTTGAATCTTATGTCTACATAAATCCAAGGGCCAAAAATTACACTAATAATCCTACGGCTGAATTGAGTTTTGAGGTTTCCTAATTCCTACAAGCTCTCTCTCTCTCTCTCTCTCTCTCTCCTCTATACGTGTGTGTCTGCGTAGCTTAGAGATACAACATTTCAAACGCCTCTTCGCACCATTGACGACCTCTGCCACTGAAGTTCTTCCATTAACAGCCCCTCTGCAGGTTTGACATTCCTTAATTTTTTTTATGGTCCCAATTGGATTATCTGAAGTCACTATATCTTCTAATTTTAGATGAAGTTGATCTAGGGTTGGGAAATCATATTATTAGTAGAAGTTTGATCGTGAGTGAAAAACGTAAGAGAATTTGAAACTTATGGAATTGTTGTGTTAGCTAATAAAGTGGGAAAAAGGGAAACATACCTTCTTATTTTTTAAGTAATACAAAACTTTAAAAATTTTATATTGCATTCAAAGTTTTTATAAGAATGCCTAAATAGAATAAAAAATATGCGACCACCTTTCGTTTACTCTCCTTTTAGTCATTCATCTAATAGCTGAGCCTAATTTGGCTCATCCTCTCAACATTCAAAGCTATTTCATCGTAACGACAGTGAATTCTTAGGGGTTTTTTTAACCACCTAAAATATGGCGGTTTGACCCTAGATTTTTTTATACCCCATTAGTAGTTGTTTATTTTTTCGAGTTAGGAAATTTTTCAGGCATTCGGAACTCTATGAATTTTATATTGCAATCAAGGTGTTTGTAAGAATGCCTAGATGATATAAAGAAACATACATTTACCTTTTGTTTACTATCCTTTTGGCCATTCACCTAACAGCTAGGCCTACTTTAGCTCCTCATTTCAACATTTTCTCGCAATTTTTGCTCTTATTTTTGGCCAAAAAAAAAAGGGTAAGGTAGATCAAATACGTGTGACTGCACATTTTTTTAACCCCCCAAAAAATAAAAAATAATAGTAGATAGAGTGATACTCTTTAGACATGCGTGTCCTTTAGGTCGTTCTTTTTTTTTGCTTCACAATTTTTTTTCATGTGTAGTATCAGTTGAGTGGAGCCTTCGCTATCTTTGTTGCTTTTGGTTTTGAAGATATTCGAGCCATGCCTTTAGGCATGGGTAAACCCTAGTATATATATAAAGAGAGAGAGAGAGAGAGAGAGAGAGATATATATATATATATATATGTGTGTGTGTGTGTGTGTGAATCATACTAGAGGCCGGGGCACAGGCACACACAAGTCGAATTTTGTTGAAATTTGTGGTACACACTTTTAATGGGTATATATTGTAGTCTTTTCCTTAAATAATATCCTTTGATGAGTATGATGAAATCTTACTTGGTGCGCGTTTGCGAGAATTTTTTTATTTTGTAGATTTTGAAATTTTAACTTTTCAAAGTCAGTTTGGAGTGTTAGATAACGAATTTTTGAATTTCACAGATTCTAAAAAGCCAAAAAAGGTGAGGAATGAAGTTATCAAAATTTCAAAGCTGGGTTTGGGTAGCCTTTTAGATTCAGCAACACATTTCCTAAACAAAAGAATGAAATTCTCATAATCTCGCAACTGCAACAACAAAATTTCTCAACTTATACTAAAATCTAAAATCTACAGCAAAATATGAAACTAGAATATAAAACTGAATCAACACCTATCACAACCTTATAGACTCTACTTGGAACCATAATTTGATTTTATCTAGTATTTCATTGGGGACTAGATGGGTACAGATGTTGTTAATGTTGTTGTTGTAGTTTTTTTTGAATAATAATGGCATGAATTTAGAGTCCGGAGACATAGTGACCGCGCTTGAGTTTGGTGTTCATACAATATAATTTTATTCCGCTTTTGGATTTTGTTAATGTATGCTCTAGAGGCATATGTTAGTACTCATTTAAATGTTGCTAACTAAATATGGGAACTCAAAAATGTAATCAATATATAGGTCAGGCAACATTTACTAGGAAGAAAACTTATTTAGGGAAAAAAACCGAAATAGTCCCTATAGTTAAATGTTTGTGTCAACTTGGTCCATATAGTTGTAATTGGCTCGATTTACACTCTGTACTTTCCATTTTGTTCCAATTTGGTCCAATTGCTAACTGCCGTTAGTCTTTTTAAATAAAGACAAAAATAAGATAATAAAGACAAAACTAAACCAATAAGCTAATTTTTTCATCTTTATTCAAAAAAATTGGATTTTTGATGGTAATTTTTTACTTTTTAGGTTTCTCTTGTTATGATGAAGCAATAATCCAGAAAAAATTAATAAAAAAACTAACAAATGCAAAAAAAAAATTGAATAAGGACAAAAAAAATAAACAACTTGGCTTATTTAGCCTAACAACTCCTGAGTTTATGTAATATTCTGACTTTTGGACATTGTTCTTTATCATGTTGTGACTTTTGGATCTATATTATGTTGTGACTTTTGGACATGGTTCTATATGCATTTTTAGTACTATGCAAAAAAATAGGGCATCTCACTATTTGTCCACAAGTTAAACAGGTAGACAATACCAGTGATTATGTTACCTCATGGCTGATCATAAAAATGTTGAACTAGAGGGCAACTTTTTGCAAAAGACTATAGCCAAATTTCTTTTCAGGTGCCTCCTTATCAATGGAGAATGGAATAGTGGACTATGTTTCAGTTTAGAGATATATTAGGTATGCCTGTGAAAAAAAGCCATCCACCCGTTGACCCGACCTGACCCGAAAGGGTCCTGGGCGGGTTCGAGTATGTGCTTCGGACGGGTACTGGTTCATTTTCTGTTAAAAATCAGATTTTGGTTCGGGGTTCGGGTTGGTGCGTTTCTTACTCGACCCGACCAATTCATAAAGATTAATTCGATTTTTAGTTGGACCCGACCCCGACGTTAAGAATTGGGATCGTGGACGGTTCTTACCCCTTTTCGGTTCGGTTTGCGGGCCTAAAACATTTGTTACCCACCATGTTGGGTCGGGTTCGAGGGTCAAACCCGACTGTCCGACCCGTGCACACCCCTAATATTAGGGCAAGAGAGGAATGAGAGAATTACTGTTTTAACCCCCGAAGAAGGGGCCATTTGATTTTGCTGTTAAAAAGACTAACGGCAAACTAACGGCGGTTAACAATTGGACCAAGTTGGAACAAAATAGAAAGCACAGAGTGTAAATTGAGCCAATTACAACTACAGGGACCAAGTTGACACAAACACTTAACTATAGGGACCATTTCAATTTTTTTCCCCACTTATTTATGGTGAGACCAAATTGCCTTTTTTCCATTTCCCTCCATGCTATCTTTTCAACTACTTTTATTTGTCTTGGTCTCTCAACTCCTGCGAGTTTAATAAAAAAAATGGGAGACTTAAATATCCATTCTCAAACCCCATCACAGGTAAGTATTCATCCCGATCGTTTTGAATAGTTATGTTTTCATCCTTTTAGAAGGTGAATTACATATCTTACCCTTTTAATAAGATATCCATAGATATGTTTGTTTATATTACCTTCCTAAACTAGTGGGAATATTCAATCATTTTCTAACTTAGTGGGATTCAACCCTCCCTATTTTAAGGAGGATTTCAAAATTTTAAAAATTCGTAATAACCAAATCCCACCGATTTATTTTTCACCGATTTAAATTTGAAAACTATATTTATATTTCCCTATGTACAATGTATTATCATAAAACCTTTTGGAACATGGTAGAATCAACCATGTTTTTTATAAATTATTATTACAAAATTACCATAAAAAACATTTCGGAACATTTTTCATGAATTAATTATGCAAATTCACTATAAACATATAAAAAAATCTTCCAACTAGGATTGATTAAAATACATCATGAAATATGCTTGATAAAATACCTCACGACGAACTACACCATGAAACCTTTCATGGAGTAGAATACACTATGATATTCATTCGCAATACACCATGAAATATGTTTAAAAAAATACACCACCTCATGACGAAATACACCATGAAATTAACCTTCCATAGAGTAGAATGCACTATGAAATTCGTTCGCAATAGACCATGAAATATGCTTGAAAAAATGCACCACGACAAATACACACAATGAAGTGTACTTAAAAAAATACACCAATTTTTCTTCACCTCGGATCCAACAAGGCTACCACGCATGAACCTACAAACATGAAATATTTCATGTTCAATGAACTGTGAAGGCTAGGAATCAAAAAATTTACTTTAGATCTATTTATCCTGCTCCGATCAGCAACGCCAAACAAATCAAGGGAAAAAAAAAAAAAAAGGGCGTCAGACTTACGAAAGCCATGCATTTTGGTTTTGTCCCCTCCTTCTCCACTGTTTAATTGATTTAGCTTCGGAGGACTGGTCCAACCTCTTGCCGTTCTTCTTCTACGGACGTCACAACCAGGGAGGATTGGTGTGGGTTTTGCCATTTCGGGTTTTAGCCACCCAGGAAGATACAATTTCAAATGGGGTGTTTCCGTTGCAAATGAAGAGCTCGATCGAAATCTTGGTCGAGATCTTTGGGATTGAATGGTGAAATCTACGGAGACTGGATGAGGGGCGGAGGTCGCCGGGGGCTCGCTTCTCTGGCCGATCACCCCAATCCAAAACAAAAATGGGATTTTCCGGGGGAGGGGGGATTGTAAATGGTTTTGCTGAAATTTTTGGGATTTGTTAGGGGTGATTATCCTAAAATTATGCGGGAAGACCTTCACAATTATGTTTTAGTCGCAAAAATCTCTGCCTATATATTACATATATTATATATATAATAGTCAAAGTATCTATATAATAAAGGGGAAATTTTAAAGCAGGGATGGAAAAATAATAGTTCAAAATGACCTGGATGGATACTTACATAGGATGAGGTTTGAGGATGTATATATAAATCTATAAAAATTCCAAAAAAAGCTCCTATGGGTACTCCATATCAGTCACCAAAATTAAGAGTGCTCAAGAAAATCGTCCAAACCGTAAAATTCATAGGAGTACTAATATTTTACTTTTAAGATTTCTCTAGTCGAAACAAATCAATAGTCCATAAAAATTTTGTGGATTGAAAACTAACAAACGTGAAAATAAATTGAATAAAGACAAAACTCAAAAAGCCCAAAAAACCTTACGAAATAGCTAAGGAGAATAAATCGTAGCACTTCTTTTAATAACTAAATACTAGTAATACAATCCGAAACAAGTTATTGATTTTTTCCGTCAACCAGATTTTGTAAACGAAAAGTCCCCAAGCCAAAAAAAATATTACTCCCTCGTTCCCTTTTAAGAGTCCTGCTTCGTAATTTCAACTTATTAAAAAGACATCATCATTATACCTTTCACATCAACTTTTTCCTTCACTTTCTTTATTTACCCATTATCATTACATTTTTACTCACTAACTTTTCAAAATGGAATCTACTTTTAGGGACAAAATAGACAATGCACTAACTTTTACCCACTAACTTTACAAAATGGACACTTATTAAGGGACAGCCCAAAATGGAATACCGGACTCTAAAAAATGGACGAATGGAGTATACATTTGGCTTATCAATCGTACGTTTGGGCTAATGTTATCTTTTTGGAACGTCTTTTATTATATTTAGTCTTCTTTTTACTTTTATGTTTTCCTCTCATCAAAATGAATTTGCGAAATAAATTCTCTTGATCAAATGTTAAAAAAAAAAAAACACAAAAGCCGAAGAATAGATAATACATTTGTTTTTTGAGTGCTCTAACCTGGGGATTGGGAAGTCTCGTGGTGCAAGGCCATGCAAGGCACCTTGTAGGGCGCACATAGGTCATCGATCTTGACAATGAATAGTTGAGATATGATTTTTAATTATGACCGATAAGAATTATTTATTACCGGTCATAATTGATTTTTGATTTGGTCCGTTGATTAATGAGATCAACGGCTGTGAACCGCCCTACAGCTGCACTGCACAGGAGTGCACTATAACACCACCGAATCCCTAACTCGGAGACCTAGAAAACTAAGGAGTTGAAATGACAGCATGGAGGAAAAGTAAAAAGAGTAATTTGGTCTCACCATATACAAGTTTTTCTCCCACTAAATGTTGCTTAACCTATTTACTACCTTTACGAGTTCCTATATATTCATGGGTATAGTTGGCATCATTAAATGAGGATTAACGTATGCTGCTAGGTCATTCATTAACAAAACCCTTTTTTTTACTATCGAAGGTGTCTCGATCGCAGCTTTGATTAATTCGGGAATCATGAGAATTGAAAGTACTAGACATTGACTTTTATGCTAGTTAGGGCTCATTTAATTGGTTTCAAAAGTCAAATAGTAACTATTTTGTCTCTATTCAAATTTTTTTCGCATTTATTAGTTTTGTATCAAACTTTTATGACTTATTGATTCGTTTCAACGAGAGAAATCGGAAAAATATAAAATTTTGATTGAAACTCATAATTTTTTAAAATAAGTAAAAAAAGTTGTCTTTATGAGTTTTGATCAAAAATTTTACTTTTCGATTCCTTTGGTTGAAACGAATCAATAAGTCACAAAATTTTGACGCAAAATAAAAAAAACCCACCCAAAAATTCAAATAAAGATAAAAAAAATAAGTCACTCTACTTTTCAATCCAAACCCACCCTTATTTTGGTAATGATTTTTGATACTATAACCGCGAGAATTTGGAAATCCTGTAGTGCACAGATGCGTGTGCGGCCAATTAGATTGTTCATTTTGGCATGGTTAACTCGGATTTAAATTCGAGCTCCTATTGATCTGGATCCTTCATTGCTCGAATTTTAATCCGAACCGTTCATTGCCGAAATGGACAGTCAAATCAGTTGCACTACAACCCTGTAAAGTAGTCCGCACTATAGGATTCTCGTGTCTCTATATCACATCCAGAGTGGATCGGACGGTTCTCCAATTAAGTACTTGATGGACAGCCCTACCTTTACCTATGCTCTCAACATACAGTATTTGGTATATGCTTTCTTCTTCCATTTCTGGTTAGATTTGTCACACAATTCAGTTTACGTATATTTAACTAGACCATTTGGTTTAGCCCTGCCACGAAATATATGCACCTACTGTGTTTTTAATGGTAATCTAATTTTTTACTCTTGTTATTTCACAAGTTCAGTTTGTGTCTATGGCTTGTGTTCAGAAACTAGGCGAACAAAAACACTGCACCATCACATTGAAATTCTACAAGTACAGTTATGCAGATTGCAGAGAACAACCAACTAAAGTTCAACATTCACTCTATCTGCTACAACGACATCACAAAAACAGAAGACCATTCACAAACACTTCTACCGCTACCAAACACTCCAAGTTAATATGCAAACATTCACTCTATCTGCAGCAACGACATCACAAAAATAGAAGACCGTACGTTCACAAACACTTCTAGCAATACCAAACACTCCAAATAGAAAAGCAAAAAAAGCCACCACGAGCCAAGCTTCTCAGCTCCCAACCCAACAGTATACAACCCAATTGATGCCAGCTCACCAAATCAGGAACCCATTCACATGTCAGACAACATCAAAGAGTCAACTTCCTCCATCAGCTTCACAGCAACTAGAACCACAACTGAGTAGCAATCCTTCTAGAACCAACCCTTTTGGTAGCAACAACTTCCACTCCAGAAACTTTTGCTTTGTCTAACTTCCATGAACTCCGCTTCAATGCCACGCTATTTGCAATCATATTTATATCAGAAAAGCTATGTGCACAGCAACTTGTACACAGCAGTTGTGCACAAATCCCATTTTCTCCCGGCTCGGGTTTGAAGTGATTTTGGGTGTTTTGTTAACGCCTCTAACGATATCGAACGAAGCTCATTTTTTACAGAGACCTTAAACGACATATTTAGAACAAAATGATCGGCTCCGATCATCTTTGTGCGACTCGAGCCGGGAGAAAATGGGATCTGTGCACAGCTGCTGTATGTGTACCAGCTACTGTGCACGTAGCACATCTCTATTTATATAAACCTGTGATCAACAAAGCCTTGCAATTAACCCCAAACTTGGAGTGTGGCTGTGTATCAAACTTATGCATTACAACCTTATGTAGACATCTTTTTGTGTAACAAACTTATGCAGACAACTTAGGCATATCAAACTTGTCATTCAACTTTTGTTCCACTCACTTTTGTTTACGATTTCAAAAACCTTTCTCCACAACGAGGCATGACGGACATGCCTTCCACGTCGCGATGCACCTAGTAATATAAACGAAACTCCACCCATAAGTTTAGATGAATTCCAATCATTGACCATATTACACTCTTTGTTTCAAAGCCGTTCCAAATTTTCTTTCTATCTTTTACCCTTAAAATTGTGTAACTTAAAAAAATTAGAGTGAGTAAAGATTAACTGTATTTCTTTATTTTGATATGGAAAAAATTAGTAACGTACTCAATGGTCGCTCTCCGGACCACTTCTCACGAAAAGTTGTCTTGTTTTTTTTTTTTTTATTTTTATGAACAACAAAGAAAGTATTATTTCTTTAATATTACTTTGAACAGTTGCATCTTTTTCTTGGCACCACGTCGAATATATTGTACTCACTTTAATGGCTATAAAAACACAAAAAATGCTACAGCCCTTACAGTACTCCACATACTTCGGAAAAATTCATGCCCTCTTGCTTCAGTACTCCTCATATTGCTCTGAATTTTTTTTCCTTTCGAGAGAAAGTTCAACGTTCAATTTGGTTCGATAGACTTGTAGATTGTAGTGCTACTTCTACAAGGCGAGATCATTGAATCCTTGGAGGTGGGCACCGGTAAACTCATATATAGCACACAGGCAAGGGTGAATTTCTTCTAAGACAACCACAAAGGAGACATTTCATCTAAGTCAAACCCAGGAGTTGACAGTAGTGACTATTGCCAAGGCCTCAGGCAATGACACACAAGGCCGAACCAGACCGAAACAAAATGGCAAGAAGCCAACCCGGCCGGATCAGCCACAAAACAAAGATCGGAGCAAAGACAATAACCAAAACCCATGCCCTACCCCAGAAAACAAAATCTCAACAACCTGGCCAACCTAAGAAAACAAAAAACCTCAAAACGGTTGAATGTTATACTGGAGGTTAGAAAGTTAGAGATTACAATAGGACCCGAGCATCATGAACTTTTTCACGAGGACTTGAACTCACGACCTCTCGGTATGAACTTTTTCACGAGGACTCAAACTCACAACTTCTCGATCAGTCCAAAAAGAGAGTGGCGAATCAAGCATGCTACACATGCTGTTCTATAATATTAGAGTTGCATGAGAGTACTCAAACTAGGAAAGGGACGTCATGAAGGCCCTTCACTACTACAAAAACCTTAAAAGATGACACTCAAAAAATTGAAACAATGACAGTTTTTGTAAAACTGTCATCGAAAATATGATGGTAGACTTTTGATGACAGTCCATCTTACAAACTGTCATCTTTGCGATATAAGATGACGGTTTAGAATAAAAGTGACATTATTATCTTTTTCTTTAATGTCAATTTTTGCTTAAAACTGACATTAAAACATGCGCTTCCGGAAGCCCATATGGGAAACCTTTTAATGACAGTTTTCCTTAAAAGCGACATTGAAACTAAGCCCTTTTAATGACAGTTTTAGTTAGAACTGACATTGCAGTTGATCATAAAAGATGACAGTCAGAAAGTGTCATAAAAACATATAAGATGATAGTTTAAAACTGTCATCTCGTACTTTCAATGTCTACGATGACAGTTTCATCCAAAACTGACATTAAAAGTGCTCATCTTAAAATTTTCGAAAATATACTATACATGTTTTTGTTTGTCTTTTGTTAACAATAAGCGTGCCAGCTTAGATGGTAACACGCGTGCGAGGAACTGAAGTTCTTGAGTTCAAGTCTTGGGGCAAGCAAATATTTGCTGGCACACAAGTGCTAAGTAGGCGACACACAAGTGCCACTGGGCGGCCATGCAAGAGGCACGTGGGTGCCACGTGGGCGGCCACGCATTCGAAAGACAATTGGTTTCTTTTTTCTTGAATGGAGAACAGATAAGATGACAGTTTAAATCCGTCATCTTTGCGATTAAAGATGACAGATTAAGACTATCATCTTTTATCACAAAGATGACAGGTTTAAGCTGTCATCTTATATGTTTAATGACAGTTTTTTATTGTCATAACAAATCTAGACTTTTAATGACAGCTCCATAGATGACAGTTTCAAAACTGTCATCTTTCACGTTTAATGACACTTTTAAGCTGTCATCTTTTACGATTATTGTAGTAGTGCTTTTACAAGACAAGATTCAAATCATTGAGAGCCGACAGTTTACAATTTGCATCCGGACAATAAATACAGCTCATGACAAACATCAGCAAAATCTATCCAGCTAAGGCCCCCATTCCGGTAAGGAAAATAAGCACATACTTTTCAAAAAATCATGCATTTTTAGAATTAAAGATGATGTATTTGAGAGAATAATTTGTCTTGTAAAGCAAAAAATATGTATTTAAAACATAAGAACCTTAGCAGAACGGAGCCTAATTTTCTATTTGGTCATTAAAATTTTTTCCTACCGTAAAACTTATTAATATATCTATAAATGTGGTATACACCTCACATTACACCAAAAAACGTAATACTCAAACATAGTCACCATAACATTGCTCTTTCCACACTCCTGGTGCCGCTATCGACCAAATTTATTCGTGTGCCGCTTCACCGATATTAAAATATCTGGTAGAGTACGAGTCTAATACCCTTCAAATTAATTAGAACAATCATCCCGGATTGGTCACGAGTTCATATAAATATGTGCAACACGCTTTTGGAACTCCATGCACAGTCAAGCCTTTAGCTACCTAAATTCTGAAAACCAAGTTCTATTTCTAAGAAGAAAAGATATGGAAGACAGTACCGTTCGACTTCTGCTGGTAACATTTCCAGGCCAAGGGCATATAAATCCCAGCCTCCAATTTGCCAAGCGCCTTGTCAAAATGGGCGTCAATGTCACTTTTCACCGCCTTTTCTGCACTCAATCGCATGAGCAAATCAACTGCTACTCCACAGGGCTTGACATTTTCAGACTTCTCCGATGGCTACGACGACGGGCTTCAAATCGGTGATCGCTACGCGGACGAGCTAAGGGCCCGTGGGTCAGAGGCCATAGCAAAACTCCTTAAATCAGAGGCTGAACGAGGCCAGCCATTTATCCATGTGGTCTACACCACACTTCTTCCCTTTATAGGCCAAGTTGCACGTGCCCTTCATGTGCCGTCCACTTTCCTCTGGATTCAACCCGCCACCATCTTGGGTATTTACTATTATTGCATCAATGGTTATGGAGATTCTATCGGAAAAAACATGAACGACCCCTCATGGTCTATTGAATTACCGGGGCTGCCAGTGCTCACTGGCGGCGACCTTCCCTCTTTTTTGCTCGCTTCAAACACTTTTAATTTTGCTCTTCCGTTACTTGAAGAGCATTTTGAGATACTCGATACCGAAACAAATCCCAAAGTACTTGTAAACACCTTTGATGCCTTAGAGGCTGGGGCCCTGAGAGCAATCGAGAAGTTAAACTTGGTTGCCTTTGGACCGTTAATCCCTTCAGCTTTCTTGGATGGAAAGGATCCATCTGACACTTCTTTCGGGGGAGACCTCTTTCAAGATTCAAAAGCCTATATTGAATGGTTGAACACAAAGGCAAGCGAATCCGTAGTTTACGTAGCGTTCGGAACCCTTTCTGCTATAGCGAAGCAACAAATGGAGGAAATTGCACATGGGTTGCTTGGATGCGGAAGGCCCTTTTTGTGGGTGGTAAGAGGATCAGAAGAAGAAGAAAAGCTGAGTTGCAAAGCGCAATTGAAACAACAAGGGATGATAGTGCCATGGTGTTCTCAAGTAGAGGTTTTGTCACACTCATCGGTTGGGTGTTTTATAACTCATTGCGGGTGGAACTCTTCTTTGGAGAGCTTGGTTTCCGGGGTTCCGGTGGTGGCTTTTCCGCAATGGTTAGACCAAGCGACAAACGGAAAGCTTATTGAGGATGTTTGGAAGACAGGGGTAAGAGTGACAAGAAACAAGGAAGGAATTGTGGAGAGCGATGAGATTAAAAAGTGCATAGAAGTGGTGATGGGAGGAGACGAAATGAGAAACAATGCCAAGAAGTGGAAGGATTTGGGAAGAGAAGCTTGCAAGGAAGGTGGATCATCTGACAAAAATCTTAAAACTTTCGTTGAAGAGATCAGGGTTTGTTTAGTAAAATAAACAATGTTCTATGAAACTGCTCTATTTGAGCGATAAGGGATTCAGAAATGTATGGTTCTTCTTTTTCAGTAAGGTGGTGTGGAGTTGGTGTTTTATGGCTAATGTCATTAGCAAAGTTGTATCCTGTTATTATAATTCCAATTTGTTGCTTTGTTGATTTATAGACAAACATTCTTATTTTTAAGTACTTATTTTCCGTTATACGAGATAGGTAATTCTCTCGTAATGCATCACCTTCCGTTCAAAAAGTAAGTGTTTAATTATTCAATAAATAACTACTTATTTTCCTTAGAAAAACAGGGAGTAACACATGTAAGAAAGTACTATTGTTTAAGAAGTTTCTGGAAATCAAAACGTGTAAGAAAGTACTATTGTGTTTAACTTGCCCCTCTACAAGTGAGGACTACCGAATAAGAATCTAGTCTTTCAAAGCATGTAGAATGTAGTTCAAAGCTCTTGTGGTTAGTTCCATCGACTCATAGTAAACTGGTGTGTCAATAAGAATCTAGTCTTGTTTCGTTACTCCTCATAATTGCTCCAAATGATTTTTCCTTTCGAGAGATAGTTCGATATTCAATTTGGTTCAAAAGACTCGTGGATTGTAGTGCTACTCTTCCACAAGCCGAGATCGTTGGATCATTGGATCGAGCTGGACACTGGTAAACTCATAGCACCATAACGAGTGTCAATTTCTTCTAAGCTAGACAATCACAAAGGAGACATTTCATCTAAGACAAACCTGGGAGTTGACAGTCTGTAGACACCCCAATTTGGATCCTCTAAAATATCTATAAACTTCCCCAATGATGATAGAAGGACGAAAAAACCTTCCAAGGGACAAGAACAATGCTTCCTTTGAGTCTTATAAACCCAAACAAAACGTTATAAAAACAAAAAAAAACAAAAAAAGGAGTCTTGCACTCAAAACCCTGACCAGGGCACTTGGGTCCTAGCTGGACCAAAGCGCTGAAGGTACAAACCCAAAGCAAAACAAAGCGGTCATGGAACAAATCCAAGCACTCAAGTCCCCTGTGCGTGACTACAAAAGTACGTAAAGATCTGTTAGCCCACTTTCTGCAGATTTCAGCCATGTAGGCACGACTCCCCATCTCCCAAGTAGCTATGATCGGATTTTCTTTGAACACAATGATGATTTCCACAACTCGTTGAACCAAAATTTGTAACGACACGGATTTTTGCCCTATTTTTTTTTCGAATGAAGAAATTATTTTAATCAAATAGTCTATAGTAATCGATTAATTATTTAAAAAGTGTAATTAGATTAAACTAGAACCTAGATTAATTTTTGGTGTTTAAAATTAGTTTAGCATCTACATTATTAATTAGCTTGTATCTATATATGTGTGTCTATTATATTTATAATATACACATCCCACAATTTATGGGATTTTGCTCTCATCCCCTCTCCCTTATCTCCCCCGATTCTATCTCTCTCACTTCTCTCCTACATTCCATCACCTTCATCCATATCATCCCACTCTCCCACATTTTCCCACTACTCCTCCTATATTGCTCTACTTCTACTACAAAATCAAATCCATCTCTCCATCCTTTTCAGCTGACAGAGAGATGTGAGTAACATAACTTTATCCTATAAACTCAATTTTCGTCCATATCACGTACCTCTATTCATGGCTTTTTTCCTCCTAGTTGATGACGTTTTTAGGCCTGAGTTTCTTCATGAATGTTGTAGAGGGCGTCAAGAGCTTCGATTTCAACCAAAAATCGCCCAAAACGGTTAAGAATTGATAGAGTTATCGCCATTCAAAGTTAGGTAAAACTCTCGGATTCTGATTTCCAGGCAGATTTAGCGACCCTTCTAAACTTCCATTTTTCTACTACTTAGAGTGGTTTTCGGGCTTAGACTTCTTCATGAAAGTTGTAGAGCGTTTCAAAATCTTTACGAGAGACACAAGAATCATCCAAAACGGAAGAAGTTTGGTTAAGTTATTCCATCCCTAAGTTGCTGCTAGAATATCAATCTTTCGCCACCAAACAAAAACCCACCGGACTCCACCGAATTGCCTTGCCCGGATTAAAGGTATTATAATCCATCTCCTACCTTCTCCTAAGTATAATAAGTGTTTATGTATTGTTGTTTAACGTTTCGGAGTAGGAGAAATCAACCCCGACGTCGCACGGTATTCCCCTGTTTTTGTTTCGAACTGTTATACTGTTCATGTGTAGTTTTTTTTTTTTTTGTTTGGAAAAGAAGATGCAGATGGTACACTTATCCCCCTGGGTTTCCTAAGTTTATGACTTCGGCCCAGATGTATTAATAACATATTAACCTTAATCCCTGTGTTTCTTATTCTAGAATTTCAGACTATAACAAGTTTTGTCCTTTTGTTATTATAATGCGAGGAAATCATGTTTAGTTTTGTTACTAACATTAACAAGTTAAGTTAAGTCACTTGTTTAATAAAAATTGCTTGCACGAGTAGTAATGTATGGGCATCGGCCTAGTCATAAAATATTAAAGGATTATTTACTTGCACACTATCAATTGCCATGCTTTCTTTCACATAGAAACATATCATGTTTATTGATTACGTTATTATGGATTCTTGATTGTTGTATTTGTTGGATCACAACTTGGTTCGCTTGGTGGTTTCAAATGAGAATTATGCGGACGTTGTAATTGTTAATGAAAAAGGAAAAGGAATAACAGATGAAGGTTGTGGGCTTAGCAGGATCTCGGGGGTAGCCTGATAGGACCCCGTATCGATCGGGGGTAGCCTAAAAGACCCGGTGTTGCTAGGGTAGCCAAGCAGGACCTCAAGGGTAGCCTGGCAGGACCTCAGGTATTGAGGGTAGCCTAGCAGGACCTTGAGGGCAGCCTGATGGACCTGAATTGAGTGGATAGTCTACTAATACCTCGTAATATTGAAGGTAGCAGGACATTTAAAATATGAGTTCCTAAGATAATGAATACTATGGTGCAGGTATAATTATGAAATGTGAGATTCAAAAGAAGGTCATTTAAAGGCTTGCTAATAGATTTACTTATTTAATGCTTGTCGTTCTATTATTTCCATATGAATTGTGATAAGACTGCTTAGCTCTAAAGTAAGGGGTTGATAGGGTTAGGATTATTCTACTGAGTGAATTATCACTTACGGATACGTTTCTATCCTAGTAAATCGGTTACTTCGGCGATCAATTTGCCGGAGTATGCAAGATTCAATGGTGGAGCAGTTTGACACAGGAAAAATACTAGGGGCGGAGACCGAGTATGCTTGGGATCTGTATCAAGACTAGAGTCGCTATGAAGTTATTTCAATAAATTGCCAGATTTTATTAAGATTAAATAAGTATTTTTTTTTCGAGTCAGCATCTTCCATGAGAAGTTGGCTCAATGCTTGTCAGACCAATGTTTACCTTTGAATAAAAGTTTTGTATTTTCAATTTGAGTTGAAATAAAGAAATCCTTATGTTGATACATCCGTGTTTATTTGATTGACTAAAGAAATCTTTTTCGAAAAATAATAATTTATGTTGCCGATATTCGTTTAAAATATCGGGGCGTTACAAAATCTCTCTATAAAAATAAATTAAAAGGCCAAGTTTTAGAGAGAAGCATCCAAAATCTGCAATACTCCTCCAGAGAACACACTTTCTTACTTCAAAAGTTAACCTCTAAACCAAAGAAGGCATTGTTCAAACTCAACAAAGGTAGAGAGCCATTTCAGGCTACTGTTTTCATTACGCCACTGGGCTTAGGTCCGTTCCTTATACTAACTCTGAGCTCGGCTGGCCTTCAACCAAAGCAAAATAGAATTTCAAAACTTCTGAGCTCAAGAGCGTCTGAGTGCTCAATACTAGTTCCTAAGTGCTTAAGTCCTCTGAAGAGCACCCAAGTTGTTTTGCTTAGCCTCCTGGTCATCAATACTAGAAAGGTCTGAATATGTTTCTACTCATTATTTAAAGCTCATTTACATATTGTTTCATCGAAGGAATACTTATGATCAGTCGTTATGTTTGGTTTTCTTGTCCATTTTAGCCTAGATGTTGCTTTTGGTTGTGTAAATTTTGATCTCTGTTTATTTCATCATTATTGTGAGCCTCACAATTGAGCACTCAAGACCAGTTTTCGAGCGCTAAAGAGTGTTGTTAAGCTCTCAAAAGATGTCTTAATACCATGTTTTGCTTTATTCACTATAAATATCATTTTCAAGTTCAGGGTGGTAATCACTGGGTGTGCATTGATCCTTTCAGAGCTCGAATCCGTTACTCTAGAGTCTACAGCGAAGCAGGACCTGGGCACTCAAGACCAGTTCCCGAGCACTCAGGTCCAGAGCTGAGAGCTCAACAATGCTAGCAGTAGCGGTACTTTGTATATTCTGTCATCTCATACTTTTCTTCGTGACTGCACACTGTATACTGCTCATAGGCATACACTCACCTATGATGTGTTTACAGTTTTCTCTCTCGTTATTGTTCCCCCTTTGCTACTTGTTTTAAAGGTTAAGAAGCAAAATGATTTTGAAATCCCACATGCAAGCACTAAGCACTAAGTAGAGACTGACCCTCATGTCGGACGAGACGGATGTCTTAAAATTCTTCCCCTCTCGTAACTTAGCTCCCAAACCTCTACGTTGTCTTTGGTTATGACAGACCGGTAAAAAGAAACAAAGCCTTTTCCAAATAAAAGCAACAGATGTCATTCAAGTTTGGTTCCTCTGGTTGCAACCACTAAAACCCAGGTGGTGACTCCAAATTGAACGCGCGGTCTGCCAGTATTTTCAGAGAAAGAAAATCAGACGGCGCCCTCGCTGGGCGAGTAGCCCACACAGTCTTTACTATAATAAACGATAAGATCACATAAATGTGATCGCATCTCTTTAAACACGGTTCTAAAGTCGTGGTCTTTTCGGGAGAGATCTTAAGTCCCTTATTTTAGATCACAGTTTATGAGCTCAGTTATAAACTGTGATCGAAAGTTCAAAATGATCATAGTTATTAACTGAGATCTTATATCTTTAATCACGATTCTAAAACCATGGTCTTTCTGGGTAAGATTGTAAGTCCCCTACTTTAGATGATTGAAAGTTCAAAATGATCGCAGTTTATAACTGAGATCATAAACTGTATGTCGACGCACAATAGTATGTCGGCAAAGGCTTATTTGCGTCGGCAAAGGGTTTTTGCGACGCAAGTCCTTGTGTCGGCATGCCGTCGCCGTTGCTATGTCGGCAATAGTATTTGCCGACGCAAACACCTCTGTCGCCAAAAGGCAATAGATTTGGCGACGCGCTTTGCGTCGGCGAAAGCATGGTTAATGTGGGAAGTGTATTACACCTTTAATTTGCTGACGTGTTTTGCGTCCCCAAAAGGTAGCCTATTGGTGACACCAGTTGTTGCGTCGCCGAAAGTTTACTTGACAAAAAATACAATTTTCTTGCACCTCCTGGGTTTTGAACCCAAGACATCCAACTGCTCAAGCCTTTACACACAAGGCTCTAACCAACTACACTAGACACTCTTTTCATTAATATCTAATATATATATAGTATATATTTAACATTAAAATAGCAATTAAAGTTGAATCGAATGTGATTTTGAACATTTAAACATTAAAATTATCTATTTTGATAAACATGAAAATTGTAGCTCTTTATGTTATTGTTCGAACCCAATTTGAATTACCCCCAATCAGAGTTAATTTATTTAGTATTTTGGGCATAACTTTTAACTCATAATTGTGATTGACGTAATTCAAATTGGGTTTGAACAATAACACAAAGGGTTAACAACTTTCATGTTTATCAAAATTCAAATAGGGTAAAACAATTTAAGTATTTTGGACTGAAAAAAAGACTGGGTCTTCTCGAAACGACGTCGTTTTATATTTTTTTATTTTAATAATTTTCTTTTGGTGATTGTTAATTTCTTCTACTCTCCGTCCCAATTTAAATGTCTACTACTGATTTTCGTTCATTTTCCAACCCAAAAAAAAAAATTTTTTTTTTGATATATTATTTTTTTATTTTTTTACACCAAATTAAAGTGAAAATGCACAAAAATTCGTAGGAGACATTTAAATTGGGATGCAGGGAGTAGATACTTATATATCTATGTATTAATTTTACGGGTTCACTGTATTTTTTTTTAATTTCTTATCATTACATACTTGATCAGACGTAAAATACCATTCTAATAAAGAATTTACGTCCCGAAGAAGGGGATTTCAATATCGAATAGACCCAAAATTTTATAAGAATGACTAGAACAAGACCTTTGTTCAGAAATAAATAAATTTAATATATACCTTTTAGATGTAGTGGTCTGCTATTTTTTAAATGATCAATCTAAACCTTTAGCATTTAATGTCTTATCATTTATATCATTCTCATCAAAATTGATGATAATAAGATGTCAGCAACTATATGATCGTAACACATTCGGTGGTTCTTGAGGCATTAAAATTCTACAGTGTACAACTTAAGAGTTGTTTGAACTATTTTTTTAAAATTAGAATTGTCTATCTTATAAATAAGAATGATTAAACCATTTCTGCTAAGAATGAACTAAATTCCTATCATTACATACTTGATTGGACGTAAAATTTCATTCTAATAATAAATCTGCGTCCCGATGAAGGGACTTTCAAAATCCGATAGACCTAAAAATTTACGAGAATGATTAAAACACTAACCACAACAAAATGAACGGTATCGATCGCCGTGATTATGTTGCGGTCATCTGGCTACTGTACATTATACTATAGCATAAGACATTGGTTTAGAAACAAGTAAATTGAATGTATAGATTCTAATGGTATGTAGTTGCTGACTCATTTTTTTAAATGGTCAATTATATCATTCTCGTCAAAATCGGTGATAATTTGATCTCAGCAACTACATGATCATAACATATTCGATAGTTCCAGAGACATTAAAATCCTATAGTGCACAACTCGAGGGCCATTTGAGCTATTTTTTAAAATTGGAACCGTCTATTTGTTACATAAGAGGGACCAAATCATTCCTGCCAAAAAAAAAGTAAATCTCTTATTGTTACATATTTGATCGAATGTAATATGTCATTCTAAAGATGAATTTTCGTACAGACGAAAAACTTCGTACTCAATGGCGACACGCTTCACGTCGCCAATTGCTTGCGAACGTAAATTTGCCTTTTGGCGACGCAAATGCGATTTGCGTCGCCGAATTTGAAGACTATTGGCGACATCAAAGTGTGTCGCCAATACATACCCAACAGCGACGCACCTTGCGTCGCCGATTGTGAAGACTTTTGGCGACATCAAAATGTGTCGCCAATACATATCCAACGGCGACGTATTTTTGTTGTGTCGCCAATACTTGTCGCCGAATGTGAAAATTATTGGCGACATCAAAGTTTGTCGCCAATGCATACCCAACGGCGACGTATTTTTGGGCATGTCGCCAATTCGTGTTGCCAAAAATCAAATTTGTTGTAGTGATGACATCCTAAACGCGTGATGGAAAATGGTAAAAACTGAGATGAAAAATTATTGCGCGTGATTTTATTTTTACATCTACTAGACCATATTGTGGCGCTGCGTCAACATGTCATCTTTCATGGCATTGCTGAGTTTCGAACCCATGCATTTTAGGCGTCAATATTGTATCATGCCATAAGATTGAGGTCATTTTTAGGCTTCTGTCTTGTATCTTGCCTCAAGAGCGATCGAGACCTCAAACTCAAACTCAAGACCTCTCGGTATGAACTTTTTCATGAAGACTCAAACGCACAGCCTCTCAATCAAAAGAAGGAGAGTGCCAAATCAAGCATGCTTTGCGTGCTGTTCTATAATACTCTCTTCATCCCAATTTATTTGCATCTTTTTGGGAAGCGTGTTTTTATAGGTAGAATAATGAAAAATATGATTGGTATTGATTTTTTTAATTTGTGCTATTTTATGTTTTGACATGAAACTTAATGTAGAAAGGCAAATTCTAACACAGAAATGATACTGGTACAGATTTTAAATCTGTACCAGCGCGTACAAACGCCTTTTTGGGCATGTTTTGGGTTACAAAAAAATGATCGGAACCGCTCATTTTGTTTAGAATACTTTGCTCATGGTCCTTGCAAAAAATAAGCTCAATCCGGTACCGGTAAGGACGTTTACAAAACATCCAACTTTGCTTTAGCCTGAATTCTAAAGCAAAGTTGGATGTTTTGTAAATGTCCTTACCGGTACCGGATTGAGCTTGTTTTTTGCAAGAACCATAAATAAAGTATTCTAAATAAAATGAGCGGTTCCGATCATTTTTTTGTAACTCAAAACATGCTCAAAAGAGCGTTTGTACGCGCTGGTACAGATTTAAAATCTGTACCAATAGCACCACTCATTCTAACAGGCGCCATATAGCGCCTTATATGTGGGTCCCGAATGGCAACTTTAATGAGAAGTACCGGTGGAACTTAAGGCAAATCACTGACAATGACAATTATTATAGTACTTTTGGGTTACTTTACACTATTGACCTTAGCAATAATAAAATTAACGCAACTGCCATCCGTTTTATCTTTTTCTACCAGGGTCCCCCGTTTCCCTTTCCTTTAAAACACACCCAGTCCCGTAAAATTTTCGATTTTATAGGCATCTTTTGTTTGGGCGTAATTCTTTGGTGTTTGGTTGGGAAAAAATGAAAAAATATTATTTTTGGAACTTAGCTTCGCACAAATAATTACGTTATTTCACTGAGCTTCTCAATAGGACCAATCTTATTCACCTATGACTTAATCATGTATTTTTTCATCAAAGACGGTATTCTTTTAGATTTTTTTAGGTGTCCTTGTAACCGCTCCGATATAAATATATGCATACATATATCATTTTAAACTATCAACAAAACACCAAAAAATAGAAGCATTTTTTTTTTTACATAGAAAAACTTTTACACAAACAAGGTTGGAACCAATCATTTTGTTTAAAATATTAGTCTTTATAAGACATTAGTTCAACCCGATATCAGTAAAGGCCTTTACAAAGCATCCAATTTTGTTCTCGAATTTTGGTCAGAATATTTGAGACTCGTCTCGGGTTCCACAAACATAATTCGAACCGTTCATTTTGTTCAAAATATGTTATTTGTGGTCCCTGAAAAATATCAGTTCAACTTGATATCGGTAAGAGCGTCCACTAAATATTCAATTTTCCTAAATAATATATTTTGAACAAAATGAACGACTCTAATTATATTTATGGAATCCAAAATTTGAGAGGGATCCCAAAGGTACATGTACTCGAGTTCAATTTTGTTCGCTTTTCTTAAAAGAGGGTGAACATTACATTTCTTCATATTGGTTGAAATGGTGTGGATCCCACCACAAGTGATATCATGTTTACCATGCAATACAATTTTTAGTAAGCATAACATCACCTTATGGTGGGATCCACACTTTTTCAACCAATAGGAATGAAGGTATTGTTCATCTTCTTAAGTGGAGAGTGAACAAAACTCAACTCTATGTTAACCAATAAGAAGAAGGATAATATTCACCTTCTTTTAAGGGGATGAACAAAACTCAACTCTGTGTGTAGCAAGCCTGAGAGCAGAGTGGAGTACTGTATTATTTTACCACCTTCCGTCGTCCGTGTGTTTTCTTCAACCATTATGCTTTTGGCTTTTGAGGGATAACATTGTCATTTAAGGAGTGTAGGACAATAAGAACAGTTTTACACACACAGAAAAATATGCACAGATTGTGCACAGATTTTTTTGTGGGGCCCACTACGGGTCCCACACAAATCATCCGAGCCTTTCATTAAATGTAAAACATTTTTTTAAGGGCCCCCGCAAAAAATAAGCTCAATCCAATACCTATAGGTGCTTCATCCAACCATCTAACTTTTCATTCAGATTTCCGGATAATGAAAAGTTATATGGTTGGATCGAATACCTATAGGTATCGGATTGAACTTATTTTTTACGGAGACCCTTGAAAAAATGTTTTACATTTAATGAACGGCTCGGATGATTTGTGTGGGACCCTTGGTGGGCCCCACAACAAAATCTGTGCACAATCTGTGCACAGATCTGCTGTGTGGGCAGACTTTCTGGGACAATAATGACACAAGTGTCTGAAAAGGTGGAAGTAATAAAAGTGAAACTTTGCATAGAATTCCTTCCTAAACGGGAGCAATAGTACGGTTGTTACCGTTTCGCTTTCTTCAAAAAAAAATTTTTTAAAAAAGAAGGTAATTTTAAATTTAAATATAATCAAAATAAAAAATAATTTTTTAATTTTTTTTTGCATAGTTTAAAAGATCTCAATGAAATCTATCAAAGAAAATCCATATTAGTAGAAAAATTATTTACGTAAACACATAATTTTTGACATTAAAATTTACCTTCTTTTTAAAAAATCTACTTTTTAAAAAAATGGAACGGCATCCGGACCCATGTAGAAAAAAAGGGTGAAAGAATAGAGTTGTGCTATGTGCACAGCAGGCACAGCGGCCATTTTTTTTCGCCTCGGGTCGAACAAAGATGATCGGACCCGCTCATTTTGTTCAAAATACGTCGTTTAAGATCTCTGTAAAAAATGAGCTTCGTTCGATATATTTAGAGGCGTTAACAAAACACCCAAAATCACTTCAGAATTTAGGTTCGACCCGAGGGGGAAAAAAATGGCCGCTGTGCACAGCTCGCTGTGCACAGCTTGCTGTGCACGAATCCTTTCTGGAAAGAATAGTTACACAACTTTTTAAGTTGTCTTTTCAAATGAACATGGGCAAATTTCACTGACCTCCCCTGAGGTTTCTGACACGAACAGAAACCTCTCCTGAGGTTTCTGAAATGACACTGCCCTCCCCTCCTTTACCTGACAATGCCGAGTGACCCCCCTCTCCGTTAATTGCCGTTAGAAAATGGATGGAAAAGATTATTTTTCTCTCCACTTACTACTAAAACTAAACTAAACTCCCAACCAAACAAAATCGATGTCATTGTACTATATTTTTTACAATACCTATACTACTCTCACCAGACTCTTTACCCCTCTTATTTATAAAATATAAAATACAAAAATCACTACACTTTGTACCCGTTTAACTTTGAGATTTTGTCCTTATTTAAAAGGTTTCACATTTGCTAATTTTCTATCAAACTTTTTTGAATTATTGGTTTGTCTCGATAAGAGGAATTGAAAAAGTAAAAAGTTAAGACTTTTACCAAATATTTTGAGAAATTCAATATTTTGGTTTAAAATAAAATTTTTTTACTCTTTTAATTTCTCTTGTTGAGATAAACCAATAATCCACAAAAATTTAACGCAAAATTTGCAAATACGAAAAAAATCAAATATGAACAAAAATCAAAAAGCCTAAAAATCTCACAAACAAACCCCGTAAAAATCAAAAAGCCTAAAAATCCTATCAACAAGCTCATACCCTCCATTGCCAATAGTTTGCTTTTTGGTTTTTACGGGATTTGTTTGAGAAATTTTTAGGCTTTTTAGTTTTTGTTCATATTCGAATTTTTTCATGCGAACTTGTTTGTGTGATTTTTAGGTTTTTTTTATTTTTATCCATATTTGAATTTTTTTCGTATTTGCTAGTTTTGTGTTAAGTTTTGTGGAACATTGGTTTGTCTCAACAAGAGGAATCAAAAGAATATAAAATTCTTAGTTTTATCCAAAATATTGAATTTCTCAAAATATTTGGTAAAAGTCTTAATTTTTTACCTTTTCAATTCCTCTTGTCAAGACGAACCAATAATTCAAAAAAGCTTGATAGAAAATTAGCAAATGTGAAACCTTTTAAATAAGGACAAAATTTCAAAGTTAAACGGGTACAAAGTGTAGTGATTTTTGTATTTTATATTTTATAAATATGATGGGTAAAGAGTCTGGTGAGAGTGGTATAGGTATTGTAAAAAATATAGTACAATGACATCGATTTTGTTTGGTTGGGAGTTTAGTTTAGTTTTAGTAGTGGGTGGAGAGAAAAATAATCTTTTCCATCCATTTTCTAACGGCAATTAACGGAGAGGGGGGTCACTTGGTATTTTCAGGTAAAGGAGGGGAGGGCAGTGTTATTTCAGAAACCTCAGGGGAGGTTTCTGTTCGTGTCAGAAACCTCAGGGGAGGTCAGTGAAATTTGCCCAATGAACATCCATTTTAAGGCATGCATAAATGAAAAGAAAAGAATGACCGTCAATTTGGGATGGGTAGTATGAATCTCAGAGCCAAATGCAGGAAAGGGACGTGTCATGAAGGAACTCTAACAAGACAAGTATCAAATCATTTACAGTGCCAGTTCACAATATCCAATAAGACAAAAAATACAGCTCATCACATACATCAGCAAAATTTATCCACCTAATTTTTCCATTTGGCCATTAAATTTTTTTCCTACCGTAAACCTTATTAAAATACTGAAAAGTCTATGGATACGTACATTTTCATGTACATACACACTTTAGACCCGTATCGAGTTCTAAAGAAATGATTTGAGCTGCTTCTTTTGTTCAAAATAATTTATTTACAATTGCTGTAAAAAATCAACTCAACCTTTCATCATTAAAGATATTTACTAAACATCCAACTTTGCTTTAGAATTCAGGTTTGAATTCTATTGCAAAAATGGATGTTTCTTTAACGTATTTACCGATATCGGATTACGTTAATTTTTTACAAGGATCGTAGACAAACTATTTGGAACAAAATGAGCGGCTCAAATTTTTTTTTTTTAAGGACTCGAGACGAGTCTAACATGCTTAATGATCCATACAATGATGGCTCACACAATGCACAATACAACCTCTCTTTTCTCACAAATTAGGTATGTTGAGTTACAACAGTCTCTAGACTGCAACGAAGCGAGAGAACTACTTCTAGTAAAATTGGTAACTCAACTCCCTCTCTTCAAAATAGCATCCGACTTTTTACACAAATCACACATAGGCACCTGACCTTTTAATATTATCAAAAAACACCTATTCTATTAAAACCCATCAATTTTCCACTCGCCGTTAACTTTCCATCCAAAAACAAACAGAAATGCTGAAATGACCTACATCTGGCCATTTGGAGGGAAACCAATAAACATTTTGGGGAAAAAAACACATTACTCTATTGATTTCTCTCGCCAAAACCCACTTGTGGGCCATGGAGTTCCAATGGTTTGTTATATATGGGAGTAATACTTATCAAACTTCATCTTGGTTATTGTAACTGCTTATTTTTGTTGAACTAGTCATTGCACAATTTGGGGATCAAATTTGTGTGCCATTTTATTCGGCAGAGCTTGAGATGGTGTGAGACAATTGAAGGAGAAGAAGGAGATGTTTTGGGATTTTGGGACATCCCCATTTCGCTTAACTTTTTCTATAAGTTTTAGTTTTGTTCTTATTTGAATTTTTGTCATGTTTCTTAATTTTGGGCCTCACTTTGTTGTTTTGTTTTCTGATTCGTTTTGTCGAGACGAATTAGAAAAGTAAAAAAAATTATACATTTATCCAAATAGTTTGGAAAATAGTAAATTTTTTTGACTTAAAAGTGGTTATTTTCTAAAATATTTGAGTAAAAGTAAAAAACCAATATAGTTTTCCGATTCGTCTTGTCAAAACAAATCAATAAGTCACAAAATATTTGCGCAAAACTAACAAACGCAAAAAAAAAAAAAGGAAAAGAAAAAGTAAAAATAGTTGTTATTAGAACTTCATGACCCCACAGGTGAGTTTTGGCAGGAGAAATCAATAGAGTATGTATATTGGTTTCCCTCCAAATAGCTAGGTGTAGGCCATTTCAGCATTTCCGTCTGTTTTTGGCTGGAAAGTTAACGGCATGTGGAAAATTGATGGGTTTTTAAATAGGTCAGGTATTTTTTTGATAATATTAAAAGGTCAGGTGCCTATGCGTAATTTGTGTAAAAAGTCAGCTGCTATTTTGAAAATTTCCCTAAAATATATATCACCATGTCGTGATACATTTTTCTGAACATTTTTATTCAATGGTTAAATCGTCTTTCGTCAATTGATTTGTTACGCTGCACCATTAATCAAATTCCGGCAAAACTATCCACTCTAGTCAGATGAGCACTATTTTTGTGAATTAGCACATCAGAAGGCTTTTGTAAGGGTTGTGAATTAGCACATCACAACCCTTGCAAAAGCCTTATGATGTTATGTGCATTGGCATGCATATGCCATTTGAATGAATAGTTTGAAAACTCTTGTTAATGAACGGTGGGATAGATCCTTAGTATTAGTTTACATGCGCGTAAACTAATTCGAGCACCTGAATTATCAAAAACCATCGTTTAGAATAAAACCACCGACACGCTTCAACCACTATTGTTTTCGACCAACCAAAAAGTCAAGATATTATATATAAGCAAACAGTGCATAACAACTTCAACCACTATTGTTAAAGGCATAGTCAGTACATATATAACAGCTCCAAATTAATACTCCCTCCGTCCCAAAATGCTTGTCCGGTCCGCAAAACAAAGTGTTAAAAATAATACAATTTTTGTGAGAAAAATCAAAAGTTTTTTAACAACTTACTAGATATCAATGAGTATTTTTAAATTTGTGAAAAAAGTTTGAATTTTTTTTTGAAATAATTATATTATTTTTAAAACTCCGTTTTGCGGACCCGACAAGCATTTTAGGACGGAGGGAGTATATTTTAATCTAACCAAGTACTTAGGCAAAGTTGTGGCTTTGAATAGGTATCATGTTATATGTTTTCAAATGTACGTAATTAATTGATTTGCGACTAATATATAGTTTTTTTCTATCCACGTGAGAGGAATAATGGAACTTAAAGAGAATCCCTAAATCAAATCACATACTCAACTAACAGAGAGAGAGAGAGAGAGAGAGAGAGAGAGAGAGAGAGAGAGAGAGAGAGAGAGAGAGAGAGAGAGAGAGAGAGAGAGAGAGAGAGAGAGAGAGAATTTCGTGAATCATTCTATTTTCCTGTTCTTCTGAACTGACAGATACAAAGATATATACCCCTCAAGGGTCAACAGAGTTTAAGCTAACCGACTCAACTTAATCAATTTACTAACCACTTTCGTAACAAACTGTTGACCTTAATGCCCTTGCATAATAGCCCCCTGCAAACGCATGGGTGTGGGAAACACCCTGAGTTTGTCTTTAAGAAAAAGAAACCGAGCTACGGACAAGGATTTGGTAAAAATATCGGCAACTTGATCAAGAGACCCAACATGTTGAACTGAAATCTGTTTGGAGAGGACCTTTTCCCTTATGAAGTGATAGTCCACTTCAACATGTTTGGTTCGGGCATGAAAAATGGGGTTGGATGCCAAGGCAATGGCAGAAATGTTGTCGCACCAGACAACATGAGGCAAAGATAATGAAACATGTAACTCAACCAGAAGTTGTTGTACCCATGAGATGTCGGCAGCAGCCTGGGCAAGGGCTCTATATTCTGCTTCGGTTGAGGAGCGAGCAACAGTATGCTGCTTCTTAGCACACCAGGAAACAAGGTTAGACCCAAGATATAAGCAATATCCTGATGTAGACCTTCTGTCGAAGTGATCCCCTGCCCAATCAGCATCTGTAAATGCTGTTAACTGTAAAGAACTAGGAACAAAATGAAGCCCTTCATGAATACTGCCTTTAACATATCGTAGGATACGCTTGACTGCCACAAAATGACTATAATGAGGCTTGTGCATGTGTTGACAAGCAAGATTGACTGCAAATGAGATCTTTGGTTTGGTGAGTGTCAAATATTGGAGAGAACCAACAACTGTCCGAAACCAGTGAGGATCAAGATACTCAGGATCTGGATCAAAAAGTGCAGGTTTGGAAGATGATGGAGAAGAGCTTGGTTTACAGTCCAGCATCCCAGCTTTGGAAAGAAGGTCTATAGCATATTTCGTTTGAGACAAAATAAGGCCAGAACCATGATTAAGAACTTCAATGCCAAGAAAGTAACTTAAGGAACCAAGATCCTTCATAACAAACTTCTGACTAAGAGCAGTAATCAATTCGGATATGTATGCGGAGTCACTGCCAGTGATAAGAATATCATCGACATATACAAGAACTAGAGTAATAGCTGTATCTGTTTTCTTGGTAAAAAGAGATGCATCAGCGTGACTGTGAAGAAAACCTTGCTGAATCAGAAAACCAGAAAACAAAGAAAACCATGCGCGTGGAGCTTGCCGTAGACCATACAAAGCTTTATGTAGTTTGCACACAAAATGAGGATGAGCAGGGTCCTTATATCCCAGAGGTTGTCTCATATAGACTTCTTCATCAATAATCCCATGGAGGAAAGCATTAGTAACATCTAATTGCTTAATGGACCAACCATGGTGTACAGCCAGACTTAGAACAATGCGAACAGTGGGTTGTTTGATGACAGGACTAAACGTTTCTGTAAAATCGATGCCTTCAGCTTGTTGATTTCCATTAGCAACTAATCGAGCTTTGTATCTGGCCACACTGCCATCAGAATTGTGCTTAATTTTGTAGATCCACTGACATCCAATGACATTAGCACCAGTTGGTGGTGGGACAAGGGTCCATGTGCCTTGCTTAATCAAGGCCTGATATTCTGTGTTCATAGCGTGTTGCCAAACGGAATGTTTATTTGCTTCAGAAAAATGAGCAGGTTCCGTAACTGGTAAACAAGACTCATTACCAATAGCAGTCATGCCAAAAATCTTTTTAGGTTTAACAATGCCATTCTTAGACCTTGTGGTCATGGAATGATGGGTTGGTACAGAAGGAAGAGAAGATATAGGAACAGAAGTTGGAGGAATATCAGAAGAATGAGGAGGGGTAGACAAAAGAGGATATAAGACCTTAGGAGGATGAGCTGAAGTAGTTGACAAAGGAGAAGAAGAATTATGGACAACAAAAGAAGGTCTTGAAACAGGATGAGTGGAGGAAAGAGGAGAAGACAAGCTCTCAACAGTTCTGTGAGGCTGGGTTGAAGTAGATACAGAAGACTTAGAACTAGATGGCATAGGTACAGATATAGGAATGCTTATGTCATCAAAACTAGTTAAAGGAACATGAAATTTAGAGGAAGATTCAGAGGAAGGACTGAAAGTCTTGACTAACTCAGAATAAGGAAATTCTGTTTCTACAAACTTGACATGCCGTGAAGTATACACCTTAGTTGTATAAGGATCATAGCATCGATACCCTTTGGTATTAGGACAGTATCCTAGGAAAACACAAGGTGTAGATTTAGGAGACAGTTTATGTGCTGCATACGGCTTTAGCCATGGATAGCAACTACAACCAAAAGGTTTGAGAAACATGTAGTTAGGAGTGGATTGAAACAAGAGAACATAAGGAATTTGGAACTGAAGACTAGTATGAGGCATTCTATTAACAAGATATACAGCAGTTGTTAAGGCCACAAGCCAGAAGGAGGTTGGTAAATTAGCTTGAAGAAGAAGAGTGATTGTAGTTTCAATCAAGTGTCTATGTTTCCGTTCTGCTCTACCATTTTGCTCAGGAGTATGAGGGCAAGAGGTTTGATGTAGCACTCCAGTAGTCAAGAATAAGTGAAGAAGAAAATGATTAATGAACTCACCCCCATTATCACTCCTAACAGTTTGAATAGATGTATGAAACTGATTTTGAACAAAGGCTTTGAACTGTGCAATAACAGTTTTGACTTCCGATTTATAGTGAAGAGGGAACAACCAGGTAAATCTAGTAAAATCATCCACAATAAGAAGATAATATCTATAACCTCTATGTGAAGGGATGGGGGAAGGACCCCATACATCCATGTGCACTAATTGAAAAGGAGCAGTGGAAACATGTTCTGAATGAGAAAAAGGAAGCTTATGACTTTTAGCCATGTTACAACATTTGCAATTGACTAAGTGTGGCTTTGAAACAGGTAAGCCATGTTGTTTTATTAAAGAAAGAAACAAGGGATGACTTGGATGTCCAAGTCTTTGATGCCAAAGCATAGCAGAAGAGGAAGAAGTGCTTACAAGAGCATCAGAAAACAACACTTCAGACTTAGAATCAGTAGAGCTCAGAATGGGATACAATCCCTGATGACAAGGGCCCTTGTACAAGATCGTGTGAGAAGTCTTGTCCTGGATTTCAAGACTAAAGGAATCAAAGATGAGAATACAATTGTTATCTTTGGCAAATTGATAGACAGAAATCAGATTATGTGTAATTTGTGGAGTGTGAAGAACATGAGATAAAAGGAAGGGACCTGAAGGTGTGGGTAAGAGTCCTTGGCCAGTGTGAGAAACCTGTAGATTTGAACCATTTCCCACTCTAACACCTTCTGTGATAGCAGCAGGTTGAGGATTGATAACATGCTGAAGGTTATTGGTGATGTGATTGGTAGCGCCGCTGTCAAAATACCATGGTTGAGCTTGTGGAGTAGTGAGTGAAGCCTGAAAATGCGTAGGCGGAGGCATGGAAGGAGAAGTCCCCATATGAACAACTGTGGATGGAAGAGGAGCATATTGAGAAGATCCATGAGTAGTGGTAGATGAAGGAGCTATTTTCATAGCAGAAAAATCATTTGTCATCGCAGCAAAATGAGCTTGTGCAGAGCCAGTGGACTGAGACAGAGGCATAGGATTTGAGGAGGATGAAACCGGAGGCATTCTCTGAGATGGTTGAAACATTGGGAGTCCTGAAGTGTTACCCTACTGTCCAGAAGTATTAGCTCCTCCCCATTGAACAGGAGACGACATCGGGGAAAAAGAGTTCAACTGTGGAGATCTATAATGACACCAATTAGTAGAGTGATTACTGCGACCACAAATCTCACAAGGTAGTCGAGGGCAGCGGCCTCTTCCTCGGGAAAAACCCCTAAAAGAACCAAATTGGTGTGATCCAAATTGTTGTGGCATAAACTGAAACTGTTGTGGCATAAACTGTGTTCCACCAAACTGTTGTGGTGATACTAAGTGTGATCCACCAAACTGCTGTGCACCAAACTGAGGATACATAAAAGAAGTCTGATATCCAAACAGGTTTGGTTGACCAAACGGCATAGGCTGAGAGGATGATCCAAAAGACCCAGAGTGAGAGGAATGACCATACGGCATAGAGATTGGAGCAGAAAACTGAGAAGAATCAGCCTTATTACTGTTAGGTAAAGAACTCTGGCGTAACTGTTGATCATGAGTTGCGACCAAAACTGAAGTATTTTGAACCTCAGCATCTGAAGACGAGTCCTGAATTAACTGAATATCCTCACTCTTGAGCATGGTAACCACTTCATCAAAAGAAAGACTATAGCCCCTAGTGCGTACTGCACGGATAGCAGTTTTGAGACCATTAAAGGCTTTAGGCAGCCCATGTAGGGTTCGAAACACAAGTTCATCATCCTCAATAGGACTTCCGGCCGCGACTAATTTTTGAGCCAATTCTTTGATCTTGTCAATGTACGAATCTATCGATGCAGTTTTCGACAAATTATATAACTGATCTTTAAGCTCTTGCACATGTGTTTCAGACAACGAATTATAACGATTGGACAAAGATATCCATATCTGATGTGCAGAACGAAGCCCTAGAACGTACGGCAGTGTGATTTGTGATAGGGAAGCAGTTAAACATGATTTCAATTGAGAATCAATCAGTCGCCATAAAGAATAAGCTGGATTCAAGACCAAATCACCTTGAGTGTCACGAATTTGAGTAGGCGGTGGTTCGATCGATCCATCAAGATAGCCATAAAAGCCATTGGCCTCCATTACACTTTCAATTTGAACACGCCAGAGGAGATAATTGGAGGCATCCAACTTGATGTTGACAAGAGAGGGAAAATTGGAGACGAGAAAAGCTAACGCCGGCGGTAAGGTTACAGTTGCGGTGGTTGATGTTGCTGCTTCGGTTGCCATGGGGAGATCGAGAAAAAAAAAATTTTTTTTTTTTGAGAGGATCGTCAGACGCTAGTCGTGAAGCTCTGATACCATAAAGAGAATCCCTAAATCAAATCACATACTCAACTAACAGAGAGAGAGAGAGAGAGAGAGAGAGAGAGAGAATTTCGTGAATCATTCTATTTTCCTGTTCTTCTGAACTGACAGATACAAAGATATATACCCCTCAAGGGTCAACAGAGTTTAAGCTAACCGACTCAACTTAATCAATTTACTAACCACTTTCGTAACAAACTGTTGACCTTAATGCCCTTGCATAATAGAACTATCCACCATTATCTTTACTGATTAATAAGCCCTTAAAACTTGATGAACAGCCGAAAAAGTAACTTTGACAGTCAATCATAAACTGATTTCGTAAAAGTTGTAGATCAGTCACACAAAAAAAAAAAAAAAAAGGGATCGGATCCTCTCCGATCTAAGTTTTGGACCAGCGGAAACAATCCAAATCTCGACAATACATTCGGATAATCAATAGTTAGATTTGCTTATAGACTCTTACTGGTATGAATCAAACAAATTCAAAACCATTAATTGCACCAAGAGATGGTTCAGATTCGGACTGTCTACTCCAATCTAAAACTTGGACCCGAGAGGACCCAATTCCAAAAAAAAAAACCTTTATTATCTCCTACACTTAGAAATAATAAGAAAAACAAACATCTCAATAACGTCACCACTTATGTCATGGCCCCTGGCCCTATCCTTCCACTCATGCCTATAAATTTCTAAAACCCTCGTTGCATTACAAGCTCAATCAAGCTACCTAAATTTCCAAAATGTATTTCTTTTGCTTTTGAATCTAGCCACCACCCTCCATCCCTCAGCCCCCAAGCAAAGAACACAAATGGATTCCTGTGTTCGACTTCTGCTTGTAACGTTTCCAGGGCAAGGGCATATCAATCCCGGCCTCCAATTCGCCAAACGCCTCGCCAAAATGGGCGTCGAAATCACTTACGCAATAACCTTTTCTGCCCTCAATCGCATGAACAGAAGCGCGACCACTCCACCGGGCTTGACCTTTTTCGGCTTCCCTGATGGCCACGACAGGTGGGAAATGGACAACATGGACCACCAGATGGAGGAGCTAAAGAGGAGCGGGTCGGAGGCTGTAGCAAAACTCATCACATCACAGGCTGAAAAAGGCAAGCCTTTCATGCATGTGGTTTATACCACACTCATCCCGTGGGCAGGCCAAGTTGCACATGATCTTCATGTGCCGTCCACTTTCCTTTGGATTCAACCAGTCACCATCTTGGATATTTACTATTATTACCTGAATGGTTATGGGGATTCCATTGGGAAGAACATGAATGACCCCTCATGGTCAGTCGAATTACCGGGACTACCACCGGTAACTGGCAGTGACCTTCCCTCTTTTCTGCTTGCTTCAAACACCTATAATTTTGCACTTCCATTACTTGACCAGCATTTTGATATGCTTGATGCCCAAAACAATCCCAAAGTACTCGTGAACTCCTTTGATGCTTTGGAGTCTGGAGCCCTAAGAGCAATCGAGAGGCTAAACTTGGTTGCTATTGGGCCGTTAATCCCGTCGGCTTTCTTGGGTGGAAAGGATCCGTCAGACAATTCTTTCGGAGGAGATCTCTTTCAAGATTCAAAAGCCTATATCAAATGGTTGGATTCAAAGCCTAGTGAATCGGTTATTTATGCAGCCTTTGGAAGCTATTCGCCAATAGCGAAGCAACAGACGGAGTAAATTGCACAAGGGGGCTGCTTGCTTGTGGAAGGTCCTTTCTGTGGGTGGTAAGAGCCACTGAAGAAGAGAAGCTGAGTTGTAAAGAGAAATTGGAACAGCAAGGCATGATAGTGCCATGGTGTTCTCAAGTGGAGGTTTTATCACACCCGTCAGTTGGGTGTTTCATGTCTCATTGTGGGTGGAATTCTTCTTTGGAGAGCTTGGTTTCCGGGGTTCCATTTGTGGCTTTTCCACAATGGTCAGACCAAGTTACGAATGCAAAGCTTATCGAAGATGTTTGGAAGACTGGAATAAGAGTGAAACCGAATCTAGATCAAATAGTTGAGAGTGATGAGATTAAGAGGTGCATAGAATGGGTGATGGGAGGGGATGAAATGAGGACGAACGCTAAGAAGTGGAAGGATTTGGCAAGGGAAGCCGGTAAAGAAGGTGGATCATCAGATAAGAATCTCAAGACTTTTGTTGATGAGGTCAGGGCTAGAAAAGTAGAATGAACTGTATGTACCAAAAAAGAAAAGAAAGTAGAATGAACTGTTCTACAAAACTGGTGTATATGATTGATAGGGTTTGGTGAAAAAATGATGCGTCCTTTTCGATTGGTTAGTTTTGATTTTCGCTATGGTTGGCACTGTCCTTAGCTAAGTGACATCTTGTCATAACCCATCTTTGTTGTTTTCTTGAGAGGTTTTATGATGTCAATTTGTACGAGAAATAAGTAATATATTCTTTCGCACTAATTTTTATTTTAACCGTTCATCTGACCAAACATACATGTGCAAAGATGTTACATTTCGAATAAGATTTCAGCATGCTCACATGTGGTATTCAACCAATAAAGAATTCGTATAGATAGGAGTACCGTGACCCATGAGTACTTGTCCATGTGCCACGTTAAGGTCACGTTAATCAAACGCAATTGAAAGAGTTTCCTCGTTAGATATTGCAACTTAGAAAAATCACACTTCATTGCAGTATTCTATTTTCAAACAGGACGAGAGACCGGAAATTTGAATGCACAAAGAAGTATAAGCTTTCAGAGTTTCAGGAAACGTTTTCCAAAGGCAGAGGTATTCGGTTGAAATCCAACGCAATCAGTATCGGACAGAGAGGGTGAGGGCAGGGATACGGCAACCCCAACCTTTCGAGCTCTTCAAACTTTAAATAATGGCATTCGGCCTCCCTCTTCATCAAATTCATGTTTCTGCCACTGAGCAGAACCATCTCCGGCAATAATTTCTTTGTCCTGACCAGGTAAAGCCAAATTTCTATTTCATGCCAACACTCTGCCTTGAAGAGAGCATAAGTATGAAGAATAAGTAGAAGAACAAGGGGAGTAGAAGAACTAGGCTTGGCATATGCGCAACTCAAGCCCAGATCCTGTCATTACGTTCACGAGAGAATCAAACCTAAGAAACATACTTTTTTCAACCCAAAATGGCCTGATTAAAACCTGTGATTTCAACGAGAACTAGAAACTTAGAAAGTGCATGCACCCAAATGACTAAAAGAAATTTCATCTACTTAGCGTGTGGAAGCTATGCTTTTATAATGAAGCAACAAATTAATGCACGAGATTGAACACGGGCTGCTGGAATGCAGAAGACAAATTTTGTGGGTGGTAAGAGCAACAGAAGATGGGAAGTTTAAGTTGCAAAGAAAAACTGAATCGACGAGGGATGATAGTGCCGCGGTGTTTTAGAGTGGAGGTCTTCAAACACCAGTGGGTTGGATGTTTTGTGACTCATCGCGGGTGGGAAGTTATCTGTCTTCTGGAAAAGCTACTCTAGTGACATGACAACTATTTCTTGACTTAGCACTTACTCCGCAATCATTTGATCTTTTCTAATTCCACCGAGAGATGAATTATGAATCCTTCAAAAGAGCTTCGATACAAAATGATGATGTAGAAAAAAAAAATGATTTGCTAAATCAGATTCAGCCTTTTTGTTAGTCGTCTGTGCATTTTGTGTAATTCTTGGTGGAATCAAACCATTTTTTTTTTTTTTCTCTTGTGGGTTATGGAGTAGGGTCCTTAACTTACTTGAAATGATTAGAGCTCCTTCTTCTTAGTCTATAGAGTTAGACTGGGTTGTCAATCATACCGGAGGGAGGGGAGATTTCCGCTACTCTGTTCAGACTGGTTTTGGCAGAAATTGTTTATCTCCGTTGGTTAGAGAGGAATGCAAGGTTGTTTCAAACAAGGCAAAGTTCTCTCGAGAGTTTTTCAAGGTATTGTTGCTGATATAAAGGGGAAAGCTTTGTCATGGAGGAATGTGAACCATCGCATTGGCCCGGGAGTAGGAACGTCCCAAACGCCGGCTTCATCGGCAAGACAAGACGCACCCATGGTGGCCGAAGATCCTAGCAATCTCTTGCAATTGTTCAACTTAGCTGTCATTGGCATATTCCTCTCCAAACTTTTAGCTAGCAGTGACAGATCTAGAGGTGGTTGAGTTTGAGGTTCAGCTGGTTGTTTTGGATTTGAGTATTTTTTGCTCTTGTTATTTGTTTGACCTTTGTTTTCAGCTCTTAGACTTGGTTGGTAAGGTGTTGTTCTTGGACTGCCGATTTGTGGCTTGGTTTCCTTTGGTATAAAATTGCAACTTTAGCCGAGAGGGGAAAAAACGACTATGAATAAAGATTCTCTTACCTTCACATGAGAAAATGAGCTTTTTTTTGTGTGTTTCGAATCATGATGTCAAAATTGAACGACTTCAATCATTCAAGATGCCATAGGCATATACAGGTTTGCTATGTTATCTCGCTTGCGTGCAATAGGCCTTTTTTCATGCACACGGTGTGTTGCAATTTCAATTTGTTTTTAATATATTCCTAGGTCTTCAACCAAAAAAAAATGCCATAGGCAAAATCATTTCTGAGGACATTGATCGTTTTGACATCAAAATATCTATCGAGAGCCACACCCATGTGAGAGTAAACAAGTGTAACTGCATTATTCTTTTTTTGACAACTCAGATGTTTGGGTCAACTTACTCGTTCTTTGTAGGGGTACGTAAGTAAAAATTGTGACGGGGACTTCTTTTTTTATGAGACTAACCACAAAGGAGACATTTCATCCAAGACGAACCCAGAAGTTTACAGTAGTGACTATTACCCTCTATTTCTTTGAAGATCTTAAGCAATTTATATATACTTTCCCATTTATGTTATGGTTACACCCAACCCACACACAACCCCCCCCCCCCCCCAATTGTTTTCACCTACCATTAATTGGTATAAAGTATTTTTGTTACAACTACAAATAATTAATATGCCTCATAATTTTACTTCATCAAAAAAAATTGAATTATGTTATGGGATTAAAAAATTAAGTACCGGGAATAACTGTCCAAATTTTTTCACGCCATCTTAAAGAACTAAATAGATAAAAAAAAATTCAAAAACTTATGCACTGAAGTGCTCATAGGCAGAGGTATTAAGGGGCCTGTGGCCCCCAAGCCCCTGCTTAAAAAAACCCCAATATATTATTCCATTTTGTCACATACATGGAAAAAATACAGAAAATTTTAACCAATGACAAAAATATAGAGTGATTTGACTCTTAGTATAGTAAGTTTCAGAGGGTCCTGTCTAACATGTTCTATAAAAGTTAGAATAACTGATGTAAGCTTTCCATCATCTCGTGAACACAAAATTTCTTTTCTAATCGACCCCTTTTGAGTGCAAATCATGGTTCCATAACTGAAAGTCCTTAGTTATTTGGAAAAATAACATGAATTTTTTAAAAAGAAATAAATAAAGCATAGGACGGAAGTTGTAAACATTTACCCAAACTTTCTCTCACAAGTACGTCAAGTGAGATTTTCGCATATACTATTATGGATATACATAGATACAACTGTATATATTCGTAATTGTAGAATCATTGATTTCTTTGTCTTTCGCGGTAGAATGTTGGTGAAGGTTAGAAACTTAGATAGTACAACAAGAGCTGAACTTCGTGAAAAAGATTCGAACTCACGATCTCTCTATCTCAACAACAACAACAAAAAAAAAAAAAAGAGTGGTAAACCAAGCATGATAAGCATGGCATTCTACAATATTAGAGTTATTGAGAGTGTACTCAAACCATGAAAGGGATGGTCATGAAGGCCCTTTCACAATACATACAAGTAACAAGTCATTTTCTAGCGACAGCTCATAACCTGCATCAGGACAATAAATACGCCTCATCTCGCGAGCTTTCATGCTCTGTCAGGCGACAACTATCTACATTTCCAAACTAGTTTTTTTGCTTTTGGATCTAGCCACCACTCTCCCTCCCTCAGCCCCCAAACCAATGGATCCCTGTGTTCGACTCTTGCTGGTAACGTTTCCAGGGCAGCCGCAAATCAATCCCGGCCTCCAGCTCGCCAAGCGGCTCCTGAAAATGGGCGTCGACGTCACTTACGCAACAGCCTTTTCCGCCATCAATCGCATGATCAGAAGCACGACAATAACTCCACCAGGCTTGACCTTTTTCGGCTTCTCTGATGGCCACGATGGCGGGTGGGGAATGGACAACCTCGACAACCAAATGGAAGAGCTAAAGCGACGCGGATCGGAGTCTATAGCAAAACTCATCACATCACAGGCCGAAAGAGGCCAGCCTTTCATGCATGTGGTTTATACCCCATTTGTCCCTTGGGCAGGCCAGGTTGCACATGATCTTCACGTCCCGTCCACTTTCTTGTGGATTCAACCAGCCACCATCTTGGATATTTACTATTATTACCTGAATGGTTATGGGGATTCCATTAGGAATAACATGAATGACCCCTCATGGTCAGTTGAATTACCGGGACTACCACCGGTAACCAGCAATGACCTTCCCTCTTATTTGCTTGCTTCAAACACCTATAATTTTGCACTTCCATTACTAAAAGAGCATTTTGATGTGCTTGATGCCCGAAACAATCCAAAAGTACTTGTAAACTCCTTCGATGCTTTAGAGCCTGGAGCCCTAAGAGCAATCAAGAAGCTAAATTTGGTTGCTATTGGACCGTTAATCCCGTCGGCTTTCTTGGATGGAAAGGATCCATCTGACAATTCTTTCGGAGGAGATCTCTTTGAAGATTCAAAAGCCTATATCAAATGGTTGGATTCAAAGCCTAATGACTCTGTCATTTATGCAGCCTTTGGAAGCTATTCTCCAATAGCGAAGCAACAGATAGAGGAGATTTCACACGGGCTGCTTGCTTGTGGAAGGCCCTTTTTGTGGGTGGTAAGAGCCACTGAAGAAGAGAAGCTGAGTTGTAAAGAGAAATTGGAACAAGAAGGAATGATAGTGCCGTGGTGTTCTCAAGTGGAGGTTTTGTCACACCCATCGGTTGGGTGTTTCCTGTCTCATTGCGGGTGGAATTCTTCTTTGGAGAGCTTGGTTTCTGGGGTTCCGGTTGTGGCTTTTCCGCACTGGGCAGACCAAGTTACAAACGCAAAGCTTATTCAAGATGTTTGGAAGACCGGAACAAGAGTGAAACCGAATCTAGATCACTTAGTCGAGTGTGATGAGATTAAAAGGTGCATAGAAATGGTGATGGGAGGGGATGAAATGAGGATGAATGCTAGGAAGTGGAAGGATTTGGCAAGGGAAGCTGGTAAAGAAGGTGGATCATCGGACAAGAATCTTAAGACTTTTGTTGATGGGGTCAAGGCTAGTAAAGTTCAATGAACTGTTCTTCGAAACTAGTCTATTTGATTATCAGGGGTTGGTTCATAACTCATCTTCGTCGTTTTCTTGAGATATTGTATTATGTTAATTTGTATGAGCAATAAATGAAGTGTTCTTGAGAGGTTGTATTATGTTAATTTGTATGAGCAATAAGTGTTGTATTATGTTAATTTGTATGAACAATAAGTGAAGTGTTCTTGAGAGGTTGTATTATGTTAATTTGTATGAGCAATAAGTGAAGTATTCTTCCGCACTTCCTCTCTTTTCTTTTTCTTTTTTTTAAGTACTTAAGAATATTTAAATTTATCCATTTTATCAAAAAAAGTATCCAAATGTTTTGTCGTTGATTGCACTTTTTTTTGTTCTAAGTTTTCGTTTCTCGACCCGCACTTCCTCTCTTAACCCTTCTCTATTGTTCTTTCCTTCATCTTACCTAACCTCTATTTTCAAAGGGAGAAATCTTCAATACACACTCATTTAAGGTGCATATCATATGCACCTATTGTGCGGTCCATATTGTGCCACCTCATTAAAAATTACCTACTAAACCGGTCATTCATAATATTTTAGGTCTATCGTAACTTTTATTTCAAAAATTCGTAACTTTTGATTCATAACATTTTTCTTGCAAATCATAACCTTTTATAGTGCGTATCGTAACTTTTACGAATGAATCATAACTTTTTAGCAACAGATTCATAACATTTTGGTATATTTCATAACTTTATAAAAAAAATCGTAACATTTTCACTACGGAATCGTAACATTTTAGTCAATTTCACAACTTTTCTATAATCAATTGTCCAATCGATTACTTAATCAATTTTTTTTAACGGTAGCTAATCAAATATGTAATCTATTATGTGAATGTTCAATTCCATAATCGATTAGACTTTATAATTGATTTTTAAATTGATTAGACATTATAATCAAATATATAGTAATTGATTTTGCAATTGATAACATATTCAATTAGACATCATAATCGAATGAAGAAATTAAATAGGCATCCTATTTAGACAACTTATTTAGGTGTCTATCCTTGAGGATTTGAATATTTATGTTCTCATCCTCAAATTTTTATTTTGCCTTTTATACCCCTATTTATATATGACTAATATACATATTCATATACTCCTATCGGATTGGGATAGGTATTCCCACAATTATCGGGATTAAGCAAATCCCATTTACCCACAAACCCATCTCTCTCTCTCTCTCTCTCTCTCTCTCTCTCTCTCTCTCTCTCTCTCTGCCTCTCTGCAAATCCCATTTACTCTATGCCAGCCTTCCATTTCCCAAAAACACGACGATGAATTCAATTTCCATTTCTCTTTCCCCCTTTCCCGTCGTGGACCACTGCCATTGCTCTCGGTTACCATGCACCCTCGGGCATCCAATCACCTCCCTCGACGCCCTTTCTTCATCCGTCTCTGCTCTTGTTGACGACCACTCGTCATTTCTGTCTCTGCCTGCGGCACCATCAAAAAGAAGTAGGAGTGTGGTGCGTACTTGTGTGTCGTAAATTAATTCTCAATTGTCATGATTCCGGTCTGCTTATTTGGATTTCTCGACATTATCATGATATTGGTTTATAGTGTTTTCGTCGGGGCAAATTAACCATCTGTGTTTATGTATATGGTGATTTCACAAATTTCATCATGATTTCGGTATGTGTGTTTCGGTTTCTCTGAATTTTGTCATTATTTTGGTTTAGTATAGTTTTGTCGGTACAATTTTACGATACGTGTTCATAATTTTTTATATTTTATGGTGATTTCACAAATTTTGTCATGATTTTGGTATATGTGTTTCGGTTTTTCCGAATTTTGTCATTATTCGGTTTAGTGTAGTTTCGTCAGCACAATTTTACGATACGTGTTCTTGATGTTTTTTGTTTCATTGTGATTTCACAAACTTTGTCATAAATTTCAGTATGTGAGTTTTGATTTCTCCAAATTTTGTCATTATTTTGGTTTAATTTAATTTCATGATAATGAAAATATGAGAGAGAAGATTAGGAGAGAGAAAAAATTCAAAAGATTAGGTGAGAGAAATGTTTGAAAGAGGAGAGAGAATTGAGATAATTAGAAAAAATCAAAAAGAGAAAATTTTGAAAAATTAGGAGAAAGAAATGGTAGTTTAGGATTTGATTGAATTTGAGGATGGAAAGATAAGTATTTAAACACATTAGGATGAACACCTAAATAAGTAGGGTAAAAAGGATGGCTAATTAAATTTCCCTAATCGAATATGTAATCAATTTTATTATGTTCAATTATGTAATCGATTAGGCAATGTAATCGATTTTGTAATTGAATTGAGTACGATCGGATAACAATGTGAAGTCGATTACTCAATCGATTTGCTAATTGATGGGCCTCCGTAAATCCTCTAATCATTTGCAAAATAAGTTAAAAATAACATTGCTATAGATTTAAAAATCAATTGTCCTGAATAACACAAATAATTGATTACATGATAGATTATATTTTTCTTTGCGGTTTCAATTACATAATTGATTGGTATCGATAACACTTGTAATCGATTACATTATCGAATATGAGTATTAGTCATTTGTAATTCAGATGCGAGCACACAAATTTACAAAACTCTAGTAGTATGTCTATTGATCAAAAAATAAATAGCACGTCCTAAATTTTGTTGTCTTTTACACATAACTCTAAAATTTATTGATAATTTTATCTCGTCACCATCACTCTCTTGATCATCCATTAACTTTGTTAGTATTTCCTACTTGATTAATACGGATGATCAACTTCGCTATTCCTTTTAATTGGACTATTTGTGTGAAATTTTTTATTTTTTTTTTGATATGCATGTGAAAGTTCACTATGCAATTGAAGGTATTGTGAAAAATGTTAAACGTCATAATATTTTAAAATTTTCAAAAAAAAAAAATGGCTACATATATATGAAACACTTTAAAAAGGGTGTTGATTTTGGCACTCCCCTTGGGAGCAGGGGCGGAGGCACATGGGTACAAGGGAGGGCAGCCAACCCCCCTTGCTGTCAAATTTTCATAGGGATAGGTATAATTTTTATCCCCTTTTTACTAATTTGACTCCAAATTTTCAAAGGAATAGGTATAATTTAACTATTTTGACTCCACAAAAAATCTTTAAATTGCCCCAACTTGTTTTAAGTGCATATGAATCTAATTTTTTACCCCACTAACCAAAATTCTTGGCTCTGTCCCTGCTTGGGAGTGTCATTAACAAAATGGGGAGTGCCAAAATCATTGGCCTTTAAAAATCCTGCAAAAAAAAAAAAAGCCTTAACTTGACTTTTTATTACATTATAATAATGATAGTATCTTTTTTCTTTAATAATTATCGAGACCAACATATTTTAAAGAAGTAAATTATTTTTACTTGAAATAATTTTAGCTTCAAAGTTTTTCAAAAATAAAATTATTATTTTTAACATAAATTAATTATCAAAAATAAAATTGGGCCTAATTTTTAGAAGGAAAAGAAAAATATACTCTGGTTGAGAAGAGAGTGAGAGGCTTGAGGGGATTTTCTTTCTATTTTGGTTAATTCATAGGGTTTACCTGTTGCACTGGCAACAAGTTATTTGTTAGTAACCTATCGTAACATTTTAAAGGGTCCAGATCATTTTTCAAACATCCAATGGTAATCAATGAGGGTGCATATGATACACACCCAAATAAGAAGAGTGTATTGTAGCACTTCTCTTTGCAAAGATTGTACATTTCGAATAAGATTTCAGCATGCTTTCGAGGTATCCGAACCACAAGAATTCGTACATAGGTCCCTGACACGTGACTTATCCATGCGTCAAATTCGGGTCATGTTAATTAAACACAAGCGAAAGAATTTCCTCATTATTTGCTCCAACATAGACTAATCTTTCTTTGTTAACTTTTTATCACCTAAGAAGTGGAAGGATATATTTGTGGGAAGAGAAGCTTGCAAGGAAGGTGGATCATCAAACAAGAATCTGAAAACTTTTCTTGAAGAGGTCAGGGCAAGTTCAGTAAAAGGGCGGTAGTGTACAAGGGCTGTACTAGGCTGAAGCCCAGGTGGGCTTTGAAAAAAAAAAAAAATTTATATTTAAAATTTTAGTCAATTTATGTTTAGCCCAACCCATTTGTTTTCAGCCCAGTCAAATTGCTGAGCCAAAAAAAATCACGCCGCCTCTGCCCCTTTAATCTTTTTCCTCCCTTGCCGTCATCCGTTCGTCTCCCGAAGCTTTGGCCACGTTCGTCTCCAGAAGCTTTGGCCAGAAGAAGGAATGAAGGAAATTGATTGGGCAAAAGGGGTGGTCTGATACTCCAAATTCCAAATCGGTGAGTAATGACTAATGACTAAACTCTTATTAACAACTCGGGTTCAAAAACCACTGTCCGTACGGCCGTACACGAGGACTCGTGTAAAAAACCCCATCCTTGCTGTCAAAAGCCAATGGCATCTTTTCCACCGTTTTGAGTATTCTTTTGGAATTTGGAGAATGCACAAGAGTCCAAGACAATAGTTTATTCTCTTGCCCTTATTATTATTGTTTATTTTCTAGTTGGCAATCCACTTGATAGTCTTGATTTGAAAATATTTATTAGTGCTTTGTAATTAGGGCTTTTTGATACTAAGTTTAGGGTTTTTTAATTTGTGTTTAATTTTATTAAAAATTGAAACGTAGGACCCTGGACCAGTATATACTACACATTGCTGTTTCTCATTCGCTTGCAAGGGTTAATATTTGTAAGTATTCACTTATTATGCAGAGCACTGGCGGGTGTGCTTAAATTTGCTCTTATGTTGTTAAATGCAGAGCACTGGCTGGTGTGCTTAAATTTTTACTGATTTAATTGATGCAGAGCACTGGCTGGTGTGCTTATATTGGTTTAAATTGTTGGTTCTTACAATATTACTCTTTTAGGTTTAAATTATAATGGAACAACAACAAAAAAAGGGAGGACAAACTCTTTTATCGTTCTTCAAACGAAGAGTGAATATATCAGAAAGTGATGCTCCTTCTCAGTTCAATGTTGATACTTCAATTAACGATGAGCAACCTCCTCCTAAAATTCAAAGAGTTGAATTTGATGATAGTTCTCTTGTACGGGAGCCGGGGTTACGTTTTCCGATATGGGAACATCCCGTTAATCAACATGATGAGATTAGACGAGCTTATATCAAAGCAGGGCCATATCAACCTAATTATCCGGAGTTTCCACGGTCCAAGTTTGGAATTCAATATCGTCGATTTCAATCCTCTTGGTTTAGCAAATTTCCTTGGTTAGAGTATTCCCCTCAAAAAGATGCAGCATTTTGTTTTCCATGCTTCATTTTTGAAAAGAAGACAGCAAACCGTTCTACATTAACTGGTGAGGGATTTAGAAATTGGAAGGTGGTTTTCGATGCCTTTACGATGCATGTAGGAGGTCCCAATTCACCACATTCCAATGCTGTAAATTATTGTGATGATTTAATGAATGTTGGTCGGCATATTGACAAAGTAATGAATGCACAATCTTCAGAAGACATTCAGAAAAATAGGTTGCGGCTTATGGCAACGATTGAGAGTATTTGATGGCTTACTTTGCAAGGATGTGCTCTTAGAGGTCATGATGAATCTGTTGATTCAAAAAACCGTGGTAATTTCATTGAATTGATAAAGTTTGAGGGAAAATTGGATGGTAATATTGCTGATGTTGTCTTAGAAAAAGCTCCAAAAAATGCAAAGTATACCTCACCATTGATTCAAAAGGAGATTTTGCATATTTTCGGTAACAAAGTGAGAAACAAGATTCGCGAGGAAGTTGGGGATGCCAAATTTTGTATTTTGGTAGATGAAGCAAAGGATGCATCTAATAGAGAGCAAATGGTAATTGCTTTGAGATTTGTTGATGTCCAAGGGTTTTTACGAGAGCGCTTTTTTCATATTGTGCATGTTAAGGATACTACTGCATTAACTCTGAAGAAAGAGATATCTGATGTCCTCACTCGTTACAATTTGGACATTCATAATATGCGAGGTCAAGGATATGATGGTGCTAGCAATATGCGTGGTGCATGGAATGGATTACAAGCCTTATTTCTTAACGATTGCCCGTATGCTTATTATATACATTGTTTTGCCCACCGACTACAACTAGCATTAGTTGCAACTGCTGAAACTGAGAGCTCTATCTGGTTGTTCTTTTCAAAGTTGACTTCCATTGTCACTCTTGTTGGTGCTTCTCCAAAACGACATACCGAGTTACAATCTGCCCAAGCCATTGAAATTGAACATATGTTAGATACTGGTGAACGTGAGACGGGTAGAGGGGCTAATCAGATTGGTACTTTGCATCGACCTGGAACAACTCGTTGGAGCTCTAATTTTGATTCTATTTGCAGCTTGGTTGACATGTTTACTGCAACTATTAAAGTTCTTGAAATGATGTTTGAGAAGGGATCCTCTAACTCTATACGTGGGGAAGCTAAAGGTGTTTTACTTGCGATGAAGTCATTTGAGTTCATATTTATTTTGCATTTGATGCATAGAATTATGGGAATCACAGATTTGCTTTGTCGAGCCTTGCAACACAAATCTCTTGACATCATAAATGCCATGGACTTGGTCTCTACTACAAAAGAACTCCTTCACACCTTGAGAGAAGAAGGTTTTGACCCTCTTATGATGCATGTGAAATCAATTTGCACAGAGTACAACATTGATATGCCCGACATGAGTGCTCGTTACAAAACAGCTACGGGTCGTACTTGTCAGCAAAAGGATGTCCTCACAGTTGAGCATCATTACCACATTGATATATTCAACGCCGCAATAGATTTTCAGTTGGCGGAGTTGAATGACAGATTCAACGAGGGGGTAGTGGAACTTCTTGTTCTTAGCTCGGCTTTAGAACCTAAGGATGGCTTTAAATCATTCAACGTTGATCATATTTGCACTCTTGCTGAGAAATTTTATCCTGATGATTTCACAAATCAGGAGAGACATTATTTGAGATTACAGTTGGAACATTATAAGCTTGATGTACCTCATCAACAGAAATTCCAGAATATGACCACTATTTCTGAATTATGTCGAGGGTTAGTTGAGACAAAAAAGTCGAAGAGCTATCATTTGATCGAAAAGTTGATTCGCCTTGTTGCAACTCTTCCAGTTACCACGGCAACAGCGGAAAGAGCATTTTCAGCTATGAAGCATGTGAAAACTGATTTGCGCAACAAAATGGAGGATGATTTTCTAGCAGATTCTATGATAATGTACATTGAAAGAGATCTTGTCCAAGACATCGACTCAGATTCGATAATAAATGATTTCTATTCTGTAAAACATCGTAGGGTACAACTTCGATAGTGTACGTTTTTTTGTACTTCTCTTTTATTTATTTTTTTACATTTACGTATTTATATACTCCCTCCGTTCCAAAAAGAGTGTCCTTTTTGGGGAAGCGTGTCATTTTCAATTGCTTATATCTTTCAATGTGAATGTCAAAAAATATGCAATATGGATCTTGTTTGATAGATTATAATTAGTTCTATTAAACAAAGTTTTCAAAATCACATAAAATTTCATAAATCAAAAGATATAAGCATTTGAAAATGGCACGGAGTTCCAAAAAGGACACTCATTTTGGAACGGAGGGAGTATAAGTTTACCTCTTTTTGGTTTATATATATATAATTTGAGTTAGCCCAGGGTAAATTTAATTCCTGGTTCCGCCCAAAATAAACTATGTTCAACAACATTTTACTTGATTGTAGGTTATTTCTTCGGAAGCTCGGGAGATAAGTGAAGCATATATATTCCGAGAACCCAATGTTTGTGCCGCTACGTTTAACTAATTTACATTTTCAGCAAGGTGCGCCGTTTTGCTGTTTTTTCTACTATTCCAAACTGCCTTGAGCAGAGGTTGTATTTATGATGATGCGACGGGGAAGAAATTCTGGTCTAAACCTTGTCCTCTCTTTAAGTTTTAAACCAATTCCCATCATTCAAAAAAAAGAAAAGAACGAAAAGTGACCAAAAACACAACTGGCCGGGCTCCTAGCGCATGCATCAAGTTAGATGAACACTGAAACATAGATCAATCAAACTAACGAATACAAAAGCAGAACTCGTGATATTTGGCAAAGATCACAAAATGTGAGATACTCCCTCCGTCCCATAATATTTGTCCGGTCCGCAAAACGGAGACTACAAAATAATGCATTTTTTTCAAGAAAAAATTCAAATTTTTTTCACAAGTTAAAAGAACTCGTCGAGATCTAGTAAGTTGTTGAATTTTTTCCCAACTTTTCTTACAAAAATAGAATTATTTTTACGTCTCCGTTTTGCGGACCGGACAAATATTATGGGACGGAGGGAGTAATTGTTCGCAATATATGATTCTAGAAAGCATTTTCTCACAAATTAGGTGTGTTGTGTTACAACAAAACTGCCTCTGGACTGCAATGAAGTGCAGCCTATGTTGTGTGTCAACTTTTGTGAGTAATTATATATAGGGCAAAGTACAAATTACCTCCCTATGGTTTGGAGCTTTGGCACATCACCTCCCTGACTTTCGGAAATAGCGAATTTCCCACCTTGTGGTTTTGGATTAAACTGCTATACTAACACCGTTAACAAAAATTGTTGAATGACCGTATTACCCTCTGTTTTGTTTCTTGCTCTTTCCACTTTTTCCGCTCTCATCCATTAAAGATGACCACTATTAACCTAATTAAACCATAGACCACGATTAACCTAATTAAACCATATATTAACTAGGAATTTTTTTATTTTTAACTTATTTTCAATGTAACCAAAACCCAGGTACCCCAAACCTTCGTCCACATCCTCATCATCATCTTTTTCTTCCTTCTACAGTAGTCTATCCCAAATTCCCATCACTTACGGTTCTTCCACTCCTGGCAAATCCCTCCAAGCATGATACGAACCCAATTCCCTTACAATTGATTTCCATTTCTACTTCTACTCAATATCTGTACTACTAACAAAACAATGATAGGATTCGACAACCAAGAAGAACCCCACCTCTAAGCATCGCAAGAACACATGGAAACCCTACCCCTTGACGATCCCTCCCCCACCTCCTTCGGCGGCAACGCCACTCGCTTCTCAGATCCCCTGTCCTCTCTTTGTCGAGATCTCAACGGACGAATACGACTACCCCGTCCTCATCTCTGACGACTACGATGACGTCGATTGCCTCTGCTTATTTTTGAATCTAGAAAAACCATGGACCCATCACTCAAATCGACATTGCAATTGACGGTGGAGTTCTCCTTGACTGGGTCGGGGGTGGTGTTGGTTTAGTTGCGGCTGAAGTGGCTCATGAGGGGCAAGGGTTGGAGATGGTGGTGGGGTTAAGGAGGAAGAGGGTGGCTGGCTGGCGGCGGTGGAAAATGAGGGATGTGCCATTCTTGCGTGTATATATCTTCCTTCTTTCAGATAGGTAGGGTTCTCAGGTTTTTGCAAATTACTAATTGAAGAAGATGGGAAAAGGGCATTGTAGTCCTTTCGAATGAAATTTTGGTTCTGGTTTTAACTTATACTCACTTCAAGTCTTAAAATATGCGCGTGTGATCCACTCTACGGTAACTTAGACGGAGTTTTTAACGGTAGGGAGGTAAAGTGCAGAATATTCTAAACCACAAGGTGGGAAATTGGCTATTTCCGAAAATCAGGGAGTTGATGTGCCAAAACTCTTAACCATAGGGAGGTAATCTGTACTTTGTCCTTATATATATAACTCAACAAAACAAAGTAAACTAAGCCTTAATTTTTTTAAACCAAAATAAATACTCTATCTTTTACTTCATGCCGACAGAAAAAAAGTCTTTCACTATATATAGCATGTTGTGTACAAATATATATTTTCTGAACATTTCTGTCACCGTTGATCAGAATCCAGGAACTGCGCCAATCATTTAGAGTAGTTTCACACACATCTCTGCTAGGATTTGTAATTGCATATATGTCTGTAGCTGGCATTCGTATCTAGCGTTACTGTATGAACTAATATTACTTTAGGGATGATGCTATGGTGTACCCGGTCATTTTGGGGACACCGTAATTTTTGGCATAACTTTACCATTAAGAGCATAACTAAAATCAATTACAAACATAACATAACTCAAATAAGGCATAACCAAGGAATATCCAAAAAATCAATCAAGGCGTAACTAAACCCAACCAAGGCATAACAAATAAGTTATGTTTTGCTATGGTTCTATTATGCTTGTAATAGGTTTTGGTTATACTCATAATGATTTTGTTATACTAAAAGTTACGGTGTCCCCAAAATGACCGGGGACACCGAATTCATTCCCTTACTTTAGACCCCTTTCTTTAAAACTTAAATTACTTCACTTACAATATTTTTAAAAAATAAAACAATTGTTAAATAACCACGTGATGTGCAATAACTGTTGTGCCCCATGCATGGGTCACTCACGCACTCAACACACACTAATTTCAAAGAAATTTTCACTCTATATAACTCACATATACAAAATTACAAAAAAACTCCCCGGGTGCCACATTCGGACTCACTGCCGGGAGCCACACCGGCTCCCCACTCTACCTCACCCTCTCAGCCCTCTACACTGCCACTCACCCTCTCAGCTACCGAGTACAAACAAGCAATATAAAGGCAAGGGAAGGAGTCAAATTGCAATGGGCAATTTGAGGAAAAAAATAAAAATTTTCGATCAAACGGAAATTCACACAAACCAACCATGCACACATCATGCATAACCTCACCCCACATGGGACCCCACTCCCATAACTCACATGGGAGAGATTTCCAACAATAACTTCTTTTATTATGTATCTTCAACTCAAATACTTTAAGGTGTCATTCCTCTTTCTTTTTAAATATTTTTTTTCCAAAAATAAGATAATTTCAAGTTCAAATATAATGAAAATGAAAAATATTTTTTTATTTTTTTTGTACCGTTTAAAAGATCTCAATGAGATCTATCAAACAAGATCTATATTGTTAAGAAAATTATTTGCATAAACATATAATTTTTGAGCTTGAATTACCTTCATTTTCTAAAATTTCATTTTTTATAAAACTGAAACACCATCTAACATTTTCCAGCCCTCGAGAAGTTGTTACCGACCCGTTTTTTTAAGAGTTTTGGATTTTAGATTATAATCATTCTTCTATTTCTTTTCAATCATTACTCTCATTTTTTTTCCTCTCTCTCCAATCATTTTTTTTTATTAGCATAAAATTTTATTATCATTGAAATATGAGTATTACAATAACAAAAGGAACAAGGAAAAACATCAAAAAAACTAAGCAACGTTTAAACAACTAGACAGAGTCTAGATTCATCCTCTGTCTCCAGAGACTAAATCCTAGGTAGCCCAGGGCCCTAGATACCCACCCCTCACCGGCGGCAAACCACTCTCATTGCTTAACCGGTGAGAGACCCCGATACTCACTTGATCTGAGGCCAAACGGCTCACCAAATCCTATCCAAGACCAATCTGCCTGCCGAGACGCAGAAACACAAATGATAAGGAATCGACACGCCGCCACTGTCACTCGGTGTGTTGTGGATCCCCCGTATGTTGTCAATCCCAATAACAACACCGAACCATTACCCCTAATTCCAATCATCCATCTCCAATCATTACCCCTAATTCTAATCCTTACCTTATTTTTCTATGCATTCATTATATACAAATCCAAATTCAAAATCCCAAAACGAAGGGTTGCACCACTTGGTAAATAGATATCTGCGTATTCCGTGGAGATTGGCTGAAAAATTTTGGTTTTTGAGAAATGATGTGCATTCTGCCATTCGCTCTAACTTTGAAAAAAGAGAGAATTTGAAGAATGAGTTCAACATTATTTGGAGTTTGAAAGATCTATTAGAAGATTGAGTCAGTCTGAAGGAGCCGATTTCCCAGAATATTTCTCTCCAAAAAGCTCAAAAAGACTTTTACCATGACGCTCTAAGAGCATCCGTAGTGGAATAATCAAAATTAAAGAGTTGTTAAAGTTAGTAATATTTGCTTAAAAAGTGCTTATATTAGAATAGGGGTGACAAATTGAACTCAAACTTACTTACTAAATATTAGACTCAACCCAACTCATTTATAAGTTGGGTTAGAATGGGTCTCAACCCATCGAACCCATCTATTAATGGATTTTAATTGGGTATCAATTGGATCAACTTAAATGACTCAATGGATCATCAACATAACCCACTAAACAAAACACCCCCCTCTCTCGAGTCTGTCCGTACCTCTCTCGCAAAAAACCCATAAACCCAAAAATAAGAAAAGTACTGTATAGACACAGACATACATACATGCAACACACTCACCGACAATGCCCACTTCTGCAGCCTTCTCTCTCCACTTTCACCACCTCTCTCTCTCTCCCCTCTGCTACATCTCGACGAAACTCCCCGCTGTCAAAAGATTCCCCTCACCCTGTCCTCCCACCTCCTCCTCCCCCTTATCATCTCTCTCCTCCCAATCTCCCTCACGGGCTGTTTGGATGGAGGAGATGAAGGGAATATGTAAGCCCCCTGATTTGTAGTCCAGCTCTCCATCAAATCAGGTGTTTGGTTCAGTTTTTTGAAAGGGGTAGATGAACACTATAGAGGATCCATCTCTGGCTGAAGGTGGATTTGTGAAGGGGAGGTCCGACCCCGTTGTTGGCAAATCTGGGGGTTTTAATTTTGAGATAGTTTTACCCCTCCAAATCCCCCTTTCGTTTATACTTTGTCATCCTATTTCTTCTTTCATCGTTCTGAAACCCAGACCAACGAAGAGAGAGAGAAGGCCAGACCAACGAGCTGAGGTAAGACCAGACCACATAGAGAGAGAGGAATGGTGACTCCATCTCGACCTAATCGATCGATCTGTGCAAAACAAGAGAGAGAGAGAGAGAGAGAGAGAGAGAGAGAGAGACTTACAACTGAAAACTGAACAGATGAGTGGTGATGATCGGCGGAGGAGATCGGCGGCAGACGGAGGCAAAGGAGTGGGTTGTGCGTGGGTGAATCCAATGGATGGGGTTGTGCGTGGGTGAATCCAGTGGATGGGGTTGGGGACTTGGAGTATACTGTTGGTATACATATACATACATATATAAAAATGACTTTTAGATATATACGATAAGTATAAAAAATACAATTTTGTGGTTGGTAAATCAGCGGCTATGATAATTATATTACAATTATTTGTATTTTAAACATTAAATTTATACACAAGGGCAATTAAGTCATTTGATACCTTATCCCATCATATACAACTTCCAAATCTCCCTTCTAAAAAAACCATCCAAACACCTCATTACAAATCCACCATTCTTAAAAGGTGGGGCCACCCTTCTTAATATTTCACCCATCATTACATATCCACCTTCAAATCCCCCCTCATTACAAATCCACCCAAAACAAATCCTCCATCCAAACGGGCCGTCACATATTACAATATTGCACATATTATATCCCTCCCTCTGTTCTTAATTATCACTCTACGCTTTTTAAAATTCTCATTTTTTCAAATTTTAGTAGTTCTATAGTTGAGATGTTTTCGAAATACGCTTTCACGTTCGTGAAGGAAACAAGAAACTTTTTTTCCGCAAGGGTTCTTGGGTGGGAAAAAAAATTAAATTTGGTCATTTTTGTACATGGGATAATATGATAATTTAAGTGGACATAGGCGTTTTAGTCATTTAGATGTATAGTGGTAATATAGTCATTTCAGTGAACATGACTAATTGGGTTAATGCCGTTCAAAAAAAAAAATGTAATTGGGTTAATGGCGGGTCGGGTTTGATTTTAAATAAATAGGTCAAGTTGGGTATGGGTACATAACTAATGGGTTCTAAATGAGTCAATGACTCATTAAAGACCCAACTCACCTGCAACTTATTCAATTTGGCCCAAAACCTGCCCATTTGCCACCTCTACATTAGAATAAGAGGAACTTCCTGGCCGGTCCTCCTTGGGTGAAAAATAATCCACTAGGTCCTACCCAAAGAGTTCATAACCCAGTAGATCCTCTTCAATTCTCTTTGGCATAGACATAAGGACGCACTCTTTGGATCACAATAATCATTTTGATGAAACTTGGAGTATTCGAAGTTTTTATTTGAGTCTTATTTTCCTACATAAGGTTCAAGATATCTCTTAGGTGACATTGTCAATTGTGGAACTCATTGAGTCAACACCTTAATTGAACCTAATGCCGCATGAACATCATTCATGTTGGAATTTTCATCACATTCGAAATGCACTATAGGCTCATAATCTGTTTGAAACCACTTGTCTTCAATAATTTTTGGTAGTGTTATTTGCTGCAGTGCCAAGCCAAGATATTCTTCAATTTTCAGTCTTAATTCTGCAATTTGTTTCTGTTTACTAATGATGGTTTAGAGCACTACCGTTCAAGATTCTAATTAAGTATCCAGGAGATTAGTTTCTTGTGGCTTTCTGTAAACCACTTAGGAAATCGTATTCTGCTCTCAGGATCTATTGCAAGGACATTTTCATCAGATGTAAGAAATTTGCTGATTCTTTGAAATTTGGGTATTTATAGAATTTACTGTAGTTTGATGGCATACCTTGAGATACGAGTTCACCAGGCTATAGTCATCAAAAGGTAGAAATATGGCAAGTAATTCAAAAAGGATGACTCTACAGGACCAAATATCTGCAGTCGCTCCCTCATAGCCCTTATTTGTAATCAGATGTTCACCAAATCATCAAGATTGCAATGAAGTTAGCTGTCTTTCTTCATACCAGGTAATCTTCTTTCATTTCTTTTCCATTTCAAAACTTATCAATCTCGTTTTTCCTTTAATGCAAGGGAACAAGGAATAAATAGTGTTTTAACATGAAAATTGTTTGTTACCTTTGGTGCAACATAGCTTGGAGAGCCACATGCAGTAGATAATAATTCCCCGAGCTGTTAAGTCAATTATGAAAAAGGGTTACTCTAGGAACCATATGAGGATCACAATTTTAACTGTGCAGTCAGTTGTTGCTCATGGTGAATACTAAAATCAAACTGCGATGGAGTTGATTGGTGAATTTTTGTTGTGAATTGATTCAGAGAATGAACAAAGATTCCTTCAATGGTTGTGATTATAATTTCCTTAAAATTTTCGTTCGAAATTCATTCAATTTAATCTTGAGTTCCTAGTGTCATGTTACTGGAATTTTCTACTTCTTTTGCAGCTCTATATTCCCCCTTGCGATGTGATTGAAATGGTCCATTAATATCAGATTTGTCTTACGTACTTTATCAAGTTATGAATGTTTTATCCCCAAATTCAAAGTTCATATTACATTCAACTCAAAGTGACATGCATATTGAAATGCAAACACGCAGTTTAGTACTTTTGTCTTTCACGGCTATTTTTCTAAAGGTATAATCCAATACTAAAAAATACTTATATGGAGCGTGTTTTATTAAAATTAGGCTATATGAATAAATTTAATTTCGAAAAAAAACTAACTTTTGTTATATATTTTAACCTTTCAGGTTAGAAAAAGAGAAGCTATGTGCCTTGGTT